>BSBK01005939.1:0-1200000 GCA_027943335.1 Chamaecyparis obtusa
AAACTTTAGGCTCAAGAGCTCAATTTTTCAGATAGTACGTGTGTTATTTTTGCATATTGGAGGTAAAAATGCATTCAGATTATCTTTTTAATGTAGTCCCAACTGGGAATGTCTTTTATCATATAGGTATTAGACACAAATTCAGATAAGGGCTTCGCCCATGTTATCATCCCCAAATTGGTCATAAAGTTATTCCCTAAAATAGGTAGGAAATGTTCTAGAGTAAGAGATAATAAAGAACCCTTATATATAGAGGGTGAAGGAATAGTCAGATTGCTTATAGGAATAGAAGATAAAGAATGATAGTAATTAAACTTATTTATGGATCCAAATGAGAATATGAAATCAGAAACTAATCAATTAGAGTGATTTATACTTATCATGGATATTAGATAACATGGGTTCTAGTTAGAGTAGTTTGATAATATTCATCTTTATGTGTATTTTCTTTTTATAAAAAAGGATAGCTAATCTGTTATATAATCTTATTTTTCGTAAAGGATGTAATGAAGGATATGCTGTAATATAGTATATAATGATGAATCTACAGTGTTTGATGAGTATAACCTTTGGAGGTAGAAGTCTCTCTTTTTCTGTCTTTTCAGGTGATTAGCTCCAAAAAGGAAAAAGTAATTTCTTTCATCCATAGCACAAAAAGTAGGAAATTTGCATCAATGATGGTATTGACAAGCAGACAACCGGTCCACTTTGATATCGACGGTTACAGAGCTTAGTTTTCAAAAATATTGACAGAAGCATTTTTAATAGGATATGTATTTCTTAAGAAGTTGCATAGCAATTAATGTAATTTTTAATCTCAAGTAAGTGGGTATTCCCATTGCAAGATGTATTCTTATGTAATCTCGAGTGGTATCGAGTCGTGGGTATGCCTATGGAAATTATGTATTTGAACAAATCTCGACAATTGTCGAGTCATGGGTATGCCCATGAAAAATTGTATAAGTATAGGACCTATGGTCCCTGGCAAGGCTGGAGGTTTTCTAAGCCCCGCTCTTTCCTACCAGTGCCTACAACGAGCAGGGTCAAAATTGTAAAATTATTATTTGAATTAATAAAAATATTTAAGGGCTTCGGCCTTTTACTGATAAAAATAAAATAAAAATTATTTAATTATATATTAATATCAAAAACTATATATTAGATTATATATTATATATTAAATATTATATAATATACCACGCAATTGTACCACGCCTGTTGATAATCCGACAGCTCAACAGAGTCATTGGGAGGTTAAAGAAGAACAACCAGATGGACCTTTGAACCGGTCGAAGATTATGGAGAGTGGGGAAGGGTTTGGTAAAATGAGCAGTTGTACTGGAAATTATGTAGGCATCGTAGAACTGACTGCATTAATAAATTTAAAGAAGAGATCAACGGCGGCGCGACATTATGAGGAAAGGCTTGTCGTTTCAATGGTGCTCCCCCAATATTATGAAGAATGTCTTGCTGCTTCAATGCCAGTGCTGCCTCTGTCTCAGACTTTTGCCATTGCTTCTCATCAGTACTTTGAGATATGGCAGGGATTGCGGGCTTTTGCACAGCATAGTCCATCATAAATTCTCTATAAATCATCATGCGTTCCAGTATTCTGCGTGTTTCTGAACAACTTACTTGAAGAATTTAGTTTTTACTGTAATTTTGGATCCATGGATTGTCATTTTGCACTCAGAGAGAAGCCGCGAATTGCAAGAATTTGATAAATTTGGTTTATCTCATTTTCTTTCTCTACCATTTCTAAGTAATACAATTTTGTTTTTGTCCGTCTTAAAAAATTTCGCATGAAGTTAATGAATTTTTTTAGATGATTTTGTCTGAAGTTTTAATGAAATTTCTTCCATGGATGCTAATGAAATCTCTTCCATGAATGCTGATAAGATGTTTAAATTCAGAGTTAAAAAATTCTATAGCTTGAATGTTCTTTGTTGTAGAAGGTTATTTTCATGGTTTGTGATTCATGGAATTCCTTAATAGTTTCATTCTTAAAATAATTCATAACTAGATTTTCCATAGCCAATTTTCTTCTTTATCATTGTAATATTTTCTCCTCCACTGAACATTTTGTAATCAGTTGATATAAAATTACATTTTTCTCTTGGCCAATTCTGTGGGCTCACGATTCAGCTTGTAGATCTACAAAAGGGTTGAAATCTGGATCTGGTGGAAGAGTAGTATTAGAAAAAAGTCATTCACTAACATCTCATTTGGGTCATGGGGACTCCCTAGGGGTCCTAGTACATTTTATCACATGTTAGGACCCGTAGGGAGTCCACATGACCCCTTTTGACACATTGGAATGCACAAGTGTGTCTTCAGGGGTCCTAAGACCCCTTAAGACACACTTGAGCTTTCCAATGTGTCAAAAGGGGTCATGTGGACTCCCTAGGGGTCCTAGTACACCTTATCACGTGTTAGGACGCCTAGAAAGTCCCCATGACCCCTTTCGATACATTGGAATGCTCAAGTCTACCTTAATGGGTCCTAGGACACCTTCGGACACACCTAAGCGTTCCAATGTGTCAAAAGGGGTCAAGGGGACTCCCTAGGGGTCCTAGTACACCTTATCATGCGTTAGGACCCCTAGGAAGTCCCAATGACCCCTTTTGACACAATGAAATGCTCAAGTCTATCTTAAGGGGTCCTACGACCCCTTCGAACACACTTGAGCATTCCAATGTGTCAAAAGGGGTCATGGGGACTCCCTCGGGGTCCTAACGCATGATAAGGCATACTAGGATCCCCAGGGAGTCCCCGTGAAACCTTTTGACACATTGGAATGCACAAGTGTGTCTTAAGGGGTGGTAGGACCCCTTAAGACACACATGAGCATTTCAATGTGTCAAAAGGCATCACAGGGACTCCCTAGGGGTCCTAATGCATGATAAGGCGTACTAGGACCCCTAGGGAGTCCCCATGACCCCTTTTGACACATTAGAATGCTCAAGTGTGTCTTAAGAGGTCCTAAGACCCCTTAATACACACTTGAGCATTCCAATCTGTCAAAAGGGGTCATGGGGACTTCCTACAGGTTCTAACATGTGATAAGATGTACTAGGACCCCTAGGGAGTCCCCATGACCCTGTTTGACACATTCGAATGCTCAAGTGTGTCTTAAGGGGTCTTAGGACCCCTTCAGACACACTTGAGCATTCCAAAGTGTCAAAAGGGGTCATGGAGAAACCCTAGGGGTCCTACTATGCCTTATCACGTGTTAGGACCCCTAGGAAGTCCCTATGACCCCTTGTGACACATTGGAATGCTCAAGTGTGTCTTAAGGGTCCTAGGACCCCTTCGGACACACTTGAGCATTACAATGTGTCAAAAGGGGTCATGGGGACTCCCTAAGGCTCCTAATGTGTGATAAGGCATACTAGGATCCCTAGGGAGTCCCCAAGACCCCTTTTGACACATTGGAATGCTCAAGTGCATTTTAAGGGGTCTTAGGACCCCTTCAAACACACTTGAGTGTTCCAAAGTGTCAAAAGGAGTCATGGGGACTCCCTAGGGGTCCTACTATGCCTTATCATGCCTTAGGACCCCTAGGAAGTCCCCATGACACCTTTTGACACATTGGAATGCTCAAGTGTGTCTTAAGGGGTCATAAAACCCTTTCAGACACACTTGAGCATTCCAATGTGTCAAAAGGGGTCATGGGGACTCCCTAGGGCTCCTAATGCGTGATAAGGGGTACTAGGACCCCTAGGGACTCCTCATGACCCCTTTTGACACATTGAAATGCTCAAGTGTGTCTGTAAGGGTCTTACGACCCCTTAAGACACACTTGAGCATTCTAATTGTAAAAAGGGGTCATGGGGACTCCCCAGGGGTCCTAATGCATGATAAGGCATACTAGGACCCCAAGGGAGTCCCCATGACACCTTTTGACACATTGGAATGCTCAAGTGTGTCTTAAGGGGTCCTATGGCCCCTTAAGACACACTTGAGTGTTCCAATGTGTCAAAAGGGGTCATGGGGATGACCCCTTAAGACACACTTGAGCATTCCAACATGTCAAAAGGGGTCATATGGACTCCCTTGGGGTCCTAGTATGCCTTATCATGTGTTAGGACCCCTAAGAAGTCCCCATGAACCCTTTTGACACATTGGAACACTCAAGTGTGTTCGAAGGTGTCCTAGGACCCCTTAAACCACACTTGAGCATTCCAATGTGTCAAAAGGGGTCATGGGGACTCCCTCAAGGTCCTAGTAAGCCTTACCATGTGTTAGGACCCCTAGGGAGTCCCAATGACCCCTTTTGACACTTTGGAACACTCAAGTTTGTCCGAAGGGGTCCTAAGACCCCTTAAGACACACTTGAGCCTTCCAAAGTGTCAAAAGGGGTCATGGGGACTCCCTAGGGGTCCTAGTATGCCTTATCATGCGTTAGGACCCCTAGGAAGTCCCCATGATCCCTTTTGACACTTTAGAATGCTCAAGTGTGTCCGAAGGGGTCCTAAGACCCGTTAAGACACACTTAAGCATTCCAATGTGTTAAAAGGGGTCAGGGGGACTCCCTAGGGGTCCTAGTATGCCTTATCATGCATTAGGACTGCTAGGGAGTCCCCATGACCCCTTTTGACACATTGGAATGCTCAAGTGTGTCTGAAGGGCTCTTAAGACCCTTTAAGACACACTTGAGCATTGGAATGTGTCAAAAGGGGTCATGGGGACTCCCTAGGGGTCCTAGTATGTAGATCACATGTTAGGACCTGTAGGGAGTCCCCATGACCCCTTTTGACACATTGGAATGCTAAAGTGTGTCTTAAGGGGTCCTACGACCCCTTAAGACACAGTTGAGCATTCCAATGTGTCAAAAGCGGTCACAGGGACTCCCTACATGTCCTAGTCTGCCTTGTCACATGTTAGAACTCTGAGGGAGTCCCCATGATCCCTTTTGACACATTAGAATGCTCAAGTGTGTCCGAAGGGGTCGTAGGACACCTTAAGACACACTTGAGCATTCCAATGTGTCAAAAGTGGTCATCAGGACTTCCTAGGGGTCCTAACACATGATAAGGCATACTAGGACCCCTTTGAACATACTTGAGTGTTCCAAACTATCAAAAGGGGTCATGGGGACTCCCTAGGGGTCCTAATGCATGATAAGGCTTACTAGGACCCATAGGGATTCCCCATGACCCCTTTTGACACATTGGAATGCTCAAGTGTGTTTTAAGGGGTCCTAGGACACCTTCAGACACACTTGAGTGTTCCAATGTGTCAAAATGATTCATGGGGACTCCCTAGGGGTCCTAACGTGTGATAAAGCATACTGGGACCCCAAGGGAGTCCCCATGACCCCTTTTGAAATATTGGAATGCTCAAGTGTGTCTTAAGGGGTTATCCCCATGACCCCTTTCAACACATTGGAATGCTCAAGTGTGTCTTAAGGGGTCCTACGACCCCTTAAGATACACTTGAGCATTCCAATGTGTCAAAAGGGGTCATGCGGACTCCCTTGGTGTCCTAGTACACCTTATCATGTGTTCGGTCACCTAGAGTGTCCCCATGACTCCTTTTGACACATTAGAATGCTCAAGTGTGTCTTAAGGGGTCATAAGACCCCTTTGGACACACTTGAGCATTCTAATGTGTCAAAAGGGGTGATGGGGACTCCCTAGGGTTCGTAATGCATGATAAGGCATACTAGGACCCCTAGGGACTCCCCATGACCCTTTTTGACACATTGGAATGCTCAAGTGTGTTCGAAGGGGTCATAGGACCCCTTAAGACACACTTGAACATTCTAATGTTTCAAAAGGGGTCATGGGGACTCCCTAGGGGTCCTAACGCGTGATAAGGCATACTAGGACCCCAAGGGAGTCCCCATGACCCCTTTTGACACATTGGAATGCTGAGGTGTGTCTTAAGGGGTCTTACGACCCCTTAAGACACACCTCAGCATTCCAATGTGTCAAAAGGGGTCATGGGGACTCCCTTGGGGTCCTAGTACGCCTTATCACGTGTTAGGACCCCTAGGGAGTCCCCATGAACCCTTTTGACACATTGGAATGCTCAAGTGTGTCTGAAGGTGTCCTAGGACCCCTTAAAACACATTTGAGCATTCCAATATGTCAAAAGGGGTCATGGGGACTCCCTAGGGGTCCTAGCAAGCCTTATCACGTGTTAGGACCCCTAGGGAGTCCCCATGACCCCTTTTGACACATTAGAATGCTCAAGTGTGTCCAAAGGGGTCATAAATCATGTTAGGACCCCTAGGGAGTCCCCATGACCCCTTTTGACACATTATAATGCTCAAGTGTGTCCGAAGGGGTCATAAGACCCCTTCAGACACACTTGAGCATTCTAATGTGTCAAAAGGGGTCATGGGGACTCCCTAGGGGTCCTAACGCATGATAAGGCATACTAGGACCCCTAGGGAGTCCCCATGATCCCTTTTGACACATTGGAATGCTCAAGTGTGTCCGAAGGGGTCTTAGGACCCCTTACAACACACTTGAGTGTTCCAATGTGTCAAAAGGGTTCATGGGGACTCCCTAGGGGTCCTAACGCGTGATAAGGCATACTAGGACCCCAAGGGAGTCCCCATGACCCCTTTTGACACATTGGAATGCTCAAGTATGTCTTAAGAGGTGACCCCTTAAGGCATAGTTGAGCATTCCAATGTGTCAAAAGGGGTCATGGGGACTCCCTTGGGGTCCTAGTATTCCTTATCATGCGTTAGGACCCCTAGGGAGTCCCCATGAACCCTTTTGATAAATTGGAACGCTGAGGTGTGTCCGAAGGTGTCCTAAGACCCCTTGAAACACACTTGAGCATTCCAATGTGTCAAAAGGGGTCATGGGAACTCCATAGGGGTCCTAGTAAGCCTTATCACACATTAGGACCCCTAGGGAGTCCCCATGACCCCTTTTGACACTTTGGAAGACTCAAGTGTTTCTGAAGGGGTTCCAAGACCCCTTATGATACACTTGAGCCTTCCAATGTGTCAAAAGGGGTCATGGGGACTGCCTAGGGGTCCTAGTACACCTTATCATGAGTTAGGACCCCTAGGAAGTTCCCATGACCCCTTTTGGCACTTTGGAATGCTCAAGTGTGTCTGAAGGGGTCCTAAGACCCATTAAGACACACTTGAGCATTCTAATGTGTCAAAAGGGGTCATGGGGACTCCCTAGGTGTCCTAGTACACCTTATCACACATTAGGATCCCTAGCGAGTCCCCATGACTACTTTTGACACATTGGAACACTCAGGTGTGTCTGAACGGCTCCTAAGACCCCTTAAGACACACTTGAGAATTCCAATGTGTCAAAAGGTGTCATGGGGACTCCCTAGGGGTCCTAGTACACCTTATCACATGTTAGGACCCCTAGAGAGTCCCCAAGACCCCTTTTGTCACATTGGAACGCTGAAGTGTGTCTTAAGGGGTCCTACGACCCATTAATACATACTTGAGCATTCCAATGTGTCAAAAGGGGTCACGGGGAATCCCTAGGGGTCCTAGTACACCTTATCATTCGTTAGGACCCTGACGGAGTTCCCATGACCCCTTTTGACACATTGGAATGCTCAAGTGTGTTTGAAGGGGTCGTAGGACACCTTAAGACACACTTTAGCATTCCAATGTGTCAAAAGGGGTCATCGGGACTTCCTAGGGGTCCTCACATGTGATAAGGTGTACTAGGACCCGTAGGGAGTCCCCATGAGCCCTTTTGACACATTGGAAGGCTCAAGTGTGTCTCAACGGGTTGTAAGACCCCTTAAGACACACTTGAGCCTTCCAATGTGTGAAAAGTGGTCATAGGGACTCCCTAGGGGTCCTAATGTGTGATAAGGCTTACTAGGACCCCTAGGGAGTCCCCATGACCCCTTTTGACACATTGGAAAGCTCAAGTGTGTTTTAAGGGGTCCTAGGACACCTTCAGACACTCTTGAGCATTCCAATGTGTCAAAAGGTTTCATGGAGACTCCCTAGGGGTCCTAACGCATGATAAGGTGTACTAGGACCCCAAGGGAGTCCCCATGACCCCTTTTCACACATTGGAATGCTCAAGTGTGTCTTAAGGGGTCTTAGGACCCCTTCGGACACACTTGAACATTCCAAAGTGTCAAAAGGTGTCATGGGGACTTCCTAGGGGTACTAACACATGATAAGGCATACTACGACCCCTAGGGAGTCCCCATGACCCCTTTTGACATATTGGAAGGCTCAAGTGTGTCTTAAGGGGTCTTAGGACCCCTTCGGACACACTTTACTGTTCCAAAGTGTCAAAAAGGGTCATGGGGACTCCCTAGGGGTCCTAGCACGTGATAAGGCTTACTAGGACCCCTAGGGTGTCCCCATGACCCCTTTTGATAGATTCAAATACTCAAGTGTGTTTTAAGGGGTCCTAGGACACCTTCAGACACACTTGAGTGTTCTAATGTGTCAAAAGGGTTCATTAGGACTCCCTAGGGGTCCTAACATGTGATAAGGCATACTAGGACCCCTAGGGAGTTCCCATGACCCCTTTTGACACATTGGAAGGCTCAAGTGTGTCTTAAGGGGTCCTAAGACCCCTTAAGACACACTTGAGCCTTCCAATGTGTCAAAAGGGGTCATGGGGACTCCCTAGGGGTCCTAATGCGTGATAAAGCTTACTAGGACCCCTAGGGAGTCCTGATGACCCCTTTTGACACATTGGAATGCTCAAGTGTGCTTTAAGGGGTCTTAGGACACCTTCAGACACACTTGAGCATTCCAATGTGTCAAAAGGTTTGATGGGGACTCCCTAGGGGTCCTAACGCATGATAAGGCATACTAGGACACCAAGGGAGTCCCCATGACCCCTTTTGACACATTGGAATGCTCAAGTGTGTCTTAAGGGGTCTTAGGACCCGTTTGGACACACTTGAGCATTGCAAAGTGTCAAAAGGTGTCATGGGGAATTCCTAGGGGTCCTAAGGCATGATAAGGCATACTAGGACCCCTAGGGAGTTCCCATGACCCCTTTTGACAC
The DNA here is from genome assembly GCA_027943335.1 of Chamaecyparis obtusa. NCBI lineage: Eukaryota > Viridiplantae > Streptophyta > Pinopsida > Cupressales > Cupressaceae > Chamaecyparis > Chamaecyparis obtusa. The sequence continues at coordinate 8,982 of BSBK01005939.1, forward strand.
ATTGGAAGGCTCAAGTGTGTCTTAAGTGGTCTTAGGACCCCTTCGAACACACTTGAGTTTTCCAAAGTGTCAAAAGGGGTCATGGGGACTCCTTAGGGGTCCTAACATGTGATAAGGCTTACTAGGACCCCTAGGGAGTCCCCATGACCCCTTTTGACATATTGGAATGCTCATGTGTGTTTTAAGGGGTCCTAAGACACCTTTAGACACACTTGAGCATTCCAATTTGTCAAAAGGGTTCATGGGGACTCCCTAGGGGTCCTAATGCATGATAAGGCATACTAGGACCCCAAGGGAGTCCCCATGACCCCTTTTGATGCATTGGAATGCTAAAGTCTGTCTTAAGGGGTCTTAAGACCCCTTCGAACACACTTGAGAATTTGAAATTGTCAAAAGGTGTCATGGGGACTTCCTAGGGTTTTGAACGCATGATAAGGTGTACTAGGACCCTTAGGAAGTCTCCATGACCCATTTTGACACATTAGAAGGCTCAAGTGTGTCTTAAGGGGTCTTAGGACCCCTTCAGACACACTTGAATGTTCCAAAGTGGCAAAAGGTGTCATGGGGACTCCCTAGGGGTCCTAACATGTGATAAGGCGTACTAGGATCCCTAGGGAGTCCTTGTGACCCCTTTTGACACATTGGAACACTCATGTGTGTCTTGAGGTGTCCTAAGACCCCTTAAGACACACATCAATGTTCTAATGTGTCGAAAGGGGTCACAGGGACTCCCTAGGGGTCCTAGGATGCCTTATGAAGCGTTAGGACCCCTAGGGAGTCCTCCTGACCCCTAGGAATTCTCTCTCTCTACGTCTAGTGAACTATTCTTGAAATCCTCCATTTCTGCATAGCTAGGGTTTATGACGCCTGTAAAAGGCACATTTAATACAAAGATTTAACTGACCACCTCTAAAGACCTAAAAGAAACGAGAGAAAAATTTAAGCCAAAAATACATACTGCATTTCTGTATGTAATACTGTAAGCTTCAACAATCTAGCCGACTTCCTCTGCTAAGGCACGAAGAACTTCATTAATGTATGCTCTAGGAGGAAGATTATAATTTCCATATTTCTGCAAGAGATTCTCTAAAATTTTTAATATTATATATAATATATTAGTATACATTAGTATATGTATTATATATATATATATATATATATATATTATATACATGTTAGTATATATAATACATTAGTATATTATAATACATTAGTATATTTTAATACATTAGTACATATAATACATTAGTATATTATAATACATTATTATATATATAATATACATTATATATATCATATGCGTCTTTTATTTATATTTATTATATACATCAATATATGTAAAAGTTAAATTTTTTGCATTTGCTCCCGCCTTATTTTCATCAGCTTGAGAATATTGGGTACACGATATGAAATCAGATACCCAATTTTTGCTAGGTAATATTTTACCAAAATATTCCCTGTCCCCACAAACCAGACAACCATGGGATTTGATACTTTTTTCACGCGTTGCAAAAAAAAAGAAGTGATTTGGGGCCCATTGTTTGATTTTTGTCGACTTGTGGTCTCACCATGGGAAGCAGTAGTTGTTGAAAGGCTAAACACAAGAGGAAGTTGACAGATGACGAAATTCAAGCATATAGGGAAAAAGATAAGGAAAATCACCGAAGAAGGAGAGAAGGTATGTTAAACATTAATCAAGGTGACCCTGTAAATGTAGTTGTAAGTGAAGAGGATGTTCAATTTGAAAATGCACAGATGGAGATTGAAAATGTAGACTTTGGGAACGAAAATGTTGCACAAGAACCACATGAATGTTATACATCTCCAAATTATATGCGAAATGAAGTCCCTTGCAATAAAGATAATCAATCTTCAAATTTGGGGCTTTCAAGAAAACCTAAATGGTTAATTGAAATTGAGGAGAAGATTATGAATGATTGGGAAGGAAAGAGGTCACATAAAACTGTTAGGTTGTGGGCTTCAGGACTTTATGATCAATTTTTTCGAAACAAGACATTGGTTGAGCAATGTCAAATTTTTGTACAGTTGTTAAAGATGCAAAACATGAGACCTGTGCTTGTGAAATTGAAGATTCATGTGAGCAAGAAAATGGAGAGAAATGCCATTGTTGTGAAGAATCTTTTCAATGCTCTCAATAGGATTGGGAAGACTAGTAGAGAAAAAGACAAGAGAGTTGCTCGGAGGGTTATTACAACCTCCTTAGTAAGTCATCAGTTGAGAAAGGCTCATTTGATGAGACAAACTTGTGTTGACTTCAATATAGACCGTAAAAATTTGGGTAGAGCACTTGCAAGAAGAGAAAGACTTGATGACCCGCTTCAAATTGATACATGGGCTTATGGTGGGAAACTTCCACATTTCAATAAGAAGCTAACAGATATTGTGAAGGATGAAATTCAATAATTTTGGGATGCTAACTCAAGAGTGTCACCAAATGTGAAGGATGTCTTGAAGCTGAGAGTTGGCAATGGAGACCGCACTCCACATCCTAAACATTATGTGGAGGTAAGTCAAACAATGTTGTATAAAAAATTTTGTGAGACACATCCAACATTGAAAATATCAGAAAGGTCTTTTGAATCCGTGAAACCATTGTATTGTGTACCCCTTAAGATTCGAAATACATGTTGTTGCAAATATCATGTTGATTTTTTAATGCATCATGAATTATTACGGTCCATTCATTCTACTTTGCATACTAATGAAATGCTAGAGGATTGTGGTGCAAGTGGTCTTTGTAAGTGGTCTTCCCAAATCATCAAGAGACTTGCTAGATCAATTTTTATGTCATAGAGATGATGGTTGTTTATTTTATAAAAAAGATTGCTTAAATGCCAAGTGCTCAGAATGTGGTGGCTTGTCCAAGTTTAGAACATGTTTTCATGAGGGTTTGGAACACAATTTTGGAAAGACACTCGTCCAAAAAAAGGTATATGAGACAGTGAAATATACATTGAAGAGCGGAGGTGAAGGCTCTAGATGTGAGTTAGTTGCAAAAGAATACAATGTTGCTGATTTTATCTCAGATTTCAAGACAAATCTTTTTTACAAGTATGCAAGGCATAGTCATAGGTCTCAATGGTTGGATCAACAATTCAGAACATGTAAGGACACTTTCCCCATTGGAACTATTATATCCGTTGTAGACTTTGCGGAGAACTATACATTGCAGCCCCAAAATGAGACTCAAGCTCAATATTACAATTTCATTCAGGTTGCTATTTTTGTACACATCACATATAGACATTCCTCTGAAAACACAAAAGATGAGCGAAAGATAATTAGAGAGTACCATTTTTATATGAGCGATGATAGGTCTCACTCTCATGAGTTTGTTCAACATTATTTCCAGAACTATTTTGACTTCTTGTAGGAAAATGGTATTGCTATGGATAGGCATCTCATTTGGTCGGATAATTGCACCGGTCAATTTAAGAATGCCAGAATGTTTTATTGGTTGTGTAGAATGCATGTGGAGAGAGGTGTACCTCATATTTGGAGTTTTTTTGAGTTAGGGCATGGGAAAGGGGAGCATGACGAAGCAGGTGCGTGTGTGAAGAGACATCTTGTTAAGGAGCAATTGAGGATTTCAGGTGTTGTACTTCTTGATGCTCATTCTATTGTTGATTGGTGTACTTTAGCATTATCAGAGGGGGGGACTCTTGATTCTATAGTGTGTAGATTCTTTTGGTTGGTTGAGGAGGGAACTATAGGAGATAGATTGGATTGTCAAATAGTGAAAGACTCTTAAAAAATGCATTCATTTTGAAGCTCCAATAGTAGTACATGGACCATTTTGACACGAGAGTTGGCTTGTTTTTTCCCCATGTGTTTTCAGTATGATTGGGATCATTGCGAGTCAAGTGAGTGGGTGGATACATGGGTTCCACAGTATCCGACTCCTTTATCTTTGATACTCTCTATAAGAAATGATGACATGGACACTTCAGTTGACTATGACCATCTTTCAGATCTTTTGAAGCTAGGAGATGTTTTTGCATTGGTTGCACTGCAGGGGAATGATGAGAGGTCAGATTATTGGTTAGCACGTTGTGTAAGAGGTAAATAGAAGCTTGTACAACCGATGACAAATGGTGATGGGTTCACATATCCTACTGGTTTAGTTGTTGTTGTGGGAACATGGCTACGAACATACATGATTAGAAAGAATGGAGTTCCCGCATTTGAAGACTATGAGAAGCACAAAACTATTCTCATGTATTCACACCTTTTTATAGCAACAAATGTCAAGTTGTCAAAGCATCAAGGAAGACCAAACACAAAAGAACTTTGGAATATTACTACTACTGATCATGAAGCACTATTGGAGACCTTGAAGCAAAGAGATGACCCTTTAGGAACACTTGACTAGGTAATAAGTTAACTTAGTGTATTATTGTCTAAGTTCATTAAGCTTAATTTCAATACATTAATTTGACGTTTCTTAGATTGTATTTTGAGTCAATAAAATTGGTTTTGTATGCGGATTGTAACTTGTGCAGGAGCACCTATGAATATGCCTATGGTCACCATGGATCCAATCAGAGATAGAAGGACAAAAGGATCCTTAATGGTTAATTGAGATCTTTTGAAGCCTATAATGGCAATTTGTAACAATCAATTTGATTTAAAAGTTAAATGTCCTAAAAATCTCCATAAGGACTTATGACCAAAAGCATGTATGGGTGGCCACTAGTGCCATGAAGGGATCTTATATGTCATATACTTATGTCATTTGCATGGTTTGAATTCTTACATGTTTGATTGTTGTTTCTAATGCTTTAAGGATATTATTTTTTAGCATTTCAAATAATCTATAAAAGTTAAACCTCAAACATAATAAGCTCCATAGTTCAAATTTCACAAGCTTAATCATGATTAATTTCACAGTTCAAATTTCAAACATACCACTAACAGTCAGTTGAAAGCGGCTCAGCAACATATCTTTCAAACTGGCAGTGATCTTTCAGGGCTCGTATCTTGGACTTCGTGAGAGGTATCAAAAAATCATCAGGTGCTACAAGATTGTGTTTTTGAGGTCTACAATAACCTCTCTCGGTTTTGGGCAATTTGACTTCGTTTGCATTTGGCAAGGTGATCTCAGTCGATTCCAAAACTTGCAGTGAGGGTTAGTTGAAAGTGGCTCAGTAGCGTATCTTTCAAACCGTCTGACCTGGCATCAAACCATCTGCTCCATTGGCTTCGGTTGGCCAGGTAAACACTAGTTTCAACCCCGTTCTACCCACAGAGTCATCGGAACGCTTGCGACCATGCTCGACCCAAGTGACTCCAAGGTGCACTAAGCATGATTGGGCAGTGATCTTCTGGGGCTTGTATCTTGGACTTTGTGAGAGGTATTGACAAACCATTAGGTGCTACAAGATCATGTTTTCAAGGTCTGCAATAACCTCTCTCAGTTTTGGGCGATTTGACTTCGTTTGCATTTGGCAAGGCGATCTCAGTTGATGCCAAAACTTGCAGTGAGGGTCAGTTGAAAGTGGCTCAGCAACGTATCTTTCAAACCGTCTGACCTGGCATCAAACCATCTACTCCATCAGATTTGGTTGGCCAGTTAAACACTAGTGACAATCCCATTCTTCCCACAGAGTCACCGGAACCTTCGCAACCACGCTCGACCCAAGTGACCCCAAGGTGCACTAAGCATGATTGAGGAGCGATCTTCCGGGGATCATATCTCAAAATTCATGAGAGGTATCAACAAATTCTTAGGTGTTACGAGATCATGTTTTCAAGGTCTACAATAACCTCTCTCAGTTTTGGGCGATTCAACTTCATTTGCATTTGGCAAGGCGATCTTAGTTGATGCCAAAACTTGTAGTGAGGGTCAGTTGAAAGTGGCTCAGCAGTGTAGCTTTCAAACCATCTGACATGGCATTGAACCATCTACTCCATTAGCTCTGGTTGGCCGGGTAAGCACCAGTGACAACCCCTTCTATCCATAGAGTCACCGGAACGCTCGCGACCACGCTCGACCCAAGTGACCCCAAGGTGTACTAAGCACGATTGGGCAGTGATCTTCCAGGGCTCGTATCTTAGACTTCGTGAGAGGTATCGACAAATTGTTAGGTGCTATGAGATCATGTTTTTGAGGTCTACAATAACCTCTCTTAGTTTTGGGTGATTCGACTTCGTTTGCATTTGGCAAGGTGATCTTAGTTGATGCCAAAACTTGCAGTGAGGGTCAGTTGAAAGTGGCTCAGCAGTGTATCTTTCAAACCGTCCGACCTAGAATCGAACCATTTTCTCCATTGGCTCCAGTTGGCCAGGTAAATGCCAGTGACAACCCCATTCTACCCATAGAGTCACCGGAATGCTCACGACCATGCTCGACCCAAGTGACCCCAAGGTGCACTAACCACGATTGGGCAGTGATCTTCTGGGGCTCGTATCTTGAACTTTGTGAGAGGTATTGAAAAATTTTCAAGTGCTACGGGATCATGTTTTCAAGGTCTACAATAACCTCTCTCGATTTTGGGCTATTCGAATTCATTTTCATTTGGCAAGGTGATCTCAGTTGATGCTAAAACTTGCAGTGAGGGTCAGTTGAAAGTGGCTTAGTAGCGTATCTTTCAAACCGTCTAACCTGGCATCGAACCATCTGATCCATTAGCTCTGGTTGGCTGGGTAAACACTAGTGACAACCCCATTCTTCCCACAGAGTCATCAAAATTCTCACAACCACGCTTGACCCAAGTGACCCCAAGGTGCACTAAGCATGATTGGGCAGTGATCTTCCGGGACTCATATCTTGGACTTCGTGAGAGGTATCGACAAATCATCAAGTGCTACAAGATTTTGTTTTTGAGGTCTACAATAACCTCTCTCAATTTTGGGCGATTCGACTTCATTTGCATTTGGAAAGGTGATCTTAGTCAATGCCAAAACTTGCAGTGAGGGTCAGTTGAAAGTGGCTCAGCAGTGTATCTTTCAAACCATCTAACCTGGCATCAAACCGTCTACTCCATTAGCTCTGGTTGGTGAGGTAAACACCAATGACAACCCCATTCTGCCCACAGAGTCACCGGAACGCTCACGACCATGCTCAACCCAAGTGACCCCAAGGTGCACTAAGCATGATTGGGCAGCGATCTTCTGGGGCTCATATCTCAGACTTCGTGAGAGGTATCAAAAAATCATTAGGTGCTACGAGATCATGTTTTTGAGGTCTACAATAACCTCTCTTGGTTTTGATAAATTTGACTTCGTTTGCATTTGGCAAGGCGATCTCAGTAGATTCCAAAACTTGCTGTGAGGGTCAGTTGAAAGTGGCTCAGCAGCGTATCTTTCAAATCATCTGACCTAGCATCGAATCATTTGCTCCATCAGCTCTGGTTGGCTAGGTAAACACCAGTGACAACCCCATTCTACCCACAGAGTCATCAGAATGCTCGCGACCACGCTCGACCCAAGTGACCCCAAGGTGCACTAAGCACGATTGGGCAGTGATCTTTTGGGGCTCATATCTCAAACTTCATGAGATGTATTGACAAATTTTTAGGTGCTATAGGATCATGTTTTTGAGGTCTACAATAACCTCTCTCAATTTTGGGTGATTAGACTTCGTTTGCATTTGGCAAGGTGATCTCAGTCGATGCCAAAAATTGCAATGAGGGTCAGTTGAAAGTGGCTCAGTAGTGTATCTTTCAAACCGTCTGACCTGGAATCAAACCATTTGCTCCATTGGCTCTGGTTGCCCAGGTAAACACCAGTGACAACCCCATTCTACCCACAGAGTCACTGAAATGCTCGTGACTAGGCTCGACCCAAGTGACCCCAAGGTGCACTAAGCACGATTGGGCAGCTATCTTCCAGGGTTTGTATCTCAGACTTCGTCAGAGGTATCAAAAATTTTTTAGGTGCTACAGGATCATGTTTTCAAGTTCTACAATAACCTCTCTTGGTTTTGGGTGATTTGACTTCGTTTGTATTTGGCAAGGCAATCTCAGTCGATGCCAAAACTTGCAGTGAGGGTCAGTTGAAAGTGGCTCAGTAACGTATCTTTCAAACCGTCCGACCTGGCATCAAACCATCTGCTCCATCAGCTCCGGTTGGCCAGGTAAACACTAGTGACAACCCCATTTTTCAAATAGAGTCACCAGAATGCTCGTGACCACGCTCGACCCAAGGGACCCCAAGGTGCACTAAGCACGATTGGGCAACGATCTTTCAAGGCTCGTATCTCAGACTTCGTGAGAGGTATCAAAAAATTATCAGATGCTATGAGATCATGTTTTTGAGGTCTACAATAACATCTCTCAGTTTTGGGCGATTCGACTTCATTTGCATTTGGCAAGGTGATCTCAGTCGATGCCAACACTTGCAGTGAGGGTCAGTTGAAAGTGGCTCAGCAACGTATCTTTCAAACCGTTTGACCTAGCATTGAACCATCTGCTCCATCGATTCCAATTGGCTGGTTAAATGCTAGTGACAACCCCATTCTACCCACAGAGTCACCGGAACACTCACGACCATGCTCAACCCAAGTGACCCCAAGGTGCACTAAGCACGATTGGGCAGCGATCTTCCGGGGCTGGTGCAGGGCACCCTCCACTAGTAGGAATTTGAATTGCATTGTTATGTTTGTAATAAATAGGATGGATCTAAATATATCATCCTAATTTTGGTTTGGAATCCCTAATGTGTGATCAAGGATCTTTTGGCAATGTTATAAGCCTAAGATACCTTAGGTCATGGGGTTCACCTAGTTAGTGATAATTTTCTAGGTTAGGCTTATGGAGTCTTAAAGGTTGATTTTAGATTATTTTCACTTGAAAAATCATGTTGATAGGTTTTGATCTCAAAAATAAATCATAAACTCTATCGAGTTCATAAAATGGCATATTTTGCAAAATTGCAAAAATGCAATAAAAGTTGCTGTTGCAACTTTCTAAAATTTCTTGAGAGATTGGAATTGGAAACCCAAGAGTCAAATGGGTTCTCCAATAGATATACCTTCATTTTTAAGGTTATATATGCTCATCACTTCAAACCATAATGGTAAGAAGTTGATTTTTGTAAACGGATGCCATAAAGGAGGAATACAAACTGTTTTTGAGCCATTTCTCAGAGTTGTACGGGCGTGTACGGACATACAAGGTGATGATTTGAATGTGGGAATACTATATTTCATGTTAGTAAACATTTTCATTGATTTGAAGAAGTTTTAGTTTCATTTGTTAAAGTTATTTCAATTCTTTTCAAAACAGTCCAGGAAGCAAGCTTTTCTAGGGCCCTGAACACTAATGGAGGCCTAACTTGCATTCTAGCCATGGGTTTAACCTAAGAATTTGGAAAATGAAAGTTAGGTCTATGTATCAATGGATTCTAAAGGCTCATGTAGTGGCTCGAAGGGAAAATCCTTCATGCATCAGGCCCTAGTCTGAATTTTTGAGAGGATTCAGTCTAGAAAGTAGAAGAAAGTTGTAACGAAGTGCATAGAATAGATAAGTGAGTGAAGTAAAGGTGGTTTTGAGTCATTTGGGGTTAGAGAAGAATATTTGAAGCACTATACCAGTTCCATGAACCCTATACCTCATACTTGCTTTGTAAACCAAGCTTAATTAGGCCAATTAGGTCTGTGTCCAAGGTGGGTGTTAGGTGGCGCTGGAGTGGATTTAGAATGTAAGGATTTGGGATCTTAAATAAATTCCAAATGGGTGTCTAAAAATTCCCTGATTGTATCAAGATACTTAGTTGTGCAAAAGTTAGAGTAGAAAACCTCAATTGAGAAGGCTACAAGGAAATTGGCGTGCAGGTCTAGTTTGCCATGGTACGGTTTTGGTGGGAATAAACCAAGTGTTATTTCAAAGGCCTTAGGTCATATGAGGACCATCTAAATGCTTGGGAGAAGTTAGGAAGTCCACTGGTGAAGAGTTCTATCAATAAGTTAGTTTTAGGCCTAGTGTCCCTAAAGCCAAAAAGGCATTGAAGTTTGATTGAGTGTGTAACTTTGCAAAGGGAGTTTATTGGGATAGAAATAAATTTGTTTGGTTATGTTATACCATCAAAAGAGTTTTGGATTACCCTTAAGCCTTTGTGGTTGGTTGGTGAGTTGTGGGAGGTAGTAGAAGGGCACTCCACTTTCTTGCCATAACCTCTGCATTAGGGGCTCGTATATGTAAATTGTTTGACGGAATGCCTGCAAGTAGAGCATGGCATATGGAATTATAGATAGGAGCAGTAGAACTAGTAAAAGGTATCCAAAAATGAAGTTTCCAAAGCTTTTTTAGGTTAGACTGGTCGATGACAATGAGAATTGGTTTTGCACATCGACAGTATTGGCATTCGAGAACATGATAATCTATAACACAATTTCAATATTAAGATATTATCATTTCTTGAGAATGCCCCAACACCAAATGTCAAGGAGGACCTAACATCTTCCCTGATGGACAGAACCTTGTTTCATGCTCGGTTGTTGGATTCATAGAGGTTTGGGACCATATCAGTGGGAAACTTAAGAGCGATTTTCAATACCAAGCTGATGATGCCTTCATGATGCATGATAATGCAGTTCTTTGTGTTGACATCAGTCATAATTCAGAGATGTTGGCTTCAGGTTTACAGGGTGGGAAAATTGAGGAGGACATGCTCGCAATTGAATCCCAATATATGTATGTATGATGGTTTCGACAAAATGTTTCTTGGTGTCACTTGCATGAAGCAGTATGTGTGTGGAGAGCCATAAATGACATGCTCTAGTTATAGTACCAAGCATCCAATTAAAACACAGAGGCATTAACACTTGTGTTGCAATAAGATCCAGATGACACTATTCTACAGGAATAGATCCATTTTGAAAGATGTAGAGCGCCAAGTAACATGGACTTTCATAACAAAATATTACTAAGGCACTCACAAAGGGGGACTTTAATGTATTCGAGAAAGAAGATGTGGATAGACACATCCTCAAGAATTAGTTATTATAACAGGAAAGAAACTGACCGAAAGGGGAAAATAAATAAGGCTTGTAGAGGAGATTTTGGGGGTTCCGAATTCTACCTGACCCGAAAGACTTTGTGCCAGGGGAGGGATAGATTAGGATTTTTATTGTAATGCAGGGAAAGAGGGATTTTATTTTCAGATAATGATTAATGTATAGGAACAATAGAATCTTTGTTGTTTTGCTGTGTTCAAAGAAGGATATGTCAGCATATTAAAACTTTGATTTTAGATGCTCACTTTTTGATTGATATTCATCTTTGAATGATATTGGTTTCTTTTGAATGCATATCTGTTACATCTAATCATTGGCATGATCATCTGTGGACTTTGTGCTATAGTTTTTCATGTATTTGGAAAGAACCATTCATCTTTCTCTCTTAGTTTCTTTCTGTAATGCATTGTTTAGGCAAATGAAATTTGTAGTGTTTACTGTCCTTTTCTTTTTAGTAAATTAGTCCCTTCACGTCTATCTTGTGTTTCCGAATAGATGTTTGTAAGCCTTTATTTCTTTTAGGTTAAAAGCATTATCATTTATAGTTTAGTTGATTCATTGTAAATCCTGCATGAGGAGCTGTACCCAGATAATTCAAAGGGCGCTTACGCTTCTCAATAGCGAAGTGACCCAACTGTTGGTGTTGGTTGAGTCTTTTTGTTTGGGCTTTAAGGGTCATTTTGTAAGCATTTCTTTGGAAGACAAATCTATTCACCAACAAGAAGTTAAACCTCAAACATAATAAGCTCCATGAACAGGGTATTCCAGAGTAAAGAAAAACAAATGTAACTTCAACAAGATATAATTTAAATCATAATGATAATCATAGTCAAGATATAACTTCACCGTTCAATTCCATAAACATGAATAATAAATATGTATATACAAAAGATGACACAAATATAACATATAAATGAACATGTTCTATATATGTATCAAATGTATCAAAAGTATGTCCATATACAAATATGGCACATGCCATTTCAAAATGTCTACAAAATCAATGTTTAAAGGTGTACAATGTGGCATATATGCCATCTCAAAATGTGTCAAGTGTCATCTCTAAATGACCACAAAACTAAAACTGCATCCTATGCTGTAGGGGGATCATCAAAATGTAGCCTCTTCGAAGAAGTGTTGGGGTCTGATTGATCCTGCATAAAAAATGAGTTCAAACCAAAGTTAGATTGCATACTTTATATGATTTGTACATATATATATATATATAATTCATAATTTTCAAATGCTAATTTAATTAAAATTTTAACTGAATACAAATATTTGTACCTGGTCTCTCGATCGCCTACCACGAGTAGGTGTCCTAGCATAAGTCCTGGGTAGCGAAGGGACCATGCCAGCAATACCAACTCTGACTTATAAATATATATTTGCAATAATGAGATTAGTAGAGTGGTGCAACATAGAGTAATAAATCTACAAAATAGGATGATAGCATAATATAATTACAAATTGATTGAACTAAAATTAAAACTTACATCTAGTGATCCCTCCTCTGGAATAGTGGGCTGGGTCAACAAAGAAACGAAGGATTCTCGTGGGCCCTCCCTCACAGTCAAAGTAACCTATGAAAGTAAAAAGATTGTCAATTATATATCAATGTACTTCATCATAGCAAACCTGGTTACAAAATACAAATAACAATATGTAAAAGTCTATGTACAATAGGGCTATCACTCTGAATCGAGACGCCTGTAACCCTACGCTATCGAACTGGTGTCGGGACATCATCGATAGCCACACCCTATACAATAAAGTGCAAGTAAAATATTTATTACTACACACAAGTGGCATACATATGCATGCATAATTAATCTTAAACAATTAACTACCTTTCCTTTGTCGACACCTGATGAAGGAACCCTCTCATGCCCCCCACTAACATTGGCTGTAGCCTGCAAGAACATAATAAGATGACAATATATATTAGTAAATGTATGAATTTTATTGCTCTAATTGATAGAGATTTAAGCATGTACACCAAATGATATAAAAAAAAACTAATGGGTACATAATTTATAATATATCATATAGTCATCAAGGCCAAATGAAATGGCTGAAAGTGTGGACTCATCCACCTGTCTCACCTCCTCCTGTGTCATCGACTGAACATAAATGAAAAAAATATATATACATAAGTACATGCAATCATTAAAACTAATCTAAATAAATAAATTATTTTTAAATTAAATAAGTCATGTGACAAATTTATTTATAATGTTTACTCTTACCGTATCAACAGGAGTCACTGGCTCTGCCTGCACCTCCTGAGCACTCTCATGAGATGTAGATGCTCCATGAGGTGTTGCAGCCTCTGTAGCTGCGTCTCCTGTATCCCCTCATCAATATAATGAAACTGATATATATCAAAATCAGTAAGCAGTCCGAGGCACATATGCTTGCATGTAATGCACATATGGGGCTCGCATACATGTGAACTCTGACGAGCTGTCGATGTGCCAACAGTATCCAAAGGAGGCAACACTGACCTGGTCTAAGTGATCAACTGATCACTTAGTAAATGAATGGCCCTAATCGTCTATGAGGCAGCCTTTGCAATGATATCAGGATGCTACACTAGAGGAGGGGGTGTGACATCAGTGGGGGGGACAAAGGTAGTGGCCTTTCAGCGCTGGGAAGATGGCCTAATCTGAGGAGCTCCTTTGCCTACACCCATGTTGGGCCTCATACTCCAATAATCAACATGGTGACCAAGCACAAAATCAGCATACAATTTTTTAAGGAAATAAAATGGGACCTCCAAATTGCTATGGGGTGGTTTATCAAAAACCATCCACCAGTGATCCCAAAAGTTTGTGCGCATTGCTTCATTTGTGCACCATTTTATTGATAATTTGGGATTTTTTAGGTCAAGTGGTATTCCTATTTTAGGATCAACAAAAAGGGCGGCTATATCTTCCTTACTTATATTAAGGGCCGCAATCCCATCATGGTCAAGCCCATCATCAAATTGGGCCTGCATATCATCACGCCAATGAAGAGCAGCATTATGTTGCTGTGTGAGTGTGTCAATGTTTCCAAAAATTGTATTTAGTGTGGCAAGCATGAGACCTAATGTAGGTATATTTTGATACGTGTTTTGGAAACCCCATATTGTGTTCAAATTTTCTTGTATCAAATCTTGTAAAGATGGAGGGTTTTGAAGCAGGGGATTGTTTTGGGGATCATTATTTGGTACGGGAGGGTTATTTTCTTCATTGTTGTCAGCCATGCTTGATTAAATAAAAAAAATTCTACATTTCAATCTAATTTCATATATTATTACAAATATAAATACAAAATCCTATTTAAAAAAAAATGTTACATTTAGCATGAAAATGAAATAAATTAATAAAAATCATATAAATAACTACTTACTGAATATGCTTGGAGTTGAATTTGTTGTTTCTAATATCAGGTATTTGAAAATATATCGGGTATCTAAAAATTGTGGAAAGAACTTAAGAAAATCGCGCAAGGAAATGAGGAAAAGGGCTCGCAGGTTTTGGATTTATGCCACAGTTATCGAGTACCTGATATTATCAAGTACCTGATTAGGCCTGTGCTTTGGTGGCAGGTTTGCCCAGGTGTACTGACACCCAGGCCTACTAAAAAGTCAACAAGCACTTTCATGCGCTTTTGGATGAGTGAAAAGTGAATGTTTTTCACATCGCCACTTTTTGGCCCCTCATGATCTTGCACATACCCTGTTATGGATTCCCTTGATGACTATGATGATGAGATAGAAAATATTCCTGGTCTTTGGACTATTATTTAGGAATTGTATGGAGATCCACATATTCCTTCACTTCTAAAATGTCCAGAACCTCCGGTTGTAGCTCCTTCTCCTCCTTTTGAGATCACATCTCTTGATGATGCATGTCTTCCTATAGCCATTGACTCTTGTGATTCAGTGCAGCAAGATATTCCTTGTCTTCCAGACTTAGTTCCATGGGATGACTACTTGACAGACATTGTAGGTTTGTTTGTGGAGTCCTACATTTCAGATTTGGGAGACTTCATTGATGACATTCATCTTCTCTTTGTTGAAGATGATCCTTCTTCAGTTGTTGTGAGAGAGCATGCTGACCTTCATCTTCATTCTCTACTTGATCCTTCTTTTGAGATTGACATTATTGTCAATCCTTTGATAGAAAATTTGGAGGAGGTCTCTTTAACTTCAGAGAAGACATTTGACTCTTT
Organism: Chamaecyparis obtusa; assembly: GCA_027943335.1. Lineage (NCBI taxonomy): Eukaryota > Viridiplantae > Streptophyta > Pinopsida > Cupressales > Cupressaceae > Chamaecyparis > Chamaecyparis obtusa. The sequence continues at coordinate 24,181 of BSBK01005939.1, forward strand.
GGAGATTGGTTTTCATGAGTCTCAAACTTCACTTGAGATGTCACATTGCATGGTTCAGGTTGACCATACTCATGTGTAGGAGATTCCTATTCAGTTTCCTGAGACATCATACATTTTGAGTATTCTTCCTATAGATTGGGGAGGATTCATTGATACACCTATGGACTTGTTTCTTCCTAAGGGGAGGAACATCATTTAGTTTTCTTGGTGCATTTTTACATTGATCCAGGCACACCTATCATGGGTGTACATTCTACATTGAGGGGGAGCTTTCTTGATTCTCTTCCATCTTCTTCATTTGAGGAGGTATCTTTTTCTTTGGAGTTTGATCCAAATTCTTATGTGGATCAACTATCATTGGTTCCTTGTATGTCACCTTCTTCTATTGGGCTTTCTCCTGATTGGTTTGTGGCATCTTCATCAACCAAGGACATGGTGACACTTGGGCATACTTCAGAGACATCATACTTCATTTGGATTTCCCTTCCTACTTCTTATCCACAATGGTAAGCCTTCTTACATCTATACTTGGTGTATCTTCTTCCTAAGAGGAGAAATGTTGTTTGTAGGCATTGGACTATATTTTGTCTTCAAGCACTTACCATCCTTGGAGGAGATTACTCATTATGGGGGGGGATATCATGTCTCCTTGTTTCGTTCCTTTGGGGGGATTTTTTATTGTATATGCATGATGTATGTCATAATAGGGGGGTCTTGATTACTCCATCCTTCCATGCATCTTGTATCCATCTCTCTTTTGGGGGAGGGTTTTTCCCATGAGGTTTTCTCTTTTTCTCCACTTTATGAGAGATTGCATTGTTCTTGCATTTTGTACATGGGTACCTAACATGGCCTAGTAGCTGGGACCCATCTTGCATTGTGAATTTAAGTGCATTCCCCTAAGTTGCACTTAAGGAGGCATGTTGGTGTAATTAAATATTCCTAATTACACTTTACTTAATCTTACTTAGGTTAATGCATTGCATATTAGTTGTCATTGTGACACCTAAGAGTTTGAATTTCATTTTAGCACATGGTTAGGAGAATTTTCACTTTAGGTGTGATAGTTGTCATCACATATCTCTGTGTGTGTGAGATTCACCTTTAGTGCTCTTATCACATTATCATCCTCTCATTGTTGCACATGTTGCACATACTTTCATGTACAATGGAGGATGATCCACCTTTGGTGGACATGTGATTCCACCTAGTGTGGGTGATATCTTATCATTTCCTTATCATGTAGTCTTATTGCATTGCCTATATATTTAGGCACTCCTACTTTGAATTCAATTCAATTAGCTATAATCAATTATTTGATTATTTTGCCTATCTCTCTTGTGCTATCTCTTGAGCTTTTAGATCTTGGCTTTTATTCTTTGCCTTAGGCAAATTCTTACATGGTATCAAAGCGATATCAAAATTCTTACAAACAACATATTCATATAACCCATTCTGTTATAAAAAACCCTCAAGTATATGCACAGAAAACCCTATCAATTTGCCAAAAACTTGACTGTTCTTTGCCAGAGAAAAAAGATAGCTGAATATGCATACCTCTTGATAGAGACCGTAAAGAACCATACAAACATTGTCATTGTGGTATCCAGCTGAAACCACTGAAGATCAAATGCTCGGAGAGATTTTCAACAAAACAAAACAAAGTATGTATTAGCCATCGTATCATAACAGAATAAGATAGAGGAATAAGATCTCTTAGATCCATAACATAGTAAGATAGAGAAAGATTATCCTTGTGTTAATCAGACAACAAGAGTACCTTCATTTAAGAAACAAAGATACCATAAAAATGGTATTAACTGGTTCCTCACAGAGAGATGAGTATCTTATCAAAAAACCACAATCACAAAGTCAACACAGTGTCACCAAAAACTCACTGTAGTAATCATGGCGGCATCCTCAGTTAGGGCAAGAAAAATGATACACATGCAAATCCTTTAAGTGATAATGAACAAAAAGACCTTAAGGAAATTCCAAACAAGTTTCACATCCACCATGCATAAAAGACATGTGGAAAAAGAAGAGCCAAGTGTTGACAACCAAGAGTCAACAAAAACCATAATACAACTCAAGTTTAACTCAAGTCTATCCGCAACGACATAGTACAAGCACACCTCCGTATAACAGCTAGATGATAATAAAGATAGCCACAACAGTGCATCAAGGATACAAAAGAAGACAACAATATCCCCCATTTGTCCTTAAGGCAAAATTCACCAAATACTTGAATCCACAGAACCAATAAGCATGTGCAATCTGAATTCACTGAAGCAAAACTCAACTAAAGCTGCAAGAGAAACTGAAACATAGAATCATCAACTAAAACATAGAATCATCAACTTCTCCCCCAATTTTCATCAAGGACACAAAATAATGCCAGAAAAGAGAAAAATAGACTATGAAGAGAAAGCAACAACCTCTCACAGACTCCCCCACAAGGGAAAAACTTAGTGCAGCAGAGAAAGAGAAACAACACCCAACTGAGTGCAGAGTTGTTCAAAAGAAGCCTGAGGAAGAGCTTTAGTAAAAATATCCACCACTTGTGCTTGAGTAGGAACATAAATCAACTTGAACTCACTGGAAAGAACATGATCACACAAAAAATGAAGTTTGATGGCCGCATGTTTGGTGCTAGAGTGCATAACTAGATTTCTACTTAATTGAATAGCACTCATATTATCACACATGATAGAAATAGGTTTAGGACTCTGAATACCAAGATCACATAACTGATATGTCATCCAAATTAACTAAGTACAACAGGTTGTAGCAGCAACATATTCAGACTCACACATAGATAAAGTAACACAATCCTATTTCTTACTATGCCATGCAACCAAATGATTACCTAAGAAAAATGCAGCACCACTAGTGCTCTTTTTGTCATCCGATCCACCCCAATCTGAATCAGTATATCCAAGAAAAGTGAAATCATCATTATGTGGATACCATAAACCAAAATCAAGAGTACCTTGAATGTACTTAAAAATCTGAGTAACAACATTAAGATGAGATTGTTTTGGAGCAGATTGAAAGCGGGACACTAGACAAATAGCTTGCATCAGATTTGGTCTACATGCTATAAGATATAACAGATTACCAATCATAGATCTGTAATAAGTTTGATCCACTGGAGGTGAATCATCATCTTTAACAAGTTTGCACCCTATTTCCATAGGCATGCTGATAGGTCTACAATTAGTCATATTAAATTTCTTTAACATTTCTTTGGCATATTTTGATTGTAACAAGAATAAACCATGCTCAAGTTGTGTCACTTGTAGACCAAGAAAGAATGTTAGTTCACCCAAAAGAGACATTTCAAACTCAGATTCCATGATGTCAGAAAAATGCTTTGACAATGCATCATTAGTAGAGCCAAAAATAATATCATCTACATAGACTTCCACAACTAAGATATCTCCATTAACATTTTTAATATATAAAGTGTTATCTACACTACCACGTGTAAAACCATTTGCAGTAAGATGCTTATCTAGTCTAGAGTACTAAGCTCTAGGAGCTTGTTTTAAGCCATATAATGCCTTTTTAAGATGATATACATAATTAGGTTTATTAGATGACTCAAACCCTTCTGGCTATTCCATATAGACTTCTTCATCAATATAACCATTTAAAGAAGGAGTTTTAAGATCCATTTGATAAACAGTGAACTTTTTGTAACTAACATATGCAAGAAAGATTCTAATGGATCCTAACCTTGCAATTGGTGCAAAAGTCTCACCAAAGTCAATACCTTCTTGTTGAGAATAACCTTTAGACATAAATCTGGCTTTATTTCTTACTACTTTTCCATCTTCATTTAGTTTATTTCTAAAAATTCATTTCCCACCTATAACATTCTTGTTATCAGGTCTAGGGACAAGTTCCCATGTCTGATTTTTCTCAATCTAGTTTATTTCATCTTTCATAGCATTCATCCAACAAGGTTCTGTCAAGGCTTCAGTCACATTTTTCAATTCAAAATCTGATAGTAGACAAAAATGTTCTACAATATGAGCATGCTCATCAATTTTGGCTTTTCTTCTAGTTATAATTCCTCCCTTTACATCTCCAATGACTTGAGATTCAGGATGTCTTTTGGCTATGATTCTAGAAGGAGTCTTTAAAGGAATTTTTGTTTTTTGAGAATTTGAACAATGTTCTTGATCAATATGATCAAAAAGTTCTTGACTATCATTATCGATCTTATGATGTTCACAAGGCACATGTTCTTTTCTTTACAAAGACTCTTCTTCAACACAACTTTCAATGTTATTGTTTAATAAAGAGCTTTCATCAAAAATCACATTAATTGCTTCAATGACTTTATTTAGCCTTGTATTATAACATTTGAAAGCTTTACTTTGTGTAGAGTATCCCAGAAAAATACCCTCATCAGACCTAGAATTAAAAATGTCTAACAAATCATTGTCCTTTTTAATAAAACACTTACAGCTAAAAATTTTAAAATTCTTAACATTAGCAGTTTTCCCATGCCAAAGTTCATAAGGAGTATATGCTGTTCTTACTCTGATTTGAGCCCTGTTAAGAATATATATGGCTGTATGAACAACTTCTTTCCAAAATTTATTAGGTAGTTTTGCTTCATTCAACATAGTTCTAGCCATTTCCTTAACTGTCCCATTTTTCCTTTCCACAACACTATTTTGCTATGGTGTACGAGTAGTTGAAAACTACCTCTTAATACCATGTTTTTCACAATACTATATGAATTCTTGAGAGGTGAATTCTCCACCTTTGTAAGATCGTAAACACTTCAACTTTAGATCAGTTTCTCTTTCAACCATTTTTCTAAATATTTTGAAGCATGCAAAAGCTTCAGATTTATGTTTCAAAAAAGTTACCCAAACCATCCTTGAATAATCATCTACAAATAGCATGAAATATCTTTCACCACTTAGGGATGGTTTAGTTGGTCCACAAAGATCAGTATGGACAATTTCTAGAGGTCTATTAGACAAGTACTCTTTGGTTTTAAAAGATTGTTTGGTTTGTTTACCTTTGACACATTCTTCACAAACTTTAGTTGGTTTGCTAATTAGGGATAAGCCTCTAACCTTTTTGTTCTTGCTGATCCTAGCAAGATTATTCAAGTTTAAGTGACCCAATCTCTTATGCCATAACTAGTTTTCTTCTACTTGAATTACAAGATAGGTATTAATCAGTGAAGATTCCTTAATAGTAGAATCTATTAGATTATACAGATTTCCTCCTATTCTTAAACCACTAGCAACAACTTTGTTCTTACTTTTGATAGAACATCCTTTAGCATTAAAAGAAATTGAATATCCACTGTCACAAATCTGACTGACACTTAGAAGATTGTCTTTTAATCCTTCTACATAATAAACATCATGATTGGGTGTCTCCGTATTAAGAACTATTGAACCACGACCAGTGATTTAAGCACCTCAGTTATCTCCAAACTGAACAAATCCTCCATCAAAATCTTCTAAAACTTTAAACTTGCTTTTACAGCCAGTCATATGATGAGAACAACCACTGTCCAAAATCCAAGTAGTAGGTTTATGAGAAAACAAAGTTGTTTCAATAATCAAGGACTTTTCAATGGGTTTCCATACTTGTTTAGATTTTAAATGAAGTTTACATTGATTATAAAAGTTTCCATAATGAAAACATTTGAAGCATCTGATTAGGTTCTTGAAAATATACCTTTGTCTATTCATCTTACAGTTGAATGCTTTATGACCAAAAAGATTGCAGTTGAAACAATAACATTTGAAATAACTCAAACTTTGATTTGATGTTTTTCCTTCAGCTTGTTCAATTTGATTTTGTAACAGAACCAATTTCTTGTCCTTTTCAACAAGAGATTGTTTTTGATTCTCAATAAGCTAATTTTCTGTTTCTAAATCAGTTTTCAATATTTTATTTTCTCTTTCAAATTCTAATATCAATTTCTTTTGCTTCTTTAGTTCTTGCAAAGAACAAAGAAGTTCTTTGCAAGAACTGAATGATGCCATCAAGCGTAAAACTCATTTTTTGCACATTTATGGTAGACAACTTACAAAGTGTCACCATAGATCCTATGATGTCAACACCAAAGCCTTATGTGTTGCCACCGAGGCCTTAACCTAGGACCCTTTCAATTAGAATCTGCAACTTAATCTTTCCAAGTTGGCTGACAACTATGCTACTAGAGGAGCCCAGATCAAAGCCCATCTCCACTAGTTAAAATTTGGAGACCAAGCTTCTAAATAATTTTTTGCTGCCCTCTGTCCTCGTCATACCAGTACGGGCATAACCAGAATCAGAGAAGGCCACAACCTCCTCACAGAGCTTCCTGATGTTTTTCAATCCTTCGTTCACCATTATGAATAGGTTTTTGCTACTCAGGGACACTCTCATGCCAGTGAGAAAGATCTTGTTGAGTGCACCATGGTTGTTCCATAGTGTGTCTCCCCTGCTCAGCATGTCTTATGTGATCAACTGCTTTCCTTGCAGGATCTTCATGAAGCAGTGTTCACCATGGCTGATGATAAAGCCCTTGGATGTGATGGCTTCCCTTGTGAGTTTTACAAAGCCCTCTAGGGTACCATTGGCCCCAATCTTCATCAGGTCTACCTAGAAGCGTATCATACCCAATCTCTTGGGGGTATCATTAACCAGGGTAATATCAAGTTTATTCCCAAGGCTGGGGATCTAGAGGACATTTGCAATTGGTGGCCTATTACCTTTATCAATGTCTCCTACAAGATCATTGCCAAGGCGCTGGCTCTTAAGCTCCATCACTTGCTTCCGCAGATTGTTCAGCTTGAACAACCAAGATTTATTAGGTCAAGATTTATTCTTGACACTATCATTACCATTTGGGAAGGTATGGAATGGGCTCATAAGTCTCATCAGAAGGTATGGAACAGGCTCGTAAGTCTCATCAGAAAGCCCTCTTTCTTAAGATTGATTTTGCTAAAGCTTATGATTGTATTGAATGGCCTTTTAACCTTGCTATGCTTCATGCTATCGGTTTTGGACCCAGATTTCTTCAATTTGTGCAGATGCTCTTCAATGATGCCTCTACCTGCATTACCATCAATGGCTGATAGTCTTCTACCTTTGGGCTATTTTGATCCATTCGACAAGGATGCCCTCTGGCTCCAGCCTTGTATGTTCTAGCCGCTGAGGGTTTTGGCTACTTGCTTGCTCACTCCATTTCTATGGGTAATGTTCAGGGAATCTACTTGCCAGATTCATCTCAATAGTTGGTCAATCAATGGCCATTTTGTAGATGATTCCTTCCTCACTCTGGAAGAGGATGAAGAGAATATCAAGGCAGCCTTACAGTGTTTAGACACTTTTTGTCTGGCCTTTGGTTCGGCCATTCAATGGCATAAAACCCTCTACTACAGACAGTTAGTTCTTCCTAAGCCTCCCTAGTTTTCTCAATTTGGTTGGACCAGGATCTAGCATGGGGAAATTTTCCAGTTTCTTGGCATTCCCTTTTCTTTTCAAGCCCACCCTATAGATCTATGGAATGCAGTTCTTCCTAAGATTAAAAAAAAACTTACTTACTGGATCACGAAGCCGCTCTCTCTCACAGGAAAGTTCCATATTTTCTCCAAGATCTTGGTGGCCACGCATGTGTATTATTCCTCTTGATGGGCTCCTTCTAAAGCCTCCTACAAGAAGCTCGAGAAATTATTGCGTGATTTCCTTTGGGCTTCCGGTATTGACCACCAAGGTTTTCACAGATTTTCCTAGAATTTCTGTTGCCTTCCTAAAATCTTAGGTGGGCTTGGTTTACTTGACAGCCAGAAGCAAGGGCATGCCCTTTGTGCCAAATGGGTTGTGTGGTGTCTCACAGGCAATGAGGCCTGGAAAATTTTTCTCTGACATTGCATTTCCTTAGGATATCATTTTCACAAGCCTGTCTGGAAGGGGATTGGATTTCAAACCCTTCTAGTTATGAAGGAACCCATTCAAATCCAAGGTACTTTTGTTGCCAAAAGTATTTGGAGAGCCTGGGAGTCTGTCAAACCCTGGCTCCTCTAGGCTGGGAATGGTTTGAGGGATGGTCTTTCTTTCAACCAGTAGAACATTTGGTGGTCCCCTTTATTTTCTCAACAAGGGATTCCTCTTGCTAGAGTTCAAGGGGTTAGTGCTTTTCAGTTTCATAAACGTGGCATTCAAACCCTAAAAGATCTTTTCTCCAGAGCCACTATGAATCTTTGATCTTGGGATGATCTCTGGGTTCAATTTAGGCTCATCCGCCTAGATCGTCAAACTTTTGACTTGCTAGTGTCGGCCATCTCACCTCATCTCCTGCACAAATTGGGAATTCAATCTGTTAGACCTTGGTGGAAGGACTGGAAATGGTATCCTGCTACACCCTTCACTAGTTACAAACCCAAGCTTGGGTATTCTTGGCTTGTGCCTCATTTTCCCATGATTGATTCTCTCAACCAATGTTAGCATATCTCCTCTTCTCAGAAGAGTTGGAGCTGGCGGTTTCGTACCATTTGGGATTATGTCACTAAGCCTAAAATTTCTCATTTTGCCTGGTGTTTGTTGTACCAGGGCTTGCCTTTGGGAGCTAGACTCAGGCATTTGGGGGTTCTTGACCCTAAATGCCCTTTTTGTGGTCATTCTGAGATGCTCATGCACATTTTTTGGTTTTGTCATCATGCCCAAAATTATTAGGTCTGGATTTATGACCTCTTTGCTCCTTTTAGGCCTGAACCTTTTTCGTGGCATATGGTGCTTCTTGGTGATTCCCCCAGAATGCCTTCCCAATACACCCAGATATGGCATGCTTTTAGGATGATTTTGTTTACTATATGGAAAGAATGAAATGTTGTTCTTTTTTCTCACAGTTCTCTGGATATTCATTTCTCTCTTTATGCTAAGGCATGTATTTGTAATAATGTCATTATGTAGATTTAGGTGCAAGCTGATAAGGTGGCCTTAAAGGTTGCTCATTTGTAGGAGCTTCTTGAGCACTAGGGAAATGACCCTTTGTGGCTTGGGTGCCTCCAGATTCTCTCTCAACTGACCACACGCTGCCCAGGGGCCGTCATCGTAGCTGAAGTTCCTCTACCAGACACTCCAGGACTCCGCAGCAATGGCACTGCCACTCCGCCTCTCCTCCTCCTCAGAGGGATGTGGGTTCTGGCTGGCTTCCTGTGCTTGCTTCCACTATTGTTGTTGTTGCTCAGCCCTCGGCCTCTGTTCCTACCAATCAAGATAATTTCCCTCGCCTAGCACTTGCAATCTCGCCTAGGCGGGAGGAAGGAGAGCTAGAAAAAGATGATCTAGAGGATGGCTGGGCCGTTCCTGATCAGACTCCTGGGTACAATGTGTGGGGCAATCCTGATGATAGATATCCTCCTCCCTCTTCTGCTACTACCCTTGCAGCTTGAGGATTTCTCTTTTTATATGCTTTTTTGATGAATAGTTGTATGATTCTCGCCTAGTTGCCGAGTGACTTGCGGGGTGATTTTTCCCCTGAACCCTTTTTTGTGAATACTGTACTTTTGTATTATTAATAGAAAAGGCCTCTATTCATCAAAAATATGTCAAGATATCGAAACTACAATCACAACCACCCTTATGCAGCTCAGCTATAAATGAGCAACCCTTTTTATTTTTTAATTTTTGTATGATCTAACCAAATAAGAAAGTCAATGCTAAAAATAAATGCCATGTGATCATTAATTTATTTATCTAAAAACTTTAGGTGAAATTAATATTTAAGATATTAGTCTAAGATATATAAACTAATCTTTAATCCCCATCTAAGATAATTTAGACTAAACATCCGTGTCTTTTTTCAAGTTGTAGATTTTCATCTTATTCTTCTCCATAAAACATCTATTCCTATACCTATCCCACAAAGATAATCTTTGAAATCTTTCTATATAAAGAAGGATTTCATCCACTTCCTTGGATCATTTTTCTCTTTATCATTTATCTTTTGAATGTGTTATATCACCCTTTCCTTTCATCAGCATTCATGCTCCTCTATTGCTCACACCCACTACTCCTTTATGAATTCTCAATTACTTCCACTAATAAAACACTTTTATGATCTTCTTGTGAATTAAGACTTCACCATTCCATCTTGTCCATGAAGTGCCATATATTACCTTGAAATGCTAGGGATGTGCCTATGCTTGACTATGCTTACTAAGGTCTTAATTTCTTCTAGCAATGAGACTTCAAATTGTTGGATGTTGGCCACTCTATCTTTGAGGCCACATGATGAATTATTTCTTAGATTATGCTCCTTAGACTTCAAATGAAACATATTGATAATTAATTGGTATTAGGTAGTGACTTCAAAAAGTATGAGCATTCTTCTTGAGCTAAAGATAAGGTACATCCTTATGGTTTTCTCAACTAAGTGTGGAAGATGAAATCAAATAGATTGAAAAAAGTGAATAAAACAATCAAAATCACAATTCTCACTTTCCAATTAAAATTCAACAATAATTTAAATAGGAAAATAAATAAGATCATAAATTCATAACCTATGCAATATATCACCATGGATGAAGTAGATGTATGGTTAAGCTCCAATTTATAAAAGAAATTAAAAAGAAGTTTAATAATGGACTCTATAATCTTGGATCACAATTAAGCTCTAATTTATTTAAAAAATAGAAGAAAATTTAATAATCTAATCATCTTTGACTTTCAATGAAGGTTAAATAAATTTAATTGAAGAACCATAAATATATGTACATAACAATAAATAGTACAAATATGTGTAGTCAATTCACAATACATTGTGAGGCATGTGAGAAGGGTAAATTTGATTTTGAATTTCAGAAATTTGGGGCTCAAATATATCAATGCAAGTTCAATTTGTATGCCCGTTCAAAGATGATAGAGTGCTATTAATGTGGAAAGTATGGAAACGTGTGGAGTTGTATAAGGTGTAGATAAATGTATACAATATGGTTTTCATTTGTTTATATGTAATTGTACATAAGGTTATTATCTCAAAATGAGCATAAAATTTACCAAATTATCTAATTTCCTAAATTTCACCATTGTGATATTATTAACGAAATGTACAATGTGATACAATTTATTTTTATTAAATATTAAAAATAATATAATTATTTTCAAAGTTTAATTGTTGAGATATCACACTTTGAAAACTGAACATGCATATTTTTTATTTAGTGGATAAATATCTTAAATATATTTATTTAAAAGATATCAAGATTCTTGTCTTAAACTTATTAGAAATTAAATAAATATATCAATATTGATATTTCTTAATATCTTTTATTGGATAAATATATTTAAGACATTTATACCAATTCATCAAATAGATATGTATACATAGATAACATGCATATACATGACATTGAAATTTATTTTCACTCCACATAATCTAAATCACAAGCTCTTTTGACCATTATAATTACTAAGTAGTTTACCGTCAAATGAAGTCTGAGCTCGAATGATCGGATAATTCGAAGTGAAATCTTTCAACTGTAAAAACTCAAATCTTACAACTGTAAAAATCGTATCTGATTAGTAGCAAAAATAGGATAGATCATCTATGACATCATCAACTAATTGTTTAACAAATAAAACACTGTATTGAGCTTGACAAGACAGTGAAAGAGATAGAAGGAGTGATAGTCCAAATTTCAGCAGTCAATTGAGTTTCATGCACGCCTTTTCAGATCAAGAGATAAGATAATAAAGATTTTACTTTCAATCACGACATCACACTAAAGAAGATGTGTTTTGAGTCAAATTTTTTTTATAAAAAAATCATCTGCATGGAAACGAAACGTCATTCAGAATATATAAGTATTTGTCAAATAATAAACTTCTTTCAAATGTTCAACTCACCATTGCTTTTATTATTATTTTCTCAATTTTATAAAGAAGGAAATATTGGAATATCTGATTGGAGTTTTCTAAAACATGAGCTGTCCACAATTTTATTAAGCTGTCCAAAATAAGTATAGTTTAAAATGAAAAGTTATGCAGAAGATAACAAATGAACAGCCATAAATTAGTTTTTTCTTTGCTTAATATCTAGTGAGTATTTAATATACATTATTTTCTTTGAAGGACGACAGTCATCTATAAATAATAAATATTCCGACTTTTAAGAAAATTACCCATTTATTACCCATAATTCCAAATTTTGAGGCACACATAATTGAAATCCGTATTAAAATTATTCTACTCTTCAATTATTTATATTTCTGTATTCTGTAAATCAATTTGATCACGACGAACAAAAATTGTATGGAAGGCTTTGAGGGATATGCGAAGATTCCTTGTCTAGAAGCTAAATTAAGTTATTCAATGCTTATCATATCATAAATGAATTTTATTGGCATGATACGATGTCATTCTTTTTGTTCTTGTATTACCAAATCTATAATTGGTTGTGTATTCCAATCAAATAATTGTTTTCTATTATTTTTTGTGGTCACTACCTTTACAATTTAGTCTACATGCTTCACCCTATGTACAATTATTATGCTTACTGTGAAATCTCTCAGCAGATTTAGATGACATTCAACATCCCTATTTCTTTATGTTTGGAAGGTACTCTTTTTATATTTATATCCATCTAACATTCTCTTTACTTTGATAAAATTAATACTTTTTAATATTAAATTTTTGTTCACTCACATCTATTATTTTTTTGAGTGACATGGCCTACAAAAATAATCATTCCCACACAAGTAGTAGACATGGATATGGTCTCATTGCTAATAATGTCATTCACTCATTACCTAATGTATCATATTTATTCCCTCAATCAGCCTTCGCCATATTAATAATAGTAATGATGACAACTAAAATATAAGTATTTAAATGGGTAAATGGAACCAATATTTTCTTTTACAGTATAAAATATCAAAATATGATAATTCTTATAGGAATAATGAGTGAGTTACAAGAAGTTAAGGTTGTTTAATCATTTTAAAAGTATTTGGATAGTTAATGAGTTTTGTTCTAATGAATATTAAGATGAAGAGATCGCACAATTAAATTGTAGATAAGATAAGATAAGATAAGATAAATTTATTAATGTCCAACAAGAGACCAACAAGGGTCTAAGGGACTAGAAATATACAGCAAAAGGAACAATGAACCAACAGACCACCAAATAGTGGTCGGGAAAACAACCAAGAGCGAAAAAAGAACAAGAAATAGCAAGCAAGAAGAATAGACACAAGTGAAGGACTAAGGATCATTTTTAGGAAGAAAGAAGTCCAACACTGAAGGATAATGATCTAGATGAGTAGAAACCCTGAGTCGTCACTGTGAGCTGCTAGAGATGTGTTGCTGACGGGTAAAGGTGTTGCGGGGTCTCATAGATCTAGAGTGACTAGTGATGGAGGCAATGTGAGGCTGCTTCACCCCCCGTAAAGGAGATGAGGGTGAGAAGAAGGCCGTAATGAGATGATCAGATATCTATCTCTGGGGGAAAAGAAGCTGTAGGGTATGCTCGCGGAGCTGTACATTCTCATGGAGATAAAGTGCCAGGCATCTCTGATCGGTGTAGCTAAAGAAAGAAGTCAAGGAACTGCACCCTCTGAATAAGCAATAGAATCTCCCTCAGATCTCATAGTAAGTAGGAAAATGGAAGATGAATTGTGTCTCAGTCTCAATCTCGGCCATGGTGCATAACCTACAAATCTAATCATCTTTGTTAATGTGATGGTCTGTCTAGACCCGAAGGCGGTGAGATCCAAACCGAAAAGATCCTAGTGTAATGCAAAGGGCGTGGCACCAACGCTGAGATAAGTATCTAGGAAGAACAATAATCCCATCCTGAATGTCTAGAAAGTGCTCAGCATAAAAAACCATCCTCGGGCGCAAATCCCCACATGGGTTGATCCAAGTCATGGTGATATACTGCCTATATATGTCAAGTCTGACATGTCTGTTCAACTCATGTCTGGAAGGGAGGACATGAGCTGAAGCATCAAGCAAGAATTGATAGGGGGGGAGCTGATCAATGGAAATCCTGATGGAACCTAAAAGGGATGAGGCCTAGGCATACCAACAATAGGCTCTGGGGGAGGGGTCTGACATGGCAAGCGCCACTAAAGAGAAATAGGCCAGGTAGGAGTATCTGTTGTGACCATCATTAGAGTCTACAAAATAATGAAGGTGGTGAATAAACCAAACCAAATGAAAGATGGCCCCCAATCTAAAGAGATGTGCCCCAAACTCAACCAGAATGATGCTGTGAGAGGTGGACCGATGACATATGATGATATGCCAGAGGAAGATAGTCTAAACACGTTCGATAGAGGCCCAATCAAAATCCAGAAGCAATAGCCCCCAAACAATAGAACCATAAAGTACCGTAGGTCTAACCAAGGAATCCAAGAGGGACAACTTGGATGCGGTGTCCTGAAAATGATGTCTGAAACATTGTCTCTCCAACATGGCAAGGGAACCCATCCCTTTACTAATCTTGGGTAGAATGGCAGGTCTCAGGCTAAAGCGAGGGCCAGAGAACTTGACCCCAAGGTAGGTGTATGAAGTAATCTCAATCTCCTGACCCTAATAGTAGAAATGAAGATGTGAGGTCTTTAGGCAGTTGAAGATCATCACCCGTGTCTTATTGAGATTCACCACCAGCTATCTCAAATCACAAAAATAGGCCAAGCTATCAAGAAGTCTTTGGAGACTTTTCAGTGAGGAGGCAAGGAGAATCAAATCATCAACAAAGAGGAGAATGGAGATAAGAAACTGGTGCAGGTAGCAACCATCACTCGGAAGTGAGGAATCTCTGAGAAAAGCCTTGAGCTCGTCAATGTAGATGCTGAACAAGGTGGGGGAAAGGTGGCACCCCTGTTTCACTCCAATAGTGCTCTGGATAGGGTCAGAGAAACCCACAAGAGTCTTGAATCTACCCTCAACACTCTCGTAAAGTCTCGTAATAGCTATCAAAAGAGTCTCAGAAATACTGATATCTCTAAGTCTCTAGAAGAGGGCCACCTTTGAGACGGTATTGAATGCCTTACATAAGTCAATGAAGCAACAATATACTTTCACATAATGATGGTGAGCCTCCTCAATGATCACCCGCAAAGTCAGAATGTGGTCCATGGACTGGTAATCTGCCCGGAAGCTGGCTTGACCTCTAGCCCTGCAATCTCTCTTGTCCACCTCCCTATTAAGCATAGTATTCAGTGTCATTGCATAGAGTTTAGAAAAGGTGTTCCCAATCATGATGGTCCTATAGTTGCTGGGGTCAGAAACTAACCCAACCTTGTGAATCGGGTAGATTAAGTGTCTTGACTAGGACTCAGGGAAGCTAGTGCAAACCACACTATTAAATAGTGTCAGAAGATAGGAGCTCAACATAGAGATACTGAGCTTGAAGAGCTCAGCCTAAAAATTGTCCTCATCGGCCTCCTTGCTACATCTCATAGATCTGACAGCCTCATAGATGCTGGAAGCAGTAAAGATATGGCAGTGAGGGGGAGGGGTGAGGTGAAGAGATGGCTAGTCAAGGATGTCATAAAGAGTGGAGGTGTGGGAGGCAAGGGATCTAAGATCGATGGTGGAAGGTGGAGTGGGATGCTGCAGAAACATTGCGTGCTAGAAAAGCTTAGGATTCTGAATGAGCGTATCGCATAGGGATGTGCACTGTGAGGCAATGAAAGCACATTTATTTGAATGAAGAAAGTGGTGGTAGGAGGAATGGAGGCTAGCGATGTTGGAAGGAAGAGTCTCAAAAGTCAAGTGCAAGGAGTGGTTGAAAGCTTTGTAGTCATCATCAAACCACCAGTTCATAGGGAAAGTAATTTGGCTTGTGGATCTAAGGATATGGCGTTGAGGGATGGAGAGGAATGCTACCTCCCAAATAGCTGTGATCAATAGGTCAAACATGGAGGAAGCATGGAAACCATCAGAAAAGCTCTTAGATGAGAGGAGACGACATAGGTGGAGGGTAAAGAGATCATGGTCACCCTCAACAAACTAGAAATGAAAGTGGGTAGGAGAACGATCAATGATAGTAGAGGAACAGGGAAGGAGAGACGGGCGAGGGGGACGAGAAAAGCGAAGCGCAAGGCTCAGAAGGGCATGGTTGGATAATGGAAGATGAGAGATAGTGAAGTGGTGGATGGAAGGGATAAAAGAGGTGCTAGTGATAACATAGTCAACCACACTGGCACCACCGTAGTGTGGCCAACACGTAAAAAGCTTAGAACTAGGAAAGCAAGAGAGGTTGTTTAGAATAACCAAATCAGAAGACTCACAGAGTTGGAGGAGGTGATGACCATAAATAGATAAAGGTCCACTATGATCCTTGGAAACATGCTGGAGCCCCGAACTGGCAGGATCTAGTTCTGAGGTATAGGTCCAGTCAGTACCTCGATCATGTATAGGGGTCTGTAGCTCCCTAGTCCATGCATTAAAGTCTCCCAGAATGATGATGTCCCCCAAGGTACTAAATCTGGAAATGCACTCTATCAAATCAATAAATGGGTCCCCATCCTTGGTACTATGAATGGTGTATGGCAAGGAGGCCGGTGGAAAGTAGAAAACCGCGATGAAGATGTCTCTCTGGCGGTGGCTGGCATGATGTATGCGGATCCACATGAATCTAGCATGTGTGTTTGAATGAACCACTAAAGTAGCACTGAAGAGGTTGTCCCTAATCAAGCAGGCAACACCTCTAGAGTCCCATACACCACCCGAAGAGCGAACTTCCTCCATGAAGATAGACAACCACTGATAACTATCAAAACTCAGGAGGGGGCGAACAGGGCTCTCATGGGTCTCCGTAACAGCCAAGATATCAACCGACCCCACCACATCGTGAAAGAGACCAAGTAACGACCAAAGAGAACCGTTACCATTCGAGCAGTTAACAAGAAGAGAGCAAGAGGAGGGCCCACTCTTGTCGAACTGCTGATGTGGTTGTCATTTGGCCTTTGCGGCCTATCTCGAATCCCACCAACTAGGGGGAGAATCTTGAATCACTACCTTGAGATTCCTAATAACTACCCATTTACCACTGTGTCTGGCCTCGGCAACAAGGTTCCTGGCCTGTTTCAATTCTGTCACCTATGATCCAGTGAGATCCTCATCTAGATAAATCTTAGACGGAAGAGAGAATAACTTCATCTTTGCTCTAAGAACCCATAGTCTATCATGTAAAGTGAGAAACCTGATAACAAGAGTACCATCAGGACAAACCCAACATCTGTCTAGTGAGATATCATGAATGTCGAGAAGATCCTTGAGAAAGGATTGCCCGGTAGAGGAAGGATCAGCAGTGGGGGGGAGACCACAAACACATAGATTCAACTCACACACCCGTCTCACACGCTCATCGTCCATCTTGCCTTGAACCAACTTCTCCACCCCTGAGAGAGGTGCAACACTAACTATATTATCACAAATAGAGGCCCAAGTTTTCACCTTCTCCTCGGTCTCAGACATTAGAGTTGAGTGTTTAGCAATGATATCAGCTTGTTTCACTTTATATTTGTCGAATCCATCAAGATTCTCAATAACCGATTTCGGGTAGGATTTAATCCCTGTAGACTCAGAAATAAATGTTGATGAAAAACTGTGGAGTAGCTATTTTAGTTCCAACACCAAGGTGGATAAAGTTTGTACAGTGGCATGGAGCTGAGAATTCTTAGACTCCAGCTTGATAAGATGGTCGTGTAACCTCTGATAGGTAGGTGTAGGAGCCTCCCCAAAATCTCTAGCCAAGGTATTTCTCCCTGGCATAATATGATTAACGACAACAGTCTGTACATTTTGCTGAACATTTTCAATATATTTACCTGCAACCACATCAATGGCCATTTGGGAGTCCTCAGCCTTAGTATTCACAGTAGGAATATCCCCAACATGTGGAAGGCCTCATGTCCTAGCTATTAAGTCTCATCAGTGCCAAGGATAGCGGCACAGGTCAAATTACATGGGACATTCAGTCAAACATTTCACGTGCAGGGTCGACAAACACAAATGTCCTCAGTTTCACGTGCATTTTGTCCTAGATTATAATTAAGCTCCAATTTCATTGAATAATTTTTTTAAGAGAAAATGATGAGATTAATTCAATCGAATAATTATAAATATAGATACATAACAACAAATAGATCAAATATACCTAGTTAATTCATAACTACTAGCGAAACATGTAAGAGTGGACTAAATTTGAATTTGAATTTAAAAAAAATTAGGCTGAAATCTATGGATGCAAGTTCAATTAGCATATGTAAAAATGACCAAGATAATGGAATGGTAGGATATGTGCATGAAATGAATGTCTACTTATAAAGTGTGCAATTGATTCATAAAAGTATAGGAAAAAACGTAGAATTGAATAAGGTGTAGATACATGTATGACAATGTGTGTATTAAATGGGGTTATACAAAAGAAATTGGGCTAAAGGAACGAACCCAACTTGATAGAAGAGGGTGTCATGTATTAGCATCAAGCGATTATCTCAGATTAATGACTCACCTCAGAAGAGAACATGCAAGGAATTAAATAAAATTTCTAGGGTTATTTGTATTTTCAAAGCTTAGTGGTTAACCATTCACTTCATATAAGAAAATATGAAACGTTAGAAGATTATCATTTGAAATTATCAATTAAGTATTTTGGAATAATATAACTATTTATATATTAACTAAAGTAATGTAAATAAATGTAAGAAAAGTTTCTGATGAGAGTCAACATCTCTATTTTTTTATGCTTGGAAGGCTACTATTCTTCTTATCATTTCTAATTATATGGAGAGGTCTAAACTATAGTCACAACTACCAGCTTTATGCACTTCAGCTATAAACTCAACCCTTTTTATTTTTAAATCTTGCTATGATCTAACCAAATAAGAAAGTATTATATCACCCTTTCGTTTCATCTGCATTCATGCTCCTCTATTGCTCGCACCCACTACTCCTCTATGAATTCTCAATTATTTCCACTAGTAAAACACTTTTACGATCTTCTTGAGAATTAAGACTTCACCATTCCATCTTGTCCATGAAGTGCCATATATTATCTTGAAATACTAGGGATGTGCCTATCCTTGCCCATGCTTACTAAGATCTTAATTTCTTCTAGCAATGATACTTTAAATTGTTGGATGTTGGCCTCTCTATCTTTGAGGCCACATGATGAATTATTTCTTAGATCATACTCCTTAGACGTCAAATGAAACATATTGATAATTAATTGGAATTAGGTAGTGACTTCAAAAAGGATGAACATTCTACAAGCTAAAGATAAGGTACACCCTTATGGTTTTCTCAACTAAGTGTAGAAAATGAAATCAAATAGATTGAAAAAAGTGAATAAAACAATAAAAAGCCAAATCTAAATGAAATCAAAATTCTCATTTTCCAATTAAACTCAACAATAATTTAAATAGGAAAATAAATAATATCATAAATTCATAACCTATGAAATATATCACCATGGATGAAGTACATGTATGATTAAGCTCCAATTTTTAAAAGAAATTAAGAAGAAATTTAATGATGGACTTTTAATCTTGGATTACAACTTGACTCTAATTTATAAAATTTAATGAGAGATATAATCTTGAATCACAATTAAGTTCTAATTTATTAAAAAAAAATTAGAAAATAATAATAATAATCTAATCATCTTTGACTTTCAATGAAGCTTAAATAAATTTAATTGAAGAACTATAAATATATGTACATAACAATAAATAGTACAAATATGTGTAATTAATTCACAATGCATTGTGAGGTATGTGAGAAGGGTAAATTTGATTTTGAATTTGAGAAAGATGGGGCTCAAATATATCAATGCAAGTTCAATTTGCATGTCCGTTCAAAGATTATAGAGTGCTATTAATGTGGAAAGTATGGAAATGTGTGGAGTTGTATAAGGTGTAGATAAATATATATAAGATAGTTTTCATTTGTTTATATGTAATTGCACATGATAAGGCCATTATTTCAAAATGAGCATAAATTTTTGTACCAAAATATCTAAATTTCACTATTGTAATATTATAAATATACTATCAAACATTAACTAAATGTACAATGTGATACAATCTATTTTTATTAAATATTAAAAATACTAATTATTTTTAAAGTTTAATTGTTGAGACACCACACCTTGAAAATTAAACATATAAATTTTTTATTTATTGGATAAATATCTTAAATATATTTATTTAAAATATATCAAAATTATTGTATTAAATTCGTTAGAAATTAAATAAATATCTCAATATTGATATTTCTTAATATCTTTTATTGGATAAATATATTTAAGACATTTATACCAATTCATCAAATAGATATGTATACATAGGTAATGGCATATACATGACATTGACATTTAATTTCACTCTACATAGTATAAATCACATAAATGAAAATAAATATATATTATATTATATAACATATTTACAATATTTTTATTTACATTAGAAAAAGTGAGTTATATACTAAAATAAACTCATGTAATATAATTTAAAATTTAAAATTTTTAATATACAATTAATATAAAAAAGAAAAAGATTAATGAAAATCCTAATTAAAAATAGAAACAAAAATTGTTTCCAGGTGAAAACTATGAAATAAAAAGTGTACAATAAATAACAAATGTGGTAAATTTTAATTGGTTCACTCTTGTAATATTGCATCTAACTTTACAAAATATGAAATTTATTACAAAATACAAAATCTAAAAAATTCTAATTGGTCTAAACAATTTTATTTAATCACTAGTTAACACTAAAAACTCAAAAATGAATGCAATTAGCCTATCCGCAAGTACCATCGACAAGTACTAGTTTATAGTATTCATTCCCTCAATCTAAAATATGACTATATAAATGGGTATTTCACATCTATGATTATATTGTAGTTTGTCATTCATTTTCAGTATCCGAGGGCTCAATTGTTTTTTTTCCCATTCTATTAATAATATTAAAATTTATTTTAGTTCAATTTATTTTTGTTATCTTTTTTAATTTTTAATACTTATCTAACACAATTTAGGCTAAACATCTATTTTTTTCAAGTTCCAAATCTGGCTTCATTCTTCTCTACAATCTATTTTTATATCTATTTTGTAAAGATGATGGGTGAAATCTTCTTAGAAGGATTTCATCCCTTCCTTTGGATCATTTGACTTGATTATCACATATCTTTTGAATGTATCCTATCACTTTCCCATTTCATCCACATTCACACTTCTTTATTGCTCACACCCACACCTCCTATTGTATGGAATTCCACTAATAAACCACTCTTATGATCTCTTCATGGATTGAGTTCACCATCCCATCTTCTCCATGAAGTGTCATATGTTATCTTAAAATTCTATGGGTGTTAGTATCCTTTTTTATGCTTTTTCAAATCTTAATTTGTTCTAGCAATGATACTTTGAATTGTTGTGTGTGGGCCTGTCACATCTTCCAAGGTTGTATAATATATTTTTTCTCAAGTATTTTAAAAACTACATTCTATAGTTTCACAACATTAATCAATCCTTAAACATATATGATTTTAATAGACACATAAAAACTTGCATAAATAATTTAAATTGTAAATAAAAAATAAAAAAGCTTAACTAATAACTAATTCCATACTATTAAAACTGAAAAAATATACGATACACTTCCAATAGATAAGAACAAAATGAACAAGTGCCACGTAGTGGCCAAGTGCTTGCCTTTAGTAATTAATTTTAAATTTATTTTTTAATATAAATTTAATCTTAATTTTAATAAATTTATTATAATTTATAAGATATTTTAACTAGTTATAAAATTATAAAATTATAATATTTTATATAATAATAATTGTAGTAATAAATAATTTTTTTAATTATAATTATATAGATAATTATTGATTGCAAATTATAATTAATTTAAACCTTAATCTTAATTTTATTTGTAAATATAACAATAGTGGTAATTTTATTTTATTGATATATATTTTTTATTACATATGATTAATATTATTGTATATATAATATGAGCAATAGTATCAAATAGTTATAATAGTTTTAATAGATCAATATGATACATTATGAACTTTTAATAATGTAACTTACTCCATATTAGGAATATTGTAGCATACTAATTCAATAAATAAATAATTTATTCAATATTTTGAAATAAATTTTAAAATAAATTATAAAAATATACAAATTATAAAATTTAATCAACTTATTTTAATCTTTGATTCTCACTCATTTATTGCATCCATTAATATTCCTAAAAAAAGAAGATGATTCCAAGATAACTTCACATAAAAACAAGAAAATTAAATGAAATAAGTGAAAGGACAATAAATAACAAATGTGGTAAATTTTAACTGGTTCATTCGTGTAATAAGACTTCAAATGCATTCATCCAATGAGATGATAAAAAATTAATTTCTAGATATTATAAAGTTAAATAATTTGCATCTATATTTTAGAAATGAAAAAACTTATAATGAAATATAAAAAAGAATTATTTTCATTGGTGTAGAACAGTTCATTTAATCACTACTTAACCTCAAAAACTCAAAAACAGATACAATAGTACTTAGTCTACTGACAAGTACTAATAATAATAATAAAAATGAAAGACTTTAATCCATGCATCAAAATTATTTTTGAAAATGGTTGCATAATAAATGAGTGAAGTTTTCCTGAAGAGTTATAAATTATAGTCACTCATAATCAAACAAAACTCTTAAATATTTATAATTTTTTTTTAAATATTACTAATTGTTTACATATATTATTTCTTATTAAGTATCAATAATCAATATAAGTTCTTGTGAGGGCAATCATGAGACTAAATATTAGTTCCTTTTAAGCAATCATAATAGAAACCAGTTATGAAAGATCAATAGCCACAAGTTAGAAATTCACAAAAATAGAATAGACCTTTATATTAGAAATTAATTATAGAAGACCAAATGTCACAACTTAAGATTCTATATTAAATGCGTCATTTAAAATTAAATTTAGATCTCCACATTAAAAATTTGATGTTTAGCCAATCAAACTCAAATTTAGATTTCAATTTAAATTAATTCAAGCATTTAGAAAATCAATTTATCAGATTATTGTTAACACCTTAATTTACAATAGATAATGATGAACAATAATTGTATAAAAGATTTTAATGTTTGTATCAATAATCTTTTTCTTTTCAATATTAGAAACAACAAAATTAATGAAGATTTTTTTTGCATAATATACACTAGAAGACTTTTATAAAAGGTAAATTATAATATTCAATTCTCTTCAGACTATATCCTGTTTGTTCTATTTGCATAATACAATGTCATCCTTTTTGTTGTATTTCTAAATCGTTTAGAATTATGAATTGAAAGTAGTCATTCCTTCAAATTGGTTGGGTATTTCATTTTCTAGTATTTTTTTGTTGACACTATCTTTAACATTTAGTGTAGATGCATCTCTCTTTCACTATTTTTATATTTATATCCAATTAAAAGGATTGTTTACTTTGCAAAGTATTCCTTTGCTATTTATTACTTTCTAATATTAAATTTCTACTCACTCACATCTATTATTTATGGCCTACAAAAATGAATCATCACACACAAGAAGTAGACATGGATATGCTCACATGGCTAATAAAGCCATACAGTCATGCACTATGTCTAATATTCATTCTCTCAGGAAGTAAGGAGGTTTGACCATGTTCTCCATTACCATTATGATAGTTAAATATGAATATATTTGAATGGGTATTTTAACAAGTTTGTTTCATACATTATATTTATAATTTATTTTCATCAATTTATGGTTCAAAATTATATATATTTTTTCTTAATTGTTAATGATAAAACATCTTTAATTCAATTTATTCTTCTTATCATTTCTAAATATTTCAAGAGTACTACATGCGTAATAAATTAGGGCTTTTCGATTCTAATGTTGGCCATCGGCGTTCTGATGGGGCATGGCACACTTGGTCTAACTACAGGGCCTCTTTTGGCAGAATTGATAAACAGCTTGATCGTGCTATAATCTCGGCATAATCTTTTTTATCTTTTTCTGAAAAGCAAGCTTTACCGGTCACTCCACTTGCTGATGTGACCTTGTCAAACCATTTTCCCATCCAATTTAATATTGTTTGGTAGACAGCTAAGGCTAGGCCTCCCACCATGCAATTTTTCTTTAATACTTTTGTCCTTCACCATTAGTCCATTGTGGCCCACATTCATCGGGTTTGGAACCTCGAGCCTAGACCCAAGGCTAGATTCAATGGTGGAATGATGCCATTAGGTGTACAACTCTTTTTTTGCGCATTTATGGCAGACAACTTGCCAAGTGTCACCGTAGATCGTATGATGTCAACACCAAAGCCTTACGTGTTGCCATCGAGGCCTTAACCTAGGACCCTTTCAATTAGAATCTGCAACTTAATCTTGCCAAGTTACGTCATCAGCAACAAGTGGCTGACAACTATGCTGCTAGAGGAGCCCAGATCAAAGCCTGTCTCCACTGGTTAAAATTTGGAGACCAAGCTTCTAAAGAATTTTTTGCTACCCTCCCTCCTCGTCATACCAGTATGGGCATAACCAGAATCAGAGAAGGCCGCAACCTCCTCACAAAGCTTCCTGATGTTTTTCAATCCTTCGTTCACCATTATGAATAGGTTTTTGCTACTTAGGGATACTCTCATGCTAGTGAGAAAGCTCTTGATGAGTGCACCACGGTTGTTCCACAGTGTGTCTCCCCTGCTCAGCATGTCTTATGTGATCAACTGCTTTCCTTCTAGGATATTCGTGAAGCAATGTTCACCATGGCTGATGATAAAGCCCCTGGATGTGATGGCTTCCCTTGTGAGTTTTACAAAGCCCTCTAGGATACCATTGGCCCCAATCTTCATCAGGTCTACCTAGAAGTGTATCATACCCAATCTCTTGGGGGTATAATTAACAAGGGTAATATCAAGTTTATTTCCAAGGTTGGGGATCCGGAGGACATTTGCAATTAGTAGCCTATTACCTTTCTCAATGTCTCCTACAAGATCATTGCCAAGGCGTTGGCTCTTAAGCTTCATCACTTGCTTCCGTAGATTGTTCAGCCTGACCAAATAGGATTTATTAGGTCAAGATTTATTCTTGACAATATCATTACCATTTGGGAAGGTATGGAATGGGCTCATAAGTCTCATCAGAAAGCCCTCTTTCTTAAGATTGATTTTGCTAAAGCTTATGATCGTATTGAATGGCCTTTTAACCTTGCTATGCTTCATGCTATGGGTTTTGGACCCAAATTTCTTCAATTTGAGTAGATGCTCTTCAATGATGCCTCTACCTACATTACCATCAATGGCTAATAGTCTTCTACCTTTGGGCTATTTTGATCCATTCGAAAAGGATGCCCTCTGGCTCCAACCTTGTATGTTCTAGCCATTGAGGGTTTCGGCTACTTGCTTGCTCACTCCATTTTTATGGGTAATGTTCAGGGAATCTACTTACCAGATTCATCTCAACAGTTGGTCGATCAATGGCCATTTTGTAGATGATTCCTTCCTCACTCTAGAAGAGGATGAAGAGAATATCAAGGCAGCCTTGCAGTGTTTAGACACTTTTTGTCTGGCCTCTAGTTCGGCCATTCCATGGCATAAAACCCTCTACTACAAACAGTTAGCTCTTCCCGAGCCTCCCTAGTTTTCTCAGTTTGGTTGGACCAGGATCTAGCATGGGAAAATTTTCCACTTTCTTGGCATTCCCTTTTCTTTTCAAGCCCACCCTATAGATCTATGGAATGTAGTTCTTGCTAAGATTGAAAAAAAACTTACTTACTGGATCACGAAGCTTCTCTCTCTCACAGGAAAGTTCCAGATTTTCTCCAAGATCTTGGAAGCCACGCATGTGTATTATTCCTCTTGCTAGGCTCCTTCCAAAGCCTCCTACAAGAAGCTAGAGAAATTATTGCGTGATTTCCTTTGGGCTTCCAGTATTGACCACTAGGGTTTTCACAGATTTGCCTAGAATTTCTGTTGCCTTCCTAAAATCTCAGGTGGGCTTGGTTTACTTGACACCCAGAAGCAAGGGCATTCCCTTTGTGCCAAATGGGTTGTGTGGTGTCTCACAAGCAATGAGGCCTAGAAAATTTTTCTCTGACACTGCATTTCCTCAGGATATCCTCTTCACAAGCCTATCTGGAAGGGTATTGGATTTCAAACCCTTCTGGTTATGAAGGAACCCATTCAAATCCAAGGTAATTTTATATCCAAAAGTATTTGGAGAGCTTGGGAGTCTGTCAAACCCTAGCTCCTCTAGGCTGGGAATGGTTTTAGGGATGGTCTTTCTTTCAACCAGTAGAACATTTGGTGGTCCCCTTTATTTTCTCAACAAGGGATTCCTCTTGCCAGAGTTCAAGGGGTTAGTGCTCTTCGGTTTCATAAACATGGCATTCAAACCCTAAAAGATCTTTCTCCAGAGCCACTATGAATCTTTGATCTTGGGATGATCTCTGGGTTCAATTCAGGCTCATCCGCCTAGATCGTCAGACTTTTGACTTGCTGGTTTTGGCCATCCCACCTCGTCTCCTGCACAAATTGGGAATTCAATCTGTTAGACCTTGGTGGAAGGACTGGAAATGGTATCCTACTACACCCTTCACTAGTTACAAACCCAAGCTTGGGTATTCTTGGCTTGTGCCTCATTTTCCCATGATTGATTCTCTCAACCAATGTTGGCATATCTCCTCTTCTCAGAAGAGTTGGAGCTGGCGGTTTCGTACCATTTGGGAGTATGTCACTGAGCCTAAAATTTCTCATTTTTCCTGGTGTTTGCTGTACCAGGGCTTGCCTTTGGGAGCTAGACTCAGACATTTGGGGGTTCTTGACCCTAAATGCCCTTTTTGTGGTCATTCTGAGATGCTCATGCACATTTTTTGGTTTTGTCATCATGCCCAAAATTATTAGGTCTAGATTTATGACCTCTTTTCTCCTTTTAGGCCTAAACCTTTTTCGTGGCATACGATACTTCTTGGTGATTCCCCTAGAATGCCTTCCCAATACACCCAGATATGGCATGCTTTCAGGATGATTTTGTTTACTATATGGAAAGAATGAAATGTTCTTTTTTCTCACAGTTCTCTAGATATTCATGTCTCTCTTTATGCTAAGGCATGTATTTGTAATAATGTCATGATGCAGATTTAGGTGCAAGCTGATAAGGTGGCCTTAAAGGTTGCTCATTTGTAGGAGCTTCTTGAGCACTGGGGAAATGACCCTTTGTGGCTCGGGCACCTCCAGATTCTCTCTCGGCTGACTGCACGCTGCTCAGGGGCCACCGTCATAGCTAAAGTTCCTCTGCCAGACACTCCAAGACTCTGCGTCAATGGCACCACCACTCCGCCTCTCCTCCTCCTCCTCGGAGGGATGCAGGTTCTGGCTGGCTTCCTGTGCTTGTTTCCACTGTTGTTGTTTTTGCTCGGTCCTCGGCCTCTGTTCCTACTAATCAAGATAATTTCTCTCGCCTAGCGCTTGCAATCTTGCCTAGGCAGGAGGAAGGAGAGTTGGAAAAAGATGATCTAGAGGATGGCTGGGCCGTTCCTGATTAGACTCCCGGGCACAATGTGTGGGGCAATCTTGATGATAGATATCCTCCTCCCTCTTCTGCTACTGCCCTTATAGCTTGAGGATTTCTCTTTTTATATGCTTTTTTGATGAATAGTTGTATGATTCTGGCCTAGTTGCCGAGTGACTTGCAAGGTGATTTTTCCCCTGACCCCTTTTTTGTGAATACTGTACTTTTGTATTATTAATAGAAAAGGCCTCTATTCATCAAAAATATGTCAAGATATCTAAACTACAATCACAACCACCCTTATGCACCTCAGCTATAAACGAGCAACCCTTTTAATTTTTTTATTTTTGTATGATCTAACCAAATAAGAAAGTCAATGCTAAAAATAAATGCCATGTGATCATTAATTTATTTATCTAAAAACCTTAGGTGAAATTAAAATTTAAGATATTAGTCTAAGATATATAAACTAATCTTTAATCCCCATCTAAGATAATTTAGACTAAACATCCGTGTCTTTTTTCAAGTTGTAGATTTTCATCTTATTCTTCTCCATAAAACATCTATTCCTATACCTATCCCATAAAGATAATCTTTGAAATCTTTCTAGATAAAGAATGATTTCATCCACTTCCTTGGATCATTTTTCTCTTTATCATTTATCTTTTGAATGTGTTATATCACCCTTTCCTTTCATCAGCATTCATGCTCCTCTATTGCTCACACCCACTACTGCTTTATGAATTCTCAATTACTTCCACTAATAAAACACTTTTATGATCTTCTTGAGAATTAAGACTTCACCATTCCATCTTGTCCATGAAGTGCCATATCCTATCCTTGCCTATGCTTACTAAGATCTTAATTTCTTCTAGCAATGAGACTTCAAATTGTTGGATGTTGGCCACTCTATCTTTGAGGCCACATGATGAATTATTTCTTAGATTATGCTCCTTAGACTTCAAATGAAACATATTGATAATTAATTGGTATTAGGTAGTGACTTCAAAAAGTATGAGCATTCTTCTTGAGCTAAAGATAAGGTACATCCTTATGGTTTTCTCAACTAAGTGTGGAAGATGAAATCAAATAGATTGAAAAAAGTGAATAAAACAATCAAAATCACAATGAAATCACAATTCTCACTTTCCAATTAAAATTCAACAATAATTTAAATAGGAAAATAAATAAGATCATAAATTCATAACCTATGCAATATATCACCATGGATGAAGTAGATATATGGTTAAGCTCCAATTTATAAAATAAATTAAAAAAAAGTTTAATAGTGGACTCGTAATCTTGGATTACAACTTGACTCTAATTTATAAAATTTAATGAGAGATATAATCTTGGATCACAATTAAGCTCTAATTTATTTAAAAAATAGAAGAAAATTTAATAATCTAATCATCTTTGACTTTCAATGAAGGTTAAAGGTTAAATAAATTCAATTGAAGAACCATAAATATATGTACATAACAATAAATAGTACAAATATGTGTAGTCAATTCACAATACATTGTGAGGCATGTGAGAAGGGTAAATTTGATTTTGAATTTGAGAAATTTGGGGCTCAAATATATCAATGCAAGTTCAATTTGTATGCCCATTCAAAGATGATAGAGTGCTATTAATGTGGAAAGTATGGAAACGTGTGGACTTGTATAAGGTGTAGATAAATGTATACAAGATGATTTTCATTGTTTATATGTAATTATACATAAGGCTATTATCTCAAAATGAGCATAAAATTTACCAAATTATCTAAATTTCTTAAATTTCACCATTGTGATATTATTAACTAAATGTACAATGTGATACAATTTATTTTTATTAAATATTAAAAATAATATAATTATTTTCAAAGTTTAATTGTTGAGATATCACACTTTGAAAACTGAACATGCATATTTTTTATTTAGTGGATAAATATCTTAAATATATTTATTTAAAAGATATCAAGATTCTTGTCTTAAACTTATTAGAAATTAAATAAATATATCAATATTGATATTTCTTAATATCTTTTATTGGATGAATATATTTAAGACATTTATACCAATTCATCAAATAGATATGTATACATAGATAACATGCATATACATGACATTGAAATTTATTTTCACTCCACATAGTCTAAATCACAAGCTCTTTTGACCATTATAATTACAGCCATCAACATAATTAAAAACTATTTATATCTGTAGAATACACGTAGGACAAATTCTAGTAAAATAAAAAATTAGAAACACATTTGTATCTTTCTATGACAATCCAATCAATTGACACAATATTTAAGTGTCTAAATATTATGTGATAGTTGTATCTAAATATATTCTAGTAACTCATAGATGCACAGTTATGTTCTTAAATGAGATTATCATCTTTTTTATTTTCATAAATATGGATTCTAAACAGCTCTTATTAAATATATGACAACAGAAAAAAGTAATCTAGTATTTCTTATTTTATATTAATTGAGATTTTTTTTTTGCAAAAGAATGAAGGATGCCTATATATTAATAGAAGTATATAGGAAATAGTACAAAAATTAGCAGAACACAAAATAGATCTAAAATCTATTCCAAACTATTCAAACAAAGGAGAAGATCTCAACCCTCAAAGTGACAATTTATACAAAAGAAGCAAGGCTCCATCGTACTGTAATCATAGCATATAAATGATAGACACCCACAACAACCATCAAAGATACTAAAATCAAATGGTAACTAAAAATGTAACAATTATCCTATAAATATTATAATTTTATGATTTTTGTAATAAAAATAATAATATTTATGTCTTTGTATTTTAGATTATTCTTTTTGAAGAGTTTGGTTTACCATCATTTTCAACCTGATTGTAACAAAATTGGAACCTTAATTTCCATAATCAAAATTATTATAAAAAACAATAAAACAAAAGAATTCAAGAAAAAACATTGCAGTAAAATAGTCCATGAGACTTGTCCAAAAATGAAACAAAATACAAATAAGTGAAAAAACTATAAATAAACAAGTGACTTGACTTGACTTAATAGGACCCATTTCTAAACTTATCCATATCTGATATACCTTTGAATGTGATGTCTTAATCTTTAACTGTTGCCCTAAGACTTGAACCAAACATTGGAATACAATTTTATTTAAATATTAACTTGCTTTCATATTCACCGGGCCAACTTTATAGATAAATGACAATTAAGATGGGACTGCAAAGCATTGAGCATGAATGAAATTACAATTGGCAAAAATCAAATCTTATGGAACGTAGATCTCTCCCTCAAAAAAGTAAATTTAATACTTTTTTTTTACAATATATATATAAAAGTGTTTGGAAAGAATACTTGCAAACATATGCCATCTTAATGGTGACAAATAAACCACTTAATTCAGCTTTTTATTTTATTTTATTTGCCTTGAAAAGACAGTGAAAGAGATCACCATAGTCCAAATTTCAGCAGTCAATTAAGTTATTCAATGATTATCATATCATAAATGAATTTTATTGGCATGATACGATGTCATTCTTTTTGTTCTTGTATTACCAAATCTTGTAAGCTTTTGCTTTAATTATTTTGGTTGACAGAATAATCATGGAATACCTTTTTTCGAGTCTGCATTGTGAATCATGGATTCAAAGTAGTCATTCCTTGAAATTGGTTGTGTATTCCAATCAAATAATTGTTTTCTATTATTTTTTGGGGTCACTACCTGTACAGTTTAGTCTAGATACTTCACCCTATGTTCAATTATTATGCTTACTGTGAATTCTGTCAGCAGATTTAGATGACATTCAACATCCCTATTTCTTTATGTTTGGAAGGGTACTCTTTTTATATTTATATCCAGCTACATTCTCTTTGCTTTGATATTTATTACTTTTTAATATTAAATTTTTGTTCACTCACATCTATTGTTTTTTTGAGTGACATGGCCTACAAAAATAATCATTCCCACACAAGTAGTAGACATGGATGTGGTCTCATTGCTAATAATGCCATTCACTCATGACCTAATGTCTCATGTTCATTCCCTCAATCAAGCGAAGGCTTTGGCCATATTAATAATAGTAATGATGACAGCTAAAATATAAGTATTTAAATGGGTGAATGGAGAGTGTACAAAACTACCTTTTTCTCCTTATTTTTGCATGGAAGATTTGTGGGAGTTTGTACTCACCCATATTTTCTTTTAGTGTATAAGATATCAAAATAAATTTTTATAGGAATAAGGAGTGAGTTAACAAAATTTTAAACAAGAAGTTAAGGTTGTTTAATCATTTTAAAAGTATTTGGGTAGTTGATAAGTCTTGTTCTAATGAATATTAAGATGAAGAAACCTTACAATTCAATTGTAGAACAACCTAACAAAGGTACTTGTCAATATCACCGACCTCTTCAAATATCAAGCAACACATAAAATCAGAACATTTTGGGTGATGAGGGGGAGAAATAGTCAAGAGATCACCTAGATTGAATTTGTAGGCATATGATGAATTCACAATTGTGAATTTGATCTTGATAGCTGAACTCAACCTTGTATAATTACAGTAATTTTAAAAGAGCATAGTAATGGTGGATCTGGAAATTTTGTCAACCACTTTAGTAGATTATTTTTGGAAAGAAATCATTTTGTTCTGATCAGAGTGGGAACCATTTTACATAATATCCTCTAAGATGACAAGGAGGGATCTCACAAACAATAAGACAACCCATCAACTCGAGAACACCAAAACCTAGATGCTAGCTAGCATTGGGGCATCAAATAGGGAACAGAAGAGTCAGAACTAGGTCAGCTTGAACATAAAGAAACATTCTTATTCAACCAGAAACATTTTTCAAAAAGTAACTAAATTATTTAGCATTTGATGTTGTTTTAGAAACTAATAGAACTATAAAATTAGTAAATTATGAAGCTTAAAATTTTAAGCTTATCTAGTACAATAAAATTCATGAGATCACCTACTTTAAAATTCTATTTTCTAAAATATTTTAAAAAACTGCATTTCACAATTTTACAACCTTACTCAACATTTAAACATATAAGATTTTCAAGAGACAAATAATTTTTTTTCATAAATATTTTAAATTCTAAATAAATAAAAAACTTAACTAATAACTAATTCTATTATAATCCTTAAAAATATATACCATGCACTATAACTAACAAACAATTATATGGAAGGCTTCAATGGATGTATCAAAATGACTTTTCTGCAAGAAAAATGTTTGCATAGTAAACGTGTGAAGTTTTCCTAAGAAAGATATAAATTTAAATCACTCATAATCAAACAAAACCTAGAGATGCTACCTATGTTTACAAAGCTAAAGATATTTATTTTTGGCTACAACTTTACACAGATAAAGATAAGAAGACAGCCAACATCTGTGCTTTAAATACATTTGTGCATGGAAAGGTACTATTCATATAAATTTTATATTATCAATCCTTTGATATTTATTATTTTTCTTTACTTGGATAAAAGGAATGATGAAGTGTAAGCAATAAAGGTGGATGCTGTGGCATTAAGTGATTCATAATGATGCCAGCTCAGCTTAAATACCACCTGCTTAAATGGGGTCATGACAGGCATAAAACTACTTCTTTCTTGTTATTTCTGCATGGAGGTTGTGCTCACCAATGTTGGTTTTAATGACTCACCTCAGAGGAGAACATGAAAGGAATTAAATAGAATTTCCAGAGTTATTTGTATTTTCAAAGTTTAGAGGTTAACCATTCACTTCATATAAGAATCTATGAAACATTAGAAGATTATCATTTGAAATTATCAATTAAGTATTTTAGAATAATATAATTATTTATATATTTAACTAAAGTAATGTAAATAAACATAAGAAAAGTTTCTCATGACAATCAGCATCTCTGTTTCTTTATGCTTGGAAGGCTACTATTGTTATATTATATCCAACTAAAAAGATTGTTTCCTTTGCCGAGTATTCCTTTGATATTTATTATTTTTTCTAATATAAAAAATTTGTTCACTATTATTATTTGGAGTGATATGGCCTAGAAAAAAGAATTGTCCCACACAAGCAACAGACATGGATATGGTCGCATTTCTAATCATGGCATTCAAACATGACCAGTTTATAGTATTCATTCCCTCAATCTAAAATATGACTATATAAATGGGTATTTTAACAAGTATGTTTCTTGTTTATTTATTTTTTTTGTTTTTTTTTCCATTACAAGCGACATCACATCTATGATTATATTGTAGTTTATCCTTCATTTTCAGCATCCGAGGGCTCAATTGTTTTTTTTCCATTCTATTAATAATACTAAAATTTCTTTTAGTTCAATTTATTTTTGTTATCTTTTTAAATTTTTAATACTTATCTAACACAATTTAGGCTAAACATCTATTTTTTTCAAGTTCCAAATCAGGCTTCATTCTTCTCTACAATCTATTTTTATATCTATCTTGTAAAGATGATGGGTGAAATCTTTTGAAAAGGATTTCATCCCTTTCTTTGGATCATTTGACTTGATTATCACATATCTTTTGAATGTATCCTATCACTTTCCCATTTTATCCACATTCACGCTTCTTCACTGCTCACACCCATATCTCCTATCGTATGGAATTACACTAATAAACCACTCTTATGATCTCTTCATGGACAGAGTTCACCATCCTATCTTCTCCATGAAGTGTCATATGCTATCTTAAAATTGAACTGTGTAGTTCGTGTGACCCACTACTCATGAATCATGGGTCAATGAGTTTGACTCAAAAAAACTACATAGTTGAATCCTGACAGCAATATCACAATTTTACTTGTTGTGGAAAATATCTCCTACTTATCAATTGATGAGCTTAAGAGGCTTTCTAATGAATGGTTCATAAGGCACAACACTTGGTGAAGGTTTTGCAAATGAGGATGCAAGTAGAGTGGGTTTAACCATGGAGGAAACTCTGTAGTTAAGCGTGCTCGAGCTGGAGTAGTACTAGGATGGGTGACCTCCCGGGAAGTCCTGTGCTTCACCTCTGTGAGCATCACCTAGATCCAATGAGTGCTAAGTGTTCCATTCATTCTCATGAGAGATGGGTTCGTGTGAACCACTACTCATGAATCATGGGTCAATGAGTTTATTATTGAAAATAAGTTAAAAAAATTGTAAGATTATGAATTTATTTTTTATTTTTTAATGAAAAGAATAATATTTATATCTTTGTGTCTTGTTATTGCAGTTTTCAGGCTGTTCTCTAACAAAGTTGAAACCTTATTCTCATGATCCAAATTATAAAGTAAGAATAATACAACAACCAGAGATAAGAAAAATATTTTCTTTTAGCATCCAAATAATTATTGGAAAGAATAGTCTTTTACTTGTTCAAAAATAAACAAACTTTAAAAGAGTGAAAGATTACTCTTTTTAAACTTACCCAGATTTATATACCATTGTATATGAGATTTAATTAACATTTGAATATGATGTCTTAGTCTTTAACTAAGAACAATTTTCTTCGAACATTAATATACTTTCTTGACAACCAAACAATCTATTAAAGGACAATGAAAGGCATTGAAAATGAAAGAAATAACAATGGGCAAAAATCAAATAGATCATGTATGACATAATCAACTAATTTAATGTAATCTACAACTTTCCAAGAAACTTAATTCCAATATTAATATGATCTTAATAGTGACAAAATAAATCATTCTACATAGTCCAAATTGCAGTTGTTTGATGGAGTCCTTTTAATATTAGGAGATAAGTTAATAAATATGTTTAATGTTACTTTCAGTGATGTGCTAAAGAGTCAGAAAAAGCAAGCATCTGCATGGAAAGAAAACAAACATCATTTAGGTAGCATATCTTAATCTAACTATTTTCAACTAAGTCTCAATACAAGTCTTCTGTCAAATGTTCTTCCTACAATTACTTTTATTACTATTTTTAAAATATTAGAATAGATGAAATACTGGATTATCTGTTTGGAGTTTTCTAATTAAACATAAGCTATCCACAATTTTATTAAGTTGTCTCAATAAATTTAGGTTGAAATGAAATGAAGGTATCTCCATAAAACACTTTTTCTTTGCTTAGAATAATGAGAATTTAATGCATAATATTTTGTCTCAAGGATGACACTCATCTAAAATAGATTTTAACGCCCTCCCTTTTTAATAGCTTAGGTATCTTAGATTACAGATGCCCTAAAGAGTGTGCCCAAGCCTTTGTGTCTTATTTGTTACTTTGAAAAAGTTGTTTTGTTAGCAATATATTTTGTTCGTCTTGTTAATTTTTTTAAAAATTTAATTGTAATGTTTAAATATTTTTTTTTTAAGATAGTTGTTAATGTTTAAATATTATTATTGTTTTTTTAATTTTTATGTTTTATTTTAAGATATAAATAATTAGAAAATATTTTAACATTTTTTATATTTTAAACAATTGTCATCTAGTGGCAAGTACTTGTCTTTAATTTTGTAATTAATTAAAACTATAAGTTATAATTAAAATAATTTAATTATATTTTTTTATAATTATATATAATTATTGAAGTCTTACAATTATTTGTAATAATAAGTATTTCTTTATTTTAAAGTTGATTAATAATATTTTTTGTTAGAATAGAGAAACAATTATTATTTTTAAATAAAAGTACTATATTTAAAAAAATATATTAGTAGATGTATTGCATTATGAAATAGTTTGTTGAGATAGATATAAATAATAAAAGTCTATCGCTAAAAAGTTTAGTCAATCATATGATCAATAAATAGTTTATACAAATTAAAAACTTAAAAATATTACATTTAACTATAAAAAATATAAATTTAATATTAAAATAAAAAATTTAGTGTAGTTTAATTGGTATACATAGTTCAATTTAATCACTAATTAACTTGAAAATTGTATGAAAGACTTTAAAGACTATGTCAAGATTCTTGTCAAAAAACTAAATTAAGTTATTCAATACTTATCATATCATCCATGTGTTCTATTAGCATGATGCAATGTCATCTTTTTGTTGTTGTATTACCAAATCTTATAAGCTTTTGCTTTAATTATTTTGGTTGACAGAATAATCATAGCATACCTTTTTCCAATCCGCATTATAAATCATGGATTCAAAGTAGTCATTCCTTGAAATTGGTTTTGATATTCCAATCTACTAATTTTTTTCTATTATTTTTTGTGGTTTTGCAATTTAGTCTAAATACATCACCCTATGTACAGGTATGCTTACTGTGAAGTCGCTCAGCCTGGATTTAGATGACATTCAACATCCCTATTTCTTTATTTCTTTTTGTTTGGAAAGGTACTCTTTTTATATTTATATCCAGCTAGCATTCTCTTTACATTGATATTTATTACTTTTTAATATTAAATTTTTGTTCACTCACATCTTTTTTTTGTGACGGCCTACACAAATAATCATTTCCCACACAAGTAGTAGACATGGATATGGTCTCATTACTAATAATGCCATTCACTCATGACCTAATGTCTCTTATTCATTCCCTTAATCAAGCGAAGGCTTTGGCCATATTAATAATAGTAATGATGACAGCTAAAATATAAGTATTTAAATGGGTGAATGGAGAGGGTACAAAACTACCTTTTTCTCCTTATTCTTCCATGGAAGATTTGTGGGAGTTTGTATTCACCAATATGTTCTTTTAACGATAGCAAAATAATTCTTATAGGAATAAGGGGTGAGTTAATAAAATTTTATACAAGAAGTTAAGGTTGTTTAATCATTTTAAAAGTATTTGGGTAGTTGATGAGTCTTGTTCTAATGAATATTAAGATGAAGAGATCTTGCAATTCAATTGTAGAACAACCAAACAAAAGTACTTATCAATATCGCCACCCTCTTAAAATATTAAGTAACATTTTGGGTGATGAGGAGGAGAAATAGTCAAAAGATCACCTAGATTGAATTTGTAGGCATATGATGTATTCACAATTGTGAATTTAATCTTTGATAGCTGAACTCAACCTTGCATAATTTACATACATAAAAACTGTTTATATCTTTATTATACAAGTAGGACAATTTCTGGTAAAATAAAAAATTAGAAATACATTTGTATCTTTTTATGACAATCCAATCAACTGACACAATATTTAAGTGTTTAAATATTATGTGATAGTTGTATCTAAATATATTCTAGTAATTCATAGATGTTCTTAAATGAGATTATCATCTTTTTTATTTTCATGGTTAAAAATTTTAGGGAGGAATTTGAACAACTCTCTTCCATGTGTTAGAATTTTTTTTTTTACTTTGTGGGTGTAAATTTTTTATTGGTAATATATTATATAAATTAATAAATATTATTGAATTTGTTGGTAATATATCATATTTTACAAAATAAGAATTAAATATTAGATATATCATGCAATAAATAAATATATATTCTAGTTTAGTTAGAAGAGTAATGAAATTAATTATAATTTTATGTGTAATTGATAAGAATTAATTTTTTATAGCCTAAGCAAGTACTATTGCATTCATTTTTGGATTTCTTGGATTAACTAGTGATTAAAACTGATTTTTTCCACAATTACAATTTAGTTTAATTTTATTCTTTTATAGAAGTTTTTAAGAATTTATAAGAGTTTTTTTAGGGTTTTTTTCTTAAATTATTTTGTTAACTTCTTATGAAGTTTTTAAATTTTTTTTTTAATATATTTTAAATTAAAAATTATGTTATTTGAATTTATTCTATTTTATACTATTAATTTTTACAATAAATTATATTTTAAATAAAAACCTATGATATTATAATATATATTTATTTTTATTCATATTTTTAAAGTTTTTTAATTTTAATTTTTATTATATATTAATTATACATTACAACTATTTATGTAAAAAAATTATGTGATTTTATTTTCTTATAATTTTTTATTTTTTCTTTACGAAATATGAATATTTAAATTAAACTATATTAAATTAATATTTAATATTATTATAATAGTTTTATTTCTATAAACTTATTAAATTTAGTTCAAAATATAGATTTATTTAAATTTATTTATTTATAATAGTTTTAATGAAAATTCTTCATTATTATAAATAGAATTATACTAGCAGTCGTTCACTTTTGTGCATCTAACAATGAGCCGATAGGAGGTTTGATTTTTCTAAAAGGTAGAATGACTTGCATAAAAGAAAATCTGAAATTTGAACTATAAAATTTCATCAACCTATGAATACAATTTTTTTTCAAATCTAGAAATTGTCAATGTAATATTGAACTAAATATCTACTTTAAATTAATTGATTTATTTAGTTTCTTTCAATGTTTTATTTTTAAAATTATTTTCTAATATCATACTTTCTATTTCTAAAACAATTATTATTATTATTATTATGTCTTTAGAGACCACTTTTTAAATTGTGAAGTTTTTTTCTATTATAAATCAAATATCAAAATAAATTTATTTTTTAAATTATTTTTTCATGATTTCTAATTTTTTATTTCATAACAAATGTTTCTATTACAAACCCTTAAATAAAAACAGTTGTTCACAATTAGAAAATTTAATATATTTTTAGGATTTATAACAAAAAGATTTGTTTTAGTATAATTTTAGGATTTATAATAAAAAAGATTTGTTTTACAATTAGAAAGTGTGAAATATTAAATTTTGAGCCTTTTTACAATTTTTCACATTTTGCACTATGTATGTTTAACAAGGCAATTGCAATTAATAAAGTCTTTTTTTCCATTGTGCTTTGATGGATGGTGACAATAAAGATCTTTTAACCCATCTATTTTATGCATATTCTCCATCTATGGAGAAATTTTGTTAAACATGTGCAATTTCAAAAAGCTTCAAAAAGCATGATCACAACTAATCAGTGATAACTTCCTAAATAAGTAGACAAGAAATATTATTTTTCTTTAATATCTAAATATCTACAGATTATCTTATAATCTAAAATGCATGTAAATTTTAATTTTCAAATTACTTTTAGATTAAATGCATTCAATTACAACAAGATAATACTAAATCAATTTTAGCTAAAATTTAAAGAAAATCTTATACTCTCAACAGAACTAACTTAATACTAACTTAATTACTAGCTGGGACGCCTTGGATTGGGCTAAATACTCTCAATAGAACTTTGCCATGTTACTCCTGGACTTCGAGAAAGCCTATGATAGGGTTGAGTGGAATTTCATTGTCATGATGCTTGAAGCTTTTGGTTTTTCGGCCTTCTTCTGTGATTCAGTTCAGGTTTTACTTAATGATGCCTCAGCTTAGGTTGAGGTCAATAGCTCCCTCTCCAATCCCTTTCCCCTTGGTCAATCTATTAGGCAAGGATGCCCCTTATCCCCTGCTCTGTTTGTCATAGCTTCAGAAGCCCTTTACTATATCCTCAGGGAGAATACGCTCTCCCCTGATGTTAGAGGCCTTTATCTTCCGAATAATGATGAGCTTATTAATTGTCAATTTGCTGATGATACTGCCCTTTTCTTTGAACTTTCCAATAGTAACTTTGATGCTTTGCAAGCCAAACTTAATATGTTTTGTTCTATTTCTGGTGCTCGTATCTCCCAATCCAAATCAATTTGCCTGGGGTGGGAAGAACAACCGCCTTCTTGGTTCAATCAGTTTAATTTCCAATGGGGCGGTCCTCATAAGATTGTTAAGTATTTAGGTATCCCCTTCTCCGTTGAGCCTTCCCTCAAAGATATGTGGTCTTGGATTAAGGATAAAATTGACAAAAAGCTGAATAAATGGCATAATAGGTCTTTGTCTCTTGTTGGCAAAATTTAGGTCTGTCAGAAGATGTTGTCTTGTTATAGCATTTACTAATCCTCTGATTGGATGTTTAGTAACTATCAAATTTTGGAAATTCAAAAGGCCATCAGGAATTTCCTTTGGTCTGATGGTAAAGGCAATAGGAAAATGCATGTGGTTAAATGGGACTGGTGTCATACTGACAAACTCCTTGGGGGGCTGGGGCTTAAAGACCTTAAAACTCAAGGTATTGCTCTATCCACCAAATGGATCTTTCATTCTATGGATGGAAATGAGCCATGGAAAGTGTTGGTTAGACATAATATTGAAAGAGGTTTCCCAATAAAAGCTAGAACTTGGAGAAATCTCCCCTTTTGTGACCTTATTGTTGGTAATTTCCCTGTCATTGTCCAAGGCTTTGGTTGTTTTCAAATCCATCTGGAGAGCTTGGGATCATGTTAGGGAGTTTATCACCAATAAGGATTTCCATGATGCTAAGCATCTTTATGGTGAAAGATCCATTTGGTGGAATTTATATCTGGTTAATAAACCCCTAGCCCTTTCCCAAGGTTGTTTTGCTAGGTTGTGGACTAAATTGGGGATCTCCCAGCTTATTGATCTTTTTGGTACTGATAAACTTATCAGTTGGGATGAGCTCAAGAACAGATTTAATATTCCTGACTCTCAAAAGAAGACTTATAATATGATTGTCAAAGCTACTAAAGACCTACCCTCTGACTGTCATGTGGACTCTCATAGATACCTAAAGTGCAAATGGCCGGATGGGGTCATCATGGCTACTCTCAAAGCCAAGAATATTTATAGAATCATTGATCATAATAAAAATATTATTAAGCATATCAATTCTGTTTGGTATTCTTCTCTTGATGTTGTTTCTTGGAAGAAGTATTTTGATATTCTCTAGAAAAGTCCTGTTGAACCTAAAATCAGATGCTTTAAGTGGTTGAATCTGCTTGACAGACTTCCTATTAGAAAAGAGGGCCACTCTACTGACATCTATAGTCTCTACAGGCTTCCTGAAACAAGGAGACATATTCTCTTTGATTGTTTTTTTGCTAAAGAGATCTGGAACATGTTTGGTATTTTTTACCCCTTAAATGTGAATATTCTGGAAATTGTCACTGGTCATATTGATGGGCTTAAGAAGGATGCTAATTTATTTTGGAATATGCTATCTTCTAACATTCTCTGCAAAATTTGGAAGTGCAGGAACGAGGAAAGGTTTCAAGGTAATCCTAGAGTTCTTACTGAGTTTTCTTGAAAACTCACTTTTTTAAAAATGTTTCT
Organism: Chamaecyparis obtusa; assembly: GCA_027943335.1. Taxonomy (NCBI): domain Eukaryota; kingdom Viridiplantae; phylum Streptophyta; class Pinopsida; order Cupressales; family Cupressaceae; genus Chamaecyparis; species Chamaecyparis obtusa. Next base: position 65,781 of record BSBK01005939.1, read on the forward strand.
TTAGGTCCATACTACGATGATGATGGAAAAGGACAAATTGAGGAGATTTTAAAGGATGGTCATGCCGCTTTCTTTGTTTATGAGCTCAAGCCTAGATACGAGTGGAGGAAGAACCTTGATGACCTTCAAATGTTTGAACGTATGTGCAAATGGCTTAACCAAGAGATCAGAAAGAATATCAATTCTAGAAAAGATAAGTTGTTCGTGCTTACGCAAATCCAGGAGCGTAAGAACATAGTTTGGATTGAGGGTCCTCTTGGATGGACTGCTTGGGTGGATTCCCACCATGATGTCTTACACTAGTTGTTTTGCTTCTTCCTTTGTTTTGGTTTCTTTGTACTCATGATACTCTGAGTTCATGGTGAGGCTGGGCCTCCTTTTTCGATACTCTCGGTGGTTACTCTCTTTTTGTATTTGATCTACCTATATTTAATATATAAAAAAATTAAAGAAAATATCAAGTAATGGACTAAGTGAACAACTATCTAACATAAAATAATTTAAAATACATAAATAATTATTTATAATTTTTTAATATTACCAAATTTATTTAAATAAAATTTATTTATAAAACAATCCTAACCATAATAACATAATTTTAACTAATTAATTAATTATGCTATAATGTAATTTCAAATAAAAACCTATTAATTTTTTTCTTATCTAAAATAGTTAAAAAAATACACCTAAGAATTATAATTTAAAATACAGATTTGGAATTATGGAAAAATAAGAAAAGTATTTGAAAAATCTGATTCTTAAAAGGAGAGATTTTTATAGTAAGGTAATATATTAAAATCTAAGAAGGAGAGATTTTTATAGTAAGCTAATATAAGAAAATCTAAGATTTCATACTTTGTGTGTGAATCTATTAACATAGCACCTAAAACTAATTAATATATCCAAATGAATTTGGCAACTCCTTAAATAAATTATATGGAAATAAAAATAGTTAAACTTGACCATTTAATTTATTGAATTGAATTGAAATATAAGTGAAAATAAAAAATATAAAAAGGAAGATAAAATCTGATTGGAAAAATAAAACTATCGGATAAGAGGGCTGACAATTTTCTAGGAGAAAAATGTGATTCCTGGGAGCAAAGCTCCCACACAAAGCCTATCGGCTTAATAATAAATTTATATTAAATAGAATTATATTTAATAAAATATAATAAATTTATTAAAATTGTAATTATATTTCACAATATAATTAGCAAGTACTAGCCACTACATGACACTTGTTAAATGTAAAACAAAAAAAAAATCTATTATTTCCTATTTTAAATTAGTAGAACACAAAATAGATTTAAAATATTTTTCCAAACTAGTCAAACAGGGAGAAATGATAAACATCTCCAACAACCATCAAAGATACTAAAATCAAATGATAACTAAAAATATAACAATCATCCTATAAATATTATAAGATTATGATTTTTTTAATAAAATAATAGCATTTATATTTTGTATTTGAGATTATTCTTTTTGAAGAGTTTGGTTTACTATATTTTCAACCTGATTGTAACAAAATTGGAACCTTAATTTCTATAATCAAAATTATTATTAAAAAATAATAAAACAAACCAATTAAAAAAAAAACATTGCAGTAAAATAGTCCATGGGACTGTCCAAAAATGAAACAAAATACAAACATTGAAAAAACTATAAAATAGACTAGTGACTTGACTTGATAGAAACCATTACTTTCCCATTTCTAAACTTATCCATATCTGATATACCTTTGAATATGATGTCTTAATCTTTAACCATTGCCCTAAGACTTGAACCAAACACTGGAATACATTTTTCTTTAAACATTCCACAAGCCAACATTTATAGATAAATGACAATTAAGATGGTGCTGAAAAGCATTGAGCATGAATGAAATTAAAATTGGCAAAAATAAAATCTTATGGAAGGTAGATCTCTTCCCCCAAAAAGTAAATTTAATACTTTTTGACAATATAAAAAAGTGTCTGGAAAGAATACTTGCAAACATATGCCATCTTAATGGTGACAAATAAACCACTTAATTCAGCTTACTTTTTTATTTTATTTGCCTTGAAAAGATAGTGGTGATAGTCCAAATTTCAGCAGTCAATTGAGTTTCATGCACGCCTTTTGAGATCAAGAGATAAGATAATAAAGATTTTATTTTCAATCACGACATCACAGTAAAGAAGATGTGTTTTGAGTAATAATAAAAAAACATCTGCATGGAAAAGAAATGTCATTCAGAATATCTAACTATTTGTTAAATAATTTGAAAATTCTATCCGACGTCAGCGGAGTTTCAACAGAGCTCATTGAATCTAACCACTGAATCAAAATGGTCAAATCAAGTCCTGATATATTTTTGCCTCAGAAGTTGACATAATGGCTCCTTGTGGTGATAAGACAGGCGTCTACTCTCATAGCACATAGCGCGTGTAGCAGTTTAGAACATTAAATGAGGAGTAGGATTAGGACAAGAGGAGCAGATACCTATTGTCCATCAAAGTGATGGAGTCCGGACATGAGTTATCTTCTGGCGTCGAAAACCTTGGTTGTTTTCAGTCATTCGCCTCTGTGCAGTTAAATCTTTGACATCATCATTTCCTATGTGCGCTGCTGCGATTGTGTGGGGCCAATTCTTTATCATGTTAGTTGTCGCTAGGTCAGGGAATGAAGTAAGTCTATCTAGCGACTGTGAGTTTGCCTTTGTTGCTAAATCTCAATGGTGGGACCTGGTTTTCAGATGAGTCAGAGGGTCCTAACATGTCAAAGCATCAACAATGGTCACTAAAGTGCAAGGGATTTGTCAGAGCTATGCAAAATCACGCCGGCTACTGATTCTTCTTTATGGTGTAGGGTTTCATACTATGGGTCCATGGTGAAACATATGCACAAATGGCACTCCCCTATTGGCTGAAGGAAATACAGAGGTGGAGTGTTGTCAGTGGGGCTTGTGTTAGAGATTTTGATCGACGGTTGGCATGTGATTGCATGGAATATTCTCAACCCATGTGATCATGCACCCACCGTCCGATAAGGAAAATACGAGGTGGAGTGTTGTCAGTGGGGCTTGTGTTAGAGTTTTTGATCGACGACCGGCATGTGATCACATGAAATATTCTCTCCCCATGCGATCATGCGCCCACCGTCCGATTAGATGCCGATGGTTTATCTGCAGTGGGACCGCGTGATGATTCATCACCGAGGTGTCAGGTTGTGATTGGCTGAGCTGGAAAGGGAATGTTGACACATCAGTGGGCCCAGAATTTTCAGTGGGGTCATAGCGTGGATGATCTGACGGTGGCGGTTAACAGTGGTAAAGGGCTACGGTGTGTCGCATGTTCGCATAGCCCTTTTCCTGGCTATGCGATCATGCAACAACTATTGAAAGATGTTGTTGCAGAATTAAAGGTGGGTCCGTGTGTCGGGTCTTGCCGACGTGTCCCTTTCTAATTGACCAACAAGCACTGAGATGGATATGCATCATGGGTCCGAGAGATCTAAATTCTGCCAAAGTGTCGAAAACCTACGATGTTTTCTATTTGGTCTGCATGAATACCCTGGTTGTTTTCAACCTTGTGCCTTCCCACGTTTGCACACTTATCTTTTGGCACCGAAATCCCTGGATGTTTTCAATCCTTCACCGAAAACAAAGGATGTTTTCAACTTCCCATTTCTTCCCTTTTGTCAGCACTCCTTGTTCATCGGTCCTAACTGGGCAAGTGCGATCAGATGGTGAGCCCGGGTCTTCAAGGGTTTTAAAATGATTGGTTGTCACATGATCGCATGTCAGAGTTTTCTGACATGCGACCATGTGACCGGTTACTTCTTATGCTGGGGCCCGTTGGCGGGGAGGGCAGTGGTCCTGTTGGTTGTTATGTGGCATCCTATGGTTAGCTGTCACATGATCGCATGTCAGAGTTTTTTGACATGCGATCATGCGACCGGTTGACACCTGTTCCTGGGCCCGTTGGTGATGGAAGTACTATAGACGCGCTATCAAATGGAAGCTAAGGTGGTAGAGTTCTATTGGACGCAACATAGAGATGTGGCGGTAACATGGCAGTTTTCAGTTAGCCCATGGCAACACGCTGGTGGTTTGTCGCATGTTCTCATAGCTCTATTTCAAGCTATGCGAACATGTGACTAACCACCACACCTCGCGACAAAGCTATGAACTACGGTGTGGGTCCGTGTGTCGGGTCTTGCCGACGTGTCTCCTTTCCGATTGGTTGGAGAGCGCTGAGGTGGATGTACATCGTGGGTCCGGTACCCAAGGGCAGTTAATGGTGGTGAAGGTTTATGGGGTGTCTCATGTTCGCATAAGCCATTTTCAAACTATGTGATCATGCGACAACCATTAAGGGAATGTCGGCATTGCGGAGTTAAAGTTGCCAAGCCCGCAAAACATGATGATCTAATGGTGGGGATATAAAGTAGATCTCAGTTCAGATGTTGACCGTTGATAGACTGTTGGCACCCTGAGGATGACCGTTGCATTTCAAGTTCAAATTTGCAAAGGATTTTCATGACAGGAAGTACCAAAATTGATGGCTTTAGCAGCAGTTTTCAACTGGTTTGGTGGCACAGTTATTGTCGACTAATTCGAGGGGCTCAGTGACTATTCGCAGTGATGTTTTGTACTTGGTGGAGTAGGTTTTTGAGCTCGAGAAGCTTTTTGCAGGCAGTGATTTGTATTGGTTTTCATGGCTATCCCCGGTGTTCTGTACTGAAGAAATTAGAAATAAATATCAGTATCAGCCGATTACTGTTGTTGAAAGTTGAAATGATTTCATTCTGAACATTAGACCCTGCAACAGTGGGCTTGAACTGATGATAGATACTTTGTTAATTTATGTTTATATTTATATATATAAAAATCCCGGCTTCGGCCCTTCATCGATAAAAAAAAAATAAAAAACTTCTTTCAAATGTTCAACTCACAATTGCTTTTATTATTATTTTCTAAATTTTAGAAAGGAGGAAATATTGGATTATTTAATTGGAGTTTTCTAAAACATAAGCTGTCCACAATTTTATTAAGCTGTCCAAAATAAGCATGCAGAAGATAACAAATGAATAGCCATAAATTAGTTTTTTCTTTGCTTAATAATATGTAGTGAGTATTTAATATTTGAAGGATGACAGTCATCTAAAATTAGATCTTAACACCCTCCCTTTTTAATAGCATATTATCTTAAATTTCAAATGCCCCTAAAGAATGTGTTAATACTTGTGTGTCTTATTAATTACTTTGAAAAACTTTGTCTTGTTAGTAATATATTTTGTTCGCCTTGTAATTAAATATATTTTGTTTTTAAATAGTATTGAATCTTTAAAATAATTTAACACATTATAATTGATTTTTGAAAACAATTTAATTTAATCTAACATCAAAGTGAAATTCTGATGTTTTATTTTTATCCTAAATATTATCTCTGCAAAATAGTTAGAGATACACAATTAAACCCTTAATAAAATAGAAGACCATATTTCAATTTGAATCTTAATAACAAGAGCAATAATAGGTACTTGACTTTAGTTATATAATCAATTATTATTTTGATTTTAATTTATATGTAAAATGATTTATAATTATAAAATTATTATAATTATACTTGTAATAATAATTTGGTTTAATTTTATAAATAATTATAATATATTAATTATAATTAATTTAAATTATAATTTTTTTTACTTATAATTATATTACAAATAAAATAAAGTAGAGTTTATAATTTATATTATTAAAATAATTATAATGAAAAAGAATTACTTATTGCTACATCTAAAATTATTTAAACTAATATAATTATTATCTATTAATAATATCATATGTGCATTATTGAATTTGATTGTGTGTGATTTCCGCATACCAAAAATCACACACAATCAAATCCAAAAACACACATACAATAATTATTATCATATCATTTAAGAATTAATTTAAATACATCAATTATATTATAATTTTGAACTTAATTAATTTATTAATTCTATTTTTATTAAATAACTATTAATTCAAACATATTTGGTATTTATAATAAATATAATAAAATAGATTTAAATTTATCTACAACTAAAGTTATAATTATATATGGCATGGCTACTATATGGCACTTATTTTTTAATGTTTTATGTTAAGATTATACATAATTAGAAAATAGGGTCCTTTTCTAATTGAACTTAATCAGGACAATTAGAAAACAAGTGTCACTTAGTGGCACGTACTTGAAGTGACTACATAATTAAAGATGGTAGATGTCCTCATTAATCTAACTAATTGTAGAAAAACTAATTCACTAATTATACATAGGTCAATGCAATATACTAGCATAGGCAAGTACAATAAGTTAATATTTTTTAATATTTTAAATAAGAAATGAAAGAGAAACTTTACAAAGAGTTCCCCACTTGCAAAGCCCTCACAAACACTCAAGACACTTGATTAATTCCAAAATGAAACCTAATTAAACTAGTGCAACTATGCTAAATGGAGACACACAAGGAAATAAACTAAAAACGAAGCTCCATCCTGCAACAAATGGTTAGCAGTCTGATATTACATTGGATGAGTTCATAGTTCTGAATTTGTTCTTAATAACCAAATTTGACCCTATACAAACATAATTAAATATTCACTTTTAAGAAAATTACCCATTTATTACCCATTATTCCAAATTTTGAGGCACACATAATTGAAATCCGTAATTAAATTATTCTACTCTTCAATCATTGAACCAGGCATTCCATTTACATTTCTGTATTCTGTTATTACCACTTTGAGCATTTTGAAAATCAATTTGATCAGAATGGACGATGACGAACAATAATAACATTCTATCTGCCAAATGGATCTTTCATTCTATGGATGGAAATGAGCCACAGAAAGTGTTGGTTAGACATAATATTGAAAGAGGTTTCCCAAAAAAAGCTAGAACTTGGAGAAATCTCCCCTTTTGTGACCTTATTGTTGGTAATTTCCCTGTCATTATCCAAGGCTTTGGTTGTTTTCAAATCCATCTGGAGAGCTTGGGATCATGTTAGGGAGTTTATCACCAATAAGGATTTCCATGATGCTAAGCATCTTTATGGTGAAAGATCCATTTGGTGGAATTTGTATCTGGCTAATAAACCCCTAGCCCTTTCCCAAGGTTGTTCTGCTAGGTTGTGGACTAAATTGGGGATCTCCCAGCTTATTGATCTTTTTGGTACTGATAAACTTATCAGTTGGGATGAGCTCAAGAATAGATTTAATATTCTTGACTCTCAAAAGAAAACTTATAATATGATTGTCAAAGCTACTAAAGACCTGCCCTCTGGCTGTCATGTGGACTCTCATAGATACCTGAAGTGCAAATGGTCAAATGGGGTCATCATGGCTAATCTCAAAGCCAAGAATATTTATAGAATCATTGATCATAATAAAAATATTATTAAGCATATCAATTCTGTTTGGTATTCTTCTCTTGATGTTGTTTCTTGGAAGAAGTATTTTGATATTATCTAGAAAAGTCCTGTTGAACCTAAAATCAGATGCTTTAAGTGGCTGAATCTGCTTGACAGACTTCCTATTAGAAAAGAGGGCCAATCTACTGACATCTACAGTCTCTACAAGCTTCCTAAAACAGGGAGACATATTCTCTTTGATTGTTTTTTTTCTAAAGAGATTTGGAACATGTTTGGTATTTTTTACCCCTTAAATGTGAATATTCTGGAAATTTTCGCTGGTCATATTGATGGGCTTAAGAAGGATGCTAATTTATTTTGGAATATGCTGTCTTCTAACATTCTCTGGAAAATCTGGAAGTGCAGGAACGAGGAAAGGTTTCAAGGTAATCCTAGAGTTCTTACTGAGTTTTCTTGAAAACTCACTTTTTAAAAAATCTTTCTTCAGTTCCATACTACGATGATGATGGAAAAGGGAAAATTGAGGAGATTTTAAAGGATGGTCACGCCACTTTCTTTGTTTATGAGCTCAAGCATGGATACGAGTGGAGGAAGAACCTTGATGACCTTCAAATGTTTGAACGTATGTGCAAATGGCTTAACCAAGAGATCAGAAAGAATATCAATTCTAGAAAAGATGAGTTGTTCATGCTAACGCAAATCCAGGAGCGTAAGAACATAGTTTGGATGGAGGGTCCTCTTGGATGGACTGCTTGGGTGGATTCCCACCATGATGTCTTACACTAGTTGTTTTGCTTCTTCCTTTGTTCTAGTTTCTTTGTACTCATGATACTCTGAGTTCGTGGTGAGGCTGGGCCTCCTTTTTCGATACTCTCGGTGGTTACTCTCTTTTTGTATTTGATCTACCTATATTTAATATATAAAAAATTTAAAGAAAATATCAAGTAATGGACTAAGTGAACAACTATCTAACATAAAATAATTTAAAATACATAAATAATTATTTATAATTTTTTAATATTACCAAATTTATTTAAATAAAATTTATTTATAAAACAATCCTGACCATAATAACATAATTTTAACTAATTAATTAATTATCCTATAATCAAATTTCTAATAAAAACCTATTAATTTTTTTCTTATCTAAAATAGTTAAAAAAATACACCTAAGAATTATAATTTAAAATACAGATTTGGAATTATGGAAAAATAAGAAAAGTGTTTGAAAAATCTAATTCTTAAAAGGAGAGATTTTTATAGTAAGGTAATATATTAAAATCTAAGGAGAGATTTTTATAGTAAGCTAATATAATAAAATCTAAGATTTCATATGTTTTGTGTGAATCTATTAACATAGCACCTAAAACTAATTAATATATCCAAATGAATTTGGCAACTCCTTAAATAAATTATATGAAAATAAAAATTGTTAAACTCGACCATTTAATTTATTGATTTGAATTGAAATATAAGTGAAAATAAAAAATATAAAAAAGGAAGATAAAATCTGATTGGAAAAATAAAACTATTGGATAAGAGGGTTGACAATTTTCTGGGAGAAAAATGTGATTCCCGAGAGCAAAGCTCCCACACAAAGCCTATCGACTTAATAATAAATTTATATTAAATAGAATTATATTTAATAAAATATAATAAATTTATTAAAATTGTAATTATATTTCACAATATAATTAGCAAGTACTAGCCACTACGTGACACTTGTTAAATGTAAAACAAAAAAAAAATCTATTATTTCCTATTTTAAATTAGTAGAACACAAAATAGATTTAAAATATTTTTCCAAACTAGTCAAATAGGGAGAAATGATAAACATCTCCAACAACCATCAAAGATACTGAAATCAAATGATAGCTAAAAATATAACAATCATCCTATAAATATTATAAGATTATGATTTTTTTAATAAAATAATAGCATTTATATTTTGTATTTGAGATTATTCTTTTTGAAGAGTTTGGTTTACTATATTTTCAACCTGATTATAACAAAATTGGAACCTTAATTTCTATAATCAAAATTATTATTAAAAAATAATAAAACAAACCAATTAAAAAAAAAACATTGCAGTAAAATAGTCCATGGGACTGTCCAAAAATGAAACAAAATACAAACATTGAAAAAACTATAAAATAGACTAGTGACTTGACTTGATAGAAACCATTACTTTCCCATTTCTAAACTTATCCATATCTGATATACCTTTGAATATGATGTCTTAATCTTTAACCGTTGCCCTAAGACTTGAACCAAACACTGGAATACATTTTTCTTTAAACATTCCACAAGCCAACATTTATAGATAAATGAAAATTAAGATGGTGCTGAAAAGCATTGAGCATGAATGAAATTACAATTGGCAAAAATAAAATCTTATGGAAGGTAGATCTCTTCCCCCAAAAAGTAAATTTAATACTTTTTGACAATATAAAAAAGTGTCTGGAAAGAATACTTGCAAACATATGCCATCTTAATGGTGACAAATAAACCACTTAATTCAACTTACTTTTTTATTTTATTTGCCTTGAAAAGACAATGGTGATAGTCCAAATTTTAGCAGTCAATTGAGTTTCATGCACGCCTTTTGAGATCAAGAGATAAGATAATAAAGATTTTATTTTCAATCACGACATCACAGTAAAGAAGATGTGTTTTGAGTAATAATTAAAAAAACATCTGCATGGAAAAGAAACGTCATTCAGAATATCTAATTATTTGTCAAATAATTTGAAAATTCTATCCAACATCAGCGGAGTTTCAATGGAGCTCATTGAATCTAACCACTAAATCAAAATGGTCAAATCAGGTCCTGATATATTTTTGCCTCAAAAGTTGACAGAACGGCTCCTTGTGGTGATAAGACGGGCATCTACTCTCATAGCGCATAGCGCGTGTAGCAGTTTAGAACATTAAATGAGGAGTAGGATTAGGACAAGAGGAGCAGATACCTATTGTCCATCGAAGAGTGATGGAGTCCGGACATGAGTTATCTTCTGGCGTCGAAAACCTTGGTTGTTTTCGATCATTCACCTCTGCGCAGTTAAATCTTTGACATCAGCATTTCCTATGTGCACTGCTGCAATTGTGTGGGGCCCAATTCTTTATCATGTTATTCATCGCTAGGTCAGGGAATGAAGTAAGTCTATCCAGCGACTGTGAGTTTGCCTTTGTTCCTAAATCTCAATGGTGGGACCTGGTTTTCAGATGATTCAGACAGTCTTGACATGTCAGAGCATTAATGATGGTCGCTAAAGCGCAAGGGATTTGTTAGAGCTATGCAAAATCACGCCGGCCGTTGATTCTTCTTTATGGTGTAGGGTTTCAAACTGTGGGTCCATGGTGAAACGTATGCACAAATGGCGCTCCCCTATTGGCCGAAGGAAATACAGAGGTGGAGTGTTGTCAGCGGGGCTTGTGTTAGAGATTTTGATTGACGGTTGGTGTGTGATCACATGGAATATTCTCAACCCATGCGATCATGCGCCCACTGTCCAATAAGGAAAATACGAGGTGGAGTGTTGTCAGTGGGGCTTGTGTTAGAGTTTTTGATCGACGGCTGATGTGTGATCACATGGAATATTCTCTCCCCATGCGATCATGCGCCCACCATCCGATTAGATGCCGATGGTTTTTCTGTAGTGGGACCCTGTGATGATTCATCGCTGAGGTGTCAGATTATGATTGGCTGAGCTAGAAAGGGAATGTTGACACATTGGTGGGCCCAGAATTTTCAGTGGGGTCACAGCGTGGATGATCTGACAGTGGCGGTTAATGGTGGTAAAGGGCTACGGTGTGTCGCATGTTCGCATAGCCCTTTTCCTGGCTATGCGATCATGTGACAACTATTGAAAGACACTATTGTAGAATTAAAGGTGGGTCCATGTGTCAGGTCTTACTGACGTGTCCCTTTCTGATTGACCAACAAGCGCTGAGATGGATATGCATCGTGGGTCCCAGAGATCTGATTCTGCCAAAGTGTCAAAAACCTACGATGTTTTCTGTTTGGTCTGCATGAATACCCTGGTTGTTTTCGACCTTGTGCCTTCCCAGGTTTGCGCACTTATCTTATGGCACTGAAATCCCTGGATGTTTTCAATCCTTCGCCAAAAACCCAAGATGTTTTCAACCTCGCATTTCTTCCCTTTTGTCGGCACTCCTTGTTTGTCGGTCCTAACTGCGCAAGTGCGATCAGATGGTGGGCCCGGGTCTTCAAGGGTTTTAAAATGATTGGTTGCCGCATGATCACATGTCAGAGTTTTATGACATGCGACCATGTGACCGGTTACTTCTTATGCTGGGGCCCGTTGGTGGGGAGGGCAGTGGTCCTGCTGGTTGTTATGTGGCATCCTATGGTTAGCTGTCGCATGGTCGCATGTCAGAGTTTTCTGACATGCGATCATGTGACTGGTTGACACCTGTTCCTGGGCCTGTTGGTGATGGAAGTACTGCAGACACACTGTCAAATGGAAGCTGAGGTGGTAGAGTTCTATTGGATGCAGCATAGAGATGTGGCGGTAACATGACAGTTTTCAGTTAGCCCGTGGCAACACGCTGGCGGTTTGTCGCATGTTCTCATAGCTCTATTTCAAGCTATGCGAACATGTGACTAACCACCACACCTCGCGACAAAGCTATGAACTACGGTGTGGGTCCATCTGTCGGGTCTTGCCGACGTGTCTCCTTTCCAATTGGCCGGAGAGTGCTGAGGTGGATGTACATCGTGGGTCCGGTACCCAAGGGCAGTTAACAGTGGTGAAGGTTTATGGGGTGTCGCATGTTCGCATAAGCCATTTTCAAACTATGTGATCATGCGACAACCATTAAGGGAATGTCAGCATTGCGGAGTTAAAGTTGCCAAGCCTGCAAAACATGATGATCTAATGGTGGGGATATAAAGTAGATCTCAGTTTAGATGTTGACCATTGATAGACTGTTGGCACCCTGAGGATGATCGTTGCATTTCAAGTTCAAATTTGCAGAGGATTTTCGCGATAGGAAGTACCAGAATTGATGGCTTTAGCAGTGGTTTTCAACTGGTTTGGTGGCACAGTTATTGCTGACTGATCTGAGGGGCTCAGTGACCGTTCGCAGTGATGTTTTGTACTTGGTGGAGTAGGTTTTTGAGCTCGAGAAGCTTTTTGTAGGCGGTGATTTGTACTGGTTTTCATGGCTATCCCTAGTGTTCTATACTGATGTAAATATCGGTATCAGCCGATTACTGTTGTTGAAAGTTGAAATGATTTCATTCTGAACATTAGACCCTGCAACAGTGGGCTTGAACTAATGATAGATACTTTGTTAATTTATGTTTATATTTATATATATAAAAATCCCGGCTTCAGCTCTTCATCGATAAAAAAAACAAAAAAAACTTCTTTCAAATGTTCAACTCACAATTGCTTTTATTATTATTTTCTAAATTTTAGAAAGGAGGAAATATTGGATTATGTGATTGGAGTTTTCTAAAACATAAGCTGTCCCCAATTTTATTAAGTTGTCCAAAATAAGTATGCAGAAGATAACAAATGAACAACCATAAATTAGTTTTTTCTTTGCTTAATAATATGTAGTGAGTATTTAATATTTGAAGGATGACAGTCATCTAAAATCAGATCTTAACACCCTCCCTTTTTAATAGCAAATTATCTTAAATTTCAGATGCCCCTAAAGAATGTGTCAATACTTGTGTGTCTTATTAATTATTTATCTTGTTAGTAATATATTTTGTTCGTCTTGTAATTAAATATATTTTGTTTTTAAATAGTATTGAATCTTTAAAATAATTTAACACATTATAATTGATTTTTGAAAACAATTTAATTTAATCTAACATCAAAGTGAAATTTTGATGTTTTATTTTTATCCTAAATATTATCTCTGCAAAATAGTTAGAGATACACAATTAAACCCTTAATAAAATAGAAGACCATATTTCAATTTGAATCTTAATAACAAGAGCAATAATAGGTACTTGACTTTAGTTATATAATCAATTATTATTTTGATTTTAATTTATATGTAAAATGATTTATAATTATAAAATTATTATAATTATACTTGTAATAATAATTTGGTTTAATTTTATAAATAATTATAATATATTAATTATAATTTTTTTTTACTTATAATTATATTACAAATAAAATAAAGTAGAGTTTATAATTTATATTATTAAAATAATTATAATGAAAAAGAATTACTTATTGCTACATCTAAAATTATTTAAACTAATATAATTATTATCTATTAATAATATCATATGTGCATTATTGAATTTGATTGTGTGTGATTTCCGCATACCAAAAATCACACACAATCAAATCCAAAAACACACATACAATAATTATTATCATATCATTTAAGAATTAATTTAAATACATCAATTATATTATAATTTTGAACTTAATTAATTTATTAATTCTATTTTTATTAAATAAGTATTAATTCAAACATATTTGGTATATATAATAAATATAATAAAATAGATTTAAATTTATCTACAACTAAAGTTATAATTATATATGGCATGGCTACTATATGACACTTATTTTTTAATGTTTTATGTTAAGATTATACATAATTAGAAAATAGGGTCCTTTTCTAATTGAACTTAATCAGGACAATTAGAAAACAAGTGTCATTTAGTGGCATGTACTTGGGGTGACTACATAATTAAAGATGGTAGATGTCCTCATTAATCTAACTAATTGTAGAAAAACTAATTCACTAATTATACATAGACCAATGCAATATACTAGCATAGGCAAGTACAATAAGTTAATATTTTTTAATATTTTAAATAAGAAATGAAAGAGAAACTTTACAAAGAGTTCCCCACTTGCAAAGCCCTCACAAACACTCAAGACACTTGATTAATTCCAAAATGAAACCTAATTAAACTAGTGCAACTATGCTAAATGGAGACACACAAGGAAATAAACTAAAAACAAAGCTCCATCCTGCAACAAATGGTTAGCAGTCTGATATTTTGTATTTGAGAAGCGTGAAATAGCTGCAAGAAGGGTTAGTAGTTAGCCCAAAAACAAAAAGCTCAAAACAAACTGAAACAAGGTGGAAACGTTGATTGACAGCGCGGGCACTGATCTATGGAAACACTGATCAGCGTAGACGGGGTCAACTACAAAGTCAGCGAAAAAAAACAGAAAATATGTTTTTTGTATTTTCACCAATTTTTAAATGGGTGAATGGAGAGGGTACAAAACTAAATTTTCTCCTTATTTTTGAATGGAATATTTGTGGGAGTTTGTACTCACTAATATTTTTGTAGTGTATAAAATATCAAAATAAATCTTATAGGAATAAAGAGCGAGTTAACAAAATTTTATACAAGAAGTTAAGGTTGTTTAATCATTTTAAAAGTATTTGGGTAGTTGATGATTCTTTTTGTAATGAATATTAAGATTCAATTGTAGAACAATCTAACAAAGGTACTTATCAATATTGCCAACTTCTTCAAATATCAAGCGACACAGAAAATCAGAACATTTGGGTGATGAGGGAGAGAAATAATCAAGAGATCACCTAGATTGAATTTGTAAGCATATGATGAAATCACAATTGAAAATTTAATCTTGATAGATGAACTCAACCTTTTATAATCATGATAAATTTAAAAGAGCATAGTAGTGGTGGATCTGGAATTTTTTTGTCCACCACTTTAATAGATTTTTCTCCTGAATTCAAAATCTTGTAAATAAAGTATAGATTATTTTTGGAAAGAAATCATTTTGTTCTAATCAGTGTCCAAACCATTTTACATAATAGCCTCTAAGATGACAAGGAGGGATCTCACAAACAATAAGACAACCCATCAACTGGAGAACACCAAAACCCAGATGTTAGCTAGCATTGGGGCATCAAATTAGGGAACACGAGAGTCACAACTAAGTCAGCTTGAACATAAAGAAACATTCTTATTCAACCAGAAACATTTTTCAAAAAATGTTGTTTTAAAAACTAATAGAACTATAAAATTAGTAAATTGTGAAGCTTAAAATTTTAACCTTATTTAGTACTATAAAATTCATGAGATCACCTACTCTAAAATTCTATTTTCTAAAATATTTTAAAAAATCATATTTCATAATTTTACAACCTTACTCAACCTTTAAACATATAAGATTTTCAACATACATATCAAAAAATTTCATAAATATTTTAAATTATAAAAAAAAAAAACTTAACTAATAACTAATTCTATTCTAATTATTAAAAATATATACAATGCACTTCCAATATATAGAACAAATGAATAATAACAAACAATTATATGGAAGGCTTTAATGGATGTATCTAAATCATGACTTTTCTGCAAGGAAATGGTTGCACAGTATACGTGTAAAGTTTTCCCAAGAAAGAAAGATATAAATTGAAGTCATTCATAATCAAACAAAAGCTAACGCTAGAGATGCTACCTATGTTTATAAGTTTACAAAGCTAAAGATATTTATTTTTGCTACAACTTTAAAGACAGCCAACACCTGTGCTTTAAATACGTTTGTGCATGGAAAGGTACTATTCATATAAATTTTATATTATCAATCCTTTGATATTTATTATTTTTCTTTACTTGGATAAAAGAATGATGGAGTGTAAGCAATAAAGGTTGATGCTGTGGCATTAAGTGATTCATAATGATGCCAGCTCAGCTTAAATACCACCTGCTTAAATGGGGTCATGACAGGCATAAAACTACTTCTTTCTCGTTATTTCTGCATGGAAGAACTGTGCTCACCAATGTTGGTTTTAATGACTCACCTCAGAGGAGAACATGGAAGGAATTAAACAAAATTTCCAGAATTATTTGTATTTTCAAAGTTTAGTGGTTAACCATTCACTTCATATAAGAATATATGAACCGTTAGCAGATTATCATTTGAAATTATCAATTAAGTATTTCAGAATAATATATAATTATTTGTATATTTAATTAAAGTAACGTAAATAAATATAAGGAAAGTTTCTCATGACAGTCAGCATCTCTGTTTCTTTATGCTTCGAAGGCTACTATTGTTATATTTATATCCAACTAAAAATATTGTTTCCTTTGCTAAGTATTCCTTTGATATTTATTATTTTTTCAATATAAAATTTTTGTTCACTATTATTATTTGGAGTGATATGGCCAAGAAAAAAGAATTGTCCCACACAAGCAGCAGACATAGATATGGTTGCATTTCTAATAATGGCATTCAAACATGATTAGTTTATAGTTGATGCAGGGCCTTCCGTAGGTCATAATCTCATACAGAAATTTTCAAAGGTCATAACTTTTGACTCAGGTCTGGGTTTTTGCTGAAATTTTTTGGGTGCGTGTCTCAAGTGGTGGTATTTGTTTTGCCAATGATATTAGATTGATTGTGGTCTATTTGAGCACATTTTTGGGAGCTGAAAGTTTCATCTCGGGCTCCGAAATCAGCTTTTAGTATTTTTTCTCTAATTTTTAGAAAGTTCTATTTTTTTAATAAATTCGAGTTTATGTTATCAAATCTCAGATATTAGTTGGCAATTCATTCTAACTTAGTTGAGGGCATGTTCAAAATCTCAACTTTTTAGGTGTTGTTTCAAAAATTATCAAAAATGACAAAAAACACGTGGAAAAAAACTGCCAAAAAGGATAATTTTTGGATTTCTTGTTTTTTCTAATTTTTTGGTTACTTAAGAGTTTGCAGCGAATTGTAGAGGAAGTCAGTGATGAATGAGAAATATTGAAGGTTTCAAATCTGTGTTATTTGTCTTGTGATCGAATTTATTGTTAATAGAGTGTGTTGTACTACATCATTTGATATCAGAGTAGGAAGATGGCTGGGAGAGGAAGAGGAAGAGGAAGAGGAGGCGTAACACCGATGCAAAGATTGATGTTGGATATCCAGAGACAGAATGAACGACTCAGTGAATGAATGGATAATCAAGGGATACAAGGAGGGAATGAATCTGATGAAGAGGGAAAACAAAAAGGTGCTGACCAAAATGAAGAATATATAGGAGATAGGCTGGAAGAAATGAGCTATGAAGATAGAGTTCTCAAGGCTTTGGAAGGAAGGAGTGAATCAATTGAGATTGACGTTTCAGACTACGCTGGTAGTCTTAAGCCAGAAGAATTAATAGACTGGCTAAATGAGATGGAATTTTTTTTTGAATGGAAGTCTATGACAGAAGAAAAGAAGATGAAGTTCGCATGCAAAAAACTAAAAGGACATGCAATGATATGGTGGGATTATCTCCAAAAGGAACGAACTAGAAAAAGAAAGGAAAAGATTAAGACATGAAGCAAGATGGAGAAAAAGCTCAAAGAAAAATTCTTACCCATGGATTATTCACAAACCCTCTTTCGCAGGTTCCAGAATTTGAAACAGAACTTGTCTTCAGTGCAAGACTATACAAATGAATTCTACAAGCTATCCATGCACATAGAGCATCAAGAAAATAATGAGCAAATGGCTGCTAGATATATGAATGGCCTAAAATTCTCCATCCAAGATGAGTTGAGCATGCATTGTGTCAACAGTATGGAAGAAGCCTACCAATTAGCCCTAAAGGCTGAAGAAAAATAGAATAGGCAATATATCCAGAGGAATAGAGGTGGTCGAAGGGGTACCTCAACTCCATTTCAAGGAGGTTCTAATAATGGTCGGGGAGATCCCTTTCAAGGATTCAAAAAAAATATAGACACCAGGCAAGATCCTCCAAATCAAGAAAGAGGAAGGGGGTTCCAAAGAGGACGAGGCTACAGAAGCTGAAGAGGTTGGGAAAATTAGAGAAGGCCTTTCATTTGTTTTAGGTGTGGAGAAGAAGGACACAGAGCCTTTGAATGTTCAAATTATAATGCATCAGAAAGAAATCAAGGAGGATAACCTAGAATGAACCTGGTTCAGCCAAAATTCATAGAAGTAGGAACAGAGTAAGAAGTCCTACTAGACGTGGGAGAAACTCTCATGATGAGGAGATCAATGATCATTCCAGAGAAGGAAGAAGTCCCTGCAATGAGCTTTGATGAATCATGGCTTCGAACCAACATCTTCCGAACTAGATGCACCTCAGGCGGAAAGGTATGCCAAGTTATTGTTGATGGGGGTAGTTGTGAGAATATGGTAGCTAAGGAAATGGTAGAGAAATTAAATCTACAATGTGAGAAACATCCTCATCCTTACTGTATTGCATGGTTTAAGAAAGCAAATGAGGTTACTGTTGATAAAAGATGTATGGTTAGGTTTACTATAGGAAAAATCTATAAGGATGAGATATGGTGTGATGTTATTCCTATGGATGCTTGTCATATTTTGTTGGGAAGGCCATGATAGTATGATAGGAAGATCATGCACGATGAAGAGAAAAATACATATACCTTCTAGAAGGATGGATCTAAAATGACTCTCTTACCACTTAAGGATGAAAGGAAGAATGAGACCATGTTGTCTGCAAAGGATGTTGTCAAAGAAATGAAGGTGATAGGTTGCTGCTATGCATTGGTAGTAAAAAGGGGAGAACTAGAAGACATAATACCACATGATGTAGTAAAGATACTAGAAGAATTTGCTGATGTTATTCCAAATGAGCTACCTGACGGTCTCCCACCAAAAAGGGATATACAACACCATATTGATTTGATTCCCAGAGCAACTCTTCCTAATCAAGTAGCTTATAGACTGATCCCAACACAACATGCAGAGCTCAACAAACAAGCAACAGAACTAGTTGAGAAAGGCCTGGTTAGAGAAAGCATGAGCCCATGTGCTGTGCTGGCATTGTTGACCCCAAAGAAGGATGGAACATGGAAGATGTGTACTGACAGTAGAGAAATTAATAAGATTACTATCAAGTATCGGTTTCCTATTCCTTGTATAGAGGATATGATGGATGAATTAGCAAGGGCCAAATACTTCAGCAAGATTGATCTACGAAGTGGATACCACCAGATTCAAATTCATGAAGGAGATGAGTGGAAGCCAACTTTTAAGACCAGGGATGGCTTATATGAATGGATGGTTATGCCATTTGGGCTTTCTAATGCACCAAGTACATTCATGAGATTGATGAATACTGTCTTACGACCCTACATTGGTAAGTTTGTTGTAGTTTATTTTGATGATATCCTAATTTATAGCAAAAACAAAGGAGACCACCTACAACACTTGAGGATCATCCTGAGTGTACTGAGGAAAGAAAAGATCTATGCAAATTTAAAGAAGTGCAGATTCATGCAAAACAATTTGACTTTTCTGGGCTTCGTCATTTGTGAAGATGGCGTTCAGATGGACCCAAAAAAGGTCAAGGCAATACTAGAATGGCCTAGTCCATCCAGCATAACAGGGGTAAGGAGTTTTCATGGATTGGCAACCTTCTATAGAAATTTCATTCGAAATTTTAGCAGTATTGTAGCCCCCATCACAGATTGTACGAAAGGAAGGGAATTCACATGGACAATAGATGCTGAACAAAGTTTCCAATTCTTGAAGAGAAAGGTAATTGAAGCTCCTATATTGGCACTTCCAAATTTTGATAAAGTATTTGAAGTAGAGTGTGTGCTTCCCATGATGGGATAGGTGTTGTTCTTAGCCAGACAGGTAAACCAATAGCCTTTTTCAGTGAAAAGTTAAATGATGCAAGGAAGAACTATTCTACCTATGATTTAGAATTTTATGCTATTGTTCAAGCCTTAAGGCATTGGAGGCATTATCTGGTCCCACAATAATTTGTACTGTTTACAGATCACTTGGCCCTGAAATATGTGAACACACAAAAGAAATTGAATAGTATGCATGCTAAATGGGTGTCTTTCTTGCAAGGGTATAATTTTGTTTTGAAGCATAAGTCTAGAAAGCAGAATCAGGTTGCTGATGCCCTAAGTCGGCGTGTTACACTCATAACTAAAATGGAATCAGAGGTCATTGGTTTTGATGCTATTAAAGTTTTGTATGAGGCTGATGATGATTTTTGGGAAATTATAGAGAAGATTTAAGCACCAGGAACTAATCTTTTGGATCACATGAGAGGAGAATACTTTATGCAGGATGGTTACCTCTTTAAAGGGAAACAACTTTGTATACCAGCTGGTTCCATGAGGGAAAATATTATCCAGGAATTTCATAGTGGTGGTTTGGCTGGTCACTTTGGGAAGGACAAGACAATAGCCTTGGTTGAAGACAAGTACTACTAGCCAAAACTGAAAAGGGACATTACTAAGTACGTGGCAAGGTGCAAAATCTGTCAAGTGGCTAAGGGTCACTCCCAAAACATAAGATTGTATACACCTCTACCTGTACCCATCGAGCCATGGATAGATGTGAGTATGGATTTTGTATTGGGGCTTCCCCACACCCAACGAGGTACAGATTCTATCTTTGTAGTTGTTGATAGATTCTCTAAGATGGCTCATTTTATTGCTTGTAAAAAAACTAATGATGCCACAAGGATAGCCAACTTATTTTTCTCAGAATTTGTTAGACTCCATGGCATTCCAAAGACTATCACTTCTAACAGGGATACTAAGTTTTTGAGTCATTTCTGGAGGACCTTATGGAAGAAGATGGGAACACAGTTGCAGTTCAGCAGTGCCTATCATCCCCAAACTGATGGGAAAATTGAGGTAGTCAATCAGAGTTTGGGAAACCTGTTATGGTGTATTGTTGGTGAAAAGCCCAAGCAGTGGGACTTAGCATTGCCTCAAGCAGAGTTTGCTTACAACAGTTCTGTTAACAGATCAACTGGAAAATCTCCTTTTTAGATCGTATATGGTAAGAATCCTCAGGGTGTTTTGGACCTTGTACAACTCCCTATGCAAGACAAAATTAGCAATGATGGGGAAGCATTTGCTGAACACCTTCACCAACTTCAACAAGATGCGAGGAGTAAATTACAGGATAGCAATGAGTGATATAAGGCTGCTGCAGAAGCTAGTAGAAGGAGACAAGTATTTAATGCAGGTGATTTGGTTATGGTGTACTTGAGGCATGAGCAATTTACCACTGGCACATATCATAAGCTGAAATACAAAAAGATAGGTCCTTGCTGAATTTTGAAGAAGATCAATGATAATGCTTATGAGGTTTGTCTACCAGATGATCTGGATATTTCTCCTATATTTAATATTTCTGATTTATATGCATTTCATGGAGAACTACCTGAGCCAACCAGTATAGATGAGGTGGATTAGCATCACCACCTTCCAAGCAAAAAGAAGGAAAAGATTGCCCACATTCTGGACAACTAGTCTACAGTCACTTTGAATGGTCATTATAATAGGTACCCGATTCAGTGGGAGGGATTACCAGCAACAGATAGCACCTGGATCTCAGAATGGGAAGTGATGAAATTGGAGCCCACAAAGTTGTAGCAGTTCACAAACAACCACTTGCGGGAGTTGCGTTCCTTTAAAGAAGGGGAGAATGATGCAGGGCCCTCCGTAGGTCATAATCTCATACAGAAACTTTCAGAGGTCATAACTTTTGACTCAGGTCTGGGTTTTTGCTGAAATTTTTTTGGTACATGCCTCAGGTGGTGGCATTTTTTTTTCCAATTGGGTCTATTTTAGCACATTTTTGGGAGTTGGAAGTTTCATCTCGGGCTTTGAAATCAGCTTTTAGTATTTTTTCTCTAGTTTTTAGAAAGTTCTATTTTGTAATAAATTTGATTTTATGTTATCAAATCTCGGATATTAGTTGGCAATTCATTCTAACTTAGTCAAGGGCATGTTTAGGGAAAATCTCAGCTTTTTAGGTGTTGTTTCAAAAATTATCAAAAATGGCAAAAAACACTTGTGGAAAAAATTGCCAAAAAGGGTAATTTTTGGATTTCTTGTTTTTTCTAATTTTTTGGTTACTTAAGAGTTTGCAGCGAATTGTAGAGGGAGTTAGTGATAAATGAGAAATATTGAAGGTTTCAAATCTGTGTTATTTGTCTTGTGATCGAATTTATTGTTAACAGAGTGTGTTGTACTACATCAATAATATTCATTCCCTCAATCTAAAATATGACTATATAAATGGGTATTTTAACAAGTATGTTTCTTGTTTTTTTTTAAATTTTTTTTTTAGTTTTTCCATTACAAGCTACATCACATCTATGATTATATTGTAGTTTATCATTCATTTTCAACATCCGAGGGTTCAATTGTTTTTTTTCCCATTCTATTAATAATACTAAAATTTCTTTTAGTTCAATTTATTTTTGTATCTTTTTAAATGTTTAATACTTATCTAACACAATTTAGGCTAAACATCTATTTTTTTCAAGCTCCAAATCTGGCTTCATTCTTCTCTACAATCTATTTATATATATATATCTCGTAAAGATGATGGGTGAAATCTTCTGAGAAGGATTTCGTCCCTTTCTTTGGATCATTTGACTTGATTATCACATATCTTTTGAATGTATCCTATCACTTTCCCATTTCATCCACATTCACGCTTCTTTACTGCTCACACCCACACCTCCTATCATATGGAATTCCACTAATAAACCACTCTTATGATCTCTTCATGGACGGAGTTCACCATCCCATCTTCTCTATGAAGTGTCATATGTTATCTTAAAATTCTATGGGTTTTAGGATCCATTTTTATGCCTTTTTAGATCTTAATTTGTTCTAGCAATGATACTTTGAATGTTGTGTGTGGGCCTCTCACATCTTCCAAGTTTGTATAATATATTTTTTCTTAGTTTATGCTCCCTGCACTTCAAATGTAACACAATTCATAGTTGATTAGTGGTTTCTAAAAACTCAAGATATGGTACATCCTTATATTTTTTTCAATCTAATTGTCAAAGATGAAATTAAAAAAAATAGAAAAGAGAATGAAACAATAAAAATCTAACTCCAAATAAAATCATAATTCTCACCTTCCTATTCAACTAAATAATAATTTGCACCAAAAAAAAATGAGTAAAATCATAAGTGCAAAAATATACAATTCATCATTGTGAATTAAGTGTATGTGCTTGAATGATTTTTGATTTTTTTTGTTGGTGGTATATGGTCTACTTGTTTGATTTGGAATGATAAAAATGTAGAATTTTCTCCTATTTATAAAAAAATGAGAAAATTGAAATATGGAGATATAATAAGTAGATTATAATTAAGCTCCAATTCTATTAAATATTTTTTTAAGAGAAAATGATTACATTTTTTCAATGAAATACTTATAAATATAGATACATAGCAATAGATAGCTCAAATGTACCTAGTC
Source organism: Chamaecyparis obtusa (assembly GCA_027943335.1). Taxonomy (NCBI): domain Eukaryota; kingdom Viridiplantae; phylum Streptophyta; class Pinopsida; order Cupressales; family Cupressaceae; genus Chamaecyparis; species Chamaecyparis obtusa. Next base: position 89,414 of record BSBK01005939.1, read on the forward strand.
AATTCATAATGACTAGTGAAATAGGTAAGAGTCGACTAAATTTGAATTTGAATTTTAGAAAATTTAGGGTCAAAACTTTGGATGCAAGATCAATTAGCATATGTGAAAATGATCAAGATAATGGGATGGTATGATATGTGCATGAAATGAATGCCTAATTGTAAAGTGCACAATTGATGCATAGAAGTATAGGAAAAGACTTAGAATTGAATAAGGTGTAGATAAATGTATGTAAATGTGTGTATTAAATGAGGTTATACAAAGGAAACTAGGCTAAGGGAATGAACCCAAATTCATTAAACAAGGTGTCATGTGTTAGCATCAAGCCATTATTTCAAACTAGGTATAAATCAATTTATGGGAAACCACATGGATATCTAAATTTCACCATTACTCCACTATAAATCAACCACCAAAGTTCAATTAAATGCACAAGATGATATAATATATTTTTATTCAATATTGGAATAATGATTACTTTTAAATTTGAAATGTTGAGATATCACACCTTGAAAACTAAACATGTATATTTTTTATTATTTGATAAATATATTTATTTAAAAGATATCAAGATATATCAATTTTAAAATTTATATATTAAACTTGCCTTAAAATTTAAATAAATATATACAAATTGATATTTTTTGATACTTTTAGCTAAAAATATTTAAGGCATCTGTGTAATACCCCCAAAATGGGCTATAGGTTCATTAACCTCCTACATCTTCAATTCGAATGAAATCGACTTCAAAGTCCTAACCTAAGGCACATCTGCACATTATCGAATCCTAATTGATTTTATCCTAAATTCTGCATCAGGAAATATTCTTAGTAATATTCTTATTTATTCTTATTATCTTGATTTAAAAATTATTTGGCGATAAATCCTATTTATCCTAAAGTTTGATTAATTGAATATTCTGAATATTTAATTAATTAGATTTAATACTGCCACTTAATTATTTAATTAAATTTATTCCTACATTGTATTATTTAATTTTGACAATAAAATCTAAAATCTCATGACTAATTGATTAAATTCTTATTTAATTAATTAATGTCAATTGTCAAATTTAATAATATAGTTTTTGAATAAAGTTTGATTTAATAATTGATTAACCCATAAATCAATTGTTTTAATTCAAAAATTAGTTAAGTTGAGAATAAATCACTTTATTTTTAAATTAATATTTATCAATCAAAAAAGCAAGCAACTAGAAATTAACACTCAATTTTAAAATTGAAACTCAACATCTGATGATGAGTTGAAATCTGATCTAAACTCTATTTTGAGTTAAACATTGCTTTTGCATGATTTTTGTGAGTTAATTATCTCTGATTTCTTGATAACTCAAAAATCAACCTGAGTTTATCAAGAGTGATTTATGGCTTTTCTCCTGCATCCTCAAGCCCTGGATTTCTATAAAATCAAGGCTCAGCTCTTCATAATTATCAGCACTCAAATTTGCACAATTACTCTAGCGAATTGACGATTGAAGGATTAAGCACTTGCGATAGGCGATTTGTGAGATCTTTCATAGTTGATCATAGTTTTGCATATTTTTTATATCATAGCATTCATATCGATTCATAGCATTCTTAGATTAAATATGCATTCCATTTCATTCATCTAGCTTAGATTCATACAGTTTTTCATATATTGCACATAAAATACAAAAATATAGATTAATCTGCATTCATATAGTCTTTCATTCTTTTGCATTCAAATCTTTCATTTAGGTGTTGCATTGTCATTGATCTTGATTTCAATCTGAGAACATCATACTCGCACCTACTAGAAGACAGTAAATTGCCCAGTTAGCATAGTTTCATTTATTTGCAAGATTTTGAATTTTGCTAACCTATAATATTTTACTGAAGTGTTGTGTCTGTAGCTAGGTACAAAATTCACACACACAATCTCTATAAATTTATTAAATGCATACATGCATAAGAGATGAAACATATATATAACTTTGAAATTTATTTTATTTATTTATTCTCTATCCACATAATTTATTAAAAGCTCATATGCTAATTATAATTAGAACTCAACTGTTAGGAATGAATGCTAAATATTTGGTAGCCATTCTGTAGCAATTGTTGTTGCATTCATGACTATGATTGTCATTGATGTCAACACAGTGATTTATCAGAGACTTGCAGAGAAGCAGACAGAGTTTGGATTAGTGCACGTGGGTTATTGCAGTTGGAGCTATGCAATGTTGAGGATATACTCTTTGATATGTTATATGTCTATGGTTAAGAGTGCAGATAGTAATTCATTTATTCATGGATGTTATGAGCATTTTGGTGGAAGTAGTATTCAGGCAGTGTTCCTGAGTAGTGGTTTGTGAAAATCGGATGATATCTCCTAATCGGGATGGAATATGGTTTTGCATAGTTAAAGGGAAGTTGAAGACACATTGATAGTGATGTGGATGACAGTGCAAGCTTTGAGGTCACATGAATGAAGAATTATTGTAGTTGGAAGCCGACAGTTTTGTGTAATTTTGATGTAGCGTGTGGAAACTTTTATGTTGTAATTGTATGCCGACTCATTTGTAATTATTTGAGTGTGGTATAAAGGAAAGAATGTGTTTCCTTATTGTAATATGGTTTAATATGGTTGAATATGGTTGGATGTGATGATGTATGCATGAAGTGAAGAAAAGAGCCAAATGTGAAAGCGAATTTGAGAAGGAAGACATGCGAGGTATAGAGATCTGAAATTGAGATCTGGTGTAACCGTGAGTGCGGTTTGGCATAGTCAGAGAAGAGGTAAAATATTATTCTGTTGAGTAATACAAAGATTATTTGGATAGTGTGTTTAGTGATCTTACCCTGAAGTTGTTTGGGTAGTGGGTCCTTCTGTCTTCCATAACTCTTAACAGGGTTAGAATCTTTTAACAGGGATTCATATGTACTGAACGTATTTCATAAGACTCTTAATAGAGTCCATCCTTTCTCAAGGAATATTCATATTAGTGCATCTTTTGTGGGCATCATTCCCACCGGGGTTTACTCATTGATCAAGAGGTTCCCTAGTCAACATATCTTGTGTCATTGTGTATGAATATCTTTCTGTGGTTGGTAATTATATTGCTTATATGGTTTAATGTTGTTGAAGTTGATAAAAGTTACAATTATCTGATAACTGATTCACCCCCCCTCTCAGTTATCTTGGTGGACTTTACTTTCTAACAATTGGTATCAGAGCGGCAGGTCCTTGAAAAAGAAGTTTAACAGCTTAAGGAGATCCATGGCGAATTTCAGGAAAGAAAGCCCTAAGTTTGATGGAGTGAATTTTGACAGCTGGAAAGAAAAGATGAAGACACACATACTGTGTTTAGGACCAGGTTATTGGTTGATTACAAAGAATGATAAGACTATCATTGAAGAGGACAATCTTGAAACATGTACTACTAATGAGAGAGATCTATTCATGTGTAACATACTTGCAAGAGAAGCACTTTTGACAGCCCTTCCGGAGAATGAGTACAGTCAGGTAAAATATTTGAAAAAATCTCATGAAATTTGGAAAGCTTTACACTCTACTTTTGAAGGTGATGAACATGCAAAAAGAGTTAGATCACATAATTGGATATGTGCATTTGAAGATATAAGAATGTTGGAAGATGAATCTGTTAGAAGCTATATTGGTAGAATGTGAGAAATTGTTACAGGCATAAAATCTTGTGTAGGAACAAAGATAGAGAATGAAGTGATATGGAAGATTCTGAGAACATTGACTCTTGTATTTAAGAAAACAACACAGATGATTGAACAAGTTATACCTTGTACTACAAACTTTACAAGAGAGACTCTTCTTGGAAGATTGGAAGCAATAGAGATGAACCTAAGGTTATCAGGAGACTTACCTAGAATGGAGATAGCATTCAGTGCTCTAAGTGTTTGCCCTACTTTGTCAAGAAGCATCAGTGTGAGTGGAGATTATGCTGGTAGCAGCAGATCTAGAAATGAAGAAGACAAGAATATTGAAGAAGGTATTGCCTTGCTTGTGAAGAGAGAACTAGACGGTAAGAAAATATTTAAATGTTGGACTTGTCAAGAATATGGTCATTTTGCATCTAAATGTCCTAAGAGAGTTAAAAAGTACAGAAACAATTTCAAACCTAGAAGATCTAAGGAATCTTATTATGCTAATGATGAAGATCTTGAAGCTAGTATAGAAAGAACTCTAAGTGAAAGTGATAATGAGAATAATGATGGCATAGGATTTGTAGCAATTAAAGAAGAAAATTTTGAAACTGATGTTAAGAAAGAAAAAGCCTTAGTTTCTCAAGTTGAAAAGAAATCTGATTGGATTATAGATAGTGGTTGTTCACATCATATGACTGGAGATATGAAAAATTTCATAAAGTTTAACGAATATGATGGAGGAGTTGTTAGAGTTGGAAATAATGCACCTTGTTTGATTAAAGGTATAGGATCTATTACTCTTGATGGAAAGACTAATACTGATGATGTTTATTTTGTGGATGGATTGAAACATAATCTTTTGAGTGTTGGATAGTTAGTTGATAAGGGATATCAATTTTGGTTTACTGAGAAAACTTGTGTGATAAAGGATAAAGATAGAAATCTAATTGGAACTGGATCTAGAACCAGAGGTAATGTATTTCAGTTGAATCCTACTAAGATGACATGTTTGATTATTAAAATTGATGACAGTTGGTTATGGCATAGAAGGTTTTGTCATATAAACTTTGACAACATTGTGAAAGTAAGTACTACACTTGCAGTAAGAGATTTGCCTAAAATTATGAAGCCTACTAACATGATTTGCAAAGAATGTGTGGTGGCTAAACAGAAGAGAAGTTCTTTTCCTAGTAAGAAGTTTACATTTGCATAAAAGATGGAAATTGTTCATTTGCAGAAAAGATGGAAATTGTTCATACAGATTTGAGTGGTCCTACCAGAACTAGAGGATTCTATGGAGAAAGGTATTTTATGATTTTTGTTGATGATTTTACAAGAATGATGTGGATTGCATTTCTTAAAGAAAAATCTGAAGCATTTGATAAGTTTAAGATTGTTAAGAATAAAGTTGAGAATGAATATGGAATGAAGATTAAATGTTTGAGATCTGATAGAGGTGGAGAATTTACTTCTAGAGAGTTTAACACCTTTTGTGAAGAAAATGGCATTAAGAGACAGTTCTCAGCCCCTAGAATACCTAAACAAAATGGTATTGCAGAAAGAAGAAACAGATCAGTGACTGAAGCAACAAGAGCTATGTTATTTGAGAATGATTTGGCAAAGATATTCTGGAGAGAAATAGTGAACACATCAGTGTATACAATGAATAGAGTACAAATCAGAGCAGACACAGACAAGACACCCTATGAACTATGGTTTGGACATGCACCCCTAGTTAAGTATTTTAGAATCTTTGGAAGCAAATGTTATATAAAGAGAGACGATGATATTGGAAAGTTTGATTCTAGAAGTGATGAAGGTATATTTATTGGATATTCTTTGAAAAGAAAAAGCTATAGATGTTACAATTAAAGAACTAAGACTATTGTTGAAAGCACAAATGTTAAAGTTGATGAAAAATTCAAAATTCAGGAAAGAATGCTTGATTATGAATCAGAAGAAGAAGCTCATCCTAAACCTAATACTAGATCTATTGAATTATTTTATGAAACTGACAGTGATTTGTTGAATGAAAGCCATAGTGAAGTCATTGAAGAACCTACACCTAAAGTGAGATCTAAGATAGTGACACCTAGCAAGAGTTTATCAAGAAATCATCCTATTGGACAAATTATTGGAAGCATCAAAAGAGGAGTTCTGACTCAGAATAAGGTACAAGAACAGTTATGTTTGATTTCTCAAATTGAACCTAAGACTACTAGTGACGCTTATGAAGATGAAAGTTGGACTAATGCTATGAAAGAAGAACTAGATTAGATTGAAAATAACAAGACATGGGAATTGGTCCCTTCATTGGTTCAAACTAGGAAGGTGTGTGAAATGGAGACCTAACTCACTATCCCATCGTTCAATTTGTATGGCCTCTTGGGGATAGTGAGCAGAATCAATTTATATAATTTTTATAGGAGCATGGGCCCATAAAATATTGGGACGCATTTATAAAATCTTTCCCTAGGCGAGCCTATGGTGAGCCCGGCTAGGAAAGATTGAGACACAACATTGATAACTTGCAGACGTGTGCATGAAGCCTCAAATTAGTGATTGGAGGTCAAAGAAAAGGTACTTGCCAAGAACAAATCATGAGGAGAGGGTCTAACCAATCTATTTGGTTTCCCAAAAATGGTAGACAAGACATGCAATTAGAGAAGTCCTAAAACCTTCCCAAAACACCTATTTTTGGTTAGGGGATTGTAGGGCAGGGTAGAACCCTAAAACCTCAAAAATCCTTGAGAGGTTGGCTATTGAAACAAGAATCCATAATTAAGTTGTAGGGTTCTTTGGCATCATTTGGAAGAAAAGTCCTATTTTCCCAGAATAGGAGGCCTAATTGGGGCTCTTCCTTGTAGCCCTATTTTGTGAAGGATCTATGAGATCGGTAAGGAAGATACATGAAGTAAGACCTAAAAGACTTCTAAATGAACCAAATAAGACATGTTTGAGTGCCTCCTCACCTCTGCAAGAGTCTATGTTAGTATTGGAGGTGGTGAGCCCTTAGATGGCATTAAGGGTCAGTGTGTATGTGAAGGAAGAAGAGCACCAAGAACTTAGCTTGTCTTGGTAGTTTCTACTTGATATTTGGGTTGGTTAATAGACCATGGGATCAAGCCACAAAAGGGGATCCTATAGGTCAGTAGGTGTTAGGACAAAACACCTCAAGGTCACTTGTGAGACCTAGGCATGAGCTTGTGATTGGCTCATCCAACCTCCCTATCACTTACCACCCTCCAATATATGGAAAAACTAAAGACACCAATAGAAGCATTGGCAATATCTTGAAAATTCCAGTGCTCGGGAACATCTCAAATAGTGGGATAGACTACTTTTCAAGCATAATTTTTCTACAATGATTCACTGAAAAAATCATAGGGATTACTCCATTTCAGATTGTGTATGACATGCATCTAAGAGGTTTCTATGAATTGAAAATCTTGGTGATAAATACATGATATGTGATGATGGAGAAGAGTTTGCAAAATCTATGTGAGATTTGCATGAGAAAGTCAAACAATAGCTTCATGAAAACACATGTCAGTACAAGAAAAGAGAAGATTTGAAGAGGATAGAGGTAAATTTTGAAGTTGGGGACTTGGTTCTTGTTCATTTAAGAAAATAAAGGCTTACCATGAAGGAATACAACAAGGTAAAATTGTAAAAGATAGGACCTTGTAATTTATTGAGAGAATTTTCTTTAAATACCTATTAAATAGAGCTTCCAAATGAAATTAGAGATTCTCCCATATTCAATGTTTCATATTTATATTCTTTCAATGGAGAAGAAGATGCAATAAATGCACATAAACCTAATGATGACCAGTTTAAAAATTGGGAACTACAACTACCATGCGACAACCATTGTTTTGCAGGGTTTTCAAGCAGTTAGCTGTTTGCGATGAAAGTGGTAGTCGATTATTGTTGTCTATAATTTCTAGCACTTTGCTCTGAACATTGGGCCTGCAGAAATGGGCTTAGAACTGATGATAATTCTATTAATATTTGCTCAATATTTGCTTTTACATATAAATATAAAAACCTCGGCTTCGGCCCTTCATCGATAAAAAAAAAAAGTACAACCAAAGGAAACTGAATCAATTTTAGAGAATAAGGTAGTAAATAAGATTAGGGGCAAAAAGTATCTTCAATAATCATTCTAAGAGCATTTTCATGAATAAAAAATGTATTCCTTGATTTTAATTACCTTCAAAGAGATGATCAAAGTGAAGAGGCGTAGTGGCAATGAAGCTCCAAAATAGCCTATTATTGATACTACTAACTCCTATAAATATCAAGCAACACATAAAATCAAGGCATTTTGGTTGGTGGAGAAGAATAGTTGTATACATTGGATGAGTTCATAGTTCTGAATTTGTTCTTAATAATCAAACTTGACCTTCCACAATCATAATTAAATATTCTAACTTCTAAGAGAATTACCAATTTATTACCCATAATTCCAAATTTTGAGGCGCACATAATTGAAATCCGTATTAAAATTATTCTATTATTCAATCATTGAACCAGACACATATGCGGTCCATTTACATTTCTTTATTCTGTTATTACGACTTTGAGCATTGTGTAAATCAATTGATCGGAATGGATGATGACGAACAAAAAATGTATGGAATGCTTTAAGGGCTATGTCAAGATTCCTTGTCTATAAGCTAAATTAATTTATTCAATGCTTATCATATCATCAATGTGTTTTATTGGCATGATACAAAGTCATCCTTTTTGTTGTTGTATTAACAAATCCTGTAAGCTTTTGCTTTAATTATTTTGGTTCACAGAATAATCACGGCATACCTTTTTTCGAGTCTGCATTATGAATCATGGATTCAAAGTAGTCATTGATTGAAATTGATTGGGTATTCCAATCAAATAAATTTTTTCTATTATTTTTTGTGGTTACTATCTTTGCAATTTAGTCTAAATGCATCACCCTATGTACAGTTATGCTTAATGTGAAGTCCCTCGGTTGACATTCATCATCCCTATTTCTTTATTTCTTTATGTTTGGAAGGGTACTCTTTTTATATTAATATCCAGCTAACATTCTCTTTACTTTGATATTTATTACTTTTTAATATTAAATTTTTGTTCACTCACATCTTTTTTTTGGAGTGACGTGGCCTACAAAAATAATCATTCCCACACAAGTAGTCTCATTGCTAATGATGCCATTCACTCATGACCTAATGTGTCATATTCATTCCCTCAATCAAGCAAAGGCTTTGGCCATATCAATAATAGTAATGATGGCAGCTAAAATATAAGTATTTAAACGGTTGAATGGAGAGGGTACAAAACTACCTTTTTTTCTCCTTATTTTTTCATGGAAGATTTGTGGGAGTTTGTACTCACCAATATTTTCTTTTAGTGTATAAAATATCAAAATAATTCTTGTAGGAATAAGGAGTTAGTTAACAAAATTTTACACAAGAAATTAAGGTTGTTTAATTATTTTAAAAGTATTTGGGTAGTTGACGAGTCTTGTTTTAATGAATATTAAGATAAAGAGACCTTACAATTCAATTGTAGAACAACCTAACAAAGGTACTTATCAATATCACCAACCTCTTCAAATATCAACACATAAAATCCAAATATTTTGGGCGATGAGGGGGAGAAATAATCAAGAGATCACCTAGATTGAATTTGTAGACATATTATGAATTCACAATTGTGAATTTAATCTTTGATAGATGAACTCAACCAAGTTGCATAATCACAGTAAATTTAAAAGAACATAGTAGTGGTGGATCTAGAAATCTTGTTCTCATTAGAATCTGAACCATTTTACATAATAGCCTTCAAGACAACAAGTAGGGATCTCACAAACAATAAGTTAACCCACTAGAACATCAACTAGAGAACACCAAAACCTAGATGCTAGCTAGCATTGGGACATCAAATAAGAAACACAAGAGACACGACTAAATCATCTCTCGAACATAAATAAACATTCTTATAAAATTAGTAAATTATGAAACTTAAAATTTTAAACTTATCTAATATTACAAAATTCATGAAATGACCTACTTTAAAATTTGATTTTCTAGAACAAATTGTATTTCATAATTTTACAACCTTACTAACCTTTAAGATTTTCAACAGACAAATAAAAAAAAACTATAAATATTTTAACTCATGGAAAAAAAAAACTTAACTCATAACTAATCCTATTCTAACTATTAAAAATATATACAATGCACTTACAATATATAGAACAAATGAATAATAACAAACAATTATATGGAAGGCTTTAATGGATGTATCAAAATCATGACTTTTCTAATAAAGATATAAATTTAAGTCATTTCATAATCAAACAAAAGCTAGAGATGCTACCTATGCTTACAAGTTTACAAACACTAATAAATTTGGGGACATTTTGCGACGGCTATGTGTCGCCATTGCAATGGCTATGTGTCGCTATACGGACAGTGATAGACGTCGCAATTTTTTAGTCGCAAATCACGACGTCTATGGGTTTCCGTCGCAATTGCGACGCCCTGCCGTCACAATGTCATTGCTTCACCCATTCAGCGCCTCCGTCGCATTGCGATGGTAGGGTGTCACAATTGCGACGGTCCTCCGAAGCAATTGCGACGGGCCTGGGCGTCGCCAATACGGCACCGCCGTCGCATGTCTTGGGAGGATCGTCGCAATTGCGACGATCCTCTGAAGCAACTGCGACGGGCCTGGGCATCGCCAATACGGCGCCGCCGTCGCATCTCTTAGGAGGGCCGTCGCAATTGCGACGGTCCTGGGTAGAATTTTAAAAAAAAAATTATTTAATACATTGCTAATGAACCACATTAATGCTTTTTTCCTTCAACAAATGAGGACAGTCACTCTAAAGACAACATGATAATGTACACTCACTGTAAGTGTACATTATCATGTTGTGTTTACAGTGACTGTCCTTATTCAAGTGGCAATTACACAAGGGACAATCACTGTGAGATGTCCTCATTTGTGACAAGGACAGTCACACATGAGGACATCTCACAGTCACTGTCCCTTGTGTAATTGCCACTTGAATGTATTGCTATTCAACCACATTAATGCTTTTCTTCTTCAACAAATGAGGATAGTCACTCTAAAGACAACATGATGATGTACACTCACTACAACTGTACATTATCATGTTGTCTTTACAGTGACTATCCTCATTCAAGTGGCAATTACACAAGTGATGCAGAGTGGTCTGCAGAAGTGGTTAGCAGAGTGCATAGGGTTTCACCAAACACCTATCTCCACTAACCTTGGAGACCAAATAATTGTTCACACACCTTCTCTTTGATGCCCTAGGACATCTCAACTCATAATACAACCCTCTTATTCAGCCCAATATGTTGCTATTACACCATTCCCATCATTTCATCAAGGAACACTTCACTATTTCCTGCAAATCATCAGCCTTCTCGCACTAGTGCTGCATAGAATAAGTTAGATTTCTATTTTACATGTCAATAACAAGCCTCCCATGAAGTCTGGGCCCTTGGGATTCATGGGAGGTTCATTTATTTAAAGAAAACCTTTGACTGTTACAGAAAATCAGTAGAAACTGCCAGTTTATATGTTAGCAGGTGTAAGTACTTCTTCAAAACAGAATTAAAATTGATGCAACAGTGAGTAGAATGCAGTAAATAACCTTTCTAGTTCATAAACATATCATTCAACAATGAAGAATTCAATAAAACATTGAAACAACATTAAAATGAAAGCTAGGACTTACTAGGACTTTTATGACTCTTGACTGGCAAAGTACATTGTTCATTACAATATGCCATTATTGGCCTTAAAATATCCCAGTTGACATGTAGGGTTGCCTTTGATCTTCTGGTTCCATCTTGTTCCAAGGTGTTCCTAGTTGACTTGATAGGTGCCCCTGCACCAACAAGGGATAGTCACTGTGAGATGTCCTCATTTGTGACAAGGACAGTCACACATGAGGACATCTCATAGTGACTGCCCCTTTTGTAATTTCCACTTGAATGTATTGCTATTCAACCACATTAATGCTTTTCTTCTTCAACAAATGAGGACAGTCACTCTAAAGACAACATGATAATGTACACTCATTGCAACTGTACATTATCATGTTGTCTTTACAGTGACTGTCCTCATTCAAGTGGTAATTACACAAGGGACAATCACTGTGAGATGTCCTCATTTGTGACAAGGATAGTCACACATGAGGACATCTCACAGTGACTGCCCCTTGTGTAATTGCCACTTGAATGTATTTCTATTCAACCACATTAATGCTTTTCTTCTTCAAAAAATGAGGACAGTCACTCTAAAGACAACATGATAATGTACACTCACTGTAAGGACAGTCACAAATGAGGACATCTCACAGTGACTGTCCCTTGTGTAATTGCCACTTCAATGTATTGGTATTCAACCACATTAATGCTTTTCTTCTTCAACAAATGAGGACAGTCACTCTAAAGACAACATGATAATGTACACTCACTGCAACTGTACATTATCATGTTGTCTTTACAGTGACTGTCCTCATTCAAGTGGCAATTACACAAGGGACAGTCACTGTGAGATGTCCTCATTTGTGACAAGGACAGTCACACATGAGGACATCTCACAGTCACTGTCCCTTGTGTAATTGCCACTTGAATGTATTGCTATTCAACCACATTAATGCTTTTCTTCTTCAACAAATGAGGACAGTCACTCTAAAGACAACATGATAATGTACACTCACTATAAGGATAGTCACAAATGAATCTCACAGTGATTGTCTGATGTAGAGGGAAGGGTGGTGGTATCAAATGCACAAGTAGGTTTAGAAATTTCAGAGGTTAGACACTTGGGCTTATTCAACAATCTTAAATACTTCAAGAACTTGACTATCAAGGCTATCCTAAAGGATGGATTTGAGTTTTAAGGCTTCACTTTACTTGGTTTCAAGATTCTGAGACTCTCACCCAATTCCCATATCCCATTTCACCAATGTTCTCACAAACTGGTCACAAAAAGCTTAACAGGCTGTCTAAACCCTGTAGCAGACTTAAAAAGGGAATAATTCTAACTTTTCTCAAAACATTTGATGAGGTAACAACATTTATGGATACCCTCTTTGGAGTTCAACAACATATCAAAAGTTTTTATACTGTTGCTTTGGACAAACACCCTTGTTCGGCACTGCTACCCTGTTTCAATGCACTAAAATCTACTAAATTTTCAAAGGAAGTATGGGTTAAAGATCTCCTGGCTCCCAACTCCTGGACAGTGTCTAGTTATGTCTCCAATTGCTCAATTCCAAAAGGAATTAGACACAAATGCTCTGCAACTACAAAACCCCAATTTGTTGTCTTCGAACCCTGTCAACTAGGGCTTCCTCAATCTACTATCTCCACACGACCCTGCAATGAATTGGTGGTAGATTCACCATCAAATGAACATTGTATACTATTCCCAAGCATTAAACATATGCCTTATGTGGACAGATCACCCACTGCTACACCTTAGCACACTTCCAATGCCGTTTTCCACTGTTCTTGTTTGTGATCACACTATTCTCCCACGCGGTTCTGCATATATTTAGATTAGAATCATATAATACAGGTTAGCAAATGTCATTCCATGAATTAGGCCTATCAATTCATGGAATGACCTCAATCGCCCCTAAACTTCTACTGTAACAGAAAACTAAGATATAGAACGTTGTTTCAAGACAACTTGTACGACAACAAACTTAATAGATTGTAACACTCACCAATCCGCAATTCGAAGGATAACAAATCTCCCTCAGAGCATATGGAATTTGATCAATTCAAAATGAGATTCAAAATGAATTAGTTTACATAAACTAGATGCTTTATTGCTCACTGTTTCCCCAAAATGGTACACACAGATTCACTGCAATGTTTGGAAACATAACAAAAGCAAATGAAATGATTAAAGAACCCTGTCAAAGCATTTCAATTTCAAACCAAGCCAATAAAGTTTCAAAATAGAAATTGAATTGCAAGAAACAACAGTCTTGTATTGCTTGTCGAGCACAAATTAATACACCAATCTCCTCTCTATTTAGTAACAGAGCCTTTATCTAAATATAAAGGATTCTAATATAACTTCTTCTAATAGATTCAACTATCGACCAAGTGTTACAACTCGAAACACAACTAACTAAGAACTAATCTTCAACCAACTTTCGTTGAGTTGAATGTTTAAACTTAACACATACCAAACTAAAACTAGTCGTTGGATTTTGAAAGTTCAAAATTCCAACTTACAATTTATTAAATTCTTTAAAACAAAAGACCACTAACTTACTAATTTGGATCTTTTATGATCATTAAACTCTTCTAGACTCCAATTGTAGTGCTTGGACAATCTTAGTCCATTATAATTTGTCTTTTAGTCCTATTAAGGACATTACAATTTAATTGAAGAATTGCGATATTTTACTAACATTATAGGTGCTAAGATCCACCAAGTGATCTGTTGTCCTTGATTAAGCATTCCATCCTCCTATTTAGCCTTGATGTTCTTTGAAGTCTCCTTTATCTTCGACCATGGATTAAATGTTGGAGGTGCTCCTGCACCACTGTCCCTTGTGTAATTGCCACTTGAATGTATTGCTATTCAACCACATTAATGCTTTTCTTCTTCAACAAATGAGGATAGTCACTCTAAAGACAACATGATAATGTACACTCACTATAAGGACAATCACAAATGAGGACATCTCACAGTGACTGTCCCTTGTGTAATTGCCACTTGAATGTATTTCTATTCAACCACATTAATGCTTTTCTTCTTCAACAAATGAGGACAGTCACTCTAAAGACAACATGATAATGTACACTCACTGCAACTGTACATTATCATGTTGTCTTTACAGTGACTATCCTCATTCAAGTGGCAATTACACAAGGGACAGTCACTGTGAGAACTTCTCATTTTGTGAAATTACACAAGGTACTTTCTTGTCAACATATGTTGTATACTGAACTTGCAACTCTATTCTCTGATTATGCATTATAGTTGGGTGTTTTCTTATGTTGTTTCGTGATTGTTTTGTTGGTATTTTTAGGTAATTCAATGGATCTCATTGATGATATTGATGATGATGATGATGATATTGAAATTGAAGGAGAGATTATGAGGAGGAGAAGACTCCTGCCTGTTATTGTAGTTGTTCTTGCCACCCTTGTTGCGGCCATAGGGGAGTGTATAAAAGAAGGTAGTCAAAAAATGCGTAAGCGCACAAGAGATGCACGAATCTATTGATACACCTACATCGAACCAATCTACTGCAAGCGGAAAAGATAACCCTTCAACATCGTCAAGGAGGCAAAAGAGGAGGAGGGGAACATTGGCAGGTTCGTTGGATTCAATTTGTGAAGTGATCAAAGATCTGTCTGCAGGCATTACATCAGGCCTTGCACAGCCTCTGAAAGTGGATAAATCATCTAGTTTGAGAAATGAGGCAGCGGAGTTGCATAAAGCACTTAAAGCAATCCCTGGCCTTCGCGACTCTACTATAATTGAAGCATACGAAAAGTTAATGCATGATCCACAATCAGCCGCATTGTTCTTGACAATGGATGAAGGGGAGAGAATCCAATATATGAAATTGAAGTTTGGACTTTAGTTGATCAATGTTTATTAGGTCTTCTGTTTAAAATCAAAACTAATGTTTAAAATCAAAACTAACTAACGTTTCTCTCCATTAAGACTATGTAATGCAGTATGAAGATATTTGATAGAATGAATGGAATGTCATTGGTTTAAGTTGAACTACTAATCCATTTTCAAGTGTTGAGAGTTGTATTGAAGGGTTGTGCTTGGAAAAGTTGATGTTGTCTTTTAGATTTCAAATGCAATTGGTTTCATGTAATTTTGTTAAGTTTTGAGCAAGATATGATAAAAATACCATTGGCTGCCCTGAAAGTTTGTTTTTTCTAAAAGTTACAATTTGAAAATAGGCATGGTATGGCTCTGTACAGTCTGGTACGAACCTGCACATGATTGATAATGTTGATATTGTCTTTTACCTTTCAAAGACAGTTGGTTTCATGAAATTTCATTGGATTTTGATTAAGTTATGGTATTTTTCATGTTGACTGTCCTGACCCTAACTAGGATTTCCAGCGAGAGTAATAAATTCATAACCAGAGTTTCCAAGGTTGAAAATTGATTAGGATCTTGTATGTTAGGTTGAAACACTCCTTCCTTTGCATTATTATTGGTATTAGAGCCAAGATCATGCTAGGATAATCATGTAAACAGTAAAATTACTCTACAGCTGTTCATTTTATGTACTCTTTATGTATTTGATTTGCAGATTTATCCATGACACAAATGAGGACATCTCATAGTGACTGTCCCTTGTGTAATTTCCACTTGAATGAGGACAGTCACTATAAAGACAACATGATAATGTACACATACAATGAGTGTACATTATCATGTTATCTTTACAGTGACTGCCCTCATGTTGTATATTCTTCTCTGTAGATGCTACTGTGTGCCGTGGTCCAAACAGGCCCATAAATGTGGTTGAATAGCAATACATTCAAGTGGAAATTACAAATATTATAATGTATCTATCTAGTCCTCATGACTGCTCATGACAGTACAAGTGATATTTTTTTGGGGGTGGGGAAAGGTTCGAGACTTTCAGCTGTATGAAGAATCCTTTCTACCTAATACAAAAATGCACCCCATAAAACATCTGATTGGTTCGAGTATCTTTGAACTATTTGGGTCTGTTGACAACACTAGACCAGTGTCTACAGAATGACTAATTTCATGCAAGACAATGGCTCTATCTGACAGAGAGTCCATGCTAGGCTTCATGACTTGATGCATTTTACGTTACCTTTGGGTGAAGATAGGGAACTGTAACTAGTATCAGTATTGAACATGCTTTTACTAGAACTGCTTGTGCTAATGAATCAGAGCAAAATTACCTTTGTCCTCGTTGAAATACATGTTGCATATATATATATATATATATATATATATATATATATATATATATATATCTTGACACGTACATATGTGTTTCTCAATCATGAATTGGGTGTTTGCCTGTCAAGCATCAATTTGGTCTCTAGGAATTGTGCACTCTCTCTTACTTTTGAAAAAGCATTTGAGCACTGTGCTAACTAATGAAAACTCTCTGTTTTGAGGCCCATAAACTGATCTTTTTACAGAATCTTGACCATAAAAAAAGAGAGTGATGGAACTCAATCCTCTTTGAATGAGGTCCCACCTACTCTGCTTTTGGGTCACCGCACTATATAATGAAAGTGCTCATTATTGGCCACTTCCTTCACTGTTGTTTAGGATATGCTCAAGAGACCTACTGCCATTTTTTGGATACTGTCCAAAACAACACCCAAATCAAGGGGAGCAGTATGCAGCACAAGGGGATGGGAATAATATGAAAAAGAGTGAATTTAGTACAATGAGGAGGACAACAGAGATGCCTTTAAAGGGTAAAACAACAAATATAAGATTTTATAATACCATTTCAAATATGATTTGTTTTATTACAAATTATAAGTATCAGGCTTGTCATGTTCATCTTTTTCTTCATTTCCTACAAACTCCATTTGAAAAGGAACACACCCTTCCTCCATGAGATAACTTTTCCACCAATCCACTTCTGAAGCATTCACAAACCCTATCCACTTTTGGAGAAAGGATCACTAGTTTTACAATGTCTGACTCAGAAGAAAGAGCATAATTATTCTCATTTGCATAGCCCACTAGATAAGGAACACAAATTGTGGCTTCAACTAAACCATTATATATCTCTTTCGAAGAGCTATATAACAAGGGTGTTTAGGAATACATACAATATTGAATGCTTGGAGCAAGGAAAAAGATGAAATGGATACACTAGTGATAGATAACAAGGTGTTGACATTTTGGTTTGCCATGGGAGACAAAGTGAAAAGATGTATGGTATGTGAGGCAAATTCATCTTCTACCACAAAGTCCCTATTTAATTCAAAACCAAATATAACACAAAAGCCATTCCTATTTTGTATAGTTTCTCCACACATATTTAGCATAGAAGTTTCTAGTTTAATTCTAGAAATAGTTTGTAAAGTGTCTGGTTCATGTGTGTGAGCCTACTTCATGTGTGTGGATTATAAGCATGCGTTGTCAGAGTGTCTGAATATTGAGTGTCTTATTGCTATTGCTATTGTTTAATTTTGGGATTGTTGATATAGGTGCATTATTGAAATCGGTTTGATGGCTCTGATCAATGTGCCAAGTTGTCGATGTGGTGGTGGGCAGTGCCAGTTGAAGATTTCACGGTCAGTGGAGAACCCTGGACGACAATATTGGTGTTGTCCAAACAAAAAAAAGGTTGCTAATGTGTATATATTTAATGTTTGTAATGTAACTACTATTTATTATATTTAATGTTTGTAATGTAAATAGTATTCAATACTAATGTAGATTGGGCATCGCAGGGCTATCATGATTGTGGGTACTTTAGATGGGTCGATGACAACCCATCTACATCTATTCGCCCATCTCCAGTTATCCACGATCCAGACATCCACCCATCTCCACTCATCCACAATCCAGGATTTGAGTGCAATAGTTGTCAAGCTAGGACAAACGAAATAAAATTTTCACACATCTACTTATATTGCTATAAAATAATGTGCTATAACCCTACAACAACTCAAGCAACTAAAAATAGGTCCAAAATCCAAGGTAATATAATTTGGTTGTGAGACACCTACCTATAGATTTTAGACCTTATAAACTTTACAAAATATCCTTAAAGAGTGAAAATCTTAGTAGAAAATATTGCAAGGTTACATATAGAAATGTTCATAACACACTTACCTTTTACAAATCTAATATTGTGTCACTAAATAGGACTATATACATAAGAGGCATTCAAGTTTTTATGAAATGAGATTTTCTTAGCCAACACAAACTTAGCTTAAGACAGATTCCTTCTATTACAAAGCATCTCTCTACTTCATACCTCCATATTCCTCCTAGCAATTTCGTCCATTTGTTGAAGATGTTGCTGCCTCCCGTGCTCATCTTCCTTGAATCAAAGATGAAGCTTGACCACTGAGAAAATACACCGATTCTGCAAATGCCTCAATTGTTTTTCAAATTCTAAAGCTTCAGCCCTATATGTTGTTGTTGCTTCCCTGCCATGCAAGAAAAACAAGACAAAATAATTAATATGCATTAAGCTAGTGACACAACTAAGTATGAAAAATGCTCCAAGTTATGATAAAATTGTGAAAATAATTTAAACTTCAAAATTCTACGTCTCTAACAAAGAGCCACAATGCAATGATGGTTGTATATAAATTTTCATGCAAACTAGTTCATTCAGAGTGGTAAAATATGATTGCATCCACATTAGTTAAACTACCTACAGTTTTTGAAATCTATGCTAGATCGATCATCTTGACTTTTTTGGAGAAATTTTTGCTTCAGTTCTGAAAATAAGACTCAAATAACAAGTTCTGTACAAAATTTGAGACATTACTAATTGAGGACAATGTGTATTTTTATGGCACTGAAAGTTTGTGTCTTACAGGCAATGTGCAAGACTATTTATCAAAATGGTTTTATGAAAGCTCCAGGCTATATATGTTATAGTGGAGACAACATGATAATGTACACTCACTGTAAGGACAGTCACAAATGAGGACATCTCACAGTGACTGTCCCTTGTGTGATTGCCACTTGAATGTATTGCTATTCAGCCACATTAATGCTTTTTTCCTTCAACAAATGAGGACAGTCACTCTAAAGACAACATGATAATGTACACTCACTGTAAGGACAGTCACAAATGAGGACATCTCACAGTGACTGTCCCTTGTGTGATTGCCACTTGAATGTATTGCTATTCAGCCACATTAATGCTTTTCTTCTTCAACAAATGAGGACAGTCACTCTAAAGACAACATGATAATGTACACTCACTGTAAGGACAGTCACAAATGAGGACATCTCACAGTGACTGTCCCTTGTGTGATTGCCACTTGAATGTATTGCTATTCAGCCACATTAATGCTTTTCTTCTTCAACAAATGAGGATAGTCACTCTAAAGACAACATGATAATGTACACTCACTGTGAGTGTACATTATCATGTTGTCTTTAGAGTGACTATCCTCATTTGTTGAAGAAGAAAAGCATTAATGTGGCTGAATAGCAATACATTCAAGTGGCAATCACACAAGGGACAGTCACTGTGAGATGTCCTCATTTGTGACTGTCCTTACAGTGAGTGTACATTATCATGTTGTCTTTAGAGTGACTTTCCTCATTTTGTAAGTGTACATTATCATGTTGTCTTTACAGTGACTGTCCTCCTTCAAGTGGCAATTACACAAGGGACAGTCACTATAAAGACAACATGATAATGTAGAGAAACGTTGTCATTTGTATTTTCAACAGCGCTGAGAGAGGTTCCCTCCGCGAAATCACAGCTACAATTTCTGAGTACGTTGGGTTTATTTTTCTTTTATCATTATTATGTAATCTGGTATTCAGCTATTAGAGAGCTAAAATACCCAGAAATGAGGACATATCTGTGTTGAATTTATTGTTAGCAGCTTTGGTTATTTAGAATGCTTCCCCACAATACTTAATAGGATGCATTTGGTTTTCAAAGCTTTCACTGACTTGGATTCAAGATTCTGAGAATTTCACGTGCCTTGCTTCAGTTGTTTCCGCAAACAAATCGCGTGCCTTTTGTATGCTTCCACATTTTATATACATGTCCATCAGGGTAGTCACCACCACTATATTTGACAAAAAGCCATCTTCAATTACTTTTTGGTGAATTTCCCTACCCTGTTCTATGACTGTACCTCTGGTTTTAATGTATAAAAATGACCCAAATTTCAAAGGAAGTATATGATAAATTCCACCTAACACTTCCTAATCCCTGGACAGTGTCTTCTTACACTTTGAAACAAACAATTCCAAAGGGAATTAGCCTCTAGGGCTCTGCAACACCCAAACCCACAATTCTTGGCTCTAAACCCTTCTTAACTAGGGCATTCTCAATCACCCAATTCTACACCCTTCAAATCCAAATTAGTGGATGATTCACCATCTCACAAACATTATACAATGTTCCACATTATAACAATCCACCCTTGCTTTGATAGATCACTCACTGCTATACATTAGCATTCAACTCAAGGTAATTTCCCATAGTTTATCCTGTGATCACACTGTTTTCCACAAAACTTTGCCTATGCAATGTCAGTACTTCATAATACAAGTTAGTTATTGTCATCCCATGAATATTAGGCCTTCTATGTTACAGCAAAATCAAAGTAAACTCATTCAAAATGGTTTAGAATGGATGAAAGAAATCCTTCTAACTTATGTATGTGTTAGTTCAAACAAATGAGGATAGTCACTCTAAAGACAACATGATAATGTACACTCACAGTAAGTGTACATTATCATGTTGTCTTTAGAGTGACTATGCTCATTTGTTGAAGAAGAAAAGCATTAATGTGGCTGAATAGCAATACATTCAAGTGGAAATTACACAAGGGACAGTCACTGTGAGATGTCCTCATTTGTGACTGTCCTTACAGTGAGTGTACATTATCATGTTGTCTTTAGAGTGACTGTCCTCATTCTGTAAGTGTACATTATCATGTTGTCTTTACAGTGACTGTCCTCCTTCAAGTGGCAATTACACAAGGGACAGTCACTGTAAAGACAACATGATAATGTAGAGAAACATTGTCATTTGTATTTTCAACAACGCCGAGAGAGATTCCCTCCGCGAAATCACAGCTACAATTTCTGAGTACGTTGGGTTTATTTTTCTTTTTTCATTATTATGTAATCTGGTATTCAGCTGTTACATAGCTAAAATACCCAGAAATGAGGACATATTTGTGTTGAATTTATTGTTAGCGGCTTTGGTTATTTAGAAGTTTAATTTTATTTGTTCATCTTTCAAGCACAAACATTTTGTGGACCGTAACGTCTTCATTGTTTCGGGTATGCAATGAAACAACCCTAACTTGCGACTACCTTCACAGTACTGCAAAACCGAAGAGGGAAAAGCAAGTTAGGATGGAAATAAACAAACTTAAAACTCAGACTTAAGAAAGATGAAGGCAATGCTTCAAAAGGCCGATGCCCTAAACATGGGAAAACACAATACCACCATTAAACGATGCCCTAGTCACCGTATCAATGCTGCCAGCTTCGTACCAGTATGCTGACTGCTCACTTTCATCCTGTGATAAAGGTAACTTCATTAATCATACTTGAAATGGCAGCATACGAACTAAAGCTGATGAACATTTATAAACTAAAAGTTTAAAACTACAGATTACAAATGTAGTAGTTTCATACGAAAAGAACTTGACGTCTAAAATTTACCATTAGAAGTATCCAAAGGAATACCACAGTACTGTTGAACTTGGAGAATCGGAGATGATCTACACAGCAAGGTTCAACAACTGTAAGGACTGTTACACCATCTTTAGCATTTGAATACATTTTCTCCTTGGCTTCTGGTGGATCCTCAAAGACCCCCAATGACGTTTTCCCTACAATTATCAATTGTTTGTCAGTATGAGATATTAATAAATAAACATTAATCACAATATTAGGCAAACAATGTTCTTGATGTCTGAATCTAAATCACAGAAAGCTCTAATAAAGCAGTTCTCAGTTTCACATTAAACTAAGTTTCAATTTCAAATGGTTATAATAATTTTTGCAAGTTATAAGTAGCTGGTTACAGTATATGACATAAAAAGAAAAAAAATCATTTCTATTCTTTTCTTCTTTTTCTCTTTCAACGAAGCTTTTGCACCACACAAATGCATACCAAGAATTTCTCAGGAGGTTTCAAGACCATTGCATACCAAACTTCTTCTCTGTAGATGCTACTGTGTGTCGTGGTCCAAACGGGCCCATAAATGTGGTTGAATAACAATACATTCAAGTGGAAATTACACAAGGGACAGTGACTGTGAGATGTCCTCATGTGTGACTGTCCTTGTCACAAATGAGGACATCTCACAGTGACTGTCCCTTGTGTAATTGCCACTTGAATGAGGACAGTCACTGTAAAGACAACATGATGATGTACACATACAATGAGTGTACATTATCATGTTGTCTTTACAGTGACTACCCTCATGTTGTATACTCTTCTTTGTAGATGCTACTGTGTGCTAGGGAACTTCTTAGAACTATTGGTATATTCTTAGAGCTTGTTACACCTGGGATATTCTTCTCTGTAGATGCTACTGTGTGCCGTGGTCCAAATGGGCCCATAAATGTGGTTGAATAGCAATACATTCAAGTGGCAATTACATATATTATAATGTATCTGTCTAGTCCTCATGACTGCTCATAACAGTACAAGTGATATTTTTTTGGGAGTGGGGAAAGGTTTGAGACTTTCACCTGTATGAAGAATCCTTTCTACCTAACACAAAAATGCACCCCATAAAACATCTGATTGGTTTGAGTATCTTTGAACTATTTGGGTCTATTGACAACACTAGACCAGTGTATACAGAATGACTAATTTCATGCAAGACAATGTGATGCAGAGTGGTCAGCAAGAAACTTGGTCTTAAACCCCAACCCACTTCAAGACACCAAAATGTTACACCTAAGCAATTTAGCCTCTGATTCTATCAGACCAGTTTAAAATCTCTGTACTAGAGGGACTTCAAAGGTTTCAAGATACTTCTAACACCTTATTGACTCAATCCCAACCAAGACCAAATTTCCTTTTAGGGACAAGTTCCCTAATTTTCTACCAAAAGAGACTTTATTGATCCTAGGCTTTACCAACCCAATCAAACATTTGAAAACTCTTAAGATTCCCTAGGACATGCAGAATCATGCATTGGTTGTGTTCCAAACAACCCAAGACATCAAAATCACAAATAGACCTAGTGACTCTAGTAGGTCTCCAAAACCTGTTCTACAGCAATAACTCTTCAATTTGACAAAGGACCTTATGAACTTATATGTTTTTTGAGTACCCTTTTTGATGTTCTAACAATCCTCCAACTCCCAAACCCTGACTCCACTCCAGCATATCAATGTCCTTATTGAGTCCGCAGACCTAATGCATGCCTTTGGGTGTGGGTTCCAAAACAAGGCATTGAAAATGGGTGCATGAAACCAAGATCAGAGTTTGAAGATGTCCACCATGCTCTAAAGATCTAGATTCAACAAGTTTTGAGGTCCTTTACTTGCCGCTACCCTCTAATCTTGCATAATCCATCAACTCCTAGTCAAGAACATTGAGATTCTTGACCTAGGGCTTGCTCTCGAAATTCTCTGGCTTAGTATCCTATTCCAAAGCTTTTAAAATATGAAAATAAACCCCCTTAACTTGCATTTTACAAAGAACAGAGATATCCTATGGTTTATTTGCAAGTTAAGGCCATTTGAATGCAATAACCCAAAAAATGAGGGTTTGACAGAACAACATATAAGAAAAAGGAATAACTTTGATATAAGGTGTCTTGAATCTACCAAATAAACTCTCAAAGCATAAGATATAAATACTCTAACTTCCACACTGGTCTGCCCTCCCTTTCACATCCGTACACTGTACAGTGCTTGAAGGAAATGCACAGAAAAGGCTCTGAAATAGTGGCTCTATCTGACAGAGAGTCCATGCTAGGCTTCATGACTAACCTAGAGCACATTCCTTGTTATGGAGGAAGTTTGAATGGTGAAGAACTTATGGAATGGATAGAGGACCTAGATAACCATTTTGACTACAAGTATCTTATTAATAACCATTTTGACTACAAGTATCTTATGGATAGAGGACCTTGATAACCATTTTGACTCATTTAGTATCTTATTGAGCTTCACTTTGTTTCGAGAATATAGTTTAATATTCTCTACTAAACAGGGCCAACCACATGAAGGTGGAAGCTCATTTGGCCCCACCCCCCTCCCCCTAACATCACTCTACATTCCCCATTAACATCTAACATTCATTCATTCTTTCAATTATTAATAAAATGTAACATTCAATCAATATCACATGATAACATTCATTAACACATTAGATTCATTAACACTCAACATTCATCAATATGAAAATAAACACATAATTAGTAAACAAAAATCACAATCATCAATTACATAATTAGTAAACAAAAATCACAATAGAAATATATAAATTACAAACATAAACCATTAGGTGGAACAACATTACCTCGACGATTAATTCTATTATATTCCAACTTCCATAGGCGAGGTGTCATTCTTCGTGGCTTTGATGTAGTCTCTTCTTTCCCATTGAAAAGATGTTTTTCCATACTTCGATACTTATGATTCCTGTGGAGGAAGTGTCTGTACTCATCAAACACCTGCTTTCCTAAACTTTTTGAATGACGAGATTTCATCTTTGGACCACAAACTGGACATGCAAATTTTCCCTTTGTTTGAAGACCTACAAGATAATGATATAATTGGATTATTAAATATGTTGATTTTTATAATTAGAATTATCATGCGCAACTTGAATTCACTATAACATACCACAAAAATGTGTTAGCCCTGGGGCATCATGTATTGTCCATACAAGTATTGCATGGAATTGAAATTGTCTTTGTCCTATTGGTCTAGACACGTCATACATAGTGACACCGTTCCATAACTCCACCAACTCGTCAATAAGAGGCTCAATATATACATTCATATCTTTAACTTGATATTTACCTACTTGAATGAACAGTAACATTACATAATTATTGTGACCATTTTACTGTAAGATTTGTAAGTACATGTAAATTAATAACTATCAAATGATAAAATACCTGGAACAATCATTGCCAACATAATGTGCTCCCTCTTTATTGACATCCACGGAGGAATGTTATTGTTGATAACAAAAACAGGCCACACCGAGCAAACAGATCTCATCTCTCCAAATGGATTGACACCATCCGCTGCTAATGAAAGCCTAAGATTATGAGGTTCTTCTTTGAAGTGTTGCCACTTTTCCTCTATGTGCATAAATGCCGAACCATCCGCAGGGATTCGAGTAATGTCATCTCGACTTCTATTGCGTGCATGGTAATCCATAAATTGTGCCAAGCTAGTACACCTGAATAATTGTCGCATCCCTGGAATAATGGGGATGTAACGAAGAACCTTGTGAGGCACCTTTTTTGTTATTCGATCTGTTTGATATCTACTCGTATGACATACAGGGCATTGTGTTGCAAATTCATGTTCTTTATAATATATAATATGATCATTGGGACAAGCATGTATTGCTTGATACTCCATTCCAATATCTTTCATAATAGCAGATAATTCTCGATATGAGCGAGGTAGAATATTTGATGGTGGTAACAAAAACTCGCCTATCAATCTACAACAAAAAATATAAGTTGTTAATATAAACAATATTAGTGGTACATTATTCACCCTTTGTTAACTATAAAGACATATATGACATACCTTAACATACGTGACATTGTTATGTTGGATAAACCATTCATAACCTTCAAGTTCAACAACAACAATACAGCAGAGAGAAGAGTTGTTTGGGAGTCTTTGTATAGGGGCTCGTATGCCTTCTCAAGTAGAGGTACATCGATGCTATCATCATCATCATGATCAGATCCGCTTGGACTAAATGTGTCATGGATCAATGTATTTATACCATCATCTTCAATTGTGTTTTCTAGCGCATGATCATCATCTTCCATGGGATCATTATCTTCACCTTGGATATTCGCACCCCCATGTTCCTCCATATCATGTACTTCCCTGGGGAGATCAACCTATATAAAATTGATTAACATAAATAAACCATGATCTTCAACTCATCATCAAGTGATTTCATATGTATATAAATTGTTAAAATGATATAATGAACAACTTACCAGTGGATGATAGTCATGCCCCCCTTCAATGTGACCATTCTCCCTACAATGTCTCTTAACTATTTTGATTAGCAGTCTTCTACGGTTTAAGCCCTTACAAATTTTGCAGGGACAATAACATTTTCTATCACCTTTTCTTTTCAAGTTAGACCACAATCTAGTGATTGTCTCCCTATTTTGTTCTTCACTTATATTATTTGACATGATCATTCTTTGCAGGAAGCAAAAATTGGGCTATGAAAACTTCGGTCTACAACTTTCAGTGACTAAGCAAAATTGTCAAAAGTACACAAATCTTCTTAGACCTAGTTAAATCCTTTAATATTTTAAAAGTCTAGTTAAAATATACATTAGATTAAAAAATATACAATTTTCATGCCTGAGCGTGCGGCTACGACTAGTGCAATGGTCTTCTTGCTTAGCTCTAGAAGCTCTCTAGCAATCAAAACATATAAGCTACAAGGAAAGACATATTACATGACATGGCAAAAGGATTAAAATATACATTAGATTAAAATATATACAATTTTCAAACCTGAGCACGCGGCTATAACTCATGCAATGGTCTTCTTTCTTAGCTCTAGAAGCTCTCCAGCAATCAAAACATATAAGCTATTAGAATTCAGTAACTTTCTGTAATTGGAAAACTCTATTTGATATTAGACCGTAAACTACTACTATTCTCTCCATAAGAACTAAGTACAAAATTCTTTCAAGTTCACATCCATGATTCCCTTTAGATTAAAATATATAGCAAAAATAAGCTAAAAGTCTAGTTAAAATATACATTAGATTAAAAAATATACAATTTTCAAACCTGAGCGCGCGGCTATAACTCGTGCAATGATCTTCTTGCTTAGCTTTAGAAGCTCTCCAGCAATCAAAACATATAAGCTACAAGGCCTAATAGCAATTTCAAAACAAGGGTCATCAAAAGAACCAAAAACAATGTGTGCAAACAATACCTTGTGAAGTGGTATAGACAATTAGAAGATGCTACTATGTGCTAGGGAACTTCTTAGAACTGTTGGTATATTCTTACAACTTGTTACACCTGGGATATTCTTCTCTGTAGATGCTACTGTGTGCCGTGGTCCAAACGGGCCCATAAATGTGGTTGAATAGCAATACATTCAAGTGGCAATTACACAAGGGACAGTCACTGTGAGATATCCTCATGTGTGACTGCCCTTGTCACAAATGAGGACATCTCACAGTGACTGTCCCTTGTGTAATTGCCACTTGAATGAGGTCAGTCACTGTAAAGACAACATGATAATGTACACATACAATGAGTGTACATTATCATGTTGTCTTTACAGTGGCTGCCCTCATGTTGTATATTCTTCTCTGTAGATGCTACTACGTGCTAGGGAACTTCTTAGAACTGTTGGTATATTCTTACAACTTGTTACACCTGGGATATTCTTCTCTGTAGATGCTACTGTGTGTCATGGTCCAAACGGGCCCATAAATGTGGTTGAATAGCAATACATTCAAGTGGAAATTACACAAGGGACAGTCACTGTGAGATGTCCTCATGTGTGACTGTCCTTGTCACAAATGAGGACATCTCACAGTGACTGTCCCTTGTGTAATTGCCACTTGAATGAGGAACAAGGAGGAAGTGATACAATAATAGGGGGGTGATCATTTTAAAATGTGTTGGACAACAAAAAATGCTATGCACGGGGTAAAACATGGGCTCAAACCTTAAGAAAACTAGAGACTAACAACAAAGAAAATGTACCTCATGATACTTATTGAGCTTAAAGCATAAATAACCTACTATGTACAAGAAGGAAGGATAAACTATTAATAGAAATGTTTAAGATGGATCCTATTTATCAATATCTCAAAAGGATTACCTTCCATGTTTTCCAACTCAAAAACATAATTTTCTTTGTAGCGAGAAATATAAAAGGACCCTCCCATAAGGCATCAAACTTTGTATGTTGACTTGGATTGGCTGCTCTTTCATTGTACTTCAAAATCATATCATTTTTCTTAAGAGGGGGATTGCATACCTCTTGTCAAACCCACATTATACTATTCTTTGGTGATGTGTCAAGGAATTATAAGCATTCTCATAAGCTTCTTGTAGATTCAACAATTTTACTAATATGACATTCATCGCACCATCTTCCTCTACTTCAATTAATGTTAGAAGTTGTAGAGCTAGGATTTCCATTGATATAGGAAGAACAACTTCTATTCCATTGGCGAACTGGTGTCGGAGCACCTCACACAACCAATTTGGAGATGGAGATTATACAGACTTTTAGGACAAATTAGAGGGATGGAATACATAAACAGGGTCAACAGGTCAATTGGAGGATCTTAGCACCTTTAATGTTATTAAAATAATGCAATACTTCAATGAGTTTGTAATGATGTCCTTATTAGGACTAAAAGCTTGTTTACAATGGACTGAGATTGTCCAAAGTTCAATAATGTTCTAAGAATCTAGAATAGGCTAGTGCGGAAGTTTAAGTCTTTTGGAAAGTTTAATAATCATAAGAGATCAAAGTTAGTGAGTTTAGTGGTCTTTGGATTAAAATAATTCAATTAATTATAAGTTGGAATTTTTGAATTTTCAAAATCCAACGGTTAGCTAACAATGGAGGGAGTTAGTATTTAGGATTTAGTTAGGCTCAAACTAAGCTCCAACCGATGAAAATTGGTTGGATTAGTTTTTGAGAAGTTATAAAGAATCTTATATATATCTCTGTTACGACAAAGAAGGGAGATATATACGGACTGCAATAGTAAGAAATATAAAACTCTTAGTTTTTGCAACTCCATTTATCTTGGAAGTCTTAGTTTGTTTGAACTAACACATACATGAGTTAGAAGGATTTCTTTCATCCATTCTAAACCGTTTTGAATGAGTTTACTTTGAATTTGCTGTTGCGCGGGTGTATGGACTGGTGAAGGAAACAACGAGCAATAAACTTTAATTTCTGCAAGTTCCTTGATCTTTTAAGTCTCAAATCATTTGGTTTGATTATTCAATTATTCTTGTTATTGAATGAGTTTACTATTATATTGAGACTGTTGTCGCGCCAGTCACTGCTGAAACAGTCATTCTTTTGTCTAGACTTGTCATTGTAGTAGAGTTTTAGAGATAATGAAGATCATCCCATGAACATAGAAGGCCTAATATTCATGGGATGACAATAACTAACTTGTATTATGAAGTACTGACATTGCATATGCAAAGTTTTGTGGAAAATAGTGTGATCACAGGATAAACTGTGGGAAATTACCGTGAGTTGAATGCTAATGTATAGCAGTGAGTGATCTATCCAAGCAAGGGTGGATTGTTATAGTTTGGTTTTATACCTCCCAATTGCATTTGTTTAAAAATCGTTGGAGGTTTTTAAACAAATGCAATTGGGAGGTATAAAACCAAACTCAACCACTTTTGCCAGCATTCTTCAAGCATATGCCAAAATGGGATCTTTAGAACAGGGTAGGGAAATTCACCAAAAAGTAATTGAAGATGGGTTTTTGTCAAATATAGTGGTGGTGACTACCCTGATGGACATGTATATAAAATGTGGAAGCATACAAAAGGCACACGATTTGTTTGCGGAAACAACTGAAGCAAGGCACGTGAAAGTCTCAGAATCTTGAATCCAAGTCAGTGAAAGCTTTGAAAACCAAATGCATCCTATTAAGTATTGTGGGGAAGCATTCTAAATAACCAAAGCCACTAACAATAAATTCAACACAGATATGTCCTCATTTCTGGGTATTTTAGCTCTCTAACAGCTGAATACCAGATTAAATAATAATGACAAAAGAAAAATAAACCCAACGTACTCAGAAATTGTAGCTGTGATTTTGCGGAGGGAATCTCTCTCGGTGCTATTGAAAACACAAATGACAACCCGCTTGATTTCATGGAGGGAATCTCTCTCGGTGCTGTTCAAAACACAAATGACAACCCGCTTTGTTCAAAACACAAATGATAACCCGCTTGATTTCACGGAGGGAATCTCTCTCGGCGCTGTTGAAAACACAAATGACAACGTTCCTTTTTTTTTTTGCACTTATATCCCGACAACGTCGCAATTGCGACGGTGTCGGGCTATATTTGAAAAAAAAAAGCCAAAACCGCTTAACATTTCCCTGTTGTCGCAAATTGTCGTCGCAATTTCACCCCAAATGTATTAGTGAAAGCTAAAGATATTTATTTTTGCTACAACTTTACACATATAAAGATAAGAAGACAGCCAAGATCTGTGCTTTAAATAGATTTGTGCATGGAAGGGTACTATTCATATAATTATTATATTATCCAATCCTTTGATATTTATTATTTTTATTTACTTGAATAACAGGAATGATGAAGTGTAAGCAATAAAGGTGGATGCTGTGGCATTAAGTGATTCATAATGATGCCAGCTCAGCTTAAATACCACCTGCTTAAATGGGGTCATGACAGGGATAAAATTACTTCTTTCTCGTTATTTCTGCATGGAGGTTGTGCTCACCAATGTTGGTTTTAATGACTCACCTCAGAGGAGAACATGGAAAGAATTAAATAAAATATGCAGAATTATTTGTATTTTCAAAGTTTAGTGGTTAACCATTCACTTCATATAAGAATATATGAAATGTTAGAAGATTATCATTTGAAACTATCATATAAGTATTTCAGAATTATAATTATTTGTATATATAACTAAAGTAATGTAAATAAACATAAGAAAAGTTTCTCATGATAGTCAGCATCTCTGTTTCTTTATTTCTTTATGCTTGGAAGGCTACTATTGTTATAGTTATATCTAACTAAAAAGATTGTTTCCTTTGCCAAGTATTCCTTTGATATTTGTTATTTTTTTAATATAAAAAATTCGTTCACTATTATTATTTGGAGTGATATGACCTAGAAAAAAGAATTTTCCCACACAAGCAGCAGACATGGATATGGTTGCATTTCTAACAAGGCTGCAGTGCAGCAAAGTTCCTGCCAAATAAAATCACAATTCTTACCTTCCTATTCAGTTAAATAATAATTTGCACCAAAATAAAATGAGTAAAATCATAAATGCAAAACATATGCAATTCATCTTTGTGAATGAAGTGTACGTGCTTGAATGATTTTTGATATTTGTTGTTGGTGGTATAGGGTCTACTTGTTTGATTTGGAATGACAAAAATGTAGGATTTTCTCCAATTTATAAAAAATAATGAGAAAATTGAAATATGGAGATATAATAAGTAGATTATAATTAAGTTCCAATTCTATTAAATATTTTTTTAAAGAGAAAATGATGAAATTAATTCAATCAAATACTTATAAATATAGATACATAGCAATAGATAGCTCAAATGTACCTAGTCAATTCATAATGACTAGTGAAATAGGTAAGAGTCGAGTATATTTGAATTTGAATTTATATTTTTGAAAACTTAGGCTCAAATCTTTGGATGCAAGATCAATTAGCATATGTGAAAACAACCAAGATAATGGGATGGTATGATATGTGCATGAAATGAATGCATGATTATAAAGTGCACAATTAATGCATAGAAGTATAGGAAAAAACATAGAATTGAATAAGGTGTAGATAAATGTATGACAATGTGTGTATTAAATGATGTTATAAAAAGGAAATTGGGCTAAGAGAATGAACCCAACTTCATAGAAGAGGGTGTCACTTGTTAGCATCAAGCCATTATCTCAAACTAGGTATAAAACAATTAATAAGAAATGGCATGGATATCTAAATTTCACCATTACTCTACTATAAATCAACCACCAAGTCCAATTAAATGCATAAGATGATATAATATATTTTCATTCAATATTGGAATAATGATTATTAAATGTTGAGATGTCACACCTTGAAAACTAAACATGTATGTTTTTTATTATTTGATAAAAATCTTAAAAGATATCAAGATATATGCATGTGCTCTTTTCATGTCTTTAGGATTTCTTCTTTCTAGATTAGAAGTGTTTTGTTTATTCCACTATCATTAATATATATATATAATTTCTGACTTGAATTCTTTACGAATAAAAAAATTAATAATTTTTAATATTTTTAAATAAATATATTTAAGACATCTACAGAAATTTATTAAATACATACATACATAAGAAATATAAATATAAATAAGTTTAAGATTTATTTTAATTATTTATAAATTCCATCTACAATCTATTAAAAGCTCAAATTATAATTAGAGCTCAACTTAAAAAAATTGTTTACATCATTAGAATATAGGTAGGACAAATTTTAGTAAAATTAAAAATTAAAAAAATATATTTGCATCTTTCTCTCACAATAAAGAATGACAATAACAATGACTGAATCTGTGATCAACAGTGCTTAAATATTATGTGATATATGTGTGCCCACGCTAGTGTGTCTTTGAATGAGATTATAATTTTTTTAATGAGTCATAAATTTTAAAAGTATGACAAAAACAACCAATCCACAATTCTCTATTTTACATTACATGAATTTTTTTAATTATTGAAAATAAATTAAAAAATTGTAAGATTATGAATTTTTTTTAATTTTTTAATAAAAAGAATAATATTTATACCTTTGTGTCTTGTTATTGCAGTTTTCAGGCTTTTCTCTAAGAAAGTTGAAATCTTATTCTCATGATCATGATCCAAATTATAAAGTAAGAATAATACAACAACCAGAGATAAGAAAAATATTTTCTTTTATCATCCAAATAATTATTGAAAAGAATAGTCTTTTACTCGTCCAAAAATGAAACAAATTTCAAAACAGTGAAATATTACCCTTTCTAAACTTACTCAGATTTGATAAACCATTGAATATGAGATTTAATTAACATTTGAATATGACGTCTTAGTCTTTAACTAAGAACAATTTTCTTCAAACATTAATATACTTTCTCGTCAACCAAACAATCCATTAAAGGACAATTTAGATGAGGCTGAAAGGCACTGAAAATGAAAGAAACAACAATGGGCAAGAATCGAATAGATCATGTATGACATAATCAAATAATTTTATGTAATCTACAACTTTCCAAGAAACTTAATTCCAATATTAATATGGTCTTAATAGTGACAAAATAAATCACTCTACAAAGTCCAAATTGCAGTTGTTTAATGGAGTCCTTTTAATATTAAGAGATAAGTTAATAAATATGTTTAATGTTACTTTTAGTGATGTGCTAAAAAGTTAGAAAAAACATCTGCATGGAAAAGAAAACAAATGTCATTTAGGTAGCATATCTAACTATTTTCAACTAAGTCTCAATTCTAGTCTTCTTTCAAATGTTTTTTTTTTTTATCAATAAAGGCCGAAGCCAGAGTTTTGTATTAAGATAAACAGTAGTAAAATGTACATGAATATATAAAAGTATCTAAGAAACTAACTACCATTAAAACCAGTCCAATGTTTGCGGATGGAAATCAAAGAGCAACAGAGCTCTACCACTAATATAAATAATAGTCTACGATTCTATCAAAGTCCACCAGTTTCGAATTCTAAAAATAAAATATCAAAACTCAGAGGAACCTGTGGGACAACACCCCAAAGCTATAGAAAAGGAGATGTTGTATCATTCTCAGAGGTCTTAGAGCTCCCTTCTACCATGTCCTCTGCATTCGGGTCTTCTTCATTAACTTCACTTTTGATTTCCTCCTCGCCCTCGTCCATTTCCTCTTCATCAGCCTCTTCCTGCTCTGCATTCTCTTCCTCTTTATCTTCTCCCTCGGATGATTCATCTTCCTCATGAGAGGATGTGTTGGTACCTTCTGAATCATCCTCCTCATTGTCTGAAGAATGAGGACTCCCCAACCCATCCATCCGGGCATCATATTTGAAGCTGTATATCCAGTCAATATCCTCATTAGAATCATCATGAAAAGGGGAAGCTAATGTTGGCCCACGTGGATGCTAGCAGGGCGTCTTTCAAATGTTTTTCCTCCAATTACTTTTATTACTATTTTTTAAATTTTAGAATAAATAAAATATTGGATTATCAACATATAAGTTGTCCACAGTTT
Source organism: Chamaecyparis obtusa (assembly GCA_027943335.1). Taxonomy (NCBI): domain Eukaryota; kingdom Viridiplantae; phylum Streptophyta; class Pinopsida; order Cupressales; family Cupressaceae; genus Chamaecyparis; species Chamaecyparis obtusa. The sequence continues at coordinate 124,025 of BSBK01005939.1, forward strand.
TGTTAAGTTGTCTCAATAAATTTAGTTTGAAATGAAATGAACAAGGTATCTCCATAAAACACTTTTTCTTTGCTTAGAATAATGAGAATTTAATGCATAATATTTTGTCTCAAGGATGACAGTCATCTAAAATAGATTTTAACGTCCTCCCTTTTTGATAGCTTAGGTATCTTAGATTACATATGCCCTAAAGAGCGTGGCCAAGCCTTTGTGTCTTATTTGTTACTTTGACAAAGTTGTCTTGTTAGCAATATATTTTGTTCATCTTGTTAATATTATTAAAATTTTAATTGAAATGTTTAAATATTTTGTTTTTAAGATAGTAGGTAATGTTTAAATATTATTATCGTTCTTTTGATTTTTATGTTTTATTTTAAGATATAAATAATTAGAAAATATTTTAACATTTTTTATATTTTAAACAATTGTCATCTAGTGGCAAGTACTTGTCTTTAATTTTATAATTAATTAAAATTATAGGTTATAATTAAAGTAATTTAATTATATTTTTTTATAATTATATATAGTTATTGAAGTTTTACAATTATTTGTAATAATAAGTATTTCTTTATTTTAAAGTTGATTAATACTATTTTTTTGTTAGAATAGAGAAACAATTATTTTTTAAAATAAAAGTACTATATTTAAAAAAATATATTAGTAGATGTATTGCATTATGAAATAGTTTGTTGAGCTACATATAGATAATAAAAGTCTATCGCTAAAAAATTTAGTCAATCATATGATCAATAAATAGTTTATACAAATTAAAAACTTAAAAATATTACATTTAACTATAGAAAATATAAATTTAATATTAAAATAAAAAATTTAGTGTAGTTTAATTGGTATACATAGTTTAACTTGAAAATTGTATGAAAGACTTTAAAGACTATGTCAGGATCCTTGTCAAAAAGCTAAATTAAGTTATTCAATGCTTATCATATCATCCATGTGTTCTATTGGCATGATGCAATGTCATCTTTTTGTTGTTGTATTACCAAATCTTATAAGCTTTTGCTTTAATTATTTTGGTTGACAGAATAATCATAGCATACCTTTTTCCAGTCCGCATTATAAATCATGGATTCAATGTAGTCATTCCATGAAATTGGTTTTGATATTCCAATCTACTAATATTTTTCTATTATTTTTTGTAGTTTTGCAATTTAGTCTAAATACATCACCCTATGTACAGGTATGCTTACTGTGAAGTCGCTCAGCCTAGATTTAGATGACATTCAACATCCCTATTTCTTTATTTCATTATTTTTGGAAAGGTACTCTTTTTATATTTATATCCAGCTAGCATTCTCTTTATATTGATATTTAGTATTGTTTAATATTAAATTTTTGTTCACTCACATCCCCCTTTTTTTTTTTTTTGTGACGGCCTATACAAATAATCATTCCCACACAAGTAGTAGACATGGATATGGTCTCATTACTAATAATGCCATTCACTCATGACCTAATGTCTCATATTCATTCCCTTAATCAAGTGAAGGCTTTGGCCATATTAATAATAGTAATGATGACAGCTAAAATATAAGTATTTAAATGGGTGAATGGAGAGGGTACAAAACTACCTTTTTCTCCTTATTCTTCCATGGAAGATTTGTGGGAGTTTGTATTCACCAATATGTTCTTTTTTTTTTTGATCGATGAAGGGCCGAAGTCAGGATTTATATATATATAAATATAAACATAAATTAACAAAGTATCTATCATCAGTTCAATCCCACTATTGCAGGGCCTAATGTTCAGAATGAAATCATTTCAGCTTTCAACAATAATAATCGGCTGATACCGATATTTACTTTTGAAACCATCAATTTTGGTACTTCCTGTCACAAAAACCATCTGCAAATTTAAAACTGAAAGACAACGGTCATATCTTGGCACCTGTAGGGAATCGACGGCCCATATTCAAACTGAGACCAGCTTTAAGTCCCGACCGTAGACCCTCTTATCTTTCCTGGGCTTCACGACTTAACCTTTATCTTTAGTCACGCAACTGCGATCACAAACCCACTCAGAAGTCTCCAGCCACATCACCAGTTAGTAACCAACCAGAATTGAGCAACTCGACAACACTAGCACCGTGGACCCGCCTTAACTCCGCAACAGTGACATTCAACAGTTGTCGCATGATCGCATAGCCAAGAAATGGGCTATGCGAACATGCGACACACCTCCACATCACCCTTCTACCTTGCCGCATAACCACCACCGCTAACACACAGGGGTTTGTCGCATGATTGCATAGCATGAAAATGGCTCATGCAAACATGCGACAAACTGTCAGTACTTTCCATCATCAACCTCCAACCAGGAACCACCATGTCAGCGAGACTGAACAACTGGTGCCACATCAAACACATTACAACCTCAGCTTTGCTGACAACTTTCCACATCGTTGCTCCCCGACCAATGAAAATCACGCACACCAGCATCTCCATAGCATGTTGGACCCACTAAAAACAAGCCCCTTAAATCAGATGATCAGCGTATGATCTCAAGGGGGAGAATATTCCTTGAGATCATACACTAGCCATAGATCTTGATACATGTTGGCCAACCCGCAAACCCCTTTGACAACGGCCCCATCGAGAACTTCCATGTCGCTGCCACATTGACCAATCAAAAAATGCCACATCACCACCTATCACCGGGCTCAGGAATAGGTGTCAACTAGTCGCATGATTGCATGTCAGAAAACTCTGACATGCGATCATGTGACAGCCAACCACAGGATGCCACATAACCACCAGTGGGACCACTGCCCTCCTCGTCAACAGGCCCAGCACAAGAACTAACCAGTCACATTGTCGCATGTCAGAAATTTTTGACATGCGATCATGTGACAACCAATCATTTTAAATCCCTTGAAGACCTGAGCCCACCATCTAGTCAGACTTGCGCAGTTAGGGAATGCCAACAAATAGGGCATATAGGGATAGCCATGAAAACCAGTACAAATCACCACCTGCAAAAAGCTTCTCAAGCTCAAAAACCTACTCCACCAGGTACAAAACATCACTGCGAATAGTCACTAATCCCTTTGGATCAGTCGGCAATAACTGTGCCACCAAACCAGTTGAAATCTGTTGCTAAAGCCATCAATTCTGGTACTTCCTATCACAAAAATCCTCTACAAATTTGAACTTGAAATGCAACGGTCATCCTTAGGGTGCCAATAGTCTATCAACGGTCAACATCTGAACTGAGATCTACTTTATATCACCACCATTAGATCATCATGTTTCACGGGCTTGCCAACTTTAACTCCGCAATACTGACATTCCCTTAATGGTTGTCGCATGATCGCATAGTTTGAAAATGGCTTATGCGAACATGTGACACCCCATAAACCTTCACCACCATTACCTACCCTTGGCTATGGGACCCACGATGCATATCCATCTTAGTGCTTGCTGGTCAATTAGAAAGGGACATGTCGGCAAGACTCGACACACAGACCCACCTTTAATTCCGCAACAACATCTTTCAATAGTTGTCGCATGATCGCATAGCCAGGAACCAATATGTTCTTTTAGTGTATACGATATCAAAATAATTCTTATAGGAATAAGGAGTGAGTTAATAAAATTTTATACAAGAAGTTAAGTTTAAAATATATATTTAAAATATATTTTTGAAAGATTTTAAGTTTTATAGATATATAATATCAATTATTCAAATGTTTAGTACACTAACTTATAGATGCCTATTTTAAATCATACTCTTTCTGATATTAGGTGCCTTCACAAGAATATATCTAGTGTATTATTCAAATGTAAGTACATGATAATATCTCAAGATATTTATAAAAATAACTTAAAATTTAAAATAAATTTACTTGTAAAAATAAGATAATTATTTATCAAATTATATAGACAAATATAAATTTACTATTACACAAGTTAATATTTAAGTAACATCTAAACTATAGCTAATTTAAGATTTAAAGACTTCTAAACTTACCATAATAGTTGAGTATGCCAAAATCATACTCATGATTTCTTTATTTCAATAAAAAATTTTAATACTTTCAATGCACAATATATTAAACAATTGAAGAGATAAAAATATACTAGTTTATAATAATCTAGCCTCTCCATCTTATGAAAACTATTTAATAGATTGTAAAAAGTTTGTTTGATTTTTATAGTGTGGTGAAAAGGGTTGTGCCATGTATATAATAAAATAAATTTATTTTAAAACCATAAGTAAATAATTAATTATGTATAAATATTCCAAACGATATATAGAATGAATTGAAGGATTGAGATTTGAAGCCAAATCTTATAACATAATAGATGAAATATTTTTAACAATGGATTAGATATTTACACTCCCTAGTGCATTAACATTCTTAGAATTGATCATGACAACATAATGATTGCTTATTTATTTTCATTGTATTTTTAAGTTTTTTACTTTTTACATTTTAAAATTCAACATATATTAGTAAATATTAATATACATTTACAATTATTTTAATCCTACTAGATTTACAACACAACTTAAGAATTGATTATAGTTCTATTAGATTATTAGTTTAGTTAATTCATAATTATATATTAAATAGTATATGTTTGATATATTTGTATCATTGAATAATTTACCATTTTATGTATTTAAATAAAATAATAAAAGTACAATTATGTTATCATGTAAAAAAAAATAAGTACAAAAATATTCTAAAACTTGAATTATAGATCTAAACCCTAAACCTTTTGATTTTAAAAAAATTACAAAACAAGAATTATTTTCTGTTCTGTTTTAACAGATAAACTATAATAAAAGTTGTACCATTATTAACAAAATTACAGTATTTATTTGATTCAATATGGAAGTTGTATTTCATAGAATTATTCAATTCAACATTAATACCCACAACTGTAACCAGTGCAACATTGGTCTGTTGCACGTAAAACACCAATTGTTTTTCCTCATCAGCAGAGGAAAAAGATATTATGAGAAAGATGGGTATCTGAAAGAAGAGAAAAATTGATACTTTTGAAGCCATTGAAGAGAACAAGCTGAGGAAATACAAGGGAAGAGAATATGTGCAAAGAATGATGATCCCTTCCAATATAAAGAGCTATGAAGAAATGTATTACTTACTTTGTGTGCACTCCTCGATGTTGTAGAAGACTTGGCATATGATACATTAGGCTTTCTTTTATTCCTCATCTATGATCAAAACTATATCAAATTCAACCCTCTAAAAGATGTTTGTAATTCTATTCAACTTTAGCCCATTGTAATACTAAGATGTCTTTTTGAAAAATTTGAAGCTCATAATTCATAATCATCAACCATTCCCTTTTATTTCCTTAATGGCTTCAAAACCATCAATTTTGCTCTTTTTTCTAATACCCATCTTTCTCCTGATATCTTCTTCTTCAGCCAATGAGGAAAAGCAGTTGGTGTTTTACATGCAAGAAACTACTGGAGGGCCAAATGCTATGTTCGTCATAGTTGCAAGAGTGAATGGGTCTTCTTTAGCTTTTGGATTGGGGACAATAATGGTTGTAGATGATTCTGTGATAGAAGAAGTTGAGCATTCTTCCATGGCTCTGGGGAGAGCACAGAGGATTTTTGTGGGTAATAGTTCCACTGCCTTTCATTTGGAGATTTATTATGCCAAAACTAGAAAGGTGAAAAAATTATTTTACATATAAATTAAATTAAAGTTTGAATTAATTATATTTATAATTGAAGTACATAACTATAAACTAAATATTTAACCTAACCTAATAATATATTAAATAAATTTAAATAATTATTTAGTTTAAATTTTTAAAAATTATATGCTAATATAATTAAAACTATAACTAAAGGCAAGTACTTAGCCACTGCGTGGCACTTGTTTTTATTGTCATTACAAGCTACATCACATCTATGATTATTTTGTAGTTTATCATTCATTTTCAGTATCTGAGGGCTCAATTTTCTTTTCCATTCTATTAATAATGCTAAAATTTCTTTTAGTTCAATTTCTTTTTGTTATTTTTAATGCTCATCTAACACAATTTAGAATAAATATCTATTTCTTCAAGTTCCAAATCTCATTTTGTTCTTCTCCGCAATCCATTTCTTATACCCATCTCATAAAGATGATAGGTGGAATCTTTTGAGAGGGATTTCATCCCCTTGAATCATTTGACTAGATTATCACATATCTTTTGAATGTATCCTATCACTTTCCCATTTCATGCACATTCACACTTCTTTATTGATTATACCCACACCTCCTATCCTATGGAATTCCACCAATAAACCACTCTTATGATCTCTTCACGGATAGAGCTCACCATCCCATCTTCTCCATGAAGTGCCATATGTTATCTTAAAATTCTATGGGTGTTGGTATCCTTTTTTATGCCTTTCTAGATCTTAATTTATTCTAGCAATGATACTTTGAATTGTTGTGTGTGGGCCTCTGTCATCTTCCAAGTTTTTATAATATATGCTTTCTTAGTTTATGCTCCTTGCACTTCAAATGTAACACAATTCATAGTTGATTAGTGGTTTATTGAGTTTCTAAAAACTCAAGATATGGTATATCCTTATATTTTTTTCAATCTAATTGTCAAAGATGAAATTAAAGAAAATAGAAAAGAGAATGAAACAATAAAAATCAAATTCCAAATAAAATCACAATTCTCACCTTCTTATTCAGCTAAATAATAATTTACACCAAAACAAAATGAGTAAAATCATAAATGCAAAACATATCCAATTCATCATTGTGAATGAAGTGTAGGTGCTTGAATGGTTTTTTATATTTTTTGTTGGTGGTATACGATCCATTTGTTTGATTTGGAATGATAAAAATGTTGGATTTTCTTCAATTTATAAAAAAATAATGAGAAAATTGAAATTTGGAGATATAATAATTATATTATAATTAAGTTCCAATTCTATTAAATATTTTTTTCAAAGGAAATGATGAAATTAATTCAATCAAATACTTATAAATATAGATACATAGCAATAAATAATAAATAGCTCAAATGTAACTAGTCAATTCATAATGACTAGTGAAATAGGTAAGAGTCTGAATTTGAATTTGAATTTTAGAAAATTTAGGCTGAAATCTTTGGATGCAAGATCAATTAGCATATGTGAAAATGATCAAGATAATGGGATGGTGTGATATGTGCATGAAAGGAATGCCTAATTATAAAGTGCACAATTGATGCATAGAAGTATAGGAAAAAAACATAGAATTGAATAAGGTGTAGATAAATGTATGACATTGTGTGTATTAAATGAGGTTATACAAAGGAAATTGGGCTAAGGGAATGAACCCAACTTCATTAAACAAGGTGTCATTGTTAGCATCAAGCCATTATTTCAAACTAGGTATAAAACAATTTATGGGAAACCACATGGATATCTAAATTTCACCATTACTCTACTATAAAGCAACCATCAAAGTCCAATTAAATGCACAAGATGATATAATATATTTTTATTCTCTATTGGAATAATGATTACTTGTAAAGTTTAAATGTTGAGATGTCACACCTTGAAAACTAAACATGTATATTTTTTATTATTTGATGAATATCTTAAATATATTTATTTAAAAGATATCAAGATATATCTATTTTAAAAATTATATATTAAACTTATATTTAAATTTAAATAAATATATAAAAATTGATATTTCTAAATAATTTTAGATAAATATAATAAAAAAATTTACACAAATTTATTAAATACATACATATATAAAAAAGAAACATATAAATAACTTTGAAATTTATTTTATTTATTTATTTTCTATTCACATAATCTATTAAAAAGTTGATAGGCCAATTATAATTAGAGATCAATGTACTTTTAAAAAATTGGTTAGTACATCATTAGAATATAGGTAGGACAAATTTTAGTAAAATAAAAAATCAGAAAACACATTTGCATATTTCTCTGACAATAACAATGACTAAATCTGTGATCAATGATAATTAAGTGCTTAAATATTATGTGATATATGTGTTTACACACGTCATTAAATGAGATTATAATTATATTTTTTGATGAATAGTGCCTTTTCTATTAATTGAATATAAAAGTTACATATTCACAAAAAAGGGGTCGGGGGACATAAAAAACACCTCGCAAGAGTCCACACGGAAGAAGCTAGATCTAGAAATAGAAACTAGAAACTATTCATCAAAAAAAGCATAAAGCCATCATGCTGCAAGAACAGTGCCAACAGATGGAGGAGGATCTCTATGATCAGAACCCCAAACATCATTGGGATTGATAGGAGGGTCGGGAATTGACCAACCATCATCTTCAACATCTCTTTCCTTCTCTTTCACTCGAGGCAGAGAAATAGCTAAAGCTAGGTGGGGGAACTTGGAGGTGGCTGGAGGCCAATCAGATCCACGGTGAGCAACAAGAGAAATAGGAGGGGCAGACTAAACCAGAGCCAGAGACCACCCAGAGGGATGGTGAAGTGGAGAAGGCAAGAGATGCCACCAACCATCATTGCCACCTCTCAGAGAGTTGTGGCGGGGAGTCTACGATCGTGGAGTACAAGAACGGCAGGCCAAAGAGCTACATCCATGGCGCCGCCCCCTAGGCAGAGTACCTTCTACAGAAACTGAATCAGGAGGAACCTGAGAAATCATGCAAGGAGTTTTGCCCCAATGATTGAGAAACTCCAAAAGGTGAGCTACCTTTAGAGCCACTTTATTAGCTTGCACTTGAATCTGCATCATTACATTGTTACATATGCAAGATTTATTATACAAAGCAACATTAATATCAAGAGAGATGTGAGAAAAGAGAACATCATTCCTATCTTTCCACAAAGTGAACAAAATCTCCATCCTGAAAGTATGCCAAATCTGGGTAAACTTGGAGGGAAGCTTCAGAGAATCTCCCAAAATAATCATATGCCAAGAGCAAGGCTTGGACCTAAAAGGTTTGAAGAAGTCATGAATCCACTGCCAATACTTTTGAGCTCTCTTACAAAACCAAAAGATGTGCAAAAAAGTTTTAGGGTGACCACAAAAAGGACATCGAGGGTCATGAACACCCAGGTGTTTGAGTCTAGGACCCACAGGAAGCCCTTGGAAGAGTAAACACCAAGCAAAAAGAGTCATCTTCAGCTCTGTAATGACATACCAAATAGTCTGGAAATGAGAGCTCCAGTGGTAAGTAGAAGAGTGCAAATGCCATCTCTGGTTGAGAATGTCCACCATGGGTTGATGGGGAGATAGCCACCGGTAGCCCAACCTTGGCTTGTAATTACTGAAAGGAGTGGTAGGATACCATTTCCAATCCTTCCACCAAGGTCGAGCAGACTAAATACCAAGCTTATGAAGAAAATGATCTGGAATGGCAGAAACCAACAGATCAAAAGTCTGACAATTTGGGTGAGCCAGGCAATATTGAACTTGGATGTCCTCCCAAGAGCGAAGGCTCATAGTGATCTTGAAGAAGAGGTCCTTGGGAGTCCGGATGCCATGTTTGAAAAAATGCAGAGCATTGGCTCCTATTTTTTTTTTTTTTTAATGAGTCATGAATTTTGAAAGTATGACAAAAACAACCAATCCAGGATTCTCTATTTTACATTACATGAAATTGGTTTTATTATTAAAAATGAGTCAAACAATTGTAAGATTATGAATTTATTTAATTTCTTTTTTTAATAAAAAAGAATAAAATTTATGCCTTTGTGTCTTGCTATTGCAGTTTTTCAGGCTATTTTGTAACAAAGTTGAAACATAATTATAAAATAAGAATAATATAACAACTAGAGATAAGAAAAACATTTAATTTTTTCATCCAATAATTATTAGAAAGAATAGTCTTTTACTCGTCAAAAAATGAAACAAACTTCAAAACAGTGAAATATTACCCTTTCTAAACTTACCCAGATTTGATATACCATTGAATATGAGATTGTTGGCAAGTTGACTTTATTGAGATTATATGAGTATTTTTGTGTTGTCATTATGGAAACAAAGTCATATGAAGTTTTGATAGTCAGCGCACAAGATTTAAAGTTCATATTTCAGCTAAGTATGGCAGACAATGCAGACAACAATGTACCTGATGATCAGAGCATCGGTGCACATGTGTATGATCAAGTTATGGTATGTGCCCTTGTATATAATATTTTGAATATGTTATTATGCTTATTCTAAGAACACAAGATCAGTTATGATAGTATCGAGAAGTTACAGCTAGTCTAAGCGACACTAACAGTTCAGTGACAGAACATAACATAGCATGAAGCCAACAAGAAAGTTTTTGTTTAGCGTATATCATTTTGTTTTGTAAAGGATATGTGCCTATTGTAATAATGTTGTAAACATGTTATTATCATTATATGTAAACACACTTGAGCCAATTATATTGGAAGCATTGTGTGTGTTGTGTTTTAGGCTGACATAGTATTAAGTTTTGGTTGCACCTATTCAGCATGTATATATATGACATGTGCCTTTGTATTTGAGATATAGGTAGAAGTATATAGAAGAGAAGAATTATGAAAAGTATATAGAAGAGAATAATATTATAGTTAGTATGGAATAAAGCTTTACAAGAGTTAGAGCAACAACACACAAAAGAAACTGATCAGATAGAAGTGTCAAAGAAACAATTCACCCTTCTAGATATAGTGTGTATCTAATTATCAGGAGGTTGTGGCCTTCTTCATTGAGCAGTGTGCTCTGGTAGTGTGCCATCCACCCCTAATAGGGTTTGTTCTTATAGACTCCTAACAGAGCCATTGTACTCACATTGTGATGATTGATTCTAACAAGGAAAAGGAACTCTAACAAGTTCATAAGTCTAGTGCAATTATTCATGGGTACTAATTCCCACCGAGGTTTTCCTCTGGCCAAGGTTCCCATAAACATATCTTGTGTTATGTGTTATGGTTGATTTTTTTATATGCTTTTCTATTCATTTGATTATTATAATAATTGAGCTAAGTTTCAAGAAGTAGAAAAACATTAATTATAGAACGCAAATTCACCGCCCCCCTCTCAGTGTTCCCATTCTTAACAATTGGTATCAGAGCTTTGGTCCTCTAAGAGAAGTTTAACCACTTGAGGTGATCATAGATTCAGATAAAGTGAAACATCTGAAGAAAAATCTTGAAGCAACTCTTGAAGATCTTGATAGATCTGAAAAAGAAAATGAAGGTCAATGGCTCGCAAGTATTCATCAAGAAACTAAGAAAATATTTGAAAGATTTTTCAACGAATGATTTGGGAAAATGGCCAAAAAGATGAATGAAGAAAACATGTCTCTAAAGGATTAAATTGAAGATTTGAATGAACAGTTAACTAATAGCAAGTCAGCCCTTGAAGAACATATCAAAGAAAACAAACAGTTGGATGAAGAACTTATGTAAGCAAACCTGAAAATCTTGGAGTTAGAGAACATCAAGAAGAAGATGGAATCTGAGTTGAGAGAAGCCAAGAACCATATTGACAAATTGTACATAAGTACTGATCTATTATATTCACATATTTATGCATAGAAGATAAAAGGAGATTCTAGTGGTATTGGAAACAATGAAGCACAAATTCAAATCAATGCAATGCAAGAAAGAATGAAAGCACCCAAAAGAATCTACAGAAGCTAAGAATACTGAAAAGAAAGCTAAAGCTAAATCAGACCCACCTAAAAATGAATGCAAGCCAGTGAGAAGAACCTGTTATGCCTGTAAAAAGCATGGACATATAGCAAGAGATTATAAAGAGGTAAGACCTTTCAATGGTTATTGTTATTCATGCAATAAATTTGGTCATAGAGCTATGAATTGTAGATCAAATCAAAGAAGTCAGATATAGGAAAATCAGATAAATCAACCACAACAAAGTTTTAGAAGTCCTGTGAACATTACATGTCAGATATGCAATTTCAATGGACACACAGCTAAAGAATGCAGTATGGTAACTCATAGCAAGTGCATAGGAATACAAGGCCTCCAATCATTTTTTACTCTCATAAAAAGGTTGGACACATCTCAAAGTTTTGCATATCACAAGTGCAAAGAAAATAAAGATCTGATAAGTCTCAAGGATCAATATTTGATGAATCTAGAGGAGTCAAGTTTGTGTAAGCTATAAAAGACGTGAGAAAGATTTGGATGGAAGTAAAGATAGAGAATACTATTGAAAAAGTGGTAGATGCATCCGTAATGGATGCACCTTCTACTTCTGGATAAATGATCCTCATGGTCATAGGGGGAGCTAGATAAGCTCTAGACCCCTACATGGATGGTATACTCACCCTCAGAGTATGCACCTATGGTTTTAAATTTTTGGTTGCTAGTTGATGCAGTATGCAAGAGTGCACAGTCTGAATGAAATAAAAAACTGAGTTTTGAATTCACAGTTGGAACCCATGTTACGGTGACAAGCATTTATTGTAGAATTTTGATTTATAAGTCACCAAAGATCTATTATCTTCACTTTTACATTCGATATCAAGCCCTTGGAGAGAACAAGAGATTAAAGCATCAAGTGTTGAAGGATTGCATTCATTTCATCAGCAAGAAGAGTTATAGTTGTCAACAGAACCCTATCTCGAATGTGTCATTTCAGAACTCTTTTGGAACCCTATATGAGTGTTGAAGCAAGTAAGTAATGGAAACTCCAGTAATATTTGATTTCACTAAAAGGAAGAGATAAGTGTTTAAGAAGCACCCATTCAAATCAGTTTTAGATGATTTAGAAGGAGCATTTTCCAAGACTCTAATAGGATTCATGCATGTTGAAGATATTTGCACTTACATTTATAGTAAGAAGAAGTCTGTAGAAATAGATAGAATAAGGTTGCACATGGAAAATATGGTTGATCCCAACTATACCTTCAAGAATGAATTCTTTTACCTTACAGATAGCCCTATTATTTAATATGCAACTACGTATGAATTTTATGAGTCAAAATGGATTAAGGTCTTACTCAGCAGAATTCATGATGATTTGTTTTAGATTGGTGAAGTCCCTATCTGTATTATAGTTGATCTCATTCATGAGATGATAGGACTTTCTAAGGTTGGCACCCTTGTTCCATCAGGAAAAGATGTCAGAAAACAAGTTGAGAAGGAATGTAAATCTAGGAGTGACAAGCACGGCATGACCACTGAGCCCATAGAGGAGAAAGACATCAAACTCATGGCTATGATCCTTGGATACAAGTTTCAACATGTAAATAGAGTAAATAGTGTATTCATAGTGATGCAGGAGCATCCTAGGATTCTTGGTAATCCTGTATCAACCAAAAATATGTTTGTCTTTGAGGGTAGATTTTTGGTCTTGATCTTGGTTTGGTGGAGTTCTTGCTCCGTTTGGGAGACCAGTTGCTTAGTTTGTGTGGTTACTGGGGTGCTCGGTCTCTGAAGAACACTCGGTGACTGAAGGCATTAGTTCACTAGCACTCGGTAATAACTGTGTTGCTCGGTCATGCTTGGTGTGGTCGGTTCACTGGCACTTGGTTATTTCCTCTATTGCTTGATGTTCTTACTTACTGACTGGGTTATTTGGATGAATTGGCTTGGCCGACTGGTGCATTTAATTTGGGTCATGCTCCTCAAGTTATGGATTGACCATTGGATGTGTGGGGACCTAGATCTAGCGTGTTGCATTCTTCTATGCGGATCTGATGACCGTTGGGGCCATCTTTTGAAGAGTTTATTTGTTTTGTAAGGCTATGTGAGAGCCAACGGATGTGTTAGCATTTAATATTTGTTTGTAATATTTAATTGTTTCATCAGCCGATTTGTGGCTAGGAATCAATATTTATAGGATTCTTGGATAGTTGTTTGGGTATCAGTTATTGGGAAGAAGGTTAGTAGGCTGTGAGCTTAGGAGCAGGAAGATTGCTTGTAAGTTTGAGTACAAGTTTAGATCTTTCCTGGGTGCCTACCAGTGTGTTGTGTGTTGTAGACCTGGACTAGCTAGATGCTGATGTTGGGGAAAAGATTTGGATCCTACGAGATCTTGTAGACTATTACTTGCATTGTAATTGGCCATAACCAAGAAGGCCTTACAACCCGACACATTGCATGTAATCAATTTTTTCATGAATAAAGACTTCTATTTCATTGCAGATTTGTTATTGTTATTGTGTATTTCCACTGCATATTGGTTTGGCTGCAAGGTTAGTCAGTCCTTAATTGGATCCACCCACCTTGACTACATTAGGTGGTATCAGAGTGAAGTTTTTTCCTGTTTGAATGAAGTCTGTTCCTGTTGGAGGTAAGTGGATCTTGTGTATCTAGATCTTGATTTGAAGATGCCTCTGAGGAGAAATCGTGAGATCTCTAAAGAAGAAGAAACTACTGGTGAATTCTGCCTTGATGATTTTAGGGCTTTGCATAAACAAGTGCAAGACCTACAAGAGGAGTTGAGGAAGAAGAAGCCTACCATGAAAGAGGATAGCGATGATGAATCTAAGGAAGATCATTTTGAAGAATTTGTCAAAGAAGATAGAGATTCTGAGGAGAATCAAATTCTAAAAGCTATGTCTAAGATTGGGAAGAGACCTAAGATTGAAGTTTTTGCATTTTCTGGAAGCCTTAGGCCTGGAGAATTGATTGATTGGATCAATGAGATTGATGAATAATTTGAGTATGAAGAAATAGAAGATCCTGATAGGGTTAGATTTGCAAAGAATAAATTGAAAGGTCATGCAAATATCTATTGGAGACAAGTTCAGTTGGAAAGAGGTAGAAGAGGAAAAAAAAAGATCACTAAGTGGAACCAAATGGTTGAAAAGTTGAAGAAGCAATTCATTCTGGTGGATTATGAATTGGATATGTTTAAGAAGATGCAAGCTTTGAAGTAGACTAACAAATTGGTGCAGGAGTATACCGAGGAGTTTTATAGAATCTTGATTAGGACTGGTCATTCTGAAGCTGATAAAGAGAAAGTTGCTAGGTATGTCTATGGTTTGAGACCCAGTATTCAAGAAGAGTTACTTACTATATGGATGAAAAAAATTGGTGATGCTTATCAGATGGCATTAAAGATTGATGAGAAGATGAATATGAAGTATGAAGGAAAACAAAATAGTAGGAATTGAGGTGGTAAAACTAGTGAGACAGTTACTGAGAGTAATGTGATAGAGAATCCTAAGCCTGATGTAGGATCTGGCAATGGTCAAGTTACTAAAAATGTTGGATAGAGAGGAAAGTGGAAGAATGAGTTCACTGGTTCTTTTTATAACTATGGTGAAGCTGGTCATAGAAGTTGGCAGTGTCCTAAGAAAAGGGTTGCATTGGCTGCTGAAGAAGACATTGAGAATGTTCCTAAGAAAGGTGAATGTCTTGTTACTAGGAGATTGACTGCATGTGTTCTTGAACCGGTGCAGAGAAGAAATTTGTTTAGAACCTGATGTAAGTGTAAGGATAAGGTATGTAATGTTCTAGTTGATGGTGGTAATTTTGAGAACTTTGTTTTAGAAGAAATGGTTAGTAAGTTGAATTTGGAAAGAAGGAAGCATCCTAATCCTTATGAGATTAGTTGGATACAAGATGTTTCTAAGGTTAGAGTTGAAGAAAAATGCTTGGTTAAGTTTTATATTGGATCTTACCATGATGAGATATTGTGTGATATATTGCCCATGGATGTTTTTCATCTGTTGCTCGGTAGACCCTAGCAGTTTGACAAAAATGTTTTGTTTGATGGTCATGCTAATACCTATGTGGTTAGGCATGAAGGAGCTCGACATAAGCTAGTACCTTTACAGGAGATAGGCGTTAAAGGATGTGGAGTTATCAAGTGTTGTCCTTATGAAAAACCTCAGGAGCAGAAGGTTAATGAACCTATTCTTGTTAATTCTAGTTAGGAGGAGAAGGAGAATGATATCTCAGAAGAGTTTATTGAGATTAAGAAGTAGATGGTCTTGTTGGCAGAGATGGTTCAACAGATGGTGAGATTTATGACATAGAGAGACACAGATGATACTGAGTTTGTTAAGGAGTCTGGAGAAGATAAACCTTATCGAGGCATTGAGGTGGTTGGTAGTGGTTAGAGTCAATTGTTATCAGTTGCCGACTGAAGGGATAAACAAAGTGGAAAATAGAAGGACTTTCTGTATGAGATAGTGAATGAAGTGAAGACTACTTGGGAGGATGGACAAGAAGAGATATGGGTGAAGAATAGATTTGGCATACCTGTTCTGATTCCCTTGAGGCATTCCTGATTTCCTTATGAGAAAATCTTTCTGACCTGGGGTGTTTGATGCAGGAGCATCCTAGGATTCTTGGCAATCCTGTATCAACCAAAAATATGTTTGTCTTTGAGGGTAGATTGTTGGTCTTGATCTTGGTTTGGTGGAGTTCTTGCTCAATTTGGGAGACTGGTTGCTTGGTTTGTGTGGTTACCAGGGTGCTCAGTCTCTGAATAATCCTTGGTGACTGAAGGCATCAGTTCATTGGTGCTTGGTAATAATTGTGTTTCTCGGTCATGCTTGGCGTGGTCAGTTGACTGGCGCTCGGTTATTTCCTCTATTGCTTGGTGTTCTTACTTACCGACTGGGTTATTTGGATGAATTGGCTTGGCCAATTGGTGCATTTAATTTGGGTTGCACTCCTTGAGTTATGGATTGACCGTTGGACATGTGGGGACCTAGATCTGGCATGTTGCATTCTTCTATGCGGATCTGATGATTGCTGGGGCCATCTTTTGAAGATTTTATTTATTTTTGTATGCAAATTAGATGTCTAACTACTAGAGATGATAAATTAACTATTGAAAGCCAATAAATCAATCTAATGCAACACAATGAAGAATACAAAGTAATTATAAAATGATGAAACTAAATCAATTACCTTCACCTACCATGCAGCTTGTCTCCGTTGTCCTCCTAGCCTTGATTTCTTGAAGATGTTGAGCTCTCAAATTTCCAAATGAAACCTTCTCCCAAGATGCTACCAAAGTGTGGAGATTTGATGAAATGAGTGCACAATAGCTTATGCAATCTAATGGATGGAATGCAAATGAAATGATGATAATATGGATTGATTGTTCTTAAAATGCTTGGATGCTTGGATGCTTGATTGCTTGAATGATTGAATGCCTATTACAAACATACCTATTAGCTCACAAAGGGGAAATGAGGCTCCTTTTATAGATTTTTGGAGGAGCTAGACCTAGGTGGCACAATCCTATGGTTGAGAATGAAAGGTGGAAAATCCTAGGGCTAAGATTGACTTGGTTGAAGGAGTTGAGAGAAAGGGGGATGTAGTTGGAATGTGAGAGGAAGAATAGGGATGATGTTCCTCTCACATTGACATGGAAGAGAACAAGGTGGAAGGGAAAGACACCTGTCAAGTGTCTCACAAAGACCAAAGAGAGAAAGAGGGAGAGACCTTTTCCTCATGAGGATTCTTTGCACAAGTGTCCTATGAGTCACCTTTGACCCATAGAGGTGGCTTGAGAAGCCCCTTAGGAATAGGGAATGTCTCTTGACTTGGTTGTTGAGAGGACATGTGGTGATGAGACTAAGTCCTATGAGGCCACATAGCCCTTAAGAATAGGACATGTGTGTGTGAGGATAAATACTAATAAATAATTAATAATAATTATTTATTTTAGCCAAAGTGATGTGTCAGGTGACTAGGTAGGTGAGGTGGACTAGGGAACTTAATCATATTTAGGTGATTGTGTATTTAATTAAATCACTTTAATAAGACTAATTAGAAGACTTAGGATAGAGGAATAGACTATAGTGAATTTAATAAATAAATTGAATAATTTATTTAACAAATAGAAGAATAATTATTAATTAAATAATAAATATTTAATTAATTAATGAAGCCATTTTTAAGTGTATACATTTTTCTCCTTTTTGAAATAATGTGCGTGCCACATTGTTTCAAAGAAATTTCAAGTATTTTGCCCCTTCCCCAGACAATGTCTGAAATTACCTAAGCATGCCCCTTTGAGAGATTGATTAACAAAAAAGATGATTGGAATTTTTTTTTATTATTATTATTTTAATTATTTTTTTTCTTGGATAATCAATCTCATGAAAGAAACAAGAGAAAAGATGGGTAAAAATGGGGTGAAATAGAATAAAAATGAGAGGTAGGGTCCACACACACCAAGCACATAGGGTCCACAGGCTATAAATAGGGCTAAGGGGTCCACAATAAGCTCATTGTGCACACTTGTCATTTGGAGATTAGAGCATGAGAGAGAGAAGAGAAGAGCCACCAGGTTGCCATTTTCGCTATCAGATCACTGCTTTGAGAGGGTCAGACGCTTCCAGTGACCAACCAATTCGGGTGAACCGGTAGGTGACTCGATCCTGCTTTGTGATTTCATGATTTGATGCATGTTAGAATAGAATTTTAGCATGTATAGGGTAGATTGAATGATAGAAATAGATTAGAAAAAAATTGTTCTTGGGCCAGAAATGAATGCGCCATTGCAGCACATGAATGCGCACCAAATAGAAACATTTGCATAGAACCTCAAAAGTTCTGTGCATTTATGTAAAGAAATGGCACATACATCATAGAGGAAAGTGAGTGTGGCACAAATATGAAATAAAAATGCGCATATGTAAAAACTGCTCGTTCGTTTAGAATTGTTGCCTAGATGTGTAGAAAAATTGCGCAAATGTAAAAACCAACACAAATGTTGAATAATGTTGCACATGCATGTTTCAATGTTGCGCATGTGTTGTAGGTTGTAGAATTTGGTCAAATTAGAAAGTCAAATAGGTCAAACTAGATGTCGATAAGCCGATTTGATCCGTCGGTGGTTAAATTTGATTGAGTAGGTCAAGATAGGCAACATTGTAGCATGGTTGCTAGTTAACCAGTCTTGATACTAGATGATTGATAAAATCATCTGTTAAAACATGTGATAGAACATGTTTGTAGTTGATATAGTAGGATAGATAGATGTTGTAGATCAGTTTATCGAAAGTTGATAGTTTGATTTTATTTGATTTGGATAGGAGGACATTATTGATATTTTGATGTCACATGAGAGATATTACATCACACAGAATCTGAGACTAGCACTGTCAGAGACTGACAAACTGTTGATTGGTGCGTCTAGCCTTTATCATGCTATTTACATGCCCGAGATTAGGGCGAACCTAAGTATGATGATGACATTAGTAGAGAGATGACACTTAGAGATGAGTACCTTTCATCTTCTGATAGGGGAGATGATAGTTACACTAGAGGATGTATATCACATCCTCCAACTTCCTATTATAGGAGAGTTAGTACACTATGATCGACATGATGAAGTGACAGAGTGTAAAGCCATCTTTGGAGATGATGACATTAAGGAGGGAGAGATTAGATGGGATGAGATGGGGGATTTGTATGAGCCATTACCAATGATACTAGTTGGAGCGATTGGGGGTTTCATTTTCCCTGATCGTAGATCACATGGTTTTTCAGTTGGATGGGGCCGCACATTACAATGAATGATGGACGGGACCTGGTTTGCTTGGGGTGTGTGTTTATTAGCACATCTGTATTATGATTTGCATCAGGTGGTGTACCATAGGGGTGCATCATTATTAGTAGGGCTCACATTGCTCCATGTTTGGGCATGGGAGCATATTGTAGTTACTAGACCTGTAGTTATTAGATTCTGGGGTGTAGGACAACCCTACATACATTTATACTCCTCAGTTTTATCTCAGGAAAAACTGAGACATTTAGAGTACTAGTGTTATACTTTTGATAAACTGGATACAGTGACATGGAGACCCTACCTTGGCTGTGAGCCGTGGGATGATGAGAGACAACTGGGATTTTGTTTTGAGTCATGATGGCTTATAGGGTGGACACCCTTTGTTTTGGAGAGACAGTTGGTCAGCCGGGTTCTGCGCCAATTTGGCAGGATCTAGGGCATGCCCTAGGGTGTGACAGAGTTCGCCAGGACTCATCAGGAGAGATGAGACTGGGGACCTATGGCATCCTTTGATACAGCCTGATAGGAGTTTTTGGACATGCCATTTCAGGCATGGACCATGAGGTAGATAGTGGTAGTCCCTGGGATGACTACAGATCTTGAGTAGTTCTTGAGAGATTTTCCTGTACCATGCTTGACTGATCTGACAGCTAGGCCTCCAGAGAGAGATCCAACAGATAGATGTCATGGGAGACATCAAGGGAGAGATAGGTGAGGATGAGGGAGAGGTGGTGGAGGTGATGGTGGAGGAGATGGTGGTGATGGAGGAGATGGAGGGAGAGGTGATAGGGCTAGTCCTCAAATGAGAGGAGGCAGTGTGAGGCAGAGGGGATCAATGCCACCCCTAGCTAGATGGGGATGGAGATAGCCTCTGGCATAGCTAGCACAGCTAGCTGTAGGAGTTCCCCTATAGATACTAGTAGCACAGGTGCAGATACCAGCTAGCCCAGTACCAGACCAGCTGTATAGGTATATGAGGAGGTGGATTTGTTATTAGCCCAGGGTGGTGTGGTACAGGGTGGACAGATCCCTGATGACATGCAGGATGAGTAGGACACTGAGATGCCAGATGTGGGGGCACAGGATGAGTAGGCTGAGATGGACATCAGGGGATAGGATCCCTATCTATAGAGAGATGGTGCTGAGGAGGAGCCAGATATTGATTCACTGCTAGTCTGACTAGCAGTTACATAGGTATAGATAGACCAGGTTCTAAGTCTTGAGAGATGGATAGAGAGGATGGATAGGTAGATGGGAGTGCTAAGACATGAGCGGGATGCAACACTTGAGAGACTCAGGGACTCAGAGATGTTACTAGATGAGCTACAATGCATAGAGGATTTGGGTCCTCATAGAGATAGCATCAAAGCCATGATACATGCCAGGAAGGAGATATCCTACTGGTGAGAGGTGTACAGACAGGTGGTCCTAAGGGATCAATAGATTGGGAGCTATAGGGAGAGCTCAGTGGCTATCAGGACAGTAGTTCATGATAGAGAGGCACCAGCTAGTGGAGGGGGTGTATCATCACACCCTCCTAGAGCACCGACAGGTTCAGGAGATTAGGGTAGATCCTTAGCATCAGCTAGTTCAACAACGTAGGGCCACATTGCATCCTGTAGATAGTGGCAGATAGAGTCTGGAGGCAGTGGCTCATAGATGTGAGAGATCACAGTATACACTATTGTACCATTATGTTTCATTGTATCATTATATTTTTGACTTGATGGACACTGACTATGGACACATTGTTATTGATTTATATCATTGTACTTTTGGATCATTTTGTTGTTTTATGGACTTTATATGATGGATGCTATATGATTGACTCTATATATATAGTGATGTAGTTCTATCATGATTTGCTTTGATGATTTATATACATGTGCGTATTGACATATGCAGGATGTGATGATTTACTTTTAATATGCATAGAATGTATGTCTTGGAATGCAAAATAATTTATATCTGATTTGATATTTTTTATGCTTAATGGTTAATAATTAGATGATGGTGATATAAATGTGTATGCAAATTAGATGTCTAACTACTAGAGATGATAAATTAACTATTAAAAGCCAATAAATCTATCTAATGCAAACACAATGAAGAATGCAAAGTAACTATGAAATGATGAAACTAAATTAATTACCTTCACCTACCATGCAGCTTGTCTCCATTGTCCTCCTAGCCTTGATTTCTTGAAGATGTTGAGCTCTCAGATTTCCAAATGAAGCCCTTTCTCAAGATGATCACCAAAGTGTGGAGATTGAATGAAATGAGTGCACAATAGCTTATGCAAACTAATGGATGGAATGCAAATGAAATGGTGATAGTATGAATTGATTGCTCTTAGAATGCTTGGATGCTTGATTGCTTGATTGCTTGAATACTTGAATGCCTATTATCAAAATACCTATTAGCTCACAAAAGGGAAATGTGGCTCCTTTAATAGAGTTTTGGAAGATCTAGGCCTAGGTGGCACAATCCTACGGTTGAGAATGAAAGGTGGAAGATCCTAGGGCTAGGATTGACTTGGTTGAAGGAGTTGAGAGAAAGGGGGATGTAGTTGGAATGTGAGAGGAAGAAGGTGGAAGGGAAAGACACATGTCAAGTGTATCACAAAGACCAAAGAGAGAAAGAGGGAGAGACCTTTTCCTCATGAGGACTCTTTGCACAAGTGTCCTATGAGTCACCTTTGACCCTTAGAGGTGGCTTGAGAAGCCCCTTAGGAATAGGGCATGACTCTTGACTTGGTTGTTGAGAGGACATGTGGTCATGAGACTAAGTCCTATGAGGCCACATAGCTCTTGAGAATAGGACATGTGTGGGTGAGGATAATTGTAAATAAATAATTAATAATAATTATTTATCTTAGCCAAAGTGATGTGTCAGGTGACTAGGTAGGTGAGGTGGACTAGGAAAATTAGTCATATTTAGGTGATTGTATATTTAATTAAATCACTTTAATAAGAATAATTAGAAGACTTAGGATAGAAGAATAGACTACAGTGAATTCACTAAATAAATTGAATAATTTATTTAATAAATAGAGGACTAATTATTAATTAAATAATAAATATTTAATTAATTTATCAAGTCAATAGTAATTAAATAATAAATATTTAATTAATTAATGAAGCTATTTTTAGGTGTATACATTTTGCCCCTCTTTGAAATAATGTGCTGGTCACATTGTTCCAAAGAAAATTCAAGCATTTTTGCCAAGCATTTTTGTCCCTTCCCTAGACAATGTCTAAAATGACGTAAACATGCCCCCTCAAGAGATTGATTAATAATGTGTGTTTTATTTTTTATTTTGATTAATCAATCTCATGAAAGAAATAAGAGAAAAGGTGGGTGAAAATGGGGTGAAATGGAGTAAAAATGAGAGATAGGATCCACACACCAAGCACATAGGGTCCACAGGCTATAAATAGGGCTTAGAGGTCCATAATAGGCTCATTGTGCACACTTGTCATTTGGAGATTAGAGCGTGAGAGAGAGAAGAGCAGAGCCGCCAGGATGTCATTCCTGTTGTTAGATCACCACTTCGAGAGTCAGACGCTTCCAACGACCACCCGATTCGGGTGAACCAGTAGGTGACTCGATGCTGCTTTGTGATTTCATCATTTGATGCATGTTAGATTATAATTTTAGCATGTTTAGGGCAGATTTAATGATAGAAATAGATTAGAAATTTTTTGGTTTTAAGAAAAGTATGAATGCGCAGTTTCAGTGCACCAATGCATAGAAACTAGCAACATTTGCGCAGAAAATAAAACTTTCTGTGCATGCATTTAGGGCAGCTATGCATTCATACTAGAGGAATGTTAGATGTGCGCAAGTGTTAAATAAAAACATGCATATGAAAAATCAGTGCATTTTTGTAGAGTTATGGCACAAATGTTCAATAAAACTGCGCTTGTGTCAAAACTTGTGCATTTGTGCAGAATTATTGTGCAAATGGAAAGAAAAACTGCGCATAGGTAAAAACCTAGGCAAATGTTAAATAATGTTGTGCATACATGTTTCAATGCTACGCATGTGTTTGAAGTGATAGAATGTGGTCAAACTAGATAGTCAATTAGGTCAAACTTGATGTCGATAAGCCGATTGGATTTGTCGGTGATTTATTTTGATCGATTTGATCAAGATAGGAAACATTGTAGCATGTTCGCTAGTTAACCAGTCTTGAATGTAGATAATTGATAGAATCATCTATTGAAACATGTGATAATAACATGTTTGAAATTGATATGATAGGATAGATAGATTGATAGATCAGTTTATCAAAATCTGATAGGTTGATTGTTGTTGACTTGAATAGGAGGATATCACAGATAGTCTGATGTCACGGGAGAGATATCTCATCACACAGAATCTGAGACTAGCAATGTCAGAGACTGATAGACTATTGATTGATGCATCTGGATTATATTATGTGATTTACACGCCTAAGATTCGGGTGAATCTGAGTATGATGATAGCATTAGTAGAGTGATGGCACTCGGACACAAGTACCTTCCATCTTCTGACAGGGGAGATGACAGTCACATTAGAGGATGTATATCACATCCTCCATCTTCTCATCATAGGTGAGCTGGTACAGTATGATCGACACAGTGGAGTCATAGAGTGCAGAGCCATCTTCGATGATGATGATATAGAGGATGGAGAGATCAACTGGGAGGACATGGTTGATTTGTATGATCCTCTACCAGTAGTGCTAGTAGGAGTGATTGGGGGATTTGTATGCCCTGATCGTAGATCACATGGATTTGCAGTTGGATGGGGCCGCACATTACAGTAGATGATGGAGGGGACCTAATTTGCTTGGGGTGTGTGTTTATTAGCACAACTTTATCATGACATGCATCAGGTGGTGTATCATAGGGGTGCATCTCTATCAGCAGGGGTGACACTACTCCATGTTTGGGCATGGGAGCACATTGCAATGACACAACTAGTAGCCATCAGATTTCAGGGCATAGGACATCCCTACATTCACTTATATTCCTTAGTTTTTTCTCAGGAAAAACTGGGCCATTTAGAGTTCTAGCGATATATATTTGATACATTAGATACAATGATATGGAGACCATACTTAGGTTGTGAGCTATGGGATGATGAGCAGCAGCTTGGTTTTTGCTTTGAGTCATGGTGGCTGATAGGTGAGACACCGTTTATCATTGAGTGACAACTGGTTAGTCGGGTCTTGAGATAGTTTGGCAGGATACAGGGCATGCCACAGGGAGTGATAGAGCATGCTCGTACTCATTAGGAGAGACAAGACTGGGGGCCCATGGCATCATTTGATGTTGCTCGGTAGGAGTTTTTGGATGCCCCATTCCAGGCATGGTTGATGAGACTGACAGTGGTAGACACAGGGATGATTGCTAATTTAGAGTAGTTTTTGAGGGATTTTCCAGTTCCACGGATTACAGATCTAGCAGCGAGGCCTCCAGAGAGAGATCCTATAGAGAGACAACGGGGGAGACTCTGAGGGAGAGATAGACGTGGGTGAGGGAGATGAGGTGGCGGTGAAGGTGGAGGAGATGGAGGAGAAGATGATGGTGGAGATGGAGGGAGAGGGGGTAGGGCAAGACCTCAGATGAGAGGAGGTGGTGTGAGGCAGAGGCGATTGATGCCACCTCTAGCCAGACAGGGATGGAGATAGCCTCCGGCATAGCCAGCTGCAAGAGCTCCACTATAGTTACCAGTCCCTCTGGCACAGATACCAGTTACCCCAGTATAGGGACCAGCTATACTAGTATAGGTGCCATAGGTACAGGTGCAGGGATAGGATGAGGCAGATGTGTTATTAGCTTAGGGTGGAGTGGTATAGGGTGGATAGATCCCTGATGACATACGGGATGAGCAGGATGTAGAGATGCCAGATGTAGGGGCACAAGATGAGCAGGTTGAGATGGACATCGGGGGACATGATCCCTATTTTTAGAGAGATGTTTCAAAGGAGGACCTAGATATTGATGCATTGATAGTTTAACTAGTAGTTACATAGGTGCAAGCAGATCAGGTTCTGGGCCTGGAGAGACAAATAGAGAGGATGGGTAGATAGATGGATGTTCTTAGAGTTGAGTGGGATTTAGTGGTAGAGAGACTCAAAGAGTCAAAGATGCTTTTGGATGAGTTGCAATGCATAGAGGAGTTAGGTCCTCATGGAGATAGCCTAAGAGCCATGATACGAGCTGGGAAGGAGATATCCTACTAGCGAGAGGCATACAAATAGGTAGTTCGTAGGGATCAATGGATTGGGAGCTTCAAAGAGAGCTCAGTGGTGGTGAGGACAACAATATATGAGAGACAGGCACCAGATGGTAGTGGAGGTGTATCATCACGTCCTCCTAGAGCACCCATAGGTTCAGGAGACAAGGGAGGATCCTCAGGAGTAGGTGGTTCAACAGCACAGGGCCTTATTGCAGCTCACAGATAGCGACAGACAGATTCAGGAGGTAGTGGGTCATAGATACCACTTGTATACACATTTTGTATCATATTATCATTGTATCATTATATATTGACTTGATAGACACTGACTATAGACACATTGTTATTGATTATATATCATGGGACATTTGGACAGTTTGGTTGTATTTATGGACTTTATATGATTTTGACTCTATATGATTGATGCAATTCTATCATGATTTGCTATGATGTTTATATACATGTGCGTATTGACATATGCAGGATGTGATAATTTACTTTTATATGCATGGAATGGATGTCTTAAAATGCAAAATGATTGATTTTCTATATGATGCTAATGGATAAATAATCTAATATATGATGATATAAATGCATGTTCTAAATCATATTCACTAATGCTATATGATGATAATTGCAATGATGTAAAAACAATGTGAATAAGGTAAAATGAATGGATACTAAATGCATGATGATACTAAATACATGTAATGAACAATAAATGATATTGTAACGCAAATGGTATCTAATATAATAAATGAAAATGTACCTAAGATGATTGACAACATGATAAAATGAAATGAGATGAAATGATAACTATAACAAATATCCAATGAACACAACTAATAATAATTATGCATGTCTTAAAATGATTAAAGTGGAAAGTATTTTTGGTTGTCCAAATGTCCTCAACTAAAATAACAATGTTCTTGACACAAGAAGAATGGACATAGGAAAAATAGATAACCTAATGAGAAAGATAGCCCACAAAACCTTATAAAAGGAGCACTGCTATGCAATTCATGAGATGGTAAAATGCAATGCAAAATGAAATATGAAATGAGTATCTCCACAACTTTAGGTAACATCTTAGAACTTTATAATAATTAGAATTTGATTTTCATCATTGAGCTCGTTATGTTGAAAGAAAATGCAAGCATCATGGTATTATTAAACCAGGGTGACCTGAGCACTTCTTGCATGGAGTTTAATATTGCAAACTTGACAAACATCTAGGTATAATTGAACCAAGATGACCTGAGTTTCATTTGTGTAACAGACAAGGAATATTTCCCCCCCATTGGGGAACAAATATTTGGAGTTGAGGTATACGATGGTGTATCACCATAAATAGTATCTGCAGAACAACATGATTTGTATGTTGTCAATACTATGAAATGGATGAAGGCACTTACACACAGACACCCTAATTTACTCATTCCTTCAATTTCATCGAAAAATACCCCACAAATAGCAATCAAAGAAAATATCATGCCTCATCCTGGCTATTCTAATCAATGAGATATGGGAGTTTCAAACTCATGTCAAAGATATCCCAGAATAGCATAGGAAACATGATAACAATGAAATCTAGATATGAATGCATAATTTATAACAAATCATTCTAACATGCCTGCCATGAATATACATTTCATTTTCCAAAAAGATAGATTTAGGATATGTTGATCAGTTCAAGTGATGATGTATAGTCAAGATCTATAGATAAGAAATCATGATTCGAAGGATGGATCATAGATTCTGATTCAACATGAAGATACCACTGTGAAAGAACATTTGATTGCATTTTCCTTGCCTGGTGAAAATACTCCATTTTGTCCTCTAAGAGTCATGACTATCATAGATCCACTTCCCAAACTAGGTCAAGGACATGCCCCCAGCTAGGTGATGGACTGACTTATTATGGATGAAGAAAGATGCAACAAGACTAGGATGAAGACCATGACAAAAGATCAAGCTATGATGGGGTTTTGTTATGGGTAAATACAATGGATGGTGTATGAATTGGTCATTTTATTATGATATATACATGGTGGGGACAAGGACTGATTAACCATTTTACTTGTGGATATATACAAATGAACGAACACACTAGAAGAATCCTAATAGATAGAGGAGCTAACTTGTCACACATAGCGCTTGTTGCCAGGTTTTCACCACATGCTTTTATTGCAATTTTCTTTTAATTTTGTGACTTTTTTGTATTTTTTTATTTATTTTTATTTACAGAATATATATACAGACTATATACATGCCCCTTGCATTGGGATTTTAGGGATAGAACTTCTTGAGATGGATGTTGTTAAGAGGTTCATCCAAGGGATCTCCCTTTGGTGTAGACAACTGATAAGCCCCAGAACCATAGACTACTGTAATTACAAAAGGTCCTAACCAATTTGGTTCAAACTTGCCCTTCTTTTCACAGTGTTGTTGATTCTTTGGATTTTCTCGAAGGACTAAGTCACCCAACTGAAAGTCTCTGATCTTGACCTTGCTATTATACTGATGGGATAGATGCTGCTGATAAACTTTCAAATGGTCATAGGCTCTCTGACGAAATTCATCTAGGAGTTCCAATTTAGTCAGGCGTGCAACTCTATACTCTTCATCAGGAATTAAATCTTTAAGAGTAACACGAAGTGAAGGCAACTCAACCTCAAGGGGTAGGACTGCTTCAGATCCATAAACAAGGGAGTATGGAGTGGCTCCAGTAGGAGTACGGATGGAGGTGCGATAAGCCCATAAGGCTAGGTTTAGTTGGAGATGCCAGTCATGGCTAGCATCATTGACAGTCTTTTGGAGGATTTTAACAATGGTTTTATTTGATGCCTCAGCTTGGCCATTTCCTTAGGGATAGTAGATGGTGGATTAGTTATGAGTGATGTGGAATTTTGCGCATAGGTCATCCACGTCTTGATTTTGAAATTGTTTCCCATGATCAGTGATGAGATACATAGGTATACCATATTTGCAAATGATATAGTTTAAGATCAACATGGATATTTGTTTCCCTGTGGCGGTAATCAATGGAACAGCCTCAATCCATTTAGTCAAATACTCTGTGGCAGTGAGAATCCATTTGTGGCCGTTGGAAGATGGAGGGTTGATAGCACCCACAAGGTCAAGTCCCCACTGACTGAATGGCAAAGTAGTTGTAAAAGGATGTAACTCTTGAGCTGGAGCATGGATAAGGTTTCCATGTATCTGACATTTCTTGCATGCCCTAGAAAAATGAAAGGAGTCTGCTTCCATGGTAGGCCAATAATAACCCATACGCATGAGTTTCTTAGCCAAAGAGGGACCACTTGAATGTGTCCCACAAATACCCTCATGTACATCATGTAAGGAAAGTTGAGCTTTGTCATGTTTGAGAATTGCAGGAGAGTACCATCAAAACCTCACCAATAAAGGGTGTCAGATATTAGGATATAGTGGGAGGTTTGGTAGAGAAAAGTTCATTTTTTATTTCAGGATAGGTCAGGAGGTAGGGTGTTATCTTTGAGGTAAGAATAGATTTTTCCATAGGTTGGGGAGTCATGTCCAATCATATGACATATAATACTCATATCGAGCTCATCATATGTGGGACAAGTCAGGGATTCCACCAAGAACTCAAAACGGGCCTTGGTATCTTCTATATCAAATAAAGAAGCTATCATTGCCACGACATTGACAGCCTTGTTTTCATGCCGAGGAATCTGCTCAAAAGTGATGATAGAGAAATGCTTTTTAAAGTCATCAACCATACATTTATATGGCAATAACTTATCATCTTTGGTCTAATAATCATCATTAACCTGGTTGACAATCAGCTGAGAATCTCCAGAGACATTTATTTCAGATACGTTCCATTGTAAAGCCATTTTTAACCCAATCAGCAAAGCCTCATATTCTGCTACATTATTGGTGCAAGGAAATAACAACTTGTAAGATTTTGAAATAGTGTATCCTTGTGGCATGATAAAAAGAATACCAGCTCTTGAACCCTACTGAGTGTATGAGCCATCAAAGTATAATTTCCATGTTTGTGTAGACAAAGCTAAGATATGAGCATTAGGAAAATCTATATGTATAGGTTGGTCATCTGTTAATGGAGCATCAGCTAGTTGATCTGTGATCACTTGACCTTTGATAGCCTTCTTGTCTACATATTCAATATCAAACTCACTAAGTAGTATAACCCACTTAGCCAACCTGCCTGTCAATGCTGTCTTGCTTAACAGATACTTTAAGGGATCAATCTTTGCAATAAGTTGGGTAGAATGTGACAACATGTAATGTTGCCACTTCTGTGAAGCAAATACAATAGCCAGAAATGCTCTTTCAATAGGAGAATAGTTTAACTCATATCCCACTAGAGTGCGACTGATGTAGTAGATGGCTTTTTCTTTTCCTTCATGATCTTGTTGAGCTAGAAGAGCACCTAGTGAAGTTGTCATGGCTGAAATGTAGAGCAAGAGTGGCTTGCCTAGAATTGGTGACATCAGAGTTGGAGGATTTGCTAGATATTTATTTATTTTGTTGAAAGCTTCCTCACACTTATCATCCCATTGGAATAAGATATTTTTATGCAGCAAATGTTGAAAGGGATGACTGCGATCTGCTAGTTGAGAAACAAATCTTCGGATGGATTGTAGACACCCCTGTAAAGATCTTAGCTAACAGATGTTAGTGGGGGAAGCCATCTCCAATATTTCTTTAACCTTTTTTGGATCTACTTCGATTCCTTTAGCTGAGACAATGTACCCTAATAGTTTGTCGGATGTGACCCTGAATGCACATTTCTTTGGATTAAGTTGAATCTGATATTTTTCCATCTGGGTGAATATTCTATCCAACACTCTCAAATGACCAGCTCTGTGTTTAGATTTTGCTGGAATATCATCAACATAATCTTCCATGATGGTATGCATCATGTCATGAAAGATTGTGGTCATGGCTCTTTGATTAGTTGCTCTAGCATTTTTGAGGCTAAATGGCATCACATTCCAGTAGTATGTACCCCACAGACAAGTAAAAGCATTTTTTTCCTGGTCTTCCGATGTAATCTTGATCTAGTTATAGCCCGAAAAAATATCCATTAATGATAACATTTCATGCCCAGTTGTCAGATCAACAATCATATCAATATTTGGCAAAGGGAAGTCATCTTTCAGACAAGCTTTATTAAGATCTCAAAAATCAATACAAATCTGGATAGACTTGTCTAGTTTTGAGACAGGAACAATATTGGAGATCCACTTAGCATAATCAATAGCATGAATGAACCCAACATCTAGGAGCTTCTTCAATTTTTCTTTCACCACTAGGGCAATGTGAGGATGCATTTTGTGGAGCTTCTGCTTAATTGGTTTTACACCTGGTTTGATAGATAAATGATGCATAATGAGATTTGGATCTAGACCAAGCATATCAGCAAGGACCAAGCAAAGTTGATTTGTCTTTCTCTGAAAATTTTTGCAAAAGCTTCTTTCTCTGATTCTATCAAGGATGTTGCTACTTTGAGGATGCGTGGAGACTCCTCTATTCCAATGTTAAGTGGTACTATTGGTTCTATAAGAATAGTAGATTGTTCTCGATACAAATAATTGGAAAGAGTGTCAATCCTTCCATCGTTAGACACCTTAGAGAGGTTTTCACCATCAGATGCATCTTTTCTTTTTACTATTTTTGGATCTAATAATACCACTGAGTGGTTTTCACCATTAGATCTGTTGATTATTTTTATATTTTTATGACTGAAAGGATTGGCACTCTCTCCAAAATAGGCCATGTCATTGAGTTCTATCAAAAATCCTGACTTGTGATCCCCTAGTGGTAAATGATCCCTAATGCCAAGATAGTCAATGATCACATCATCATTATGGAAGACATCAAGTTCTGGGTGATCAGGAGAATCCCAATCGATAAGGTCAGGATGGACAAGGGGCATTGGATCATTTGGGTCGGTTTCAAAAGTAGAGATGGTATTGATGGAAAAGTTGTCAAGGTTTATGATGGTATCAGCAAGGTCTATTTCCATAC
The DNA here is from genome assembly GCA_027943335.1 of Chamaecyparis obtusa. Lineage (NCBI taxonomy): Eukaryota > Viridiplantae > Streptophyta > Pinopsida > Cupressales > Cupressaceae > Chamaecyparis > Chamaecyparis obtusa. The sequence goes on from BSBK01005939.1 coordinate 155,743, forward strand.
TCTCATCTGAATCATCTATCACAAGATAATGCTCACTTCACTCACGATCGACATGAGTAGTATTACATGGGACCAATCCTAGTGAGTCACTCATTGAACTCTCACCCTCATGGTAATCGTTACTATATTGATGGACAAAATTGACTCCTATTTCTTTAGTATAATCAGATAAGGAATCCCATTCATAATCATTAGAATCAGAATCATCATTATCTTCAAGTCTATCAATGATTCTTTGAGCTATCCTTTGTTTCTCTGGATCTACATACATACCATGCTTTCTGAATTGTAAGGCAGGAGCTTTAGATGTCTCATGAAAAGGTGGGATTTTTGCTTTTCATTTTGGTTCTTGTGGTCCTTCTCCTTTATATCCTAATCCTATAGTGTCTCTTTGATAATTGGGATTTTGCAAAATTGGTTTTATAACACCTTCTCTTTGTAACCCTAGAGGTCCAACACCTTGATATCCAATCTTTTGTAGAAAAGTATACCCTTTTCCATAGACATCAGGTGATATATATTCATGTTTAGTATCCTCTTCAATCTTCTATGTCTTAAGCCAATAATTTGCATTACGCTCAGCTGCCTCTTTGGATATTGTGCCCCCACTTATAAATGTGTTATAAACAAGTGTGGAAGGGGGTTTTGATTGTTGTTTAGTGATCAAAGATCTACCATATGATTTGGGAGATAAAGGTAACTCGGTGATGAAAAGAGCTTGACCTAGAGTATATTCTCCCATACTGCTTTCTTTGATGGCTATCTTGATCCCATCTGATTGAGAAGTTGATGCTATATTACTAGGGTCACTGGGTGTAGTTGCACAAGATCCAGTATGATTATAGGGAACCAAAGAATCAGAAGTCTTCACATTGCTACAATATTGAAAAGGATTAGAATCTCCTTTGATAGTGATCTCTTGACCATTATGAGGGAATTTTAAACATTGGTGATAAGTCGATGGCAGAGCTTGCATGGAATGAATCCATGGTCTTCCCAAAAGTATATTATAAGCAAGATCCATGTCCAGAACTTGACAAGATACATCTTTGACAATAGGACCAACTCTAATTGGAAGAACAATAGACCCCTTGGATGATCTCTCTTCCTCATCATAGGCTTTTATTGTGATTTTCTTTTTTGGATCAATGACATTCTCAAAAAATCCCAATGCAAGGACTAACTTTAACGTGCAAATATTCAAGCCAGCTCCCCCATCTATTAGTAATCTTTTAATCTTGTGATTTTGGACAAGGACTTCAATATGTAAGGGAGCATTATGAGGTTGGGTAATAGCTAAATCATCATTTTTAGTGAAGGACAAATAGTGTGGGGTTGTTAAATGGCCCACCATAGCTTGAAATTGATCATGATCTAGAGTTGTGGGAACCTGGGTCTCTAAGAGAGCTTTTTCAAGGATATCTTTGTGAGATGAGGAAAGACGTAAAAGATCTAAGATGGATATCTGGGTAGGTGTTTTCTTAAGTTGCTCCAAAAGATTGTACTAGTTGGAAGTATTTGGTATAGACTTTGGGACATAAATGGACTTGTTTTGGGTAGTGCTTGGTTTAGACTGGACTCTTTGGAGAGTAACTTTGGCTTGAGCACGAGTAGTAGCTTGGACTGGTTGACTCTCTGATTTTCCTTTTATGGTAATGGCATTGGCATAATACATAGAAGGATGATAGTCAGAAATGTTACCAACGTATCTATAGGGAGTGGAATTATAATTGGCTTGATTGTCACTCTTAGTATCGGAAGAACCTCCTTTTTCATGCTCAGGAAGTGGATCTTTGAAAGCCGTATGTGATTCATTTCAAGTATGGCTGTCAACACTAATTTCACCACTTTTAATTAAGTCTTGAATTACATTTTTGAGTCTTTTGAAATCATTGGTTTTATGTCCTCTGCCTCTATGAAATTTACAATAATCATTCTCATTCCACCAAGAAGGCTTCACTCTAGGTTCAAAATCTTTTGTTTCAGGAAGCGTAATGATTTTCTTTGTGATTAACTTTCGTAATGCTGATTTGAGAGATTCCCCTAAAGGAGTAAAGTTTCTTCGAGGTGACATAAAAGGCAATCTTGGTTTGGATGAATCCTTGTTGGTATTTTGATTTGATGATTGATTATTGTAGGTTCCTTGAGTAGCATTGGCTTGACTGGTGAGATTAAGAAGGGGTTGTGTTGGTTTGACATTACGATTATCAACAATCCCATCATTGACAATGTTTTTGTTTTTATTCCAAAATTTCAATTTGTGATTGTTATAGTTGTTGGAATTGGAATTTGAGGATCTAGCATTGTCTTTAGAATAAAGTTTGATCTCACCTTTTTGGACCATGGCTTCCTCAATCTTGATACCATTTTCTATGATCTTATTGAAATTTGGTGGACATTGCAATTGTGACCTATAACTCATTTTTGGTGTAAGGTTATGCACAAAAATATCCATCTTTTCTTGTTTGGGAATCATTCATGGATATTTGAAAAACAATTGACACCATCTTTGCAAAAAAGTAAGGAAGGGTTCTCCATTCTTTCGATGTGCATTGCAAAGATCAAGCATAGTGACTTCATGTTTGATGGTACATGAATAATGAGTCAGAAATTTGTCAAGAAGCTCATTGAAAGATTTGATGCCTAGGGGTAGTTTAGAGAACCATTCCATGGCTTGTCCTCCTAAACTTTGTGGAAATAGTTGCATAAGATAAGTGTCATTGTGAGCGACTTCAATACAAGCAGCACAAAACTCATGAATGTGGTCTTGTGGATCTGAATTCCCTTTGTATTTGTCAAATTTTGGTACCTCAAAATGAGGAGGGAATAGAATCATTGCTAAGTTCTTATCAAAAGGATAAGGACATATATCATCCAAGGAATACTTCTTTGTTGATGATCCAGTTTGGATGTCACGGATTTGTTGTTGAAGCATCTGGATTTGTTGTAGAATGGGATCCAAAGATAACATGTTTCCTTGAGAGTTTTGGGAAACATTGTTGTGGGAAGCATTGTTTTGTGAAGCATGATTTTGGGAAGCATGGTATTGCTGATGATTTGGAAAAATAGTGTGTTGTTCATGACTATGAGAAGCATTGGATTGCTGATTGGTGTCCTTTGCTCGATGAGTATTGAGAATCATTAGAGATGTGTTGATTGTTTGTGAGAGTTGGTTCTCTAATATGGGAAACATCAAAATCACTTGGTAACTTAGCCCCTTATTGAGAAAGCATGAGGAAATACATCTCTCTATCCAAGCCTAAGAGTCTTTCCATGACATGATAAAATTGAGGATTTTGTGAGGTTTCCCTAAGTTTGTCATTGGTGGGTTCATCATTGGATGTAAAAAGTGAAGGCTTCTTAGGAGCTTCTTTTGGCCAAGGGTTCTCTTCATTGCTGGTATTTCCTTCAATCTTGTCTAGGGATTCTGGATTAATGGCTTGTTTAAGTTTCTAAGATCGAGTTTGAACCATAAAATTGAAAGAATTGATTATGGGATGAAAGATTTTTGATGAGAAGATATGGAAAGTGATTGACATAAAAGATATTGAAATGTGTTGAAAAGTGATAAGACAACTTGATAAACCTCTAAGGCAATAGGAGGTATAGATCTCACTATGATATGACAAAGAGAAATCAAGAGATAATAATCTAAGTAAGTTTGGTGGTTAAGGATGATATATCTTGATATGGTAAACTCAAAAAGATCAAAATCTGATGGATAAGATAATGTTTCAACACAAAATTGAGAATTTCAAAGATTTGGAAGAAAATGATTTGATGAATCTTAATGAAGGAATGATGAAAAGTGATGAAAATGGTCAAACTAAAGATCAGAGGTTTGTGTAACTTGACTGTTTCTCCAGAATCTTACTAAGGACGAAAATGGGTATCTGAAAAAGTGATTTTGAAAATTGCAAAGTTTGTAGAAATGCTCACTATTGTAAATGCGCAACTACAAATGCGCAGGATAGATTGATAAATGCGTAACAAAATGAAATAGATGCACAACAAGATGTGACAAACGTGAACTGGTTACTCAAAAGTGCAGACAATCTAAATAGATGCGCAACAAATTTGGATAAATGGTAGAAAATTGGATCAAATGCGCAGAAAAATGTGATATATGCGTAGGTTTTGAAGTTTTGATCTGAATTGAAATGTTTTGGATTTTCCTGGTGTTTTCTAGTTTTTTTTTTTTTTTTTGCAAAGTGAAAAAATGCATAAACACACACACACAAGATAGAAATGATGTTAATCTAACTATGATAATATGAATGCACAAACACACTTACAATCCTATGGTTGGCAAGGATGATATCTGGTGAATCCCCACTAGGATAATAAAATCCAGCCATGCAAATTCATAGTGGCCAGCCTAGGAACTTGGAGGCACAGGCTCCTCCTTACAGTGCACTCACTTCTCAGGACACCAAGTTCCAAATTCAATGGGTCATTACTTCCCAAAGACTGTTATCTCTACTATGAACCGTGAGTAATGTGGGGTGGCTTCATGAGCTTGGGTGACTCCTTGAGCCAGTAGATAGAAGGTTTTTGGCCACTAAACAAAAGCTTTTAGTAAGGACATCCATTCAGGTGGTTGTGATCAAGTCATTTTCCCAATGAAGGGGGCTCTCCCAATCCTTTCAAAGCAAGGCTTTCACCTCTACTAAGTAGGACTTTAACACACCACTAAAGTACTGGAGGAGATTTTGGTTGCCACAATGAATTCACACCTGTCTACTGTGAGACTAATCACACTAGCATTTTTTATATACCGGTTTGGAAGGGCTTGGCTTTAGCCTATTACCGGTTGAGTCATTCCTTGGGGTGAGTACCTCTTTTCCCACCAAAGACCGCTCTCTAAAAATTATAACAGTTTCTCTTACACCCAAGGTCCATGAATGGGGAGGGGAGAGGATACATTGTTATAATTTTGGGATTACAAATATGCTAATTAGGAAAAGACACAACAAACACTTAAGCTATACTAAAGAATACACACAAAACAAAAGCATGTCTTTTTTTTAAAGCCCAAACGAGGTTATGGTTTATTTTGCAAACCCTTTAGGAATCCCTGCAAAGAAATGTGTTAGAAATTTTAGCAATAAGGTCTTCTACTAAACGTCTTGCAAAATAGCCTAAAAGCTACCAGAGAAAACAAAAACTTGTTAAAGGTTAGCTAAAATCAAAATAAATCAAAAATTTTAACCTGAATACTGTTAATAACAAATGCACAATAACAGTGAATCAATGCGCAAAATTATTAAACCAATGCGCAAAACAAAATGATTTATGTGTAGAAAAGTGAAATGTACGCACAAAAAATTGGAATGTATGCGCAGAAAAGTGGAATGTATGCACAGAAAAGTGGAGTAGATGCACAGATTTTAATCAAAATGAAAATGGAAAAGACAGAAAATGACTGATGTGATAAAAAATGTATGCGCAGAACAGATGGATGAATGTGCAAGAATTGTGAATGAATGCACAGAAAAAACTTGGAAACGTCTGCACACACAAAAACTAAGAAAATAGAATGTTAAAAATGGAGGCTGGCCCTCCTTCTAGGACCAAAAATGTATGCAAATTAGATGTCTATCTACAAGAGATGATAAATTAACTATTAAAAGCTAATAAATCTATCTAATGCAAACACAATGAAGAATGCAAAGTAACTATGAAATGATGAAACTAAATTAATTACCTTCACCTACCATGTAGCTTGTCTCCATTGTCCTCCTAGCCTTGATTTCTTGAAGATGTTGAGCTCTCAGATTTCCAAATGAAGCCCTTTCCCAAGATGATCACCAAAGTGTGGAGATTGAATGAAATGAGTGCACAATAGCTTATGCAAACTAATGGATGAAATGCAAATGAAATGGTGATAGTATGAATTGATTGCCTTAGAATGCTTGGATGCTTGATTGCTTGAATGCTTGAATGCCTATTATCAAAATACCTATTAGATCACAAAAGGGAAATGTGGCTCCTTTTATAGAGTTTTGGAGGAGCTAGGCCTAGGTGGCACAATCCTATGGTTGAGAATGAAAGGTGGAAGATCCTAGGGCTAGGATTGACTTGGTTGAAGTAGTTGAGAGAAAGGGGGATGTAGTTGGAATGTGAGAGGAAGAAGGTGGAAGGGAAAGACAAATGTCAAGTGTCTCACAAAGACCAAAGAGAGAAAGAGGGAGAGACCTTTTCCTCATGAGGACTCTTTGCAAAAGTGTCCTATGAGTCACCTTTGACCCTTAGAGGTGGCTTGAGAAGCCCCTTAGGAATAGGGCATGTCTCTTGACTTGGTTGTTGAGAGGACATGTGGTCATGAGACTAAGTCCTATGAGGCCACATAGCTCTTGAGAATATGACATGTGTAGGTGAGGATAATTGTAAATAAATAATTAATAATAATTATTTATCTTAGCCAAAGTGATGTGTCAGGTGACTAGTGTCAGGTGACTAGGTAGGTGAGGTGGACTAGGAAACTTAGTCATATTTAGGTGATTGTATATTTAATTAAATCACTTTAATAAGACTAATTAGAAGACTTAGGATAGAAGAATAGACTATAGTGAATTCACTAAATAAATTGAATAATTTATTTAATAGAGGACTAATTATTAATTAAATAATAAATATTTAATTAATTTATCAAGTTAATAGTAATTAAATAATAAATATTTAATTAATTAATGAAGCCATTTTTAGGTGTATACAAAATGCATGTCTTAAATGAGTTTACTAATGCTATGTGATTATCAATGCAATGTTGTGATGAACAATGTGAATAATGGATAATAAATAAATTATGTAAATGAATATAATGTATAATAAATGAATGATATATAATGTGTATAATGAATAATAAATGACAGTGTAATGCAAAAGGATATCTAATGTAATAAATGATAATGTACCTCAGATGATTGAATATGATAACTAATAACATGATATAAATGATCAAATTATATACAAATGAACACTCCTAATGAAGATAACATATGTCTCTAAATGATTAAGTGCAAAATGTTAAATGCAAAAAGTCTTAATATTTTTTGTTGTCCAAATGTCCTCAACTTAAATAACAATGTATCCACAACAAGAAGAATGGACTAAGAGAACAGATAACCTAATAAGAAAGGTAACCTATAAATCTCTATGGAAGGAGCACTTATATGTCAGTCATGAATTGTGTAAATGAAATGCAATATGAAATGAATGTATCTCCACAACTTTAGGTAATATCTTAGAACTTCATAATAACTGGAACTTGATTTTCATCATTGAGCTTGTTATGTTGCAAGAAAATGCAAGCATCATGGTATAATTAAACCAGGATGACTTGAGCACTTCTTGCATGGAGTTTAATATTGCAAACTTGACAAGCATCTAGGTATAATTGAACCGAGATGACCTGAGTTTCATTTGCGTAACAGACAAGGAATATTCCCCCCTCCATCGGGGAACAAATATTTGGAGTCGAGGTATGTGCTAGCATATCACCATAAATAGCATATGTAGAGCAACATGATTGGGATGTTGTCAATACTATTAAATGGATGAAGGCACTTATGTGCAAACACCCCAATTATTTGTTCCTTTGATTTCATCAGAAAATATCCCACAAATAGAAATCAAAGAAAATACCATGTCCCATCATGGCTATCCTAATCAATGTCATTTTAGAGTTTCAAACTCATGTCAAAGATTTCATGGAATAGCATAGGAAACATGATAACAATGAAATCCAGATATGAATGCATAATTTACAACAAATCATTCTAACATGCCTGTCATGAATATATATTTCTTTTGCCAAAAAGATAGTGTAAGATATTGTGATCAGTTCAAGTGATGATGTATAGTCAAGATTTGATAGATAAACAATCATGTTTCAAAGGATAGATTACAGATTCTAATTCATCATAAAGATATCATTGTGAAAGAATGTTTTATTGTGTTTTCTTTGTCTGGTGAAAAATACTCCATTGTGTCCTCTAGGAGTCATGACTATCATAGATCCATTTCCTAAACTAGGTCCAGGACATGCCCCCAGCTAGTTGATGGACTGACTTATTATGGATGAAGAAAGACACAAAAAGACTAGGATGAAGACCATGACAAACGATCAAGCTATGATGGGGTTTTATTATGGGTAGATAGAATAGATGGTGTATGAACTAGCTATTTTATTATGATATGTACATGACGAGTATGGGGACTGACTAGCCATTTTATTGTGGATATATACAATGAACAGACACACTAGAAGAATCCTAATAGATAAAGGAGCTAACTTGATACACATGGCGCCTGTTTCCAAGTTTTCACCACATGCTTTTATTGCAATTTTTTTTTAATTTTTTAATTTTTATTTTTATTTTTGTATTTACAAAATATATACATAGCCCTTGCATTGGGATTTCAAGGATAGAACTTCTTGAGATGGACACTATTAAGAGGTTCATCCAAAGGATCTCCCTCAAGTGTGGACAATTGATAAGCCCCAGAACCATAAACTATTGTAATTACAAAAGGACCTAACCAATTGGGTTCAAACTTGCCCTTCTTTTCATGGTGTTGTTGATTCTTTGGATTTTCTCGAAGGACTAAGTCACCCAGCTGAAAGTCTCTGATCTTTACCTTGCTGTTATATTGACGAGACATACACTGTTGATAGACTTTCAAATGATCATAAGCTCTCTGACGGTGTTCATCCAGCAGTTCTAGTTTAGTCAACTGTGCAACTCTATAGTCTTCATCAGGAATCAAATCTTTAAGAGTGACAGGAAGTGAAGGCAACTCGACCTTGAGGAGTAGGACTACTTCGGATCCACAGACAAGGGAGTATGGGGTGGCTCCAGTAGGAGTACGGTAAGCCCACAAGGCTAGATTTAGTTGGATATGCCAGTCATGACCAACGTCATTGACAGTCTTTTGTAGGATTTTAACAATAGTTTTATTTGATGCCTTAGCTTGGCAGTTTCCTTGGGGATAGTATATGGTGGAATAGTTATGGGTGTAATACCCCAAAAATGGGCTATATGTTCATTAACCTCCTACATCCTCAAATCGAATGAAATCAACATAGAAGTCCTAACCTAAGGCACATCTGCACATCATCGAATCTAATTCATTATCTTAAATTCTGCATCGGGGAATATTGCTAGCAATATTCTTAATTATCTTAATTACCTTTAATTTAATGATTATTTGGTGATAAATCACATTTATCCTAAAGTTTGATTAATTGAATATTTTTATATTTAATTAATTAGATTTAATATTTGAAACTTAATTGTTTAATTAAATTTAATTCTATCTATTATTAATTGTATTATTTAATTTTGGCAATAAATCCAATATCCTATGAATAATTGATTAAATTCTTATTTAATTAATTAAAGCATGTTGTCATTATTTAATAATATAGTTTTTAATAAAAGTTTGATTAAATGATTGATTAACCCATAAATCAATTATTTATTTTCAAAAATCAGTTAAGTTGAGAGTAAATCATTTAATTATTTATTTAATTCTTAATTATTATGCACATTCAAAAGAAACAGTTAAACTCCAAATCAGAAAATCAATACAAAGTGTTGACTTTTTAGAACTCAACATCCTTTTGGAGTTCAAAAAGCTGATCTAAACTCTAATTTGAGTTAAAAAGTTGTTTTTGCATGCTTTTGCATAATTTTGAGGATTAACTATCTTTCATGATCAGATAACTCAAAAATCAAGCTGAGTTAATCTAAGTGATTTATTGCTTTTTCCATGCACCTCCAAAGCCTTGGATTTCTATAAAATCAAGGCTCAGCTCTTCATAATTCATCTCTCAAATCCACAGAATCTCATAATTTTGCAAGCTTACTTTGCCAAAGTCGTCTATGAATTGCACAACTATTTTGGAGAATTAGAATTTGGAGAATCAAAGCTTATTGCGAATCAAGGCTATTATGAGATCAATTTTTTTTTTTTTTACATTCATTTAGATTCATTTTCATATCATTGTTAGATCATTTAGCATATCATAGATCAATTTTCATATTAGCATAGATTCATATCAAGTTTTCATATCATTGCATAGAAAATATCTAAAAAAAAAATAGATTAATTGCATTCATATTTCATATCAGTTTTGCATTCAAATCTTTCATTTAGGTGTCGTCTAAGTCACTGATCTCAATTACAATCTGAGAACATCAATCTCGCACCTATTAGAAGGTAGTAGATCACTTGGTTAGATTAGATTTCAATTTTGCACAATTTTGATTATAGCTAACCTCTAATGTTTTACTGAAGTGTTGTGTCTACAGATCAGGTATAATTTTCACACACATTTCTAGCACCCTCCTACATCCTCAAATCGAATGAAATCAACATAGAAGTCCTAAACTAAGGCACATCTGCACATCATCGAATCTAATTGATTATCTTAAATTCTACATCGGGGAATATTCCTAGCAATATTCTTAATTATCTTAATTACCTTTAATTTAATGATTATTTGGTGATAAATCACATTTATCCTAAAGTTTGATTAATTGAATATTTTTATATTTAATTAATTAGATTTAATATTTGCCACTTAATTGTTTAATTAAATTTAATTCTATCTATTATTAATTGTATTATTTAATTTTGAGAATTAGAACGAATAATTCACTTGATTGTTCATGAGCAAGGTTGCTTTTGCCCTTGTTCATTGTTTTTAGACATGCTTGAAATCACTTGCTTGTTGTTTTGCATACTTGTTTATCTATCTAGTTATTGAAAATGAACAAATTTGTTACAATCCTCAAATTTAGACATTGAAATTTGCAAATAATTCAAATTTGAAAACTCAAAATTTGTAAAATCTGAAGTAAAATCCTTTTCTGGAGTCAAAAGTCATCTCAGGAGGTCAGAAAGTCATACGAGTTTTCTCAAAGTGTCATTTCATTACAGCCCATTTGTCGTATGATTGAGTACCTAGTGTCATACGAGTTTTCATGCCAACAAATTCTCAAAGTCAAAATCTTGCAATTGTCGTATGAGATTTTCAAGTGTCATTTCAGTGGCTACCCGCTATTGTATGATTTTTTCAACTATCATTTCATAGCATACCCACTGTCGTACGAGTCTGCAGAGTGTCATTTGGGAAAATTGTTAAGAGTTGTCAGAAAATTGTCAGAATTGCCAAATATTTAGCTTTTTCAGCCTAATTTCAGAATCTGTCGAACGAATCACTGTGTCAGGAATAGAGCAGTAGCTATTGAGAATCCAATCATTTTCCTAAAGTGGCCTTTTGAATCTGATTCAGTCTTTTATTTAATCGATTTGAGTCTTTATCATCTCGTGTCAAAATCTTGTCATAACTATCAATCTTCAATCAATCAATCATCAAAATGACTAAGTGTTGTGATATCTTGTCTGCTATCTTTTGGGAACCTATCCATACATCCAGGGCACATTATCCTTCATCCATGTCTAATCGAATCTTCAAATCAATCAAACCTTGACAAGGTTGCATCATCTGATCATCTTGATTCAATTCATTCTTCGATTATCTAGATCTTATTCTTTTGTTTCACTTGAGGTTAATGGTGGAGATTAGAGCTTCCTCTCACAAGAAATCTATCACCACTCTCCAAACTCCAACTCTTGAGCAACTCATCAATTCTGGTCTTTACGAGGACGACAGTCTTGGCAACTATCCATTAAAATCTGGTTACATACCTCCTCCATCAACTCACGGAGGTACTCAACATACCCCTCATCAATCTAATCCAGGGAGTCCACAAAATCCTACCATGTCTCAAGTAGGGACAAATTTTGGCTCTCAAAGAGCTCAATCTCGACATGGTGCAAATCAGGAACCCACACTTGAAAAAATTATTCAATATCAAAACGATGATAACTTCAAATGAATGATGAAGCATTTCTTGAAAGAAGATAGAGAAGCATACTTTTTACAATTAGCTCATCAAGGAGCTAAACTTCCTCCCAACTTTAATTTTGAAGACATCATTACACATGAGGAAGAGAATCCACTCATGGCTATGATGAAACAAATGCATGCTATACAAGTTGAACTTAACAATCTCAAGAAAGAGAGGGAACCTAAAGAGTTCTCCATGGAGGCTCTATGTCCTTTTCCATTTGACAAAGAATTGTACATGCCACCATTTCCAAAAAATGGAGATGTCAAAGTATGATAAATATGACGGGCACTCTGATCATGTTAGGGAATTTTATACATAATCAATGGAGTTCATGCATGAACTGACCTACCTTATGCACCTCTTTCCTAGATCTTTGGGAGGAGCATCCATTCATTGGTTTTCAAAATTGCCTTCTACTATCAAAACTTTTGAGGGGTTGATCAAATTGTTTTATCAACAATACTCCTACAATATTCAGCACCCGATCACCATGATTGAGATTTGTAATCTCAAACAATACCTAGGGGAACCATTCCTAACATTTCTTAAGCGATGGAGGAAGAAGTTCTCTCTATATGCCAGACCTATTCCAAAAATAGAAAAACTGGAAATCTTCATCAATAATCTTGTTCCCAAAATCAATTATCCTCTACAAATGCAAGATCATACATCTTTTGATAAGATGGTGGATAATGCTATCAAAATAAAAAAAGTTCTTGTGAAAAAAGGAGAAATCACACTTCAAAAAGACAAGTACGAATCAGGATCTAGTTCTAAAGACAAGAACAAAAATTGGAACAAGAACAAGGGCATCATTACAAATGCCGTTGTTGACACTATCCATGCCCCATCAAAGGCACCAGCTTACAATCTCACTCTTGGCAGTCAAGCCATTAAAGCTTAAGATAAAAAGTCTTCTGAACCATCTCAAAAGAAGCCAGAATACAAAAGATGGGATAAACATCAAAAGTTTACTCCTCTGGGAGAGTCTTTAGAATCAGCTATGAAAACTCTATTGGCTGATAACATCATCTCTTTACCACCAATCTGACCAAATGATCAGCACCCCAAACCGAAATGGTGGAGAGGAAACAAATTCTGTGATTTCCATTGAAGTAAAGGTCACAAAACTAATAATTTCTACGACTTGAAGCATACCATTCAAGATCTGATCGATAGTGGAGACATCACAATTGACAATCCCCAAATCAATAACAATCATACAACATTCATAGAACCATTTCTGAAACATGGTCAAGAAGTTTCAACTTCTCAGCCTAATATGGGGGCAAAAGTCAACTATGCCTACCCTGGAAATAATGTTGTCATCAATATGGTTGAACCATGTCTCTCTGAAAGTTGCAATGTCATCACAATCATATGAAGAGATAGAGATCATTCCTTAGCTAACATAGTTACTCAATCACAAGCTCAAACACATTGGAAAGGACAAATCCCAGATTCATCAAATGTCCCTAAGGTTCCCTTCAATCTTTCATCTGCTTCTAAACAGAAGGCTACTTCCAAATCTTCCAATCCAAAGGATATAAGGCATACATCTTATAGCATTGTCCAACAACTCCAACACACTAATGTGAAAATCTCCATGTTTGAGTTGCTTCAAATATCTCCAGCTCATAGAGCCATTCTCGATAAATCTTTGCTCAGTTCCAATGTTCCTGATGACCTTGATTTAGACAGGTTCCAGACTATGGTTGGACATCTTACATCTCTGCAATATATCTCCTTTTTAGAGGAAGATGACAACTCCTTGAGTCACCCACATAATCAGCCTTTGCATATAGAAGTCTTGATCCAGAATCATAGAGTCAAACATGTGTTGATAGATGGGGGCACTGGCCTAAACATTTGTTCTTACAGCATCATCACACAATTGGGATTTTCAGAATTGGCTATTGATCCTAGAAAGAAAATAACTATCAAAGCCTATGATGAACAAGAAAGATCTTCTAAAGGCACCATTATCTTACATATCATAGTGGGTCCAGTTATCAAAGATACCATCTATCAAGTGCTTGATCTACCTTTGGCCTACAACGTCCTTCTAGGGAGACCATGGATACATGAAATGCAAGCTATTCCTTCTACATACCATCAATGTTTGAAGTTTCCTTATGAAGGAGTAGAGGTTACTATCCCTACAGATCTGAATACAACTTGCAACACCTTGAAGGAAATTGCAGATAAGCTTGTACCTAATAATAGAGAATCTTCCATTGAACCAACTAAAGAAGCATCTGCATCTAAAATGGAAGATCTTGCAAAAGAGGTTAATATCAAAGAAAATAGTATGGGAGAATATACTATCAAGCCAGTCTTATCTTTGACATCTCTCCCTATCTCGCCTAAGTCTTATGGGCAATCTTTGAAATAATCCAAACTAGACTCTAAAGAACCTCTTGAAGCATATAAAAAGAATTTTTTGGTAGAACAAGTATCCAAGAAAGAGTTTGAAGAGGATGAAGCTGTGCTATCATGGCTATACAAAGATGAACCTAAATCTCAAGTAGTTCAAACTAGTGACTCTACAGTATCCAAAATCTCTTCTAAGTCATATGGTCCAGGAGATAAATTGATAGCTAAGATGGGATATCTAGGTCAAGGACCTCTAGGAGTCAAATGGAAAGGTCTCATGGTACCTCTCCCACATACTAGTAGAGAAAATAAAGGCAAAGTTGGCTTAGGCTTTAAGAAGAAACCGTATCACCTCAAAGGTAATTGCTCTCATGTCATAGAGCAGATCACACCAGGAGAACCTCTTCTTAAGAAAGAAGAAATAGAACCATCAGATAGTGATTCAGATAGTTTAGAAATCATCCCCTATGAAAAATTACCTAAGGAAATCAAAGACCTTCTTGATGATAAAGATGATCTAATCAAAAGAATTAATGTAGTAGAAACACAAAACCCTACTATCAACCAAGAGATAGTTGCAACAGAAGAACTAGCTAATCTCAAAAAAAATCAAGAAGAGGGAGGTGGTAGTGATTCTGAGACAGATTCCCATGAGTATGAATTCAAATCAGAATCTGAGGGTAACCCTTCTTGGGGTATTCACCCCAACTTTACTCATGTTCTAAGATTTCCTAGAGATCCTGAATCAGAAGCTGAATCAAATGACTATGAATGGAGAGCCATTCCAGAACTAGATGAAGATGAGCTTATTATAGAGAAACATGTTGATATTATTCACCAATATGTACCTAATCCCAATGTGAGTCTAGAGTGAAATGATGAACCTATCAAGTCTGATCCACCTATGGCTGAATTGAACTCCCATGATGACATTGAGCCTATTCATGAATTGAATGTCTTAAGTTGTAATATCACCTTTGAACTCAAGTGTTAGGTTAGGACCAATGATGGTAGATCCATATCTGTAAACACTATCTCCCAATCTTTCCCTACTTTGACTATCCAATATCTAGAACTTATTGATCAAACCTCCACAAATCCAAGCCATGGTATTTATACCTTCCCAAATGACCATGCCCTTGCTTGCTACCTCAATGCAATTGAGCCTATGAGGACTTCCATCAGTGAACCAAGCGTCATCATGACTGAGTCAGACATCAAATATCTTAGTTAGAAAAACAAGAATAAAAAGAAAAAGAAAAAGAGTTCTAAGGGTGAAAACCACTTTGTGGCAGTCTCAGAACCTACAAAAGTAAAAATAAAAGATGTATCCAAAGGTGAAAACCTCTCTGAGGCACCTAAGGATGAGATATTTGATGTCCTTCTGAGTCATTTACAGGACAGATCTCCAGTTCTAATTGATCCCACTCAATCCATCAATTTGGGTACAATAGAGGAACCACAATTGGTAAATGTAACACAATCATTATCAGAAGAAGAGAAGCAAAAATTTACAACATTCCTAGCAGAGAAGAAGATCAACTTTGCATTGAAATATTCAAATATGCTAGGATTGGATCCTAATCTTATAATGCACCATTTATCTATTGCTCCAAATGTCAAACCTGTCAAGCAAAAATTGAGAAAGATGCATCCTCATGTTGCACTCTTGGTAAAAGCTGAATTAGAGAAGCTCCTAAATGCTGGATTCATCCAAGTTATTGACTATGCAGAGTGGATCTCTAATATTGTACCTATTTCTAAACTAGATGGGTCAATCAGAGTGTGCACAAACTTTAGAGATGTGAATAGAGCATGCCCTAAGGATGATTTTCCACTACCTAACATTGATATGATAGTGGACATGACTGCGGGTTTTGAGATGTATTCCTTAATGGATGGTTTCTCTAGATATAATCAAATAAAAATTGCTCCAGAGGATCAAGAGAAAACTGCTTTAACATGTGCATGGGGGACCTTCTGTTGGAATGTCATGCCATTTGGGCTTAAAAATGTTGGTGCTACATATCAAAGAGCAATGACATCTATTTTCCATGACATGATGCATCAAACCATGGAAGATTATGTTGATGACACATTACCAAAATCTATGATTAGAACTGAACATCTAAAGGACTTGACCATGATCCTAGATAGAATGGAAAAGTTTAGTCTCTGACTAAATCCTAAGAAGTGTGCTTTTGGTGTCACTTCTGGAAAGCTCTTAGGATACATAGTTTCAAAAAAGGGCATTGAAGTTGATCCAGCTAAAGTAAAGGCTATAATGGAAATGCAACCTCCAAAGAATATTAGTCAAATGAGGACATTGCAAGGAAGAGTTCAATCTATTAGAAGATTCATATCACAGCTAGCGGACATTTCACAGCCTTTTACAAAAACATTACATAAAGGTGTGACATTTGCATGGAATGAGGAGGGTGAAAAGAATTTTAACCATATCAAGAAGTATCTATCCAATCCTCCCATCTTGATGCCTCCTATTCATGGGAAGCCATTGATCTTATATGTCTCCGCAATAGCCACATCACTAGGGGCATTGCTAGCGCAACATGATGAAGACAAAAAGGAAAGAGTCATTTATTATATAAGCAGAACATTGGTGGCATATGAAAAGAACCATTCTATGATTGAGAAAGCTTGTCTCGTTGTGATCTTTGCATCATAGAAAATAAGACACTATATGTTATCTCATACCATGCATGCTTCTAAGTGAATTTGACATTGAATATGTTGAAAGAAAAGCTATAAAAGGTCAAGTTATTGCTGATCAAATAGCAGATGCACCCATGTTTGATGACACACCAATGCAAATGGAATTTCCAGACTCCTCTATTATACACCTATCTTCTAGAGAATGGCAATTGTTCTTTGATGGCTCCTATACACAAAATGGATCTGGAGGAGGCATACTATTCATAACTCCTCAAGGATACTCAATCCCAAAAGTGTTCAGATTAAAATTTCCTTGCACAAACAATATTATGGAATATGAAGCCCTTTTGAATGGTATGAAATTAGCAATTGAGTGGAGAGTGACAGAGCTACACATTCATGGAGACTCTCAACTTGTTATTCATCAAGTAAATGATGTGTACCAAACTAAAGATGAAAAGCTCATTCCTTACAAGAAAATGGTAGATGATTTAAAGAAGTATTTCATATCTATCACATTTGAGAAAATTCCTAGAATGGAGAACAAGGCTGCCAATGCAATGGCAACACTATCTACTTTATTACAATAGCCTGAACATGAGCTACGCTACGAGTTCCTGGTGGAAGCACTCTCTTATCCTGCATATGAATCCCCTGAAACCCGCATGATCTGCACCATTGTTGGTCATGATTCATCTAGATACAAAGACCTCTTTTCCTATCTCCAAGACCAAATCATTCCCGATACCTTCAACCGCCATGAAAAGAAATACCTTATCTGTAATGCCTCCCGATATGTCATCATTGGTCACAATCTATACAAATGAGGTCTAGATGGTATGCTACTTAGATGTTTAGAATGGGAAGAGTCTCAATGTGCATTAGAGGAAGTCCATGATGGTATTTGTGGGTCACACTCCAACAGTTTAACATTAGCTCGAAAAATTATTAGGGTTGGGTACTATTGGCCTAAAATGGAGAAAGAGGCTATCAAATTTGCTAAGAATTGTCAAAAATACCAAGTACATGGCAACTTAATTCATGCTCTAGGGAGGGATCTAATCCCCTTTACAACACAATGGCCTTTCCATCAATGAGCATTTGATCTTATTGGGATGATTCATCCTCATTCTTCTAATGGACATACCCATATAATCAAAACCACAGATTATTTTACAAAATGGGTAGAAGCGGTCCCTTTGACACAAGCAACTGGAAAGAAGATATCAATGTTCATATTGAACTATATCATATGTAGATATGGGATACCTCATTCCATAATCACAGATAATAATGGATAATTCAAGAACAAAGACCTTGATGATCTATGTGCCAAATTCAAGATCACACAACATTGGTCTTCTATCTACTATCCTCAAGGGAATGGACAAGCTGAGGCCTCTAACAAAAACCTATTGAAGATCTTGCATAGAACAGTAAACAAAACTGGCAGAGACTAGTATCTCATGATTAATCCAGCTCTATGGGCCTACAGAACAAGTATCAAAATGCCTACAAGGGCTATGCCTTTCACTTTAGTTTATGGGTCTGAAGCAGTACTACCTATTGAGGTTGAAATCCCATCACTAAGAATCATAATTCATGGTCTAGTAACTGATGATGACTACAGAGTGTCTAGGTTGCAAGAACTTGAACTACTAGATGAGTGCAGACAAGTAGTGTATGATCATCTTAGAGTATATCAGAACAGAATGTCTAGAGGCTACAACAAGAAAGTCAGACATAGAGAATTTTAGGTTGGTGATCTAGTCTTGAGAGAAAATCCTAAAAATCAATCACATCGAGAATGCAAGGGGAAGTTTGAACCCAACTGGCTGGGTCCCTTTGTAATCACTACTACTTTTGGCTCTGGTGCCTATCAACTCTCAATGATTGAAGGAGAACAGCTCTAAGAACCAATCAATGTTCTCCATATGAAGAAATTCTACACCTAAGGCATTCAGTCTATGGTAAAATGTCCTAAAATTTGTTTTATAAAAATTAGAAAAAGTCTTGAAAAAATGAACATCTTGGTGAAAACCTAGCAATAGGCACCTTGATGATTCAAAAAAAAATAAAAAATATCAAAAGTACAAAAGTACAAAAAAAATTTTAAAAATGAAAAAAAAAAATGAGAAAAAGAAAAAGTGCCTTGGTGAAAACCTGGAAACAGGTGCCTTGGTAGCAAAAATAGAATCTCTACCAAGATGGTGAAAACTCAGCAAATAGGTGCCACTTGTTTCAAAATGCTCCATCTATCAGTGCAATCTTGGTCTTTCCTAGCTTTCAGTTTTGCTTTAGTTTGTACATATCTCCCGATTTGTTTCTACATTTCCAATTTTCAATAAGTCGGTCTATACACCACTCAGCTCAAGCGTCTGTATCCTATCAATGCTTAACACTTGGGGGCAATCAATGTGATATCCTATGGCCTCCAGTATATCTTAGACATATCATATCCAGTCAGAGTCCTTTGAAGCTTCATTTGAGTTAGTAAGTTTGTCACATCTCCAGAAAGAATTTTGCATCTACAACAATGCAATCAAACATCAAAACAAACTGAAAACAATCTATGCTTTTTCATGCTTTTATCTCCTCGTATGCTTACTGATTTGCATTGAGATTTTTTCATATTGTGTCCCTTTGAGCTCTTTGATGATGTCCTTTATGGGATTTAGAGAGTGATGAATAGGGGCATAATCTTTTCTTTGTCTTCTGCTTGTATGTGATAATCTAATAACTTTGGAAATTCTGGATTGAAATGGTGTCCGACTGTAAGAGCCTCTATCTCAAATTGGATGGCCATGCATACCTCGACCATTGATACCCAAAAAATTCAAGGAAGTTTGATCTCACTATTGTCTTTTTGAGTAAGTTCTTTCTCCTACTATGAAACACAATCTTACCTAAGGATGTGAATGATAAAGGGTCACTACGGGTAATTCACACTAGATTTAGAATGATCTCTTGACTGTTTGATGTGTATGTTAAATGCAAATTGCTATATCAAAATGGACATGATATTCAGGTCATCTTGGCATTTATGCCTTGGTGCTTATATCTAATCTGACATTCTGAAAATAAAATCAATATTCATATATCCATGGTTGTTGACCAGTGGGTGTTGTATTGATTCTTGCACATACAAATTGATATTCATATGTCTATGGTTTCATAGCTAGTGGGCATTGTATTGATTTATCCAGTTACCTAAGAGTTCAATGATGATAACAAATCGACACATGATCAGTGACTAGGTCCTAGGTCTTAGGTTGCATTTCATTTTGCATGTCTCTTTGCATTTTGCATGTTGCATGATCTCACAATGGCTAAACGAACTTCAATGCTTAAACAATTCTCCACTCCCATCTTCAAATCTAACAAGAGCTGAATCTCACACGAAGGTTCCTCCAATGAAATAGCAAGTAGAATCCTTTTTTTCAAGATCAAAATCAAAATCTGAGATCATTCATATTATCAACTACTTGCATATTCAACCTTCGATCATCATAGAATTCCAGTATTCAACTTAAGTGATTATCTTACATCAAAATATCAAAATTTCAACTTGGTCAACCATGGTTAACTCATGGTCAAACCTAGTCAAACTTGGTCATCTGGACCTCTAAACAATGCAGAATGCATTCCCATACATGTTTGACCACTTCTCCAATCAATTAACATGCTTCTAAACTATCAACATTGACTTTTCTTGTCAGATTTCGATTGCCTCACTAGGGTTTTTAGTAATGGTTTGACTCTGCAACTTTTATGATCCAAAGGGGTGAACTCCAATCCTGACACACCAGGGTTTTGACATAGTCCGAGAACTTAATCTTCAGGAGCTGCTAGGGTGATATGGAATTTTGCGCACAATTCATCCATGTCCTGATTTTGAAATTGTTTCCCATGATCAATAATGAGATACATAGGTATACCATATCTACAAATGATATAATTTAAGATAAACATGGATATTTGTTTCCCTGTGGTGGTTATCAATGGGATGGCCTCAATCCATTTAGTAAAATATTATGTTGCAGTGAGAATCCATTTGTGACTGTTGGAAGATGGAGGGTTGATAGTGCTCACAAGGTCGAGCCCCCACCGACTGAAAGGCAAGGTAGTTGTAAAAGGATGTAACTCTTGCACTGGGGCATGAATAAGGTTTCCATGTATCTGACATTTCTTGCATGCTCTAGCAAAATGAAAGGAATATGTTTCCATGGTAGGCCAATAATAACCCATACACATGAGTTTCTTAGCCAAAGAGGGACCACTCGAATGTGTCCCACAAATACCCTCATGTATGTCTCGCAAGGCAGTTTGAGCTTCATCATGCTTGAGACATCGTAGGAGAGTACCGTCAAGACCTCATCGATAACGGTTATCAGATATTAGGACATAGCAGGAGGCTTGGTGGAGAAAAGTTCATTTTTGATCATGGGATAGGTCAGGGGGTAGAATGTCATTTTTTAGATAGGAATAAATTTTTCCATAGATGGGGGTGTCGTGTCCAATTAGATGACATATAATACTCGTATCAGGATCATCATATGTAGGACAAGTTAGGGATTCCACCAAGAACTCAAAATGGACCTTGGTATCTTCTGTATCAAGCAAAAAAGAAATCATTGCCATTGCATTGGTAGCCTTGTTATCATGCCGAGGAATCTACTCAAAAGTGATGACTGAGAAATATTGTTTGAAGTCATCAACCATACATTTATATGGTAATAAATTATCATCTTTAGTCTGATAATCATCATTAACCTAGTTTATAATCAACTGAGAATCCCCATAGACATTTATTTCAGTTACTTTCCATTATAAAGCCATCTTTAACCCAATCAGCAAGGTTTCATATTCTACTACATTGTTGGTGCAAGGAAAGAGTAGCTTGTAAGATTTCAGAATGGTGTATCCTTGTGGTGTGACAAAAAGAATACCAGCTCTTGAACCCTGTTGAGTATATGATCCATCAAAATATAGTTGCCAAGTTTGTGTAGATAAAGTTGAGATGTGTGCATCAGGAAAATCTATGTGTATAGGTTGGTCATCCATTAATGGAGCATCTGCTAGCTGATCTGCTATCACTTGACCTTTGATAGCCTTCCTATCTACATATTCAATATAGAATTCACTAAGTAGCATGACCCACTTAGCCAATCTACCTTTTAATGCTATTTCGCTTATTAGATACTTTAAAGGATCAATCTTGGTGATGAGCTGGATTGAATGTAACAACATGTAATTTTGCCACTTCTGTGATGCAAAAACAATGGCCAGACATGCTCTTTCTATAGGATAATAATTTAGCTCATAGCCCACTAGGGTGTGACTGAGATAATAGATGGCTTTTTCTTTTCCTTCATGATCTTGCTGAGCCAGTAGAGCACCTAGTGAAACTACCATAGCTAAAATGTAGAGCAAGAGTGGCTTGCCCAGAATTGGTGACATCAGAGTTGGAGGATTCACCAAATATTGCTTGATTTTATTGAAAGCTGCTTCACACTGATCATCCCATTGGAATAAGATATTTTTATGCAACAAATGTTGAAAGGGATGACTTTGATTTGCTAGTTGAGAAACAAATCTTCGGATGGATTGGAGATGTCCCTGCAAGGATCTTAACTGATTGATGTTAGTGGGGGAAGCCATCTCTAATATTTCTTTAACTTTTTCTGGATCTACTTCGATTGCTTTGGCTGAGAAATGTACCCTAACAGTTTATTGAATGTGACACCGAAGGCACATTTCTTTGGATTGAGTCAAATCTAGTACTTTTCCATCTGAGTGAATATTCTATCCAACACTCTCAAATGACCAGCTCTATCTTTGGATTTTGCTAATATTTCATCCACATAATCTTCCATAATGGTGTGCATCATATCATGAAAGATTGTGGTCATTGCTCTTTGGTAAGTTGCTCTAGCATTTTTGAGGCCAAAAGGCATCACATTTCAGTAGTATGTACCCCATGGACAAGTAAAAGCCATTTTTTCTTGGTCTTTTGGTGCAATCTTGATTTGGTTATAGCTAGAAAATCTATCCATTAATGATAACATCTCATACCTAGCTGTTAGGTCAACAATAATATCAATATTTGGCAGAGGAAAGTCATCTTTCAAACAAGCTTTATTAAGATCTCAAAAATCAATACAAATCTTGATAAACTTGTCTGGTTTTGAGATGGGGACAATATTTGAAATCCACTTAGCATAATCAATAGCTCAAATGAATCCAACATCTAGGAGCTTCTTCAATTCTTCTTTAACCATTAGTGAAATGTGCAGGTGCATCTTGCGGAGCTTTTGCTTAACTGGTTTTACACCTGGCCTGATAGATAAATGATGCATAATGAGATTTGGATCTAGGCCAGGCATATCAACATAGGACCAAGCAAAGTTGATTTGTCTTTCTTTGAAATTTTTTGCAAAAGCTTCCTTCTTTGATTCTGTCAAGGATGCTACTACTTTGAGGATGCGCAGAGACTCTTCTGTTCCAATGTTAAGAGGTACCATTGGTTCTATAAGAATAGTAGATTGCTCTTGATATAGATAGTTGGGAATAGTGTCAATCATTCCATCATCAGGTGACTTAGAGAGGTTTTCACCATCAGATGCATCATTTCTTTTTACAATTTTTGGATCTAATATTGCCACTGAGTGGTTTTCACCATTAGATCTATTGATTATTTTTATATTTTTATGACTGAAAGGATTGGCACTCTCACCAAAGTAGGCCATGTCATTGAGTTCTATTAGAAATCCTGACTTGTGATCTCCTGGTGGTAAATGATCTTTGATTCCAAGATAGTCAATTATTGCATCATCATTATGGAATACATCAAGTTCTGGATGATCAGGGGAATCCCAATCAATAAGTTTGGGATGTGCAAGGGGCATTGGATCATTCGGGTCAGTTTGAAAGGCAGAGATGGTATTGATGGAAAAGTTGTCAAGGTTTATGATGGTATCAGCGAGGTCTATTTCCATACTCTCATCTGATTCATCTATCACAAGATAACACTCACTTCCCTCACGATTGACAAGAGTAGTATTACGTGGGACCAATCCTAGTGAGTCACTCCTTGAACTCTCTGCCTCATGGTAATCATTACTATAGTGATGGACAACATAAAATCCTATTTTTGTAGTACAATCAGATAATGAATCCCATTCATAATCATTTGAGTCAGAATCATCATTATCCCCAAGTCTATCAATGATTCTCTGTGCTATCCTTTGTTTCTCGGGATCTACATACATACCATTCTTCCTAAATTGCAAGGTAGGAGCTGTAGATATCTCATGAAAAGGTGTGATCTTTTCCTTTCCTTTTGGTTCCTTTGGTCCTTCTCCTTTGTATCCTAATCCTGTAGTGTCTCTTTGATATTTAGGATTTTGTAAAATCAGTTTGAGAACACCTTCTCTTTGTAACCCTATAGGTCTAGCACCTTGGTATCCCATCTTTTGTAGCAAAGTATACCCCTTGCCATAGACATCAGGTGATATATATTCATTTTTGATATCCTCTTCATTCTTCTATGACTTAAGAAAATAAGTAGCATTACGCTCAACTGCCTCTTTGGATATTGTGCCCCCACTTATAAATGTGTCATAAACAAGTGTTGAAGGGGGTTCTGATTGTTGTTTAGTGATCAAAGATCTACCATATGATCTAGGAGATAAAGGTAACTCTATGATGCAAAGAGCTTGACCTAAAGTTTATTCTCCCATACTTCTTTCTTTTATGTCTATCTTGATCCCATTTGATTTTGAAGTTGATGCTATATTACTAGGATCACTGGGTGTAGTTGTAGAAGATCCAGTATGGTTCTAAGGTATCAAAGAGTCATATGTCTTCATAGAACTACAATACTAGAACAGGTTAGTGTCTCCTTTGATAGTGACTTCCTAACCATTATGAGGGAATTTCAAGCATTGATGATAGGTTGATGGCACAGCTTGCATGGAATGAATCCATGGTCTTCCCAAGAGAATATTATAAGCAAGATCCATGTCTAGGACTTGGCAAGGTACATCTTTGATTATAGGACCTACTCTGATTGGTAAAACAACAGACCCCTTGGATGACCACTCTTCCTCATCATAAGCTTTTATCATGATTTTCTTCTTGGGATCAACAACATTTTCATAAAATCCCAATGCAAGGACTAGTTTCAATGTACAGATATTTAAGCCAGCTCCTCCATCTATTAGTACTCATTTGATTTTGTGACTCTAGACAAGGACTTCAATATGTAGGGGAGCATTATGAGGTTGGGTAATAGCTATGTCATCATTCTTAGTGAAGGATAGGTAATGCAGGGTTGTTAAATGGCCCACCATAGCTTCAAATTGATCATGATCTAGATTTGTGGGGACTTGAGTTTCTAAGAGAGATTTTTCAAGGATATCTTTGTGAGATGGGGATAGATGCAAAAGGTCTAAGATGGATATCTAGTTAGGTGTTTTCTTGAGTTGTTCCAAAAGGTTGTATTGGTTGGAAATATTCATTGTAGACTTTGGGACATAAAAAAACTTGTTGTGAGGTGCATTTGGTTTAGACTCGACTCCTTGGAGAGTAACTTTGGATTGAGCACGAGTAGTAACATGGACTGGGTGACTCTCTGATTTTCCTTTGATGGTAATGACATTGGCATAATACTTAGAAAGATGACATTCAGAAATGTTACCAATAGATCGATAGGGAGTGGAATTATAATTGGCTTGATTGTCACTCTTAATATTGGAAGAACCTCCTTTTTCATGCTTAGGAAGTGGATCTTTGAAAGTCGTATGTGATTCATTTGAGGTATGTCCATCAAAAATAATTTCACCACTTTCAATTAAGTCTTGAATTACATTTTTGAGCCTTTTGCAATAATTGGTTTTATGTCCTTTGCCTCTGTGAAATTCGGAATAATCATGCTCATCCCACCAAGAAGGCTTCAATCTAGGTTTGAAATCTTTTGTGTCAGGAAGTGTAATGAGTTTATTTGTGATTAACTTCCATAATGCTGATTTGAGAGATTCCCCTAAAGGAGTAAAGTTTCTTCAAGGTGACATGAAAGACAACCATGTTTTAGATGAATCTTTGTTGGTGTTTTGATTTGCAAATTGATTGTTGTAAGTACCTTGAGTAGCATTGGCCTGACTTGTGAGATTGAGAAGGGGTTGTGTTGGTTTGACATTATGATTATCAACAATCCCATCATTGACAATGTTTTTGTTTTTATTCCAGAATTTTGATTTGTTATTGTTGTAGTTGTTGGAATTGGAATTTGAGGATCCAACATTGTCTTTAGAATAAAGTTTAATCTCGCCTTTTCTGACCATGGCTTCCTCAATCTTGATACCATTTTCTATGAGCTTATTGAAGTTTGGTGGACATTGCAATTGTAACCTATAACTCATTTATGTTGTAAGGTTATGCACAAAAATATCCATCTTTTCTTGTTCAGGAATCGTTCGTGGATATTTGGCAAACAATTGACACCATCTTTGCAAAAAAGTAAGGAAGGGTTCTCCATTCTTTTGATGTGCATTGCAAAGATCAAGCATAGTGACTTCATGTTTGATTTTATATGAATAATGAGTCACAAATTTGTCAAGAAGCTCATTGAAAGATTTAATGCTTGGGGGTAGTTTGGAGAACCATTCCATGGCTTGTCCTCCTAAACTTCATGGAAATAGTCACATAAGATAAGTATAATTGTGAGTGACTTTAATACAAGCAGCACAAAACTCATGAATGTGGTCTTGTGGATCTGAATTCCCTTTGTATTTGTCAAATTTTGGTACCTCAAAATTAGGAGGGAATGGAATCATTGCTAAGTTCTTATCAAAAGGATAAGGACATATATCATCCAAGGAATACTTATTTGTTGATGATCCAGTTTGGATGTCACGGATTTGTTGTTGAAGCATCTGGATTTGTTGTAGGATGGGATCCAAAGATAATCTGTTTCCTTGAGAGTTTTGGGAAACATTGTTGTGGGAAGCATTGTTTTGTGAAGCATGATTTTGGGAAGCATGGTTTTTTTGATCATTTTGAGAAGCAGTGTGTTGTTCATGACTATGAGAAGCATTGGATTATTGATTGGTTTCCTTTGCTCCATGAGTGTCTTGAGAACCTTTAGGGATTTCTTGATTGTTTGTGTGAGCTGGTTCTCTAAGATGGGAAACATCAAAATCACTTTGTAACTTAGCTCCTTGTTGATCAAGCATGAGGAAATACATCTCTTTATCCAAGCCTAAGAGTCATTCCATGACTTGGAAAAATTTAGGATCTTGTGTAGCATCTCTAAGTTCTTCATCGGTAGGTTCGTTATCTGATGTGAAAAGTGAAGTTTTCTTAGGAGGCTCTTTGGACCAAGGGTTCTCCTCATTGCTAGTATTTCCTTCCATATTGCCCAGGGATTTTGGATTAAGAGGTTGTTTGAATTTTTGAGATCAAGTTTGAACCATAAAATGGAGAAAATTGATTGTGGGATGAAGGATTTTTTATGAGAAGATATGGAAAGTGAGTGATAGAAAAGATATTGAAATGTGTTGAAAAGTGATAAGAAAACTTGATAAACTCTAAGTCAATAGGAGGTATAGATCTCACTATGATATGACAAAGGGAAATCAAGAGATAAAAACCTAAGTAAGTTTGGTGGTTAAGGATGATATATCCTGATATGGTAAACCCACAAAGATCAAAATATGATAGATTAGGTAATGTTTCAACACTAAATTGAGAATTTCAAAGATTGGAAGAAAATGATTTGATAAGTCTTGATGAAGGAATGATAAAAAATGATGAAAATGGTCAAACTAAAGATCAGAGGTTTGTGTAAATTGACTATTTTTTCCAAAATCTTACTAAGGATGAAAATGGGTATTTGAAAAAGTGATTCTGAAAATTACAAAGTTTGTGGAAATGCTCACTGTTGTAAATGCACAGCAACAAAAGCACAGGATAGATTGATAAATGTGCAACAAGATTAGATAGATGCGCAACAAAATTTGACAGATGCAAATTGGTAAAATCAAAATCACAGACAATCTAAACAGATGTGTAACAAATGTGATCAAATGCGCAGTAAGATGTGATATATGCGCAGGTTCTGAAGTTTTGATCTGAATTGAAATTTTTGGATGTTTTTGATGTTTTCTGGTTGTTTGGCAAAATGAAAAATGTATAAACACACGCACGTAAGATAGAAATGATTTTAATCTAACTATGCTAATATGAATGCACAAACACGCTTACAATCCTATGGTTGGCAAGGACGATATCTACTAAATCCCCACTAGGATAATAAAATCCAGCCATGCAAATTCATAGTGGACAGTCTAGGAACTTGGAGGCATGGGCTCCTCCTTACAATAAACTCACTTCTCAAGCACACAAGTTTTGAATTCAATGGGTCATTACTTCCCAAAAAATTGCTATCTCTACTATGAACCATGAATAATGTGGGGTGTCTTCATGAGCTTGGATGACTCCTTAAGCCAGTAGATAGAAGATTTTTGGCCACTAAACAAAAGCTTTTAGTAAGGATATCCATTTAGGTGGTTGTGATCAAGTCATTTTTCCAATTAAGGGGTCTCTCCCAATCCTTTCAAAGCAAGGCTTTCACCGCTACTAAGTAGGACTTTAACGCACCACTGGGGTACTGGAGGAGATTTTGGTTGCCACAATGAATTCACACCTGTCTAATGTGAGACTAATCACAATAGCATTTTTTATATATTGGTTTGGAAGGGCTTGGCTTTAGCCTATTACCAGTTGGGTCATTCCTTGGGGTGAGCACCTCTTTTCCCACCAAAGACCGCCCTCTAAAAATTATAACAATTTCTCTTACACCCAAGGTCCACAAATGGCGAGGGGAGAGGATATGTTGTTATAATTTTGGGATTACAGATATGCGATTAAGCAAGACACAACAAACACTTGAGCTATGCTAAAGAATACACACAAAGAAAAAACATGTCTTATTTTAAGCCCAAACGAGATTATAGTTTATTTTGCAAACCCCTTGGCAATCTGCAATCAAACCATTAGAAAATTTGTTTTTAGCAATGGGGTCTTCAAGATTACATCCTACAAAATAGCCTAAATACTACTAGAATGAACAGACACTTGTTAAAATGTTAGCTAAAAATCTAAACAACTGTTAAACTAAAATCTACCATAGCAAATGACAAATGTGCAAAATAGTGAACTAAATACGCAAAAATTTTTTTATAAATGCGTAGAAAATATGAATGCACAACATGGAGATACCAATGCATAGTTAGATGATGTATATGCACAACTATTACAGATGCACAATAGAAAAATATGTATGCACAAAATAGTTTAATGAATGCGCAGAAATATGACAAAAAGTGAAAATGCAGAAAGAAAAATAGTGATTGTGGTGTCAGAAAATGAATGCGCAACAAACATGAATGGATGCACCAGAATCATGGATGAATGCGTTGAAATATCCTGTAGAAAAATCTGCACATGGAAAACTAAAAACTAAAATTGAAAAACCTAATTGGGCCCTCCTAGCGCCAAAAATGTATGCAAATTAGATGTCTAATAACTAGAGATGATAAATTAACTATTGAAAGCCAATAAATCAATCTAATGCAACACAATGAAGAATACAAAGTAACTATAAAATGATGAAACTAAATCAATTACCTTCACCTACCATGCAGCTTGTCTCCATTGTCCTCCTAGCCTTTATTTCTTGAAGAGGTTGAGCTCTCAGATTTCCAAATGAAGCCTTCTCCCAAGATGCTACCAAAGTGTGGAGATTTTATGAAATGAGTGCACAATAGCTTGTGCAATCTAATGGATGGAATGTAAATGAAATGATGATAATATGGATTGATTGTTCTTAAAATGCTTGGATGCTTGGATGCTTGATTTCTTGAATGCTTGAATGCCTATTACAAAAATACCTATTAGCTCACAAATGGGAAATGAGGCTCCTTTTATAGATTTTTGGAGGATCTAGACCTAGGTGGCACAATCCTACGGTTGAGAATGAAAGGTGGAAGATCGTAGGGCTAGGATTGACTTGGTTGAAGGAGTTGAGAGAAAGGGGGATGTACTTGGAATATGAGAGGAAGAATAGGGATGATGTTCCTCTCACATTGACATGGAAGAGAACAAGGTGGAAGGGAAAGACACATATCAAGTGTCTCACAAAGACGAAATAGAGAAAGAGGGAGAGACCTTTTCCTCATGAGGACCCTTTGCAAAAGTGTCCTATGAGTCACCTTTGACCCTTAGAGGTGGCTTGAGAAGCCCCTTAGGAATAGGGAATGTCTCTTGACTTGGTTGTTGAGAGGACATGTGGTCATGAGACTAAGTCCTATGAGGCCATGTAGCCCTTAAGAATAGGACATGTGTGTGTGAGGATAAATACTAATAAATAATTAATAATAATTATTTATTTTAGCCAAAGTGATGTGTCAGGTGACTAGGTAGGTGAGGTGGACTAGGGAACTTAGTTATATTTAGGTGATTGTCTATTTAATTAAATCACTTTAATAAGACTAATTAGAAGACTTAGGATAGAGGAATAGACTATAGTGAATTTAGTAAATAAATTGAATAATTTATTTAACAAATAGAAGAATAATTATTATTTTATATAATAAATATTTAATTAATTTATCAAGTCAATATCAATTAAATAATAAATATTTAATTAATTAATGAAGCCATTTTTAAATGCATACAATTTTGTAAGGCTATGTGAGAGTTGACAGATGTTTTAGCATTTAATATTTGTTTGTAAGATTTAATTGTTTCATCAGCCAACTTGTGGCTGGGAATTAGTATTTATAGGATTCTTGGGTAGTTGTTTGGGCATTAGTTATTGGCAAGAAGGTTAGTAGCCTATGAGCTTAGGAGTAGGAAGATTGCTTGGAAGTTTAAGTACAAGTTCAGATCTTTCCTGGGTGCCTACTAGTGTGCTGTGTGTTGCAGACCTAGACTAGCTGGATGCTGATGTTGGGGAAAAGATTTGGATCCTGTGAGATCTTGTAGACTGTTACTTACATTGTAATTGGTCGTACTCGATAAGGCCTTACAGCCCGGTACATTGCATGTAATCAATGTTTTCATGAATAAAGACTTCTATTTCATTGTAGATTTGTTATTGTTATTGTGTATTTCCACTACATATTGGTTTGGCTACAAGGTCATTCAGTCCTTAATTGGGTCCACCCACCTTGACTACATTACGTAGCTACAATTTTGGCAGCAATAAGGATAGTGAAAGAAAATGTACAGTTTAATCTTTGTGAGATCTTGCACACACAATTGACAGACAACATTATAGCTATAAAACATGACAAGAGTAAAGTATTCAAGTTCATCTCACTAATCATATACATGTACTTTCATATTGTTGGTAAGGTTTCTGATCTTTACCTAGATAGAATTAAACCTACCTTGCCTCAAATTTCACTAAAGGCAACATTAGAGAGAAATTTGAAAGACTTCATGGATCTAGAGATCAAAACATTCAGAATTAAGATGCAAAGAAGGTTCAGAATACCTAATAAGTTAGTGGAGAAATTCAAGGAAACTATATGTTTTATGGTGGAAATAGATTCTACATGCATGGAAGCAGTTGAGCCTAGAACAAAGTGGATTCATCCACTTGGTTATGAAGTATATGAGCATATTTTGGAAGTCTATGCACAAGTCCTTCTATCTACACCAAAGGATCCCAATGAACCTAGATGGGGCACATATGAAGAGAAGACAAAACAAGTTGATTATGTCTTGTACACTACAAAAACTAAGGGGAAAGCATCTCATATTACCTATGATATTCTAAAAATTCACGGTGTCACCCAAGAAGACCTAGATAAATCAAGGGAAGCCAAGATTTCTATGAAACTTGAAAGCGCACCCTCATATGTAGAAGTTAAAGAAGAAAAATATGATGATAATCCAAAGGAGAAGAAGAATAAGACAGGAGAGACCACCTCTGCACCCTCAACTATAGTTGATCTAGAGTCCTCTCCACCTTCTGAGCCAAGAAAGGTGTCTAGAAGAAAGAAGCAAACTGGCTCAAGACACCCATCCACAAGGACAATCAAAAGCTAAGTGAAGAACACTCAAGCACCTCCTGAGGTAGGATTCAGACCAAGTTTGAAAGTTCTGAGATCTAGAGTTTTTGATGAAGGTAGGATAGATCAGATTGGAAAATTCTATGATAAATATGGAGAGATTGATAAATTAGAAATTCATTCTATAATTATCAAGCATATGATTAAGTTCAAAAATTTAGTTTTGGAACTTAAGACAGTCATCCCTGATAATGTATGGAATAAATTTGACTCATTGAAAAGGCAAGCTATAGAGGAGGATATGAGAATTAGAGAGAAGACATTGGATGATAACCTTCCTATTTGTTTACTAGAAGAAAAGATAATGCTGTTAGATTTGGTAAAGCCTCATCTGAGATAAAAAATTAGAACCTTGCACATAATGAACAAGGATTATGAGTTGATTGTCAAGGAGACTAAGAAAGCATTTGAGAAAGTATTTCTGGATAGACACATGTACCCTCCTACTACACCTACACCCCAAGTTACTCTAGAGAAAGAAAAAGAATCAGAGATCCCAAATGTACCTATTATGGGTCCATAGGATTCTGCGCCCAAGGTTACATCACCCTCCGAAGTAGTTGAAGCTAAGGATGAAACTATTGTGATCAATGATGTTGAAATAACCATGGAAGAAATAGATAATGATCTGGATAAGTTTGAAGAAACTTTTCTAGGTACTGAAGAAGCTGAGATCCTATGTAGTGAAGAAGCACCTATGTAGCAAGAAGAAGTCCTAGTTGAAGATATAATAGGACATGAATATGAAAAAGAAGATGAACCTAAAGAACAAACCTTTGTTGAGATCCCAGTAAAGATGGAGAGTGAAAGTATGGATGTAATTCAAAGTGCAAACTTAATTCCTACTCTTAATCCCTCCATATCATTGTTGTCAATATTGATTTCTAATACAACGAGCTTAGATTCATGGGGAGAAGATGATCTAATAAAGATAAATGTGATGGCTATGGAGAAAGCCAAAGAAAAGAAAGTAATGAGAAACCCTCTCTTTGTAGAATCAGTTAGCATGTTGAATAACTTATTACCCGCAGATAAGAAATTGGTTAATCTTCACTCAGTGGATGATGTTAGCAATATTTTGTCAAGTTTCAAAGAAAACTTTTCCAGTCTACAAGACTCAGTGACAAAAATTGCAGAAGAGAAATACAACAAGAAAAGGCTAAATGACTTAAATAACAATTTCTCCTTAGACCTAAACTCTCTAAAGATTGGTCAAGCAATGCTGAAAGAGTTATCAGCAAAAGGAAGAAAGATGATAGTTGATTGCATGAACAAAGATAAACTCACATCAGAACATTCAAAGAAGATTTAAAAAGAAGAGTCTCTAATTGCAATAGTAAGTAAATCAGTTGAAGACCCCTCTCAAGACATAAATATGTGCAATAATGTTTATCAAGGATAGATAGACAAAATAGAGAAAGCAGAGAAAGAGATTGCAAAAATAAGGGCTAGACAAGCATAGTTGAGAAATGCACTAGCACCCGCATTAGATGTACTAAATCAAAACATCAAGCATATAGATGCAAGAATTGTTACATATGATCAAGGCCCCTGCATGGATCTAGAAAAGATGGAGAAGCTCACATATGCATTATGCGCTCATCTCCAGACTGTTGATGCACTTAAGGTATTTTGGTAGCAAGAAATTAAGAACCTTTAGATTGCATATCCAAATGTATACTCCATGTAAGCACTTAGAGATTTCCTTTTTAAGCACCTTTGTCATTAATGTCAAAGGGGGAGTAGTGTATAGTGTATAAAGGAGATAGAATAGTATATGGTGTACAGTATGTAGAGAAGTATAAGTTATATGATAGTAGTTTTTGTGTAAAGTCAAAGTTTAGCAACTTCGCCATATTCCTTTGTCGCCATTAATGACAAAGGGAGAGATTGTTGGAAAGCTGACTTTACTAAGATTATATGACTATTTTTGTGTTGTCATTATGGCAAAAAAGTCATATGAAGTTTTGATAGTCAACACATAAGCTTTAAAGTTCATATTTAGGCTAAGTATGGTAGACAGTGTAGACAGCAATGTACCTGATGATCAGAACATTGACACATGTGTGTATGATCAAGTTATGGTATGCACCCTTGGATATAAGCTTTTGAATATGTTATTATTCTTATTCTAAGAATGCAAGATCAGATATGATTGTATCAAGAAGTTACAGCCAGTCTAAGTGACACTAGCCATTCAGTGATAGAACAAAAATAGAGCATGGAGCCGACAAGAAAGTTTTTGTTTAGCATATATCATTTTGTTTTGTAAAGGCTATGCGCCTATTGTAATAATGTTGTAAACATGTTATTATCATTAAATGTAAACACGCTTGAGCCAATTATATTGGAAGCATTGTGTGTGTTGTGTTTTAGGTCGACATAGTATTAAGTTTTGGTTGCGCCTATTCAGTATGTATATATATGACATGTGCCTTTGTATTTGAGATATAGATAGAAGTATATATAAGAGAAAAAGTATGTGAAGTATATAGAAGAGAAGAATATTTCATTTAGTATGGAATAAATCTTTACAAGAGGTTAGAGCAACATCGCACAAAAGGAATTGATCAGATAGAAGTGTCAAAGCATTAGTTCACCCTTCTAGATATAGTGTGTATCTGATTATTAGGATGTTGTAGCCTTCTTCATTGAGCAGTGTGCTTTGGCAGTGTGCCATCCACCCCTAATAGGGTTTGTTCTTCCAGAATCCTAATAGAGTCATTGTAATGATTGCTCCTAATAGGGAAAAGGAACTCTAACAAGTTCATAAGATTAGTGCAATTATTCGTGGGTCCTAATTCCCGCCAGGGTTTTCCTCTAGCCAAGGTTTCCCTATAAACATATTTTGTGTTATGTGTTATGGTTGATTGTTTTATATGATTTTCTATTCATTTCAGTATTATAGTAATTGGGATAAGTTTCAAGAAGTAGAAAAACATTAATTATAGAACACTGATTCACCCCCCCCCCCAAGTGTTCCCATTCTTAATAGAGATTTAATTAACATTTGAATATGATGTCTTAGTCTTTAACTAAGAACAATTTTCTTCAAACATTAATATACTTTCTCGTCAACCAAACAATCCATTAAAATACAATTTAGATGATGTTTAAAAGCATTGAAAATGAATGAAATAACAAATGTGAAAAAATCAAATAGATCATGTATGACATAATCAACTAATTTTATGTAATCTACAACTTTTGAAGAAACTTAATTCCAATATTAATATGATCTTAATAGTGACAAAAGAAATCACTCTACATAGTCCAAATTGCAGTTATTTGATGGAGTCCTTTTAATATTAAGAGATAAGTTAATAAATATGTTTAATGTTACTTTCAGTGAAGTGCTAAAGAGTCAGGAAAAAAATGTCATTTAGCATATCTAACTATTTTCAACTAAGTCTCAATACTAGTCATCTTTCAAATGTTCTTCCTACAATTACTTTTATTACTATTTTTTATATTTTAGAATAGATGAAATACTAGATTATTTGTTTGGAGTTTTCTAAAAAATACATTGACCACAATTTTATAAGGTTGTGTTAATAAATTTAGTTTGAAATGAAATGAATAAGGTATCTCCATAAAACACTTTTTCTTTGCTTAGGAATATAATGAGAATTTAATGCATATAATTTTGTCTCAAGGATGACAGTCATCTAAAATAGATTTTAAAGTACTCCCTTTTTAATAGCTTAGGTATCTTAGATTAAGATGCCCTAAAGATTGTGCCCAAGCCTTTGTGTCTTATTTGTTACTTTGAAAAAGTTGTCTTCTTAGCAATATATTTTGTTTCTTGTTAATTTTCTAAAATTTTTGATTGTAATGTTTAAGTATTTTGTTGTTAGATAGTATGTAATGTTTAAATATTATTATTGTTCTTTTCATTTTTATGTTTTATTTAAAAAATAAATAATTAGAAAATATCTTAAAATATTTTAAATAATACAGATTATAGGTTAATTTTTTTACATATATGTTATTGTTGAAATTGAATAATATTATTATAAAAGCACATGATAACATTATCAAGTGTGTCACTATATAAACAAAAAAATAAATAAACATTAGTAGAAGACTTATATAGTCATGAGAAAACATAATGACGATGAGAAATAGGAACTTGGAGTATTGAGTATTGGTGCCAGAGCACCAGAGGCCTATCATGCCTCCAAGGGTCAAAATTTGAAGTTTTGTCTTTCTTTTGTAAGGTTTGATGTGAATAAGGTCATTTTGGACCATTTCTAGTCATTTTAGGTCATTTGTGAAGTTTTTGTGTTATTAGGACAAAAGTTGCAAAAGTTGCTTATTAGTTCTCAATGTTGTCAATGACAACTTTGTTATTGTAATTACAACTTTTTGAAAAGTTGTTAAAAGACTAGTTTATGGTCAATTGCAGGATGGTTAGATAGAATAATTTGATGACACAAGTATATATGTGAGGCTTCAACTCAAATTTAGAGGTGGTTGAAGTTTGGAATGAAAGTTAGAGTTCATTTTTGAGCAATTTTATATGTAATTTCTTGTAATAGTCTTGTACTCATGCTTGGTATGGACATGTACATTATAATACAGGTCTAAAACCAATGGGAAAAGTTGAAGTAACGAATGAAGTTTAATATGATTTTGGCATGAGAACATTTTCACGAGTTTTGAATAAGTTATGTCATTTTTAATGAGTGCATATCTGTTAAAAATCTAGGGTTTCTAGTTTTGATAAAAACACATTTCTCCTTATTAGTATGGTGAAAATGCTAAAACTTTGTGAAAATTTTTGTTTTTATATCATCTTGAATTTTTCTAAAGGATAGGTCTGAACTATTTTATTTGTGGAAGTTATTAAAGATTGTTATTTTCAGATTACAGTAGGGCAGTTTAAAAATTTGATTCAATAAGGGTTTGAATGAATTACTTATTTTATTTGTAAAGATCATTGGTATAGTTGATATGAGAGTTTATTGGTGTGTTGGAAAGTACTTGAATAGCCTAGTATTAAAATATTTGAATCAATTTATTAGCATATATGTCTAATTCCCTAGAAGGGCAATCTTGGTGCAGACAACAAAGGTCATGAAAAAGAAACAATTGATTATGAACAACCTTGTGAAATGAATATTT
This sequence comes from Chamaecyparis obtusa, assembly GCA_027943335.1. Classification (NCBI taxonomy): domain Eukaryota; kingdom Viridiplantae; phylum Streptophyta; class Pinopsida; order Cupressales; family Cupressaceae; genus Chamaecyparis; species Chamaecyparis obtusa. The sequence continues at coordinate 192,989 of BSBK01005939.1, forward strand.
GTAAACCCTTAAAATATGTTTAAGGGAGTGTATTCAAACCATTCCTATACCAATAAATCAATTGAATATCCTCTTGGAATATTTGGAGACACACATAAGCCTATGTGCCAAATTAGGCCTAATTCCAAACAGGACATTCAAAATTTGACCCAATCATTACAAAGAAACCATATATCATTTTAGAGTATCGAAAGCCATGTGCACATTTTTATTATCAAGTATGCTCCAAACATTACGAAGGAACAAACCTATTTGGAGGGCTATAAGAAATAAGAGTGGTTTATGAATGAAGTCTATTGTGGGATGAATCTAAGGTTCTACCAAATAGTTGTTTGAGATATTTAGATCATTTATACCCTTTTTCTACATCATTTATTCCATAAAATGATAATAGATTCAAGATTCCATAATTAAGGCTATAGTAAATTATAATATAAGGGAATAATTACAAGGATATGGAAAAATAATCACGAGGCTATCAACATCTTAGTGTTCCAAATTGATGTAGATAATGACTAACATCAACTGAACATACAAGGTTGACTTAAATACATTCAAGGTTTTATTCAATTACACTACTTAGATACATTGTTTCTTTGTCCTATTTGACCTATGTTATCCAAATTTCCCCAAGGACATACAATATTAGCTTGATCATTACCTCTTACCATGCATCTTGATGGCATACAAATCATCATTACAGCAAACAACTTAAAAGTGTACTATTTGTTAAACTCTCATTTCACTAAGGGGTGTGACAATATTTATTGTGAAGCGACAGTAAAAAATCCCATGTCTTGCGGGTGAACCCACAATAGTGGGTTACACTTTTTTGCCTAAACGGGCACTGAACTCTACATTTTTAAAAAAAACTTTCAGATTTAGATGCATATTATCATTAAACCATTTGAAATCAAAAGATGAAGTAAATTAGAGTCTTTTAGAATTTTATGTCTAGATTCAAAATATATTTTTTATTTTTATTTTTGAATTGATTTGAATGTTTTTTTCTTTCTCCCACGAAAACTAGTATGTTGCTGAAAACATCATTTTCAAAGAGTTACATTGTTTTCATAGAGCATAATTTATTTTTTCTAAAATAGATATCGATGTAATTTTTTTGAATTTAGATTTGTAACATCCATACAGAGGACATGAAATTGGTTTGATAACATTATCATGATTATTACATATTTTATTAACGCTTGAAGTTTACTAAACCATAATGTTGACATACCTTGACTACATAGCTTATAACTTGTCGTGCATTTGTCCAGTTTCATTTTTCTTATTTTTGATAGAAAGAGAACTTCAATACCTAGGGCATATATATGTTTTAGAAATTTTTTTTCTCTCATTTGTAACTATTTTTCCACAAGCATCAAACATGGAGGTAGACATATGGTGAAATATCTATGTTTAGTAAAATTAAAAATACAAAGTCATAATAAACTTAATATATATTAACATTATAATCATTGGAAAGATTTTTCTCAGTAGTACCTTACTACATAGATAGGTTTTTCAAATGGATTCATTTGATCTACCAAAAGATAAAGTCGAAGTGATTTTTTGTCAGCATTTTAATAGGTGTGAATGAGACTCCATTGTATGTATGAATGAGGAGTATAGATGTTATATCAATGTTTTTTTATCTAAGAAGCTTTGAGCTAACCATTTCTAATTAATTACTTCAAATGGAACCTCTCAAGGCTTAAATCATCATATTTTATTAAAAATGTGTTATTTTAGCAAAAATCAGCATGTCTAAAAAAGTGTAACCCACTATTGTGGGGTCACCCTTGCACAAATGATAAAATAATAAAAATTACTTTAGAGGACCCCTGGGAAAAATATATTGAAGACTCACCAATTTTGAGACCTTTTAGATGGTGCAATACAAAGATATAGTTTTTTAAATACTCATTGAAAATCCTAGTCTTATCACATATCTACTCTCACCAAAAATGACATAACTCATTCAAACCTTAATGGAATTTGATCAAACAAAAATAAAGTAAAACTATACTCATGTATTCTTATTTTCCCATTTGTTTCATGCCTGTACTATACCGTGCAAGTCTTTACCATGAGTTTCTTTTGGACTTTTCACACGGAAAACCAATCATTAAGGACAACAAATACCAAAAACCATAACTTTTACAAATCTTAATGAAAATTGTGAGACCAATTGAAAATTAAATATAATTAACATATCTAAATTCTCCAATCATCTTCATGGATGTATCTATTATGTAAAAGTCATACAAATCATAACTTTCAGACTATTACATGTGAAATCTCTCCAAATTCAATGGTTCATTCACCAAAAGTTCATTTACAAATCCTCTAACTTTTTTATTTGATTTGGGATCACATATTTATACATCAAAAACCTTTTTAAACTTCTCAATTGACCAAATAGACAATTTATTAAGAATTTCAACAAACATGACAACTTTGATAGTTTTGCTTGACAAATTTTTGTCCAACATTGATAATTTTTGAGTAATTTTGACAACTTTAAACAACTTGGTCTCAAACCTTTTAAAAAGTGTAAAAAGGATACAAAATGGTCTAAAATGACCTTATTAAACTAATATTTAAAAAACCAAGGCACAAACCAAAACTTTGAATCATCATGACCTTAAATGCATCCAAGGATGACCCTATGTCACAAACAAAGCATCAAAGTAAACTCTAAGTGGTTGGTTTCAAGGAAGATATGAAAAACCCACATCTATCTCACAAAATGATCCACACTTTCCCTCTTAGGAAAATAAGCACAACAATAAATAAATAAAACTAAAAAAGGAAGGAATAGAACATAAAATGAAATTGATGAGAAAGTCCAAAGTACCCCAATGATGTAAGAAAGGATGCCACATAATAAAAACAATCAATTCCATGTAAGAAAAGGTGTCACATAATAAAAGAAAATACTACTTAACCAAGGAATCTAGTGGATCCTTAGGAGATTGAAACACTACCCTTTCTCCCCATGCAAAAACACAAGGATAATAAAGGCTATTATATTTATCAAGAAGTATGATTGTACTTGAAATTTTACTACAATGAATGACAAAGTGCCCAAAAAGGATTAGACTAATAATGTCACATATTGAGGAGAAACAAAATAGGAACTTAAATGTTGTTTAAAATTATCATAATTCAAATACAATTCATTGTTACATGTTACTACACCGTCCTAAACAGTTAGCACCTATAATTGGATGCTTTATTAGGCCCCATTTTTCTGACTTTGAGATCTAATGTCCATTATGCTTTATCCTAACAACTTTATTCCTCTTCTCCTACTTCTTTTTCACTATCCTAACACCCAGTTCAAATCTAGGATCAAAATCATAGGTATAGAACAATTCAATCATTTTGTACCTAGGTATAGATCGACACATTCATTGTTCCCTTGGTAATGATTTTGAATCTTTAAATGATAGATGAGGTATAAAAATACCCCATCTCTCCTCATTTTCTAATCAATAATAATACTCAAGAATTTGTAATCAAGTTTTCAAGAGAAATCAAGCAATCAAGAGTAATTGAGTAATTAGATTCAAGATTTGAAGACAAGCATCCAAGATCTAGTTTCTCCAATTAATTAAAGTAAATTCCAAGTAAATCTTCTCCATTGAATAAATTTTCTCTCTCATGATGGCCAAGTAGATGAATTCTTAATCAAGAAAGAATATCCTTCCTTTCATTTGTATTTGTCTCTCCTCCATTGCATGTTATCTTCAAGAATATCTACATTGAAGATCTAGGATTGACATTTATAGATCCATGCATTTGTAAGGGCACCCTTGATTCCTATTCTACATACCAAGGTCAAATATTTGATCTCAAGAACACTCAATCATTTTCATGAGTATGAAATATTTATACATCTGTCCATAAGGGTTTATGCAAGGTGAATTTGACATTTACCTTTTTACATACTTTCCTTTATGAAACTTCTTTTCAATTTCAAGGTTGATTCCTAAAATGATTTTTGACCAAGGTAAACTTCATTTATCCAATCTTTTCCCTATTTTTATGTGTGCAATAATAGGCTATAAAGCTATCAAAACCTTTTCAGGAAGATCAAAAATAGTCATAGCATCCCTGAAAGTTTTGGCTAGGAACCCAGGGTAAGAATGACTCAACCATTCTATGCCTAGGTAAAAATTGTCTTAGCCACCATATACCCTCTAGAATAGGGTCATATTTGGCTAGTAGATATATTTTAGGCTTTAGATCTTAGAACAATGATTATAGGTTCTTTTTAGACTTGAATTATTGGTTGTTCAGATCCGAAGTTAGCATATTTACTATTTTTTTCTAAATACATAGAAATATTTCCTAATCTTCATTTATGATCTTATTATCATTTCCCATTTCAAAATTACATATTTAGTGAAGGAGCTTTGCCCCATTCAGTACTTGAGTTACCTCTTGATCCTAGTGGGACATCTTCCCTTTGAATGTGGAATCTTGAAAAGGAGAGGTGATCTTCCTATTTTCATTTCTTCCCTTTTCATACTTCATATATTGGTGAACCTGACTCATAACATTTCCTCTTTTGATTTTGGTAGTTAGATTTCATTTACTCCATTGCATGCATGAAATCTTTATATTTCATTTGATAATTAGATTTGCTTTTCATTAATTGTTCTTAGTTAATGTTTTCATATTTCTTTCAAAGTTAATTTTTGAATTAGATCATCTCTTTTTCATCTTCTAGTGCACAAGTGTTATTACATTGAGTCCTACAATTATAGCATTATGGATAAGAGAATTCATAGGCTTATGGATTCCTTTTATCTCAAGTCCTCATTATTCCCTAGGAATATTGATGAGATCAAAATGCCTACTAATGACATTCCTCATATTGTTGAGAACAACTCTTCCTACTCTTCTCATGATAAAGAAGATACCTTAAGAGTTCCTCCAATGAAAGTCCTAAAAATTTCTCATTATTTTGAAAAATTTAAACAAGGGTTAGGACAAGAAATTTCTAATCTCGAGGTCATCTCCATAGTAGAGGGTTTGAGGAAGATAATTCATAATGATGAGCATGGTGTTAACAACTTGTGTGGTATCTCACATCTCATTGATAAAAATGTCAAGAATATTAGAGATTGTGCTCAAGAATTAGGTTTCATTCCACCTACCACTAGTGTTGAGACCTTCATTCCTATGGGTAAGTGCACCAAGATAGTGTGCAAAAAAGTGGCCACCTCCTAAAAAGACCCCAAACATTTTCATAATGCAATCGGGTTATTCACAATTTTAATAAACTAGGCTTGGCAAAGACGATCCTTTTCCAAGCCACAACAATCGATAAAAAACTTAACTTTTGCGAAACCCAATTGTGTTTTGCAAAACTTAAATAGATTTTCTCATAACCCGAGCAAGTTATGGAAACCTAAAACTAATGTTAACATTTTCCTCATAACACATAGGGTTAATGAAAAATGTGTGTGTGTGAGAGAGAGAGAGAGAGAGGAAACAAGAAGATTCATGCCTTTACATCTCCAAAATACGTACACATTTTGAAAGAATTAAAATGTACCTTTTTCTTTTTGAAACACAAGCCCATTATGATGGACACCAAAACTTGTACATGTTTAAGGCTTGGAAAAAGGGTTGGTAAATTATCCTAAGGCTTGAAAACCCATTTTCCCTCTATTTTAGTCCCTTTACATGTTTTTTCATCTTCCAAGATGAATTCTTGACTTCATCCTCATCAAGTTTACAAATGATCAAGTTGGTATCTTTTAAATTACCACCATAATATCACACATCTTCTCATCTTTCTAATGATATAAGTTTTTCAATTTTTGGACAACATTAACATAGTGAAATTTAATTTTCTTTACTAGTGCCTTGACAGGCTTCACAGACATATGTCTATCATTTTTTTAATAAATTTTGATCTACTTCACCAATTACAGAAAAAATGACATATTACTATTCTACACTTGAATCTATACACTTTTAAAAAAAGAAGATTGCATTTTTTATTATTTTGATGCAATTTATGACCAACACATGAACATGTACCAAATTTATAGGATGTGGTCACTTCAAAAAATCACTAAAAAAGTACTTAACAAAAAATTACAAAAAAAATAAAATACAACTTCTAGATCTCACTCTTACCTACTGTATCGTCTTAAAATGGAAGCACTTCCATGATAAGAGCATTTATCCCTCTAATTAAGTGGTTTGGGGTCATGTTAAGCACCTTGATCAGGTCTTTGCATGTATTTAGCTTTCTCCCCACTTTCCACTTCTTCTGGGCACTTGATTTCTTCATTCTAGGTGAAATTAGGGTTAGGATCTTGAGGATTCTCCATAATTTCCCTCTTTCATGGCTCATTTTTCTAGGTAGGATTTAGAAATAGGTCCTCCTAGCTTTAATCATAGTCATCATAGGATTTTATGTCTATCTCTGACATTCTGTCCCTGTCTGATATCATTTCTAGGTTTATGGGCATCTCCGGGACCTGCCGACTTGACTTTGACTGAATTTGGAGCTAGGGTCAAATTCAAGGTTGATCATGACTAGCTTAGGATTGAGCTCAAACATTAATAGGTTAGGATTGAGGTCAAACCTAACTAGGTCAGGTCCAACCTCAATTTTGCCCCTCTCATTCAAATTTCCAGAATCCAAAATTTCTAGGCATCGGGCTTTCGGGATATTTATTTTCCCACCTCCGGGTTAATCATTTTGGGTTTCAGGATGGTAAATATTTTAATTGCATTTAATCTAGGTATATTTTCTAAAGGTTAGGACCTAATTGGGATTTAATTCTCCAAGGTGGCCCCTCTAGAGGATTGTGCCCTAGATCACTATAAAAGGAGGCCTTCCTCTCTCATTTTCACATCACATCTCAAGCAATTTCATGAGTGAGCTCTCAAGTGCAAGAAAATGAATTCAAGAGAGTTTTAAAGCATTCAAGTGTTCACGCATCCATCCATCAAGGAGATCCATTGTTAGCTATTGAAGGACTCAATCTCTTTGGAGCCCCCTTTGATGATCCATCCTTCCATTCAAACCCTCTCATATGCAAAGATGAAGTCAAGATTGGTGTTGAAGATCAAATTACATTGATTGGAGACATCCTACATTCATCCTACATCCATTCAAGCATTCCTACTTGTGGATTTGAGGATTCGAATCCTCTACAAGGACTTCAACATAAGCGAGGTGATTTGTTTCAATTACTTTGTTTATGCACACTATATTTCAATTCAATTTCAAGGTTAATTCTAAAATTGGGGTTTGACCAAGGCAAACCCCCCATACAACAAAAACCCCCATTTTCTTGCAGGTACAGGTGCAGAATTTTGGATCTAAGAGCAAATTTGGATACCCTTTTTGGCAAAATTCTGAGATCTGCAAACAGAATTCGAATCAGACTTCAAATAAAGAATGTAGTATTTGACCTTTTATGAGGGTCAAACCTGACCTGAGCTCATCTTGGAGAAAGATTTTTGGGTTTTCTCTATCTCGGCATTTCCAGTCCAAAATAGGTTTCAAAATTTCCTGAAAGTACACACAGACAGTAGAAATTGACATTTTCTAGATCTACCCTAATTTGAGGTTAGTATTTGTATTTCAATTATTTCATACTCCAAGCATAAATTCCATTCATAGGGAAATATTGGATTTACTCTCTCTCTCTCTCTCTCTCTCTCTCTCTCTCTCTCTCTCTCTTCCATATTCTCCATAAATTGATTTGATTATGTATTAACCTCTTGGTTGATCAAACTGGATCTCTTCATTAGGAATTTGGGTTAGGAGATAGATCTCATATTTCCCACCCTTTTCCTTTTACATCTAAATAGTGTTGAATCCATTTTACCATTATTCACCTACCATCCTACAAAATGGTTTTTCAAAATAATAAATCTAGCTATATCTTTTGTTGAGCACATGGAAACAACTATGTTATATTTTTCTAAAAGAATTAGGAACAATTTTTTGTGTGCAAAGGGTTTGAGCCTCTTAATATTATTTTTTTAAAAAAAAATAGTGGTTTAGAATCCAGATTCAGAGTGCTACAATTCTTATTTTTTACACATCCTCTAATTTTGAGTGCAAGACCCTCCAATTTCTCTTTGAAGTTTACGTTTAATTAATTTTATAAAAAAGGTGGCCACTTATACCCCCCTTTTTGTACACCATCTTGGTGCACTTACCCCTATTCCTACCTCAATACCTAGTCTATTTACTTATACTCCACCTATCATAACCTCTTCCATTTAAAAAACCAATCCTACACATTTTGTCATTCATAATCTTATTGTTCCTCCTTCAAGTGTTCCACATGTGTTCTTAGCTTCATCCATGCCCACTTACAATAGTGTTTTTTTTCATATTCTATCATTCCTTCCATATCCCATAGTGGTCCAAATATTTAGTGGTCCAAATCTTTTATGCATATCTCCTATCACTCTTTTTACTGAATCTAGTATTAATAAATTGGATAAAAATATTTCATCTATACAACAAAAAATTGCATCTATGAATAAATCCAAGTTCAACATTCCTACTTGTGACATTGCTAGTCCTTTTTCCTTAGACATGATCATCTATGTCATTATTCCTCAATACATGGAAATTCCTCATTTAGAAACTTACAATAGTAAGGGTGATCCTTTAAATCACATTAAAACCTTTCAAACATTGTGTAGTGATTTCTCTCATGATCATAGGTTCATGGCTAAACTCTTTACTAGAACCTTTTGAGATAAATCCTTGAAATGTATTGTTCTTTTCCTCCTTATTCCATTGATTTCTTAAAAAAACTTGTTGTATCATCTTAAAATGGAAGCACCCATATTACAAAATGTTTAGCCCTTCTTTTTGGATGCTTTGGACTTAATATAAATGCCTTCTATAGATCCATGGATGTGCATATGCTTATGTGCTAGTTCAGGCCCTATTATGTCCCTTTCACAGCTTCTTTTTCCTGCTTTATGAGACCCTAGGGCAATTCTTGAAGGCCTTTCCCTTTATGTCTAGGACAAATTTCAGCCCTAAACTTTAGGTCTAGGCAAAATTTCAGCCCTGAGCCTTAGGTCTAGGCCAAATTTTGGCCCTAACCTTTTGGGTCACCCTCTTCGGGATCTCGGGCCCTTTTGAAATTTCAAATTTCTTCCCGCCATCTGGTCAGCCCTTTTCAATTTTAGAAATGAAATGGGTATAAGTAGAGGCCTTCCCTCTTCATTTGAGACATACAAAATCTCTTAAATTCAATCACACACACATACAAGCCTTCATATTGTATTCAAGAGCATTTTACAAGTATTCATAAGTATTTTTGGAGCATTCAAGGAAATCCTTTTGCAACACTTCAAGACTTCAAGAATAGGAGATCTCTTACATTCTAGGATCTTTCAAGGATTTTTTAAGGAGTTTATTGGAGTCCTTTTCATCCTTCTTTCATTTTATTTCATCCACCTTTCAAGATCTAGCTTCCTTCCTTGATGATAGTGGAGTTGGAAATTAAGGAAGGGCTTCTTCATTCTTCATTCTTTCATACCTGATTTGAGTACACAAGAACATCTACATCCATTGATCTATTGACTTGGTGAGGTATATTTATTGAATTTTATTGAGACATTCTACTCTTCTACAAGATTCAATTACATTGGAGCACTTCTTCATCCTCGTGGAATATGGATCGAAATCCTCCTCAAGGGTTACTACAAAAGTAAGGTAAATTTATACATTTTATTTAATTTTTACATACATACTTTCATATTTATATTTAAGGTTGATTCCTCAACTAGGGTTGACCAAAGAAAGCCCCTCAAAAACAAAAAAAATCCATTTTTCTTGTAGGATTAGGTTTTTAGGATTTTCATATCCACTTTTTGGGAGTTCTGCAACAGGACATAGTTGCAGATCCAGAGATAGAGAGTTTAGAAAAGAAGGTCTGGGTCGACCCCAAGATGGCATAGACCTAAAAAATCAGCCTAGTCCTGGAGTATAAGGATTTCTAGATTTTTTTCATCTTGCAGTTTCAAGTTTGAATCCTATCTCATTCGCTATTATGAGCAGTTCTAAGTGTAGAAATACATGTCTGAAAGGGAATTTTCTTCTATAGGTGAATTTCCAATTTACATTATTTACTTTGTGTATTTACTTTTTAGATCTATCATATTTTATTAGATTTGGCATATTTCCTTATTTCCTAGTTAATTTCCAAGCCCTAGGCTTAAAGGAACTTGTATCTTCTTTCCTAGGTCTTGGATCTTTGGATCTTTGTTTGCATTGATGCTCCTACATCACTAAACCGTGCAGGATTGTCTTAGAGGATCTATTCTTTTGTGGTCATTCTAAGGTATAAGTTTCCATGGAAAAGTGGGGTGTGTTACACTTCTTATCCTCATGTCACTTTTCCCACTATAAATTTTGGTGAACCTGACACATTCATGATTTATATCTTTTGACTGGGTGTTAGATTCCCTTTGTGTCTTACCTTCATTTTTTTATAGATATATTACATTGAGTTCTTTTTGTATTCATTTTGTCTTCTTTGCATTTCATTTGATAGTTGGATTTAGATCTATAATTCATAATTAGTTTGAGTTAGATCTCATCTTGGTGTTTGACAACCCTTTGTGTGATCTCCCTTTAGCTTTAATTTCCTTTGTCTATGAGCTTCATAACCTTAAGGCCAACTTATAACATTCTAGTTAGAAGAATTCATAGACTCATGGGTTCCTTTGACCTCAATTATTCCTTCTTCCATAGGAATATTGATGATAACTTGATCTCTCATGATCCTAACCCTTTTATAGAGAATAAATCTTCGCATTCATCCCATGATGAAGATGAAGCCCTAAGATTTTCTCTTGTTTATGTCCAAAATATTACTAGTGACCTTGAAAAAATGGAAATTTGGCTTATTCAAGAGAATCATAACCCAGATACTATTTCCTCTATTGAAGATATCAAGAAAGTTATCCATAATGATGAGAATGGTGTTAAAATTTTGTGTTTTATCTGTCACCTCGTTACTTCAAATGTTAATCTTTTAACCAAAGAATCTCAAGAGTTAGGATATGTTCCACCTACTATTAGTGTTGAACCTTCATTACCTATCTCCATTCCTATGTCTAGCATTCCTACATATGCACCTTCTCTTGTGACCACATCTGTGCAAGCTTCAAATCCTTTCAAGATGAGTCTTTCTAATGCCTCCATTCCATCCCTTCATGTGAGTGTTCCGCATGTTTCATTTCCTACCTCACAACCTTCTTATCATAGTGTCCCTTATACCTATTCCAATCCTCTTCCTACCATGGTTCCAAATGTTCCTCCATTTAATTCTACTATCCCTTCGGCTTCATACACTTTACCTAGTGTATCAAATGTGTCTATGCCTCCTATCTCCTCTAATGATTCTACCATCATTAGTCTTTCTCATATAGTTTCATCCTTACAACAAAAACTTGCTTCCTTGACTCAATCTAAGTTTAATGTGCCTACATGTAACATGGGAAGTCATTTTTTCTTAGACATTATCCACATGGTTTTCCCTCAACAAGTTGATATGCCTCTCATTGAGATTTACAATGGTAAGGGTGATCCTGTGACTCATGTTAAGACCTTTTAAATATTGTGTAGCGACTATGCCCATGACCATAGGATTATAGCTAAGTTGTTTGATAGGACCTTTTATGACAATGCTCTATAGTGGTATTTTTCCTTGCCTTCTTATTCTATTGATTCTTTCCAAATGTTTTGTAATGCCTTCATACAAGAATTTCAAAATAATATTGATTCGCAATTGTCTTTGATTAATTTGATGTATTGTAAACAAGGAGTGAAAGAAAAAGTTACTAATTTCATTGGTATATTTAAGCATTTATATGCTTATATTTCTTATCCTATACCTGATATTGATATAAAATACATGTTTATTTTTAATTTACAAAAAGATATTAGAGATAACATTCTTCTTACTGAATTTACCTCTTTTTCCCAAGTTTGTGTAGGTCTTCACCACTATTAATTACAAGTGAGTCAATTTGAGAGATTCACTCAAATAGTTCATTTACCTATTGATAAGGGTGATGCCACCTCTAATCAGAATAAATATCACAAACAAAAAAACTATGTCAAGATTAACAAGGTGTTGAATATGATATATGAACAAGTAGTCATTGCATCCAAAGGTGTCACTTCTTATTCCTCTATTTTTTGCACGTATCATAAGTATAATCCTCTTTCTAAGTCTTTAAAAACTATAATGGAAAATTTTTTAAATAATAATATCATGAAACTTCCTCCTATTATACTCATTCATCCCGCTATGATGGCTTCCAAGTCCTTTGATTGTAAATCATTTTGTCAATACCATCATTATCCTGGCCATGATACTGAGGGGTGTTATTCCTTCAAGAATAGTATAATATACTTGATTAATTCCAATGATTTATTTATTGATGCTGATGATAGTAGGGGAAATAAATTTATAGCACCTCCTAACCAAAATCTACAGATTTATACCAATCTTGTACCTTTACATTCTACCAACACTATTTCCCAACCTTCTTCATCTTCTATACATATTACCTATGATGAAATGTTGAAAGAAGAAAAAAGACATGTTGTTAATCATGTGAAGCATGAAACTTTTCCTAAACCTCAACCTCCACTTGAACTTCAACCTCAACCTGAACCTCAAACTCATCCTGAACCTAAACCTCAACCTAAACCTAGTAGAGAGTCTATTATTACCTTTGACCATTCTAAAATCTATAAGGCTCTTGATGGTCTACTTTGCATTGTTGCTAGGATTTATAGGACTCCTTCCTATGGTTTTCTTATTGATCCTAGGTTTATGGTGAATGTTATCATTGAATAGAATCTCTTTCATAAACATTTACAATGTGATTTCTATGATATGAGAGATTCTTAGATTTATAATTTTAATGGATTCCTTTATATGGGTTCCATCTCCTTACCTATTGATATTTGTGGTAAAGTGGTGGATAGGACCTTTTTTTCATCCATACTTATGATCAATTTAAATTGAAGCTTTGTCTCCCTTGGTTGTCTTCCATGCAAGCCATTGCTTCTCCTATTCACAAATGTATTAAACTTCCTCATGATGGAGAGATTAAGAAAATTAACCATAGTCTCTATCACCCTTTTAGGCCTAGGGATTGTGCTTCCCTTGACTTCATTTGGCTTTCCTTACCTACAAAACCTCTGAATTATCCTAATTACATTTTCTAATCCTATCAAGCCTATAAATATAGAAAGATCACTGAGTTAAGTATGCCTAATCTAGATATTACCTATGGTCTTTTGCCTACACCACCTATACTTCCTTTGTCTGACTCTTCGAATTCCATTGTGAAAAATCTTACTCCTATCTCTCAACCTAGTATGGTTCATTCTATTCCCACTTCACAAGGACAAAATGACCTGATGTTGATTGATCCCACTCCAAAGCGTATCTCTAGTAAGACCAAACATAACGGACATGCCCGTGACCATTGAAATAAATGTCAACCTAAAGCCAAGGCAAGTGTGCATGGTTGCCAAACCATCTTACCTTCCTTTGACCAACCCATGCTTGAGCCTATGGAGGAAGTTAACAATGTTAAAATGGATAAACATGATGATTTTATTCACATTTTGGATTCTATTGTGATTAATATTGATGAGGAAGATACACTTGATGATCCTATTAATACTAACAATGCTTTACACGATAGTGATAATGATGAATATAAAACTATTGATATTGATCATGTTTTGAATAACATGCTTTTTTTGGAAATTTGGCAAGGTAGGATATCATGATGTTGTCATTTATGGAAATATATCATCAGTATTAAGTCAGCGGGACCTAAGGATGAAGTTTTTAGATAATGACTTAGAAAATTGTCGAAGTATCACATAATTTATCTGTCAGCACAAAGATTATTTTGGTTAGCATAGTTCACAAAGATATTCCTAGCACATGCATACTTGGGGACATATAGTATGGAGTGTGTAGATTCTACAGCTAAAAGCGCATGATTGCACAACCTATATGAACAAAGTTATTATTGTTTCATAGAAATAGTGTTGAGTTGATAGAACAGAGTAACAACAAGTAAATGTATATTTTGGGTTAAGGGATTATTTTTTTAATCAAAATAATGACTTAACTAATTAGGAATGACATCCTAGATGTTAACCCTAAGTCAACAAGAAGTAACTTTATGTTTTGGGAAGTGTGTAATGAATTAAAGGCCAGCTAAAAGGTTATTTTAGTAATAAATTATATAAAGGAAATAAACTTGTAATGTGAAGTTGTAGAAATTTTATTGTATTGATGTATGATTAGAGTAGTGCAAGTTTGTGATAAGTTTTGTAAAGAGCATCAAAAGGAAAATCAAAATATTGAAGATATTCAACAGTAGTGAAAGGTTTTGTTCATTATCTTTTGTATTGAAGATTATCACTCTACATTGCATGTTTGGGTAGTGAACTCATCTTGCATTGACGCAAGAGTGGGTAGGAGGGGCCAATAATGGCACACCCTAACCTGAATCACCTTGATCAACAATATGCAAAAGTAACAACAACAAAGTGTGAGAGAGAAAATGCAAGATCATTCATATATTATCTTCAATTTGATTCATACATGCTAGGCTATAAGGCCTTCTTAGTTTCAGCTCGATATTACAATGAATTATAGAAGTCCTCAAACATGTGAGGATTTGTGAACAATCTCAATCTTCTATCTTCTATCCCCAAAAATTGACTCTCCTAACAACTACATTTATACAAGAGGCTACTGAACTGAGTCAGCCTTCAGATCCACTATCAACAAAAGGAATGGTCAGATTTGGGACCACACACTTCCTAATGATGGATACCAACATTAAATCCATGACCCATAATCAAAGCACAAGTTGGCCTCAACAGAAACTCTAAAGAAACCCATTGGTAAGCAAATCCAACCAAGCACCGGAGAGATAACCAACCAACACCAGTGAAAAAAGGAAACCGAGAAAAACCAAACCAACTCAGTCAAAGAAAGAACCAAGCAACACAAAAAAACTCAAAATCTTTTTGGTGATACAGGATTACCAATGACCCGCGATGCTCCTGCATCAGACACCTGGGGTTATTTTGGAATGATTCTCCAAATCATTTAGTAGGTATGATTCAAGCGACATCCAACTTAGATTGTGAAATCCATGAATTGTCTTCAATCATTTTGTTCCTCCACTTTACCAGATATTCCATATACTATTTTCCTCTTGTACTTCTACCAATTCTTTGCGCCAAAATCTGCTCAACTTCTTCATTATATTTCTTAGGATATTCCATCAGTACTATCATGTATTCTTCAGGTTCATGAAACTCATATAAATCAGCAATGTTGAATATAGGTGATATATCCATGTCATCAGGTAGCTCAACCTCATATGCATTTCCACTATCAAATTTTCTCAAAATCTTGCAAGGTCCAAACTTCTTCATCTTTAGCTTCCCATATGTTCCAACAGGAAATTTTCCTTTTCTCAAATGAACCATCACTTCATCACCAACATCAAAAGTCTTATGCCTTCTTGATCTATTAGCTCTGTCTTTGTATTTCCGATTACTCTTTTCCAGTTTAAGCTTCACATCTTCTTGCAATGTCTTCATGTACTCAATAATTTTTTCTCCTTTAGCACTTCTCTTTCTTTCATCATCAATGTCTCTCAAATCAGATATACCTCTAGGCTGTATGCCATTTACAATCTCAAAAGGTGTTTTTCTAGTACTCCTATTCACTAAATTATTGTATGCATACTCTGCTTGCACCAACATAGAATCCCAATTACCTGGTGTGTCTCCAACTAAACATCTTAGAAGATTTCCCAAACTTCTATTCACAACTTCTGTCTGTCCATCGGTTTGTGGGTGAAATGTAGAACTATATTTCAACTCAGTACCCAACTTTCTCCAAAGAGTCTTCCAAAAGTATCCAACAAATTTATTGTCTTGTTTAGAGATAATACTCCTTGGTAATCCATGCAATCTAACAATTTCCTTAAATAAAATATCTGCTACATGTACTGCATCTGATGTCTTTCTACAAGGTATAAAATGTGCCATTTTACAAAATCTATCCACAACCACAAATATAGAATCATTACCTCTTATTGTCTTTGGTAAGCCAAGAAAAAAATTCATACTGATGTCAATCCAAGGTTTCTTAGGTACAACAATTGGTGTATACAATCCATTATTCTGACTAACTCCTTTTGCAACTTGACAAAATCCACAAATTTTCACAAATTTCTAAACATCTTTATACAACTATGGCCAAAAGTATTTTTCCTTAAGAAAACTCAATGTCTTATCAACACCAAAATGTCTAGCCAAACCACCACTGTGTTTCTCTTTTATCAAATTAGTCCTCATAGGTCCTCTCAGTATACACAACTGAATACCTTTAAACAAAATACCTCCTTGCATAAAATATTCATCCCATTTAGTAATTTTTTGATCTTGAATAGGTTCTCTGCACTTTCTCCATGACTCAGAAAAATTTGGATCAAATTCATAAAAATCTCTGATGTCATCGAAGCCTAAAATTCCAATTTTCATCTCAGTCATCAAAGATCTCCTTCTACTCAATGCATCAGCAACTCGGTTAGTGACTCCACTCTTATGCTTTATCACAAATGTATAACTCTACAAATACTCAACCCATTTAATATGTCTCTGATTCATCTTATTCTAACTACCCAAATACTATAAAGCCTTATGATTGGTATACAATACAAATTCATTTGGTATCAAATAATGTCTCCATTTTTTTAGTGCTTGAACAATAGCACATACTTCTTGATCATACACAAAATATTTCCTTTTTGCATCATTCAAATTTTCACTAAAGAAAGAAACAAGTTTACCTTCTTGACTCAACACAACTCCAATTGCACTTCCACTTGCATCACATTCCACTTGAAATACTTTATTAAAATCAGGCAATGCCAAAACAAGCAATTCAACAACCTTTTGATTCAGACTCTTAAAAATTTTATCAGCTCCATGTGTCCACTTGAATTATCTTTTGTCTCCTCTCATAGTCTCAGTCATAGCATTACAAATTGAACTAAAATTTTGAATGAACTTTCGGTAAAAAATTGCCAAACCATGAAATGATCTTACCTCACTAGCATTCAAAGGTGTAGGACAATTTAAAATAGCTTCAACCTTTTTAAGATCTATTTTCAAACCATTAGCTGAATTCACAAATCCTAAATACACAATCTCCTCTTTCATGAATGAACACTTTTTCAAATTTATCAACAACTTTTCTTCTTTCAATCTCTGCAAAACTCGTCTAATATGCAACAAATGTTCTTCTTTGGTCTTACTGAAAATTAGAATATCATCAAGATATACAATCACAAACTTACCCAAGAATTTCTTCAAAACTTCATTCATCAACCTCATAAAAGTACTTGGTGCATTAGTTAAACCAAAAGGCATAACCAACCACTCGTACAAACCTTCTTTTGTCTTGAAAGTAGTCTTCCATTCATCACCTTCTCTAATTCTGATATGATGATACCCACTTTTCAAATCAATCTTGGTAAAATACTTTTCTCCAGTCAAACTATCCATTATATCATCCATTCTCGGTAGAGGAAACCTATACTTCACTATTATCTTATTGATTGCTCTAGAATCAATACACATTCACCATTCTCCATTATTCTTAGGTGCTAATACCATAGGTACTACACAAGGACTCAAACATTCTCTGATCAAACCTTTCTCCAACAACTCTTTAATCTATCGGTTCAATTCATGATTCTCGGTAGGTGTCAACCCATGAGGTGCCTTATTCAGTAAACTAGCTCCAGGGATTAGATCCATGAAATGATCAATGCTTCTTTTCAATGGAAAACCATCAGGTACATTATTAGAAATAATTTCACTATACTCGGTGAGTAATTTATCAATCTCCTTAGGGACATTATCCTCTATTTTCTTACTCATTTTGTTAGGAATCACAACAAAACATACATAATTTCTCTTTAAATCCTTAACAAAGTTTCTTCCTTCCATCAAGAAAACTTTCACAGATGTGCAAACATTACTAACAAGTTCTTCCATCAAAGGTAACAATATTTGTCTCTTTCCATTAGCCAAAATAGTATATTTATGCAATCTCCCATCATATATAGCATGTCTATCATATTGCCAAGGTCTACCCAACAAAATATGACAATAATCCATAGGCATGATATCACATAACACCTTATCATAGTACTTTCCAATCTTCAAATTCACATAAAATTGTTCACTTACCAGGAGTGTATGCTCATCTTTGATCCATGAAATTTGATAGGGCTTCAGATGTGTCAACCTTTCAAATTGCAACTTTATGACCATCTCTTCAAATGTCAGATTCTCTGAGCTACCACTGTCAATTATTACCTTCCAAACTTTGTTAGAAACTCTACATCTGGTGTTGAACAAAATTTCCCTTACTAGATCTTCCTTTTTACTTTCATTCCAAGTTCTCTCCTTACCATCAAGTTATTTTCCTTCTCAGTTTCATTCGGTGTCTCTTCTTGCACCAAAGCATTCCGACTATTACTAGCCTTCTTACTTGCATGTGTACACTCAAATGATCTATGTCCTTCTTCTCCACAATTGTAATAGGTTTCTCAAAAAATTCCTCTGTTATAACCACCTCGGTAGTTACTGCCTCTACCTCTAGATGAACTTTCACCTTTCCACTCAGTCTTTCCTTTATCTAGATTTGTCTTTTCTGGTTCAGATCTACCATTTTCACCATGAGATCTACCTCTTCCTCTAGGGAATCTACCACCTCTACCTCTTTGTCTTTGCTCATGTCTCTTGTTCAATCTCTCCTCAGCTTTCAATGCAAATTGATAAGCCTCCTCAATGTTCCCCAATTTGACCAAACTGATTTCTTCTTGGATGGAAACTCTCAAACCATTTAGGTATCTAGTAATTCTTTCCACATCATCTTCATCATGTCCATATATGATATCTAATCTATAGAATTCCTCAGTATAATCCTTTACTGAGCTATCTTTCTGCCTCAAACTTTGCATTCACCTAACTAGGTTAATTTGATAATCACAAGGTAAGAACTTTCATTTCAATTTATTCACCATTTTACTCCATACCTTGATTTTTTCCTTGTCTTTCCTCTTTCTATCTAGTTGTAGATGTTCCCACCATAAGGATGCATGACTTTTCAACTTTGTGCTTGCAATTTTCACTTTCTTGTTTTGAGGTACATTTTCATACTCAAAATAATTTTCCATCTCTATGATCCAATCCACCAATTCATCAAAATCCAAATTTCCATGATACTTAGGAGGATTAAAGTGTGGTGTAGACATCAGAATTTTCAAAGCCTTCAAGAATCTTTCCTCACCCTGATCCATCATAGGTGCAAGTTCTACATCACCTTATTCTACCTCAACTTCATCATCACTAACATCTTCAAGATGTCTTCCTCTTCTCTGGGTTGTTTCAATAGCTTCTAATCTAGCAGCAATTTGTCTCAACATGTCTTCCAATCCTAGATCCACATCTCACCTCCCACGAACCATCTTGAAAAACCTCTACAATTTCAGGTCAGATCGCAATCTGCTACCCCACAATAATTCAACTAGGGATTCACAAGAAGGAACCTACAAATCTAGATTCGCAAACCTAGATCTAGATCTCACTTTGCTCTAATACCACCTAATGTAAGAGTGGGTAGGAGGGGCCAAGAATGGCACACCCTAACTTGAATCACCTTGCTCAATAACATGGTGGGAGAGAGAAAATGCAGGATCATTCATATATTATCTTCAATTTGATTCATACATGTCGGGCTGTAAGGCCTTCCCAGTTTCGGCCAGATATTACAATGAATTATAAAAGTCCTCAAACATGCGACGATCTACAAACAATCTCAATCTTCTATCTTCTATCCCCAAAAATTGACTCTCCTAACAACTACATTTATACAAGAGGCTACCGAACTGAGTCAGCCTTCAGATCTACAATCAACAGAAGGAACAGTTAGATCTAGGACCACATGCTTCCCAATGATGGATACCAGCATTAAATCCATGACCTATAATCAAAGAACAATTCAGCCTCAACAGAAAGTCTGAAGAAACCTATCGGTAAGAAAAGCCAATTGAGCGCCAGGGAAATTACTGAGCGCTAGAGAGATAACCGACCAACATCAGTGAACAAAGGAAACTGAGCAACACCGAACTAACTTAGTCAAAGAAGGAACCAAGCAACACAAACAAACTCAAAATCATTTTGGTGACACAGGATTGCCAAGGACCCGAGATGCTCCTATATCATGCATACATACTTTTGTATTTTTTAATAGAAACTCCTAATAAGGTTGAGGCTTCTAACAGGGCCTAAGTCCTCTAAAAAGGATTGAGACACTATACAAATGTAATAGACTCCTCACTATAGACCTCTATAGTTTTGTTGACCATTAGTGCTTCACACTTAGTCATATATCTAGGCGATGATGGTCAGTCATCACTGTGACCGAGTCATTTTTTGAAGGCTGAGTTATGTATTGTATACTTACCAAGTAGTAGTACTACTGAGTAAAGTCATGGTCACTATGTGTTTGTATTGTGCCGAGTATAGTTTTTTCCGAGTTACATATACAATTATTATCGAGCGACAAAGAAGATTAATAGATGCTGAGTATAGTTAATGCTGAGTACCAGGAATAACATTTGCCGAGTTAGCCAGGAATGCCATATAAGTTTGGAATGGCACAATGATCAAGGTAAACCATTTTTGGTGATAGTGGTGTTTTGTATTTTGTTTGTTGAGGTAATTACAGATGTAATTATGCCTCCATCTTATAATCATTGATCCCTATGTAATACCTAGAGCCAATCAAAAAATTGTATAGCTTAAGTGATAATAGAAATAAATCTGAATCGTAGATCTTGAATCGGTAAAACATTTTTGTTATTATATAAGATCAAGATCTAAACCAAGAGAAGTGTGTGAATCAGAGAGAAAAAGAGACATTGAGATCGAATGAGTATGAGAGAATGATCAGAGAGGTATATTCAGAATATTCAAGTATTTAGACAGAGTCCAGTGATCGAGCTAAGCAGTGAAAGGATAGAATCAAGAAAGATCAGATAGAGGAGATCACCAATATACAATAAAGAGGAGATCTATAATCTACATACAAGTGCAAACCAAAAGATTAGGTACAGAGATATTTTAACTAGTGTATTAGGGTAAATCTCTTAACCAAGTAGTCTTAATAGACTTTATGTAATCTCTTTATCGAGTGCTTACTTTGTTGTAAGTTTATAAATCCTTTAACAAGGTGGACTGTATAACTCTTTTAGCTTTTAATAGAGAAAACCTTTCATAGGGTAGATCATGAATTGATCACATTTTTTAAGCCCTAACAGGCAAAACTTATTACTATAGTAGTGAAGATTTGTGGGTGTCATCCCCACCCCACTTTTACCTTTCAAGGGTTTCTGGGTTACCAAAATTATGGTGTCATGAGTGATTTCATGTATGCTGCTTAATATGTTTAGTTGCTTACAATGAACAAGTTTTGTTTGTGTCATGCATAAAGTTTTATCAGTTTGAAAAGGTTAAAGTAGGTAATATCTGATTCAACCCCCCTCTCAGTATTACTTTCCCACTTATATTTCCAACAATTGGTATCAGAGAAGTAAGGTTTCTCTTAAGAAAGTCTAATGACTTGAGGAAAAATATCTTAAAATGAAAGCTTATAAAATAGGGAAGATCATAGAGAATCAAAAGATTGAAGTACAACTGGCATTACAATAGCTAGAAGCACCCAAATGGGAATTGAAGAAATCCTTGAGCAAGAGAAGAGAGATTGAAATTCAACAAAATGAGCCATAGTACAAAGAAGAAGACATATCTGGACTATTTAACAATGGTGACTCTGCTGAGAGTGATAAAGCTATAAAAGAACTACTTGAGAAAAATACCATACTAAATAATGACATCAAATCTCTAAAGAGAGAACAAGAAATCCAATCTATCAAACTTTGTGAATTAGTGGAATAGAAAAAGAAAGTTGAAGATGATAAGGCAATGGTTGAAGAAGACAAAAGATGAATTACAATCAGGCTAGATGAAAGAACAAGTAACATGCAAAGGTTGACTAATAATCAACTAGATATGGTAAATCAACTACTGTTGGTTAATCAGGAATTAGGTAGGAAAGATATGGAATTCAATCAACTAAGGTCTGAAAATGATCAGTTGAAACATGAATTGAGAACTGAAAGGGAAATCAATGAAAGGATGAACAAACCCAATGAAGCTGAAAAATATTTTGAAGAGCTGTGAAGATCACCTAGAAGATCCAGTGATAGATTTGGACTTGGACTGAATGAACATGTTGGACTACAACTGATTTGGAATCTGATTGAAGGATCTGTGATTACAAGATCACTGAGAAGTTTCTGATTAGATATGTAATATGATTAAATTAGTATTATGTTGTCATTGATGTCAACTAGTTTGACAACACTTATCTTGTAAGTTACTACACCGAGACATCTGAAGAAAAGTGGAAAAGAGATGAAGAACAAAGAAATCTACATGAGGAAATATGTACATGATAGATGAGGATAAGGAATACATTGAGTAACTTTTTGATGAGTTTATGACTTGATGATATTGACTTCATTATGTTGCATTCATCTATAATGAAGTATAGAGATGAAAGACACAAAGAAGTGTTCACTGATGCATTTCTTTGTTAACCGAGCAGAACAGAATGAATTAAATGTTTAGTTTAGCTAATAAAAATGATGAGCTAGCAAGAGTATAACATCAAGGTAATAGATAATGTTTGTTATTGAAACATGTTATTGACACAAGTACCAAGAAAGTTTAAGCGGCAAAATCTATGAAAGTGATTAAGAGGCAAAATCTAATGGTGGAGAAGAAAACAATTTACTCATCTATATAAGAGAACATAATTTCTTTATGAAAAGGCTAAGAAGAAGGAGAAGCTATAGAATTATCATGTGAATAAGGTTTCATGCATTCTGATCACACTGGTTAGTGAGAACTGAGTTGTAGAGCAATTACCGAGCTACAAAGAGCAGTTATCGACGGATAATAAGTTGATACAGTATTGAATCTGAAGTGAATTATTGATCAAAAGGATTTGAATGGACTAAATATTGATCTATAATCTACAGTTGAAGTTGTATTAAGGTAGGTCATTTTACTGTTACATATTTAACCATTGTATACAGTCTAAATCTCTTAACCGAGTCGACTCTGAAAGTCTTATGATGTATCATTCATAGAATGAACATTGTTATCCTATCAAACCCATAGTGAATGCTGGTTGGATGATAAATTCTAGTCTAAAATCCTCTAACAAGGTCACACCTGACAATGTGTTTATAACCTTTAATAGGGTTGGGTCTTAACAGACCTCACTTCAGAAGAGTGAACAATTTTGGGCTGCCGGTCCCAGGTGATTTTTCCCTTTACAGGGTTTCCACGTTAAATCTCTTGTATTATGTGTTGATTGTGATATTTTTTTGTTATCATACTTTGCATGTTACATATTAGATTTGATCAGTAAACAGTTATAAGTATTAGAATGGTAATCAGTAAAAGCACAGACAATAAGAATTATTATTGCTTACCAATGAGCAAAAGTAGAAGAAATTGTTTTGGATTATACATTTTGTTTTGGGACACTGGATAATTGAATCACCCCCCTCTCAATTATTCTAATAGAACATTCATCTACTGAAGAAGGAGAATCATCAAAGAATGGAGAACAAAAGATTGTCAAACCAAAGAACATCAAGCCCACATGTCATCACTGTGGAAAGCTAGGACATACATCCAACATATGCAGAAGCAAACATGGTAAGTCTAATTCTAAACCTAAGTTTAATGGACATTGTTTTAACTACAAGAAGCATGGACATCCAGCACATGAATGTAGATCTAAGGCTAGCAATTCATCCCCCTCACCTAAGTTTCAATTGTCATAAATATGGGCACAAAGCATTTGAATGCAGATCTAGACCCAGGTGGTCATCAAATGAACAAACCAAGCCAGTCACAAAGCACAAATTATAAAATTGGGATTACAACACTTGGTATAATTTCCATTATTGTGGTAAATATGGACACATCGGAGAAAATTGCATGAAGACTCATTTTAGAGGCAAATCTAAAAACTGGATGAATGGAAGCATGGTTTGTTACAAATGTAATAAGGTTGGTCAATTAAAGAAAGATTGTAGATCACCCATTCTAAGCAATGATAATAACCAGAATGAAGATATCCGTGAGAAACTGAAGAGTCAGATGGAAAAGACATGGAGGAAGAAAGAAGAAGAAAACTCAAGTGAAGCTAGTACATCTGCGATCACCCAATCTGATGGATCAGGTGATCACACCTCTTCTAATTAAGCTTGGAAGGTATGTTTGGAACTGAGTCTTGCAAAGTCTTATTTTTCATCAGTTCCTAACATAGAATTGAGCAAAAGTCCATATCTGCATAGATAAAGATGCATTAGGACATATATGAGCAAAATAGAGAATTTCATTTTAATGCTGAGCATTAGTGTCTTGACTGAGCTATCAACGTATGCTGAGCATCTACTGGCCAAAATGCTATATATGTCGAGCTATATCACAACGGTTATATTGACTGAGCTTGTGAGTTTGCTGAGATAGTTGTATACCACCAAAACTTGTACGGAGCATTTATGAGGTCCTAATTCTATTTTTTGGATTCTATAAAGTGGAAAGTTGCTGTTAATTTTATTTCACCAGGCTATTTGAGATTTCAAAGAGCGATTTAGAGTTTGTGAAGCGAGTTTAAGAAAGGCGATTCCAAATTTTCTCAGCGTGCCATCGACAAAATTTATCTACAGGGTTATTGATGAAAAAGGTACTCTACCGAGTAAATATTTTTTTTTCTTCAAAAATTATTGTTTAAAATGGCATCATCTTCATCTGCACCAGTCAAGAAACAAGGGATGGAAGTTTTTAATGTGCAATTAGTAATGAATAAAGTTTGCAAGCCGAAGGTATTCAAGGCAATATTGGAGAGTGCAATTAAAGGAATTTTAAACAGAGCCCTATCTTCTATTCCAAAGAATGTGTTATTAATGAAAGACATAAGGTCTTGCTACATGTGTAAAATTGGAGAAATCGGTGATTACAAGATCAGGGAAGCTTATGATAAACTATGTGCCAATGGAGTGTTGAAGCTAGAACATAAGGTTGTTTCCGATTGAGGGTTAGTGGATGCCCTAGATTTCCCACAAAATTTTAAAGTGGAATGGATAAAGATTATTTTGAGTTGAGTACACGACATGCATTTATGGCTGGAAGGTGGACCGGTGAAGATTAAAAAGGAAATGATACATAAAGTCATTGGTTACCCTACAATTGAAGGAAAAAGAATGATGAAATGTGTAGGTAAGGAAGATATTCAAGCTAACACCCAGGCAGTTTGGAACAAATGAGGAATGACAATTTCCACCATAATTGATCCAAAAATTGACTTTGTTGTTAGAGTCATCTTGCACAAGTTCTATCAATCTAGTTAGTTGGACAGTGTCCCCTATATGGTAGTGGACCAAGTATGGAAGATAATCAAGAAAGGACACACGTATGACCTTGCTGAGCTCCAGCTGACTCAACTTGCTGAGAACTTGAACTCCATCCCAATGATGAAGAATTCTATGTGTAAGTTCGGTTCCTTACTGATCTATTTGTTCTTTTATGTCAAGAAGAGTTTTCCTAAACATGGAGATGTTACATGGGACAAGAAGAAACCAATCACTATTCAAATAAATGAATTTATAAATCAGATTGGAGATGATTTTGAAGGAATAATGGATAACTATTTTATTGAGTTTAAAAAGAAGATGAGAAATAGGACTAGAGTCCATGTGTCTTTGATTGAAAAATATAGCAAGGATATATGTTTTTTGGTAGACACAGATTTTACTTATCCATGGCAAGTCCGACCTAGGGTTTCATGGTTAATGTCATTACCCTATGAACTTAACATAGATTAAGCTATTGTTGTAATCACAGCCCTCCTAGCTGAAGAAATTGATATTAAAGCACCTTACTTTGAAACATTTGATGAAGCCAAATCCAAGATCTCTTTGGGATTATTGGCTGCCACCATCGAGAGGAAACGAAAGAAGATAGTGAAAAATTTGGAAAACTATGTCAAAGAATCTGAGAAGGATGCACCACTAGAGTTGACCCAAGGATTGGGAGAAGATGAATAGAGTGAAACTAGTGGTAGTGAAAAAGAAGAAGAGAAAGAGAAGAAACCAGTAATTGCCGAGTCCCCAGCTAAGAAAAAAATGTTGAAACCTAAAGTGTCATCAACACCATCACTTAGGCCCAGAACTAGAAGAACTACTGCTGAGACTTCTAAGATGCCTCCTACATCTACTAAGTGAAAACCTACACTACCCAAGGTAGTTCTGGATAAGGTTGTGAAGAGGATGAGAAGGAAACTTGTTCTAGCACAAGATGATGATGAAGAAACTGAAAGTGATGAAGGAGTAAAGGGGAAGGTTACACAATAGGGTACACAAAAACTCACTATTGATGAATTATGTCATAAGATTACTAGCTCTGCAGTAGTGGATGAGTTGAAAAGATTAAAATTTGGGAACATGAGCATAGGATAAAGAGAAAGTAGAAGATGCTATTCTTGAAATGTTGTGCACTTTCAAGATGCTACCAATTCAAATTGAAAATAGAATTCCCAAGGAATTATGCAACAGGGTTGCACATAAATGAGAATATGCTCTACAAATAGAAAAGGAAATAAGGGAGAGTGCATTAGCACAAGTTGAGTCCACTCTCACCCCTACCAACATAAAATAGATAATTGAGAAATACATAGGTAAGTTTGATCCCAAACTTAGAGCTTATCTAATTCTTCAACACAAGGTTGAAGATGTTGTACAAGAAAGTATCAAAATATGGAAGATAGTGTTTGGATTGTTAATTGACAAGGATGAAGAAAAGGATACTAGTATTTCAAAAGTTGTTGAACCTGAAATCAAACAAAAAAAAATGGAGACTGGAACTCCTAAGGAATTGAAAGCACATGACACATCTGAGGTTCACATTGTTGACATACCCAAGGAGAGCCCCATCAAGAATTCATTTTTTACTGAGCATGATTGAAAGAATATGAAAGCAACTGATACACTTCTACTAGGTAGTAACACTGTACTGTTATAGGTCATGGATTATCCAACAATTACTGGCACATAATCTGTTGATGTGAATCCTACTCTACCTAAAGTTTCTACTATTGACAATTTAGTCAGGACAAGCCTTACTAAGGAACCCATCAAGTCAGTACCACTAACTCAATCTACATCTGCCGAGGAAGAGGACAAAGCAGAAGGCAAAATCCAAAGTCCTCCTATGGAAGATAACAACAAAGAAGAACAAGGAAATAAGTTAGATGGAAAAGTTGTTAGTCCTCATGCTGAGGATAAGAGGAAAGGAGAAGCAAATATCAAAGGTAAATTCATTGAGAAGAAAGAGCCAAAGGAGCAAGAGGCAATAAAAGCTCTTGTACAAATGTCGAGTGGAAGCACCCCACCGAGAGCACAGAAGGAGAAAGATGAGGTAACAATTGATGAGGTCATTGTTATTCCTAAATGGGATACTGATAACCTCTCTTATGAGCAACTACATATATTGAAGGATTTGCTGACAAGGAAAAGTAGGCAAGTAGAACTCCGAAGGGAACATTAGCAGAAATAGGTCCTTTATGAAATAAAAGATATATTTAATGAAGTTTATTACTTATCAGATGTAAATAGTTCTAACCCCATATTGGAGCAGCTTGTACACATTGTCCTAAAAGTAAATAATGAAGTTAGTTGTGCAAGTGATAAGTTATTTAAGTGGTCAGAATGAAAGTTTGAGACCAAAAAGCTCAAGAAGATATCTACCAAAATAGCAGTGAAACAGGTTGAGTTGTCTACTTTGGTAAAGGAGACCAAGGAGTTAGTTGTGAATGGACAGTCTCTGTTGGCCAAAATATGTAATGTTGAAGTGTTTACTGATGAGAATCAATGATTTCTTGATACTCTAAAACAATATATTAAGGCTACAAGTTAGTCCCTAAGCTTGGATGCATACACCAGTGCAACACATTATGTCAAAATCATGCAAACCCAAGGTAAGTTAGCTGAGTTGATGACTAATGATGGCAAGATTCATTCTCACCCACTCTCTATCCAAACAATTTTGACACCTCATCTGGAGGCCATATAGAGAAAGTTAGTAAAGGCTAAGGAATTAATGCAGAGTAATCCACATTTGTCCACAGTTGAGAGCCTCGTCAATTTAGCTGCCAATCTAGAAGTGCAGACAAAAGTTTTAAACATTGCTTCAATAGCTTGGATGAATGCACTTTACATGATCATGGTGCTGCATAAACCATTTCTGGAGAAATTTTGTGAGCTACCTACTGATGAAGAGTTTCATCATGTCAAAAACAAGGGGGAATCATCATGACATGACTGGACAAGGATAGAACAGGGACAGGTAACAAATTTTTTTTGAATGTATATATATCTCAGGGGGAGTATTAGGCTAGTACAAATATATTTTTGTAATTGTAAGTACAAATATCATGACAAAGTGTTTTTGTCACTAATGTCAAAGGGGGAGATTGTAGATCTCTATAGTTTTGTTGACCATTAGTGCCTCACACTTAGTCATATATCTAGGTAATGATGGTCAGTCATCACTGTGACTGAGTCATTTTGTGAAGGCCGAGTTATGTATTGTATACTTACTGAGCAATAGTACTATTGAGTAAAGTCATGGTCACTATGTGTTTGTATTGTGCCAAGTATAGTTTTTGTCAAGTTACATATACAATGATTACCGAGTGACAGAGAAGATTAACAGATGTCGAGTACAGTTAATGTCAAGTACTAGGAATAACATTTTTTGAGTTAGCTAGGAATGACATATAAGTTTGGAATGGCACAATGATCGAGGTAAACCATTTTTGGTGATAGTGGTGTTTTGTATTTTGTTTGTTGAGGTAATTACGGAGGTAATTATGCATCCATCTTATAATCATTGATCCCTATGTAATACCTAGAGCCAATCAGAAAATTGTATAGCTTAAGCGGCAATAGAAATAAATTTGAACCGTAGATCTTGAATCGGTAAAATGTTTTTGTTATTATATAAGATCAAGATCTAAACCAAGAGAAGTGTGTGAATTAGAGAGAAAGAGATATTAAGATTGAATGAGTATGAGAGAATGATCAGAGATGTATATTTAGAATAATTAAGTATTTAGACAGAGTCCAATGACCGAGCTAAGTAGTGAAAGGACAAAATCAAGAAAGATCAGATAGAGGAGATCACCAATATACAATAAAGAGGAGATCTATAATCTGCATACAAGTGCAAACTGAAAGATCAGGTACTGAGACATTTTAACTAGTGTATCAAGGTAAATCTCTTAACCGAGTAGTCTTAATAGATTTTATGTAATCTCTTTACCGAGTGCTTACTTTGTTGTAAGTTTATAAATCCTTTAACAAGGTAAACTATATAAGTCTTTTAGCTTTTAATAGAGCAGACCTTTCACAGGGTAGATCATGAATTTATCATATTTTGTAAGCCCTAATAGGAAAAACTTATTACTGCAGTAGTGAAGATTTTTGGGTGTCATCCCCACCCTAGTTTTACCTTTCAAGGGTTTCTGGGTTACCAAAATTATGGTGTCATCAGTGATTTCATGTATGCTACTTAATATGTTTAGTTGCTTACAATGATCAAGTTTTGTTTGTGTCATGCATAAAGTTTTATTAGTTTGAAAAGGTTAAAGTAGGTAATATCTGATTCACCCCCCCTCTCAATATTACTTTCCCACTTATATTTCCAACACTCACATGGTCAATATCTTTCACAAGATACTTTTGACTAGTGGATCATTTAGTGGGTACCATCCCCACCAGGGTTTTCCCTTGGCCACGGTTTCCTTGATAAAAAATATGGTTTTATGAGTTCCAATGTTTTATGCTTGTATTTACTATTCACTTTATTTAGTTTAGTTTCTTATGCAAGTTACAAGTTAATTAATAAAATCCATACTTGGGAAAAAGTTAAAGTTTGTGAAATATTGATTCACCCCCCTCTCAGTATTTCCTATTTCTAACAATTGGTATCAAATCACAGTTACTCAGAGAAGGCCTAACAACTTAAGTAAGATCTATGTGGATATGGATCAGTTGTAGAAGAACCTAGAAGAAGCTCTCGAGCAGATTGATATTCTTATTGAACAAAGAGATACTCTGAAGAACAAGTATGAAAGAGAAAAAGACTACATTGAGAAGTTGAAAGATAAGATAGAAGATCTTAAATCAAAGAAATAGCCTAAAAATCAAATCAATGATAGTGATGAAGTTTCAAAACTAAAAAAATAGAATGAGATCCTGAAGCATGAACTAAAGATTACAGATCTAAAGTTGAGCTTGAAAGATGATAACAACAAAATTGAATCAAATTTAAAGTTTGAAAATGAAAATATAAGGTCTAATCTTACCAAAGTAACATCTGAACTTGAGACTAAAAAGTTTCAGTATGTTGAACTTGAGAAGTATAATACTATTGTGAAAGGAGAGCTAACTCAATCTAAGAAACACCTTGAGAAATTATATTCTAGTAGAGATTTGATTGATGAAAAAATTTCTTTTCAGAGACCTTCTTATGATAAGAATGGTCTTGGATATCTTGAAGAAAAATTCTCAAAGAAGACTAAAGATTGTAAAGAACCAAATCCTGTAATCCAATAGCCTAAGAACAAGGAAGCAGAAAAATAAAATAAAATTGAGTCTAATCAGTCTGAAGATGTACCTAAGTGACCTAAGAAAGTTTAATCACCTAAAGAAATGTAGAATGAATTCAAAGGTAGATGTTATGCATGCAATTCATTTGGCCAAATGAAGAGGGATTGTACAAATAATAAATTTTAACCTATCTTTGGTTATTTTTATAATTTTCATGGTTTTGGTCATAGAGCTATGTTACTCCTATTTGAGCATTAAAGGATTGTCATTAGTATCAATTAGTTATTTAGTTAGTAAAGGAGACAAACTAGATAGTCGGTCAACCACATAAATCCTACATACCGAGCTAGACACAAGGTAGAACTCTAAGTTAACTGAACAAGGGTTTGACCAAGTACACTCACTAAGCGACTGGCAATTACCAAGTACTAAGCATACTGATCACCGAGAATTCATATGAACCGAGCACTAGTAATTTACTGAATGGAGAAAGTAGTGATTATTAAGTAAAATAGGAAACAACATAGTAATTTGAAATGGCACAAACATCTATGGAAATGGTTCACACTAATTAGGAAAATGGTTTACCGAGATCAAGATAGAATTAAATATGGATGTAATCATTAATTTACTGATGATTCCTATGTAATGTTAGATCTAGGTTATTTTGTTACACCGTTGATCTTAGGTTTTCTAAGATATTGTAAACCCTAATTAGGTCAAGTCAGTTTATTATAAAATTTTTAAAGATGTCATTATGAACATGTATCATGAAGGAGTAGTCACACTAAGGACATCAGGAGATCAGACAAAGGGTTTTGATAGAAGGTTTGAAAGAAGGATTCAGATTTTAGAACATATACAACGCTACCAAGTAGAACAAAAGGACACAAACATCACTATGAGGTGATATCTATTTGATATTTCGTAGATATGAATTAGGAAAGATTAAGTTGCTATTTACAAATAAATTTAATATTACCATTTTACCATTGTAGCAGATACAAAATCTCTTAACAAAGTGGACTTAACAACTCTTTTTAAATCTCTTCATCGAGTACACATGTATTATGTTGTTAAAATACTCTAACCAGGTAGATCTAGTCGATCTAATTATTTCTCCTAATAGGGTAAGATCATCATAAGTGATCACAAATTGTAGTCTTAACCGATATACTTTGTTACTGCAGTAGTGAAGATTTATGGGTGACATCCCCACCATAGTTTCTACCTTCTTACAAGGGTTTCTGTTATACCAAAATACCTATGTTATGAGTATGAATTTTCATGAATGATTTATTGTTTAGATTACATGAAAATTACATTTTCAGTTATTTGAATGAATGTTTTGGACAATGGAATTAGTCGGTTAAATGCCATCTACTACTAAAAAATTTTAGTCTTAAAAAGTTTTGAAGGTATTGATTCACCCCTCCCCTCTCAGTACTTATCTTTCCATAATCCCAACAATTGGTATCAGAGATAGATCTCTTCTTAAGTAATTTTTAATCACTGAAGAGTAAAGATCTAAGGATGTAAATATATAAGTTGGATAAGACTATTGAGAATCAAAGATTAAAGATGTAGATCTTTATTGAACAATTAAAGGATGCCAAAGAAGAACCAAAGAAGTTACTAATCAGAAGGAAGGATATGAAAATTAGGTATAATGAGACTGATTATCAAGAAGAAGAGATAGATGATCCATTTGAGGTATATGGATCTGGATCTGATAGCATATCTAATGCTTCTGAAGGAACCATATCATATCTATCTGAAAAGAATCTACATCTTACTGAACAAGTGAAATCTTTGTAGATCAGTCAAGAGACACAAATGGTTAGGATGATTGATGTCATGAATAATGCTAGGAAAGAAGAACATGAAAGAAAATTGGATATTGAAGATAGGAGATAAATGACTGATAAGCTACAAGAGAAGAAATCTGAGATACTTATACTCACCGGCCATCACTTTGAAATATCCAATTAGATGGTTGTCATAAGTCAGGAAGTCAACTAAGTAAACAGTGAGCTTACCAAGAAACTAGAAGACATTGGTGAATTAAGAGAGGAAAATGAAAGATTCAAGAATGAGGTAAAATTACAACAACAACATAATGAGATGATCAAAAAAGCTAAAGACAATACTAAAAGGATGGATGAATTTTTGATTAGTTAGAAAAGACTTGATAGCAAAACTGGTTTAGGCTACACCGAGTAGAGAGAATCATCAAGACAAGCTAAACATAAGAATGCCTATACTTATCCAAGGTCAAAGAATCTATCATGTTATCATTGTGGAAAATTGGGCCACACATCAAATGTTTGTAGGAGTAAAGTAAAAGGTATTCCTAAATCCACCCCTAAGTTTAATGGTTACTGCTATAACTATAATAAGTATGGACATCAGGCACATGAGTGTAGATAAAATTTGAATAGGAAACCCAAGAAACCTTACATGGAAAAACATTGTCACACTTGCAACATGCATGGACACATATCACAAGAATGCGAGACAAAAATGAAGCAAGTATGGACACCAAAAGAATGGAACAAAACATATCAACCGAGAAGGTGAGCTAATTGTTGAGCATCATTTTTACATGAGACAACGGCTAGGAATTTATGTGAGAAAATTCCCCTCTTGGAAGAATAATGTTAGTCAATCTCAAGGTTCCTTCTGGGTTGGGTCTCAACTGCTTGGATAGCTCAATGGAAGATAAATGTGAATCTATTCATGAGGAGGCCTTTGCTGGTTTAGATCTTGAAAAAGTTTCAAAACAAACTTTAAACACAACAATACATTCCTTTTTGGGATTTTCAAAATTTTAAATGAAAACAATGTTAATTTAATTAATCTACCATAGCTGATTTGCAAGGAAGGTAAGAGGTAGGTAACGAGAATTTAAAAGAAATTTTTTGAAAGAAACTAATGGACATAAACCAATATTATGTTTCTTCACGAATTAAAATACCAAGAAGATGAGGAAAACCCACAAAATAGAGATTTGATGAAATCATAATCCTAGCCATGCAAATCCAATAATCAATGGAAATAAACACACATGTATAATAAGCCAAAAATCATCAGATCACAAAGCCACCATAGATGTGTGCATACGTGAGACAAGTTTATCTTCAATGCACCAAGGAAAAGAGATCTTCTCAATAATTTGTCACAAAAAAGCAATGCAGCAGAGGTAAACACCGAACTAAAAGAATCGCAGATCAGAATCACCACACAATCAATTGGTTCTTTGAAATAAACAAATGAGACATTCACACATCGATAAATTTCACAAAGATAGCAGAATAAATCACACCACGTTTGAAGCACCAACTGTATATATTGTATTATGATAAAAAACTAACCTTAATTACATTAAGTTCTTACAATTAATAGAGTTGTGCTCTCAATTTCCCAGCTAGGGTTTCATATGCATCTAAAACTCAAAAATAAATCTAAACTAAAGATTACATGAAGGAAACTAACCCTAAAACAAGTTAAAACTAAGCTAGCATGGAATTAAACCTCGTGCATTACAAATCTAGAGTAGATCATGCATAAAATAACTCAAAAACAAAACTGGAACTCATGTATGTTCTTCATGAAACTTTTTGATCCTACCCTTTATTCTCTGTTATGGCTCTCCCACATGGACTCAAATAGAAGAGGCCCTTAAATCATGCAGAAATGACCCTCCTGACGTGATCTTTCTGACTGCAAAAACAAGTTGGAGAAGACTAAAGTTAAATGACAGTCATGCCCATAAATTTTGTATCCTGACCATTACCCCTAAACAATGAAGCTCCAGAATTGACTAAGTGTTGAGGTGACTCCTTCCCCAAGTTTTGGACTTTTGGAGGCCGAAAATCCTCTAGGCCAAAATTCTGAAAATCAAGGCTCCAAAAAAATGGCTAATTGTGGAAAAAATGTTTCTTCTCTATAAAAAATTTGGCTAAGTCCACATTGAATGCTTATCAACTGGGAAGGACTTCTAGATGAGCTTTGTTTAACCTATCCAAAATCTCTTGCACTTCCTCAAAGTTAGCCATTTTGACCCCTTTAAGGAGTTCTTGTTGTTTCTCCTGGAAGGTGATCAATTCCACCGCAAACCCCTTTATTTCTTCCTCTCAAGATAACATCTTCTGAATTTCTTCCTTCTGATAGAACATCTACTGGAGGTCTTCTTTTTTATTAAGTCCTTTGAAGATGTCTAGATACTAATTTATGATGAAATTGATGGGATGCATTGTTTTCTCATCATCTTCTTCATATAAATTTAGGTCCAACCCTTTGAAAAACTTACGCATTTCCCCCACAAAAAGTAAACCTTTGTCCCTCCTTTTATTCATTCTCTTCAGCACCTTTTCAAAAATGGTCAAAGTGCTAGTGATATCCTCGATCCACTCCTCAAAATTATCTGGTTCTGAACCTTTATATAATTTGACCAAAACTTGGAAGCACTGCTTCCTTATTACCATGAGATCCTCTAGTGCCTTCCACCACTTTGAGATCTTCTCCTCCAGACCATCCTTCTCACCCATAATTTCAACCAGAAAAGTGATTCCTTGAAGAATACTCATAAAAGGCCTCAAAATATTCTTGAGAGCCACCCCAGAAAACTCTTCAAAATCTATCTTTCAATCTGGACATGCCTGAACAAAAGAATGTGGGATATCTGCTAGTATACTTACATCAACCCTTTTGTCCAAAATAGCCTGTAATGAGGCCTCAGGGTTATTAGGGTCAATGGGACCCACTTTCTTGAGGATAAAATTCTTCATTGCCTCATTCTATTCCATCAATGCTTTTATCTTCTCTTCATTCTTGTCCATGAAGCCTAGAGCATGCTTCAACCCAAGGGTAGTCAGAGTTTTAATCCCTTCTCTAGTCAGCTCTCCTAGATCTACTTCCTCCAACACATAGTCATCTAGGGTGACTTTAGTCATACTGATACTCATTGTAGGGACAACCACCTGAGCCTTCCACCTACCTGCTTGGTCATGTGTTACCTATGAAAGGGTCCTTTCTTGAGTACTAGATCCCCCTTGATGGAATGCTCACCCTAATGCCACCATATCTGTATCATCATGAGCATACACCCTTATTCTTGGCTGAATCTCCTTGGTGAACCAAGTGGGATTTGAAAAGGAATTAAGGGGCTTAGAATGGGCTGCCAGACTCGAGGTAGTAGTCGAGTGCTCTATCTCCATCTCCTCATGACTCTCCTCTCCTCCTTATGTTTCTTTTTCTTCCCCCTTATTCTTCTCTTGTTCCATATTTGTTTGTTCTTCCTCTCAAACCTGTTTCTCTATTCCCTCTTGTCCTTACAACAAAATCTCACTGATCACCTTTGTTTACTTTTCTGGCTCCTGAGGCCCTTGTGCCAATGTTTTAGTGTGGACAAGTAGTGGAATGGGAGCTTGGGAAGGAGGGTTCTACACAGGAGGAGTAGGAGCGATAGGGGGAGTGGGTGAAGGCATTGGTGGAGGAGGTGGAGTTGACATGGGAACATGAATAGGTGGAGGTTGTGGTGGCAATGGAGTAGTTTGAACTGGAGGTAGAAGTGGAGTGGTAGATGGTGTTGGATGCAGATAGGGCGGAGGTGGATTTTGATGAATAGGTGGAGGAGGAGGTGGAATTGAGTGTGAGACTGGGGGAATTTTTGCTGCTATGTCTTCTTCAGAAGTGACTCCTATAAAGGAATCTCTTCTTGACTCTATTTTTTCCTTCTAAATTTTAGCTATGATCTCCTTGACTGATTCTTGAGAGTCTCGTAGGACTTCCTCTCCCACTTTACCAAGAGATCTAGTGAACTATGTAGGGAGGGAATCAAAAGAAGAGGATTTTCCTATAGTTAGAGCTTGTTGCTTAGATTCTTTGAAACCATGAAGTCCCTCAAAGTCAAAGATGTCAAATTCATCATCTCCTAGAGCATCCAAATTTATAGGCTCTCCTTAGGTTCCTCCTTCAATGTCTTCTTGTTGATCTTCCTCCAGTACCCACCTTCTCTTTAAGAATCCTGCAAATTGGGTTCTTCTACTTAGGGGAAATTGATCCTCCTCATCTTCTTCTTCCTCTAAGAAGGTGTCCATATGAGTGGGCATCGAGTCTTTCTTCCTTTTGTATACGTTCCATTTATCACCCTAGCCGGCCCTAGGTCCAGTTACCTTGAATTTAGGCACCTTCTTTGGTGCACTCAGAGGTTTAGGACCACTAGAAGAAGGAGAATCTAGAGGTTCTATGCTTCCAGTCATTCTAGTTTTGGGCTTCTTTGAGTGGGTAGTAGAGTCGTATGCCATAGGGAACTCATGTCTATACACCATTTCCAGCTTCTATGGCTCAACTTCTTTGAACTGTGGCATCAACACCTTCTCCCCTTTCTTCTTCTTTTCCTTGGAAGGTTGAGCTAGTTTTTGTTTCATTGGCATGGGATCCATAGGAAATGGACAGGTGACCCATGCCTTAGTCACCTTGATGATGTGTCTTGCCTTGAAATTGATGTCATCATTTTCATCCCTATCGACCTCCACGTTCAAAATGGCCCTGTTGTATAATTTATCCAAATTGTAAATAGGATCTAAGACATCCTTAGAGTCGCCTTCCATCACCTTTTGGGGTACCCTCAATAATAGAGTAGTTTGTGCCATATCCAAGATCATCTGGCAGTAGTCACAAATTCTGACCTTATAGTTGTATGCACCCTAAAATGGTCGCCTAGACTTTGGGCCCCATTTATTAATTTATCAATTTCCTAAATCAATGTTTTGCAATTTTCAAATCAATTCCTTGATCAAATCCCAATTAAATAAATAATTCAAATATTTCTAAGGTTTGATCATTTCATCAATAATTTTGTTTAATTAAAAGAAATATTCCCTTTTAAATAAATAAAATAGGCTTATTTAATTAAAAGAAATATCTTAAATAAAATAATCTTATTTAATTAAAATCCCTTTTAATTGAATAATTTTATCTTATTTAATTAAATATTCCTCTTTTTATTAAATAAACTTATCTTATTTATTTAAAAGATAATTCCTCTTTTAAATAAATAAAATAGGCTTATTTAATTAAAAGAAATATCTTAAATAAAATAATTTTATTTAATTAAAATCCCTTTTAATTGAATGATTTTATCTTATTTAATTAAAAGATAATTCCTCTTTTAAATAAATAAAATCCCCACTTCAAGCAAAATCTGTGATGGAAAAGTAAATAAAACAAAAATCCTTTTCTTGATTCTTTCTTCTTTTTGCCTTTTTTTTGGATTTATCCCACATTGCTCTTGGAGATGCATTCTCTTCCACATTTTCTTATATAAGGAGCCCTCTCCTTCTCATTTCGAATGCTAGAATTTTCATACTATTGTTATGCTGCAGGTTTGGAAAGAAATCTTGGAAGAAGCTTTTTGAGCATTTGGAGTTTGCATATTTGAGACTTCTTTCTTCTTGTCTTCTTCTCTCATGCCTCATGGAAATCCATAATTTAGATTAGTATTGCATTTACATAATAGTTTAGATTCATGTTTCCTTTCATTATTCTAGCTTAATCCACATAGCATAATTAGCAAGGATTTGTAATATTTTCATTTCAATAGAATAGTTTACTTTCTTGCATTGTTATCATCTAGACTAGTTTCATTTGCATGCAATAATTTGGTAATCATGGACATTAGCATGCTTTCTATTCATCTTTGAATCTCTCATTTCTTGGTGTACTTGCATGGGCATAACTAGGTCAATCTGAGGGCTTCATAATACAACCTCTGCACTCCATGAATAGAGAGTTGTGAATCGCTATTTGAGACCTCATTGTTGAGTGTTCTTGAATGTAATGATTCACAGAAGTGTGACACTTTTATAGCACACATTTTTGGCACCCACCATGGGGCAACCCACTTTTACGTGCTGGTTTTGATTATTTTTGGAGCTAACCACGTTCTGCAAATTTGCTTGGAGACTAAAACCCTAGATTTTCACAAATTTGATCATATCTCTATTAGAAATAGGGAATACAGAGAGGGGGGGTTGAATCAGTATTCTAAAAACTTTATCTTTTTCCCAAATATGGATATAACAAATTTTCTTCACACATGCATAATATAAGAAACTAAATAACATGCATAGCAATAACATCAAAGAACTCATAACACATTATTTGTTCTTGAGGAAACCCTGGCCAAGGGAAAACCTTGGCGGGGATGGTACCCACAAAGATCCACTAATCAAAAGTATCCTGCTAAGGATATTGACCCTGTTAGGAGTCTATTACAAGCATATAGTGTATCAGTCCTGATTAAGGGACTATAGGCCTTGTTAGAAGCCTCAACCCTGTTAGGAGTTGTCAATACAAAATCTGATTACTAGATGAGCCCACTACCCAAACAAGTAATATACAATGTATACAAAATAGGTCAAGGTGCATAAACTTTTTCTACTTGTATCAATATTCCTTTTCTGCTCTTATCTTCACATCATCACTATTACATTCACTTCACAATTACATTTATTACATCACTTTTTCTTCGCTTCTTTTTCTTTACAATTACAATTGCATATATATACAAGTTATTAAGGCTAATAACTTTACATGGTTGGCTTCCATATATCATTATCTAAGAGTTAACATATAGGATTTCATCCCTTTATATTGTTAAGTCATTATTTTGATAAACAAAATAATCCCTTAACTCTTTACCAATTATACCTTCATATTTTGTCCTGTCGACTTCACACTGTCTTCGGTAAAACTATCATAACTAATTCTGTACATGTCGTACTAACTTGTGCTCTGAGATGGGTCATCATTAGCCATCATAGAGTCTATGTTCAAGTGAGAAAGTACTGAACTCACTCCATTCAATGTCGTAAACAAAAATTGTGTCTTGGTACACTGTGAAAACACTGTGTCACACTTAGACAAATTTGTGATGCGCTCTGCTATACTTGCTCTCTAACTTGTGTGATCTTCATGAGGATCATATGTTTCCATA
Organism: Chamaecyparis obtusa; assembly: GCA_027943335.1. NCBI lineage: Eukaryota > Viridiplantae > Streptophyta > Pinopsida > Cupressales > Cupressaceae > Chamaecyparis > Chamaecyparis obtusa. Next base: position 232,902 of record BSBK01005939.1, read on the forward strand.
ATGACAACATCTATGTACTCACTTCAGCCAAATTTCCAACAATCTCCCCCTTTGTCATTGGTGGTGACATATGAGAAAATTGGCTAAATGTACATTAACAAAATTTCAAAATTGTCTCAAAATTGGCCATAGTATAAGATATATACTATCCTTATATCTCCTCAAAAATAATTCTTATATACTGCAATACTCCCCCTAAGAGTATACATAATACTATCAATCTTCTTCATTGTATAATTTTCAATTTTCTATATATCTCTCCCCCTTTGACAACAATTACAAAATAAAGTAGGGAGGCTAACAAAATTGTAACACAAAATATTATACTTTAAATATCTTATTTCAAAGCCAGTAGGCTTGCAACATAATCTACAAAATCAACTTTTATATCTTCTAACTCCTTTTCCCATGACTTCTTGATGGAATCTGCCACATTGAGTAGTGTGCTCAGTCCATAAGCTGCAATTTGACATGCTTGGAGGGTCTCAAAGTTGAATTTCTGAAATGATATCCTAGTTGTAAGACATTCTTCCAGCTACTCTTCAATAACACTTATCTTCATGGAAGTATGTTCTCTCAGAAGAGTGAGTCTCCTCATTTTTCTATTCCTCTCATCTTGCAAAATTCTTATTTAATCATACAGCTTCCAAAATTTCTTCTTAACATGACTAATCTTCACAGTAGGATTAGAAAGAAGGTTTGATTCATTATGAATCTCTGCTTCCTTTAGCTTGATCTGCTTGTCTTCTTCTGCTGCCAAAATCTTTGGTGTTGTACACTGTATGTACAAAGACTTTCCTATTCCCAAATGTCTCCTCAAATCCTTGATATAGACATCAAGACTATTGACATCATCTCTGATATTTTGACTAATATTCAAAAGCATTCTAGCCTCATAATCTGCTTGTACCTTTACCTTTGCAATCTCAGAAAAATTTGTAAACTCATCATCAAAGGTTCTCATCAGTTTCTTTGCTTTCTCCAAAGGGTCTACATCTGCAATCTATGTGGTTACAACTCCTTATAACTTTTTAGTTAAGTCATTCAGACAACCTTCAAGATTCTTTACCTTCTTTTTTTTACCAATAATTTTATTCAGGGAAGTGATCAATTCTAACTGATCATCATCATCAACTTCCTTTCCTAAATCTTCAAATAAAGATCCAATTTCATTCTTCTTTTCAGTCTTAGGAGTAAGACTAATGTCTTCTTTTGTAGGAAGGGGTATTTCAACCTCAGTTTCTTTAGGTTCTTCAATCATAGATTGGGTTTGTTCTACTTGTTCAGTTCTATCTGGTTCATCAAGAGCCGAATTGTCAACAATGTTTTCTAAGTTCTGAAATACATTTCTTTAGTGTCCAAAGTAATCTTTGTACGTTCAAAATTCATAGATTCTTCTTCAATATTTATAGTAGGTGGAGAGGGAATATCCTTCTGTTCTACTTCTTTCTCTTTCTCTGCTGCAACTGAAGTCTCTCCAACAATTTCTACCATAACTTTAATTATTGCTTGTTCTGTTTCTATTCTCACTTGCTCATACTGTCTTTCCATGATCTGAATGGTTCTCCTCTTAGTCCTCAAAAGAGTACCAAGGGACTTCAAAATCTATTTAAGATGCTCATCATCTTTCACAACACATAGTTTCTTCACCATATTTTCTCTCATAGTTTTATCTTCTTATTGTGCTCTCATTTTCTTGTTAACAAGATTCTTGAATAGGTCATCAGGAATCTTGCCTTGAATAGTATCAAACTTCTTGTTAGCCAGAATCATGTACTTAACAATAGAATTTTCAAGATTCAATCTCTCAGAATAGTCATAAAGGTTATAGTACTTATTCATCTTAGTAAAGTCTCCATCTTGTATGATTTCTTCATTCACTCTCTCAATTCTAGGTTTCCATGCTTTCTTCTTCATAGTAGTGTCATCATCTTTAATTACTACAATTTTCCTAGGGACTGGTGGCACCAAAACTTTCTGCCTCTTACCAAGTCCTATAGCACTTTCCTTCATTGTCTTGTTGGGTGTGGAAGAAGAGGATCTAGTGGATTTCCTTGTTTGTTATTCTTCCTTAGGTTCCTCAACTTTCACCTTTACTTGTGTAGGTTCATGCTCAACTACACTTGATGACAAGGGAGGTATAGACAAGATTTCTTTTTGCTCAATACCTCTGATTACTGCTGCTATCTTCTTTGCAATATCAAACTCATGCTCTATCATGCCAGAATTCTTTAATATTTTCTTTATAGTGTTGTCCACTCTCTTCTTAGACTACTTTTCTTCCATTATAGCTTTTGAAAGGTTGAAGTTTTCTTCAAATGTTCCAAATCTCTTGCACTGGGTGTCCAACTTACTCTTAAGTAACCTACCAACATATCCTTTTATCTCTGCCTTAGATATCTCATAGCCAAGAGGGTCTATGAACTCAATTCTAGGTTCCACTGCTTCAATATAGGTAAAGTCAGTGTCAACCATGAAACAAATATCATTTTTATATTTCTCCACAATAGACTGTGGAATCCTTGATCTGTTAGATACCAATCTCTGAAATGTCTTCAATACCAACATAGTACTTTCATTCACATTATCAATAACATGTTTCAAATATACTTTATTGATTCTTTCCATAGTGTTTTGTCCATTATTCCAATCATCTGTAACTATGTAAGGAAATCTTCTTAATAGGTGGAAAAACATATAAGTGATCAAAGAAGAAAATCTAAATTGTGCATACTTGGTCTTCTTAATCTTCTCCAAGTTTTCAAACAATTGAATTCTCAAGATTTCACACATATCTACTGGTACCTTGTCAACACACATCAAATATGCTATATGTACCATACCAGCTACCATATCATCTTCTCTATAATTTGCACAAAACTTAGTGGTTAGGATTTTGCACAAATATCTCACATCATCTTGCTTGATTTTACTGATTACAATTCCTCTACCATTATAGGATGAAACTATGTTATCAATAACTATTTTCCTCATATTCTTCTCATTTAAGGGAATAGCACTAGATTTAGATAATCCAGTTACATCATGAATCAAATCACCAGTAATGTCTACTACTCTATCCTCTAGCCAAAATTTCCCATTATGAATTTTTCTCAAAATGATCTTAGTGCATTCTTCATCATCAAACTCATATTTTAATGAATACCTAACAATCTCATTGTCTTTCAAATGTTCATATCCTTGCTTCAAAGACATATCATGATTGGAAATCTTCTGATACTCATTGGTAAAGTAACTGTCACTTAGGGTTTCAATCTTACATCCAAGATAACTTCTTACATTTTCCAAATGCAAAACTCTCTCTGGTATGGATGATAGTGCTAACTTAGGATCATCTTCCAATGGTTCTACTAGTTCTTTCTTCAATCTAGGTCTATTCTTATCTCTGACATTGTGAATTAAGGATACATCCATGATTGCTTCTAATCTCTTATACCGATTCAAAGATCTATCAAGATAAATACCTCAAATTCACAATTTTAGGGCTTCCGCAGATTTAGTGCTTCAATCTTTCACCAAATCACTGCAAAATGCTTCCAATCACTACTTTCTACTCTTCCAAACACTTCAATTCACTTTGATAGACAAATAACTTCGATCATAACCTTTTATCACTTGAATCTCACTTAGGTCTGACATCGCATTCAATTCTTTTGCCACTTCTTTCCAAAAAGTTGTTTCTATTAACCTGCAAAACTTAAAACTTCTTGCGATCTCGCAAAACATAATATTTTCTTTTGCACTCTTAACCATAGCATTAGTACATCATAAACTACCTTACATTAATTGTGCAAGACTTAATGCATCATAACTCTACATCTACACTAATTCTAAGTTCCTAAACTTCTGTAATTTACATAATTTAAGTGCTTAAAGATAGGTCAGGTAAGGATTGACTCTTACCACTTGATACTTCACCTTTCTGATTACCTTCAATGTTGAATATGTCTCCTTGATCTGTGCCTTTAACAAACTTTACTTCATATTCATTACTGTAGAAACCTTTCTGACTATTTCCTATACTTTCATTTCTTCTTGCATGATTCCTAGGGTTAGGGTTACGATGATAAGTTCCATTGTTCATTCTAAAAAACCTTGTTGTATGTCCAATCTTGTTACATATCTGATAAACAATTCCATTGTTCCCATATCTCGGTCCTTGCTGATTGATTTGTGACCTACAATTTCTAGCAATGTGTCCAACCTTGTTGCATCTATAACATACTACTCCATTTCTTTGTTCATATCTTCAGTAGGTCTCTTATCTGCATTGTTAGTATTCCTAAACATTCTACTACCATAATTATTCTCAATAACTTTAGATTTTCTACATTCAATAGCTCTATGTCCAAAACCATGACAATTATAACAATAACCATTAAGAGGTTTAAATTGTTTACCTGTGCAATCTCTCTTCATGTGACCAATAGTATTACAACCAAAACACCTACCTTTGAATTCTCTTTGCATACCTTTATTGATTCTTCTTCTTTAGGTGCATCTTCAGATTTGTTGATCTCATCTAACTTCTTTTCATCAATGCTTTTACATTCTTTCAGATCTGGTTCTTTTCTTTCATCATTTGTTTTGAATCTATTAAATCCAAGTCCAGTCTTATCATACGATGGTTTCCTAAAATATACTTGTTCATCGATCTTCTCAGTATTTGAATATAGCCTTTCAAGTTGTTGTTTGGATTGATTCAATTCACCTTTCACAATCTTATTGTATTTCTCAAGTTTTGTATGCTGCAAATTTACTTTCTCAAATTCAGATGTTACTTTGCCAAGTTTAGATCTTAATTCTTCATTTTCAATCTTCAATCTTTCATTCTCAGATTTCAGATTTGCTTCATTTTTGTCATTTCCATCTTTCAAACTTAGTTTCAATTTTGTTATCTTCAGTTCATGCTTAAGGATCACATTTTCTTTTTCTAAATTGTCATCACAATCTTCAATAAGAACTTTGGATTCCTTTTCAGATTTTAGATCTTCTATCTTGTTTTTCAATTTCTCAATAAGGTTCTTTGCATCATCATATTTCCTTTTCAGAGTGTTTCTTTCATCAGTAAGCATATCAATCTATTCAAGAGCTTCATCAAGATTCTTCTATAGCTGATCCATATCCATAGAGATCTTACTCAAGCTGCTAGGCTTTCCTTGAATGATTCTTCTTCGAGTAACTAAGCTCTGATACCAATTGTTAGAAATAGGGAATATTGAGAGGGGGGGTGAATCAGTATTCTAAAAACTTTATCTTTTGCCCAAATATGGATATAACAGATTTTCTTCACACATGCATAACATAAGAAACTAAATAACATGCATAGCAATAACATCAAAGAACTCATAACACATTATTTGTTCTCGAGGAAACCCTAGCCAAGGGAAAACCCCAGTGGGGATGGTACCCACAAAGATCCACTAATCAAAAGTATCCTATTAAGGAAATTGACCCTGTTAGGAGTCTATTACAAGCATATAGTGTATCAGTCCTGATTAAGGGACTATAGGCCTTGTTAGAAGCCTCAACCCTGTTAGGAGTTGTCAATACAAAATCTGATTACTAGATGAGCCCACTGCCCAAAAAAGTAATATACAATGTATACAAAATAGGTCAAGGTACATAACCTTTTTTTTATTGTATCAATATTCCTTTGCTGCTCTTATCTTCACATCATCACTATTACATTCACTTCATAATTACATTTATTACATCACTTTTTCTTCGCTTCTTTTTCTTTACAATTACAATTGCATATATATACAAGTTATTAAGGCTAATAACTTTACATGGTCAGCTTCCATATATCATTATCTAAGAGTTAACATCTAGGATGTCATCCCTTTATATTGTTAAGTCATTATTTTGATAAAAAAAATAATCCCTTAACTCTTTACCAATTATACCTTCATATTTTGTCCTGTCAGCTTCACACTGTCTTTGGTAAACTGTCATAACTAATTCCATACATACCATAGTAACTTGCACTTTGAGATGGGTCATCATTAGCCATCATAGAGTCTATGTTCAAGTGTGCAAGCACTGAACTCACTCCAGTCAACATTGCAAACAAAAACTGTGTCCTGGTACACTGTGAAAACACTGTCTCACACTTTGACAAATTTGTGATGCACTCTTCTATACTTGCTCTCTGACTTGTGTGATCTTCATGAGGATCATATGTTTCCATAATGACAACATCTATGTACTCACTTTAGCCAAATTGCCAACAATCTCCCAAATGGCTTAGTTTTTTGGTCTGAAATTGTTTTTCCAAGTTGACGACATATTAGAGAAGCTCCAATAAAAAATTCAAAATTTTCTGAAGTATTTTTTATTTTTTATAATTTTTTCTTGATTTTTCATAAAAAATTAATTTTCGGCGCAAATTAGCATATTTTCAGAAATGTTTACATTTTCAGAAATCTCTTCAAATTCTACAAGGGGTCCATTCTTTATATTTTGAATTTGGATGCAATATCATAGCTCAAATAATTAATTTACAAAAATTGGTCTATTTTGGTAAAATGGGTCTTTGGCCACAAATGAAGAGATTTTTCTAAAATTTTTACATTTTTGGAAAGCTCTCTATTTTTTAGTAGGGGTCTTTGTTTTGCATTTCCATTTTTTTGGCCAAAATCATATCAAAAAAATTAGATCTTGTTGACTAGGTCAAATGCAAAAAAAATAAAATTTTGTAATGAGTATGCACTTATTTTTCATTGTTCAATGCATGATATGAGTTTTCATTTGGATTATTTGCTGGCTATTATTGCTCCTAACAATCGATTTTCAGATCTAACTCTAGGGTTTGCATAAGTTGGATATACATTGCATATCTTGTTTGCTTGTTTGCTTGTTGGAGAGTTCATGGCTTGCTTGCACAAACAAAAGCTCAACAAAAATCTACTAAATGTGTTGCATTGGACTTGAGGTATTTTGTTCAATCTCTATAACACTTATAATTTGGGCATAAAATTAATCTCTCATGTGTTTGCCTTGGGTGATTTATCACTTTCATAAACCACATTTCGATTTTGGGACTTTAAAAAGATTATAGATTCATTTATGGCATATGTGTTTCACATAGATAAGTAGGCCCTATTAATACTATTTGTGATTCTTGAAAGAGTGGGTTTCTAGTAAAAATCTTCTCAATGAGAGAACCCTTGTAGGTAGGGAGGTTACTAGAATTGTCTTTGCGTTCTACTAGATTTGTAGTTTTTGACTTTTTGATTGATGCATTCTCTCTCTGGAGAGGTTGATAGATCATGATTTATTGACATTCCGAATCTTGGCAAGATATTTTTAGTCTTAGCATGTTAGAATGAATCTATCTTCTATGTTTGGGTGAAGAGAAAAGGATAGAGGATTATGCTCTACTCTCTTTTTGGGTAGTACCAGAAACTCAGACCCTTGGATCTAAACCAAGTCCCCATGTGGTCCTTGTTGTGAGTCACCTTTTAGAGAGGGTTAACTATAGTGGACATTCCCTTCATTGGGTAAACCATGTGGATGGAACCTCAAGTGGTAATAGCCACTTTTTCCATGGTAGTGACAATCGCTATACAAATGTCCTTGTGGAAGAAATCTACATGAGTGTAGTTTCTTGATGGGTTGTCATATCTCCTTAGCATCTCTGATTGATTAAATTCTCAGAATGTGTCAAAACCCCAGTGCACTTGGATTGGAGTTTGCCTTCTTAAAATTGTAAAAGTTGCAGAGTCAAGCCATTATTAAAAACCATAGTGCAGCCAAATTTTTCTTTCTAGGACTCTATGTGTGATTGGAAAAACATTTTGGAGAACATACACAAGTAGCATCTTTAAGGAATAACATACTAAGTCAATATTCATGTTCATGAGCAAGGTTGCTTTGTCCCTTTCCCATTGTTTGAAGAATTTTTCTTGCTTGAACTCCATGGTTGCTGTTTTATGTGATTGACAAATGCTGGAAATTTGTTAATGTGCCTAGTTAATCTTTTAAAATGAACAAAAAAATTGAGTTCCTGAGTTTACAAACTTGCTAATTAAGTGGCTTGATCCTATTTCATCGCCTAGATATGCACATTCTCGTGTGAGCCTAGTATTTTATCACATGATATTTCATTTCCTTGCATGATCCCAAGTGTTTCCTCGCACGGGACTGCATTCCCTCACATGAACTTATACCCTGGTCTGTCAAAATAGTGAGCTATTTTCAGTCATTTCCAGTCCTCCTTGGTTAGTTCTAGGTCAAACCTTAGGTGTCATGTCATGTTTCTCAATATCCAAATGAACTCAAATGGTATCAAATTTCACAAAATGACTCTTGGTCTTCTTTCTTCCGCATCTCCCATGTCTTCCTAGTCTCCCATTTCTGTCATTTTTCTTCTTCCATCATGCTTCTTCCTCTTCTTCCTAAACTCTTCATGTCTTCTTGATGCTTTTCCTCTTTTTATCTAGTCTACCTTCTTCTATTCATCTCTTCTATTCATTTCTTCCATGCTTGATTCTTCTTCTTCCAGAACCATGAATTTCAACTATCTTGCTATGGAACCTCTCTTGAAAATAGATGATCTTGAACTCATTGCTCAATTTGAATCATTCTTTGAAAACTCTCATGGATGGTAAATTTATGACAAAAATACAAGAGCAATCAAGTAAATCACATGCCTTTTCTAGAATTATACTCATGATCATGTCATGACCTCCTTCTTCCAAACGTTCTTCATCTTTCGAGTCTTCTCATCATTCCTCATCTTCCAAGTCCTATCATGAATCTTCTAAACATTATTCACCTTCTTCGTCTTTGAAGTCTTATCATGAATCTTCTAAACATTACTCATCTTCCTCATCTTCCAAGTCTCGTCATGATTCTTCTAGAAATTATTCGCATTCATCATCTTCCAAGTCTTCCTCCTCCACTAGGTCTTCACTTTCCTCTTCTTTATGATCTCGTTCCTCTTCTACTTCTCCCAAGAGTCTTACTCCTTATCTCAAGACATACCATGATGAGAAATATGATAGCCTTTGTGATACCCCTCCCATGAAGAGTGACACACCCATCTTTGATGACTATGATGACTATGATGACTATGATGACCATGATGATGGACAATGTAATGATACTTATGACACCTCTATTCCTAAGAGTCCTCCTCGTTGTGTGCTCGTGCTTACTGAAAAAGGGTCATCACATTGGAAAGATTGTGATGGTGATCCATATGACTCAGATTTTGAAAGAGACTTTGATGATTTCTATGAACAATACCTAGATGATACATCTACTTCTTCACTTTAGGAAGAGAAAGCTTAATGCACTGACTATAAATGTAAATACTATAAGAATATTTCCTCTAAGAAATCTCATGCTAAAGAAAAAGATTACACTCTCAAGCAAAATCATGTTAATGTTGAACCTTTGTCTTGTGATGGTTCCCTTCCATCCCCTACTTCCTCCAATACCCACGCATTTCTTAAAGCTTCCGAGTCTTCCAAATCTATCACAAATCCTTCATCCAACAAAGATCCTAATACTTTTCATGCGGTTCCCTATAGTTATCCTCAAGGGAAAACTCTTAAAGAGACTCAAGATAGCCTTCACTTGGCTATGAATACTTTCAATAATTCTAAACCTAAAGAGCCTAAGACTTTATGTGCTATAATGCCTACTTCAGCTAGTCCTTCACCATCTTTTCCAAAGTCTTCCATACAATCCCAACATGCTTCCTTTTTCTTAGAAGTGGTTCCATGTCAAGAGGACTCCAAAAATGATAAATAAAAGAGCATAAAGAAACATCAAGATCAAGAACCCTCCATGTCATCCACTTCTTTTCCCAATGTCTCTTATCTGCTTCAGGGTTCTTTTTATCCTACACGCCCTTTCTCATGCATTCCATTGTCTTAAGTCTTCTCCTAAGCAAGATTAAGCTACTACTTACACCGTTGAGCTTATTGACAATCAAAATAACCTTACTACACTTGCGATTTCCAAAGATGATACTTCCATTAAGGTTGGTAAAAATGATGTTGTTACTTCTAATGTTAAGCCTATTGAAAATCAAGAGAAAAATTATGCGCTTATGCTATCCAAAGATCCTTTTCAAGATCAAAGTCTTCCATCTTCTTATTCTACCACTCCATGTTTACTTCTACTTTCTACTCTTCCTAAGTCTTTTCAAGCTATGAAAAATCCTATCAAAGAAGGTGCTCCTATTCAAGATGTTCAAGATCCTATTGAAAATCCTAATGCTCACTCTAAAGATGCTGATGTCCTTGGTTGTCATATAGATGTTGATGAACTTATTGATTATCCTTTTGCATCTTCCACATCCATCCTTGGACCTCTTCCACCAATACTAAGGACTTCACATCTTCCTTCCATCTTAGGTCCTTATGTCCCTTCACTTTCCCCTCCTAACTCTCCTAATTTGCCATCCATCTTGGGTCCTTACATCCCTCCATCTCCTATCTTTCCTCAAGATCAACATAGATGCACACCCTTGAATCCTTTTCATCCACCCACCCATCTAAACCAGTCATATCCTCCTTCTTCCACAAGTCCCAAGTCTTTTGGAAGTAACTTGAATGTTCAATACAAAAAAAATAATCAATACAAGAATCCATAAAAAAAAGAAGATCACCATGTCTCCTCTAATCGACATGGAAGCATAAAGTCAAAAGAGATATCTAAGAAGAAAACTACAAGACAAGTATGGGTTCCAAAATCCATCATTGAAGATATTCTCTCTAAATCATCAAAAATAAATGAAAATCCTACAACTATATGGATTCCAAAGTCTCTCTTGAAAGAGTCTGATGATGAGCAAAAAGTGAAGTTGACATTCAAGCTTCCAAAGGCTTCCACTTCATCTTCTCCTAAAAACATTCTTCCATTTCATGTACCTAAACCACAACCTTTGCTATCCATTTACCATATTCCTTCATGTATTCCTTCATTCATATTTCCTCCATCCTCTCACCACCCTTCAAGGTGTGTGTTGATGTTGATCTTTCCTTCCTTTACATCTATCCTTTCACAATCCTTCCATTCATTATCCTTCTACCTTCTATTCTTTTTCCTCATTTGCCTATTCCTTGGCATATCATGGTTTATCCTTTCAAGGAGCATTATATACAAAAGCTTGCCTTCTTTCAAAAAATTCAAAAAAATAGAAAAATGAAAAAATAAAATAAAATTGAAAATATGCCATGGTGAAAACTTGGAAATAGGTGCCTTGGTAGCAAAAGTAAAGAGAAATAAATTTGTCCTATGGTGAAAACCACTCCCTTGTGGTGCCTTGGATAAGTATCATGATGAAAACCTGGCAATCAGGCATCATGCGTAGTTCTTCTACATATTTCATCCATTCCATCTTCCATCTTTGATCTTGGCAATGTTGACCTATACACGAACATTTGGCTATCTTGTGAGCTATCTTATGATGATCTTGCTTTCATTACATTCATGTTTAGCCTTCATATTCATTTCCCTCCATTCATTCTAGCCTTTCACTATCCTTTCCCCTTTGGTCTTGATCTAATAAAAAAAGAGATTAAACATGATGCTATGAAGCCTCTTGACATGTCTACTCATTTGGACTGCATCTTTTCCTTCTTTTGCATTGTGCTTTCATGACTTATCCTATGCTAGCCTATTATTGCTTGTCCAAATGTGCTTTACATGACAATTTTTTTTCCCTAGCTTGGGTACTCTTGAGGATTTTGTCTTTGAGGATTTCTTCTCCTTCGTTCTCTTGTCTTTCATCTCTTCCACAAGCTTGCTAATCCCTCTCATTCCCCACCTTGCTAGACTTTGGGACTACATGATGTGATCTTTCTTGGGAGTTTGATGCCCATTCTGTATGGGGGCATCCTTTGTACATATTTATTGATCTTGAAAAATTTTAAAAAATTCATATATGATGCTGAAAAAATCCTAAAAATTGGAAAATGTCTTGAAAAAATGATCATCTTGGTGAAAACCTAGCAATAGGCACTTTGATGTATCTCCAAAAAAATTATATATTCCAAAAATATAAAAAAAAATCAAAAAATTCAAAAAATTCAAAAAAATAGAAAAAGTGCCTTGGTGAAAACCTGGAAACAGGCGCCTTGGTAGAAAAAATACAAATTTTTTTATAAAAAGTCCTAAAAAAAATTTGCAAAAAATAAAATAAAATAATAATCCAAGTGGTGAAAACCTGGAAACATGTGCTACTTGAGACCTTTGCACCCCTATTTCTTAGCATGCGTCCTCGACACTTAGCCTTTCTCCATCATGCCTTGTCCTTGTTGCCTTGGTTTGGAATTGGTCTTTGTCTAGGGATCATAACTATGTTAGCTTTGGTGTCTTGGATGTGTCAGTCTTTAGGACACCACCCCAACTATATTTTTCAACACAAACCCCTGACATCGAGTGTTTCTGAAAACTTCTCAGTTTGGTCTTACCCAATTTTGTCATGTGATCTTACCTATTTGGAAGCATTTGATCCTTATCCTCGGAACTCAGTATCAGTGAACACACTTAAATTTTTAAACACAACACTTAATGCTTGAGATATGTCATGATCTTTTCTTTGTGTGCTAACTATTATTGATTTTCTTTGAGTGTCCTTGTCTAATATGTCTCTCTGTGATGCATAGCTAGAGGACTTGGGGCATGGGGCATGTTTTTATTTTCTTTCTACTTGTGGGTGTAGTCTTGAACCTCTAGAGTGTCTCTTGTTGTTCCCTTGAAACACTTAGGAGATTTGAGACATCATCCTTGACTGTTGTTGCACAACCGTTCTTATGGTCATTCTGGCATCTATGCCTTGATGCGAGAGTGGTTTTGCTACATTAATTTGGGTAAGCTAACATCAAAGTCATCTTGACCATTTATGTCTTTGATGCTCATGTTAGAATCTTTCCACATTCCAATCCGATATAAATCATATTCATATCTTCATAGTTGTGTTTGTGACTAGTGCTGATTGTGTGATTTTCTGATGTTCGTTAATAATGGCCCAATGAAAAAAGTAAGTTTCTTAACACTCTTTAATGAATGATGAACACAAAACCCTACGTTATAGTTTCTCTATTGCAAGTACACCTTTGCATTTTCATGTAGCTTGCATTATTAGACTTCATATTAATTTGCATTTTTAGGCTGCATTATGATTTGGAGAGGGTTTTCCTTCATCTTTCTTTTGGACTTTTAATCAACTGTGATCACATTTTGATCTTCATTTCCTTATCTTCTTTTGTGATCTCAATCGAAATTCTCTATCTTAAATAGTTGATTGATTTTGGGGTATCCTCTTTCTTGAGGCAAATTCTCTTTCTTCTCTCCATTTCTTGCCATTTCTTCCAAACTTCTATCTTCCATTCACTTTCATCCCAGTTCTTTTCTTCTAATTCAACCTTGGGGCATAACCTTTCATGATGATCTACCTTGGTTTTGTGATCCTTATATCTTTCATCTTACATCAAGAACCTTATCTTTAGTTTGATTTGATCAAATTTATCAATGTACTATTTCTCCTCTATCTCATTTCAATTTCGATCACGAGGGGGCAGTACTTATCAAACTTCAATCCTTGATTCATCTTTATCAAACCTATCAATTAAACCTTGCTTGAGACTTGACAATTACCTATTTACAAGGGTGTTGGCCTTGTCTTTTTCAATCAGCTTATCTTTGTCTTGATGTGTTCTCATCCGTTGAACACACATCTGGGTTATTTTGTGATCCCAAATCAACCTCACATTTTAATTCCATTCTTTGACCACATGTGATCCCAAATCAATCTCACATTAGTCAAAGAGGGGCAAATGTATGCACCCTAAAATGGACGCCTAGACTTTGGGCCCCATTTATTAATTTATCAATTTCTTGAATCAATGTTTTACAATTTTCAAATCAGTTCCTTAATCAAATAGCAATTAAATAAATAATTCAAATATTTCTAAGGTTTGATCATTTCATCAATAATTTTGTTTAATTAAAAGAAATATTCCCTTTTAAATAAATAAAATAGGCTTATTTAATTAAAAGAAATATCTTAAATAAAATAATCTTATTTAATTAAAATCCCTTTTAATTGAATACTTTTATCTTATTTAATTAAATATTCCTCTTTTTATTAAATAAACTTATCTTATTTATTTAAAAGATAATTCCTCTTTTAAATAAATAAAATAGGCTTATTTAATTAAAAGAAATATCTTAAATAAAATAATTTTATTTAATTAAAATCCCTTTTAATTGAATGATTTTATCTTATTTAATTAAAAGATAATTCCTCTTTTAAATAAATAAAATCCCCACTTCAAGCAAAATCTGTGATGAAAAAGGAAATAAATCAAATAAAAAATAAAACAAAAATCCTTTTCCTAATTCTTTCCTCTTTTTTCCTTTTTTTTGGATTTATCCCACATTGCTCTTGGAGATGCATTCTCTTCCACATTTTATTATATAAGGAGCCCTCTCCTTCTCATTTCGGATCCCAGAATTTTCATACTATTGTTATGTTGCAGGTTTGGAAAGAAATCTTGGAAGAAGCTTTTTGAGCATTTGGAGCTTGGATATTTGAGACTTCTTTCTTATTGTCTTCTTCTCTCATGCCTCATGGCAATCTATAATTTAGATTAGTATTGCATTTACATAATAGTTTAGATTCATGTTTCCTTTCATTGTTCTAGCTTAATCCACATAGCATAATTAGCAAGGATTTGTAATATTTTCATTTCAATAGAATAGTTTACTTTCTTGCATTGTTATCATCTAGACTAGTTTCATTTGCATGCAATAACTTGATGATCATGGAGATTAGCATTCTTGCTATTCATTTTTGAATCTCTCATTTCTTGTTGTACTTGCATGGGCATAACTAGGTCAATATGAGAGCCTCATAATACAACTTCTGCACTCCATGAATAGAGAGTAGTGAATCACTATTTGAGACCTCATTGTTGAGTGTTCTTGAATGTAATGATTCACAAAAGTGTGACACTTTTTATAGCATGTGCAATAGTCATCAAGGTAGTTTATCCAATGGTCCTCAATGTGGGGCTCGTGTACATAATGCCTTCCCATTATGTGACTGTATGTACCAATTGGATCGATTTGGGTCCTTATGAGGTTGTAACTCAGCAGTGGGAATTCATCCCATTTGAATGCTAGGGACTTATAGGTCTTCATGTCTTGTACATAATGGGGAACTATGGAAATTGGGAAAGCCCAAAAATGCTTCTTCTTGTGCCAGATATGTTCATGGGCATTTGACAGTTGTCGAGACATTTCAAACAAGATTACCCTATCTGATGGATATCTTTGTAGCTTCTTAGGAGCCAGGGTGTTTCCTGCCACCCGGATGTATGTAAAGGTTTTGAACTGAATGTAAAATTCTCCAAGGGCCTTCACCTTCACAGCAGCTTCTGTTGACATCCTTTTGGCATAGTCTCCTTCTATGGAGTGTATGATAGAAAACACAAAAGCATCATTGACAATGCAAAATTCAGGACTGTCATGAGTGTAGCACTCCTTTCAAACTAGTTGTGGGTATACTGTGAATGACCATGCATTTTGATCACCCATAGCACCAACCTTCACCAATCTTGGGTACACTGTCCTTGCAGCCAATAGGTACACAACATAAGATATCATGTAGAAGTGAAAATCATTCTTTAATATGATCAGCTACTGATCCAAGTTGTCACTAAGGATGGTGGCCCAATAGAATCTTGCCTTCCTATCTTTTATTTTTTCAATGAGTAGGATCATCTAGGATTCCAATTGTACAGACTCTAGTAGTCCATACACCCAACTGATCATGGTGATGGCTGCCTGGATGTCTTCTTTCATGTACCCTCTCCTCATGTCTATCTTTTCCAATTTATTTCTGGGCATAGGTTGTATGAGGTACTCCTTGTTCACAATCTCATGGGATAACGAGACCTCTTTGTTGTAAAAGTCCATTCCCTTGCCAATGGAGAAGCTATAGAATTTATCTACCCCTTTGAGTAAATGGAAGAAATCTTTGATATTGTCTAGCTTGAGATCCATAACCACCTCACCCATGCTATTCTTAACCATTCTCTGGTCTGGTATATAGTGGTTCTCTAGAGTAGTGATCAAATCTAATAAAAGGATGGATACCAAGTGTGTTGCCATGTTTACCAAAGAACAATACACCAATGAAGTGCAGTCCTCAGACCTTCCTACCGGTTGTGCACATTTCACCAGGTAGTGATTTCAACTAACATTCCTGATGTTAGTATCCATGATCTCAGCATGTAATTTCCCCACTTTGGAGGGTGCATGATATCCTTTGAACTGGTACCTCAGAGCCAGTGAGTTGACCTTCTCTACCATTTCTACAAAGAGCCAAGGGACACAAATTAGAGATCATCAAGTTACACAAATTATGAAAGAAACTGATGAAAATAAGACAAAAAAAACTAAACCACCCAAGTTAAAAGTCTCTAGAAACCAATTTCAACTTTTTGGACCTTCGGGGGTACATGACCTCCAAAAGGCCGAAAAGGATGAAATGCCAAAAAAGGGGGACCCAGCCAGACTTTTGGGCTCGATGCTTCGGAAGTGTGAAAGATCGGGTTTTTGTGATTTGGAGATGTGAAATCTTCGGTGTGCAAAGCCACTGAAATGCCGAAAGGGGGACTTAGCTAATTTCCCTGAAGAAAGATTCTCTCTAATTTTTAGACTGCAAAAGTTTGAAAGTTAAAGGGCCGAATGGTAGAAAATGAGGGTTTAGGGTTTTGAGCTCAAAAACAAGCTCTAAAATGAGTCTAAACATGAACCCATGGCTAAGGGGTCTAGGGGGACAACCCTGTGACCCCGGAGTGAGATAAGACTAACCAACCAAGATAAACCCAAGAAAAAAATGCTAACTAAGAAAGAAAAATGAAACAAAAAACTTACAACCAATGAGAAAAGACAGAGGGAGGATGAAGATACCAACCTCTAATACACCGAAGAACAAGAGACCAAAAAGAAGACACAAGAAACTAAGGATTATAAAAATCAAGGAAAAGAAGTGCACCTATAAACACCTAAAACCATGATCATGAGAAGAAAATAAGTGAGGAAAAATGAGGGTTCTCAGCCTTATATAGGCAATCAGTGGGGGTGACGTCAACCACCTTCGCCAATCAGCCTTTTGGCCTTTCGGGGGTACCCAACCTCCAAAAGCTTGAAATGGAGAAAGGTTGGTTCTCCTTAGAGGATCAGACCTTTCGGTGTCTGGACCTCTGAAAGTATGAAACTTAAGAAATTGAATATGCTCAAGGTTTACTGGATTTTAGGGCCTTTCGCACTTTCAGGACTCCAAAAGTGAGAAAGTGCAAAACACAAGAAGACCAAATAAAAAAACTTGACCCAGAGAAAAACAACAAAATAGACAAGCAGAGAAAAAACCCAGAGCAAGCTAGAAAGAGGGGGCCCCCTGAAGCTAGGCAGCAAAAAGGGGAGCGTGGTTGTGGAACCACAACAAATAGCCCCAATAAAAGAAAGGGAAACAACCCAAGTATCCCAAAGCCATTCCACCATGAAACAATCCCATCTCATGGTGAGCCAGATACAAGGCATGCAACCATAGTGATTATCCTATCATCATCAAGATCAAGAAGAATCGTTACATTCACATCCAGTGTGTGTCCATATGTGTTCAATTTTTTTGGGAATCCCTCACCGTAAGCATCTCCTGATTCTCAACCAATCATCATTAGGTCACTGCCCACCAATCTGAATTTAGCCAAGAGTCAATTTAACCTTGCTTTACTACTAGGAAGGCATTTATAGCCCCAGTAGAGGTTGCTAAAATCACCCTTCCCCTCCTCCAGATGAGATTTGTTCAAAGTTTTAAACTTCTTTGGAGGGCTCATAGACTCAACATGTGTTAGATTGAAACTGAGTTATTTGCACCATTGCATTCTGGATAATTTGTTTCTTCTTTGTTCAATTCTTGGTACTTTTGGTGAACTAAGGCAGGGATCGGGCTATCTCATTTTTGTATTTCTTTTTGCTCTTATAAAAAAATGTCTCTCTTGTTTTTAAATTGGGGCAGCACTTAGATTGTGCTACCCTAGTTTTTTGAGCTTTCTTCTTTGTTGACCTTATCTTTATGCATTCCTCCTTTTTTCTTTCTTTCTCTTTTATTTTATTCCATGTTCCAGTTGGGAGAGGGTTCTAACTTTTGACCTTCTCCGTGACCATGGGAATTACCTAATCCTGACTAGAATCCTATTCGAGAGGCTCCTAGTCTGGGATCACTTTTAAATGTGTGTTAGTGTTGAGGATGATTTTCTTTGATGAAAGCTTTCAAGAAGTTTGAGAGGAAAACACCTCACTTCCAACCTTTGTATTTGGCTCACTGCAAGACAAAACTAAATCAAATGGTTTGACAAAGGGAGACCCTTATCTATTTCCCACACTACCTGATGTAGATCATTAAGCTCAAGAAACACCTAACCCCCTAAGAAGATGAAAACTAAAAGACCCAAAGAAAAGGCACAAAAGATAAGACTTAAAAGAAAAGACACAAAGAAGAGACTTTAAACTAAAAGAATATACAAGAAGGATCAAAGGTCCATTAAGACCCAAAGTAGTGCTTGATAAATTGGTTGTTAATGGGAAATGGGACCAATTCTCCATCGAGAGAACTAATTCTAAAAGTATTCTCTCCTATAATTTTTGCAATCTGGAAAGGGCCTATCCACAGACATTAGAATTTAGTGTGGCTACCTAGTTTTTCTTTTTCTTTATCCCATATCAAAACTAGATCAAAAATCTTAAAGGCCTTTATCATTGCTCTTTTGTAAAACCAACACTTGAGGACAACTTGATGTTTGGCCACATGCTCCAAAGCTGTGGTTCTCTTTTCTTCTAGATCTAATAGGTTCATGAGGTGAATCTACACCCGATCCTCACCTTTGACGTATTGATCCATGAATCTCAGAATTGGTATTTTTAGGTTCATCAAAAAAATGGGTTGTAGTCCATAAACCAATTGGTAGGGGGAAGTCCCTAAGGAATTTTCTATTCTCACATGGTCGGTCCACAAGGTGTACTTTAACTGAGTGTGCCAATCCTAGGGGTTATCATCCAAGAGGTGTTTGATTATCATCATTAATTTTTTATTCATTGATTCAGCAACCCCATTCCCTTGTGGATAATACTTGGATAAAAATTTTAGAATTACCTAATTTTCAAAGGCCCATTGAATGAGGGATACAAATGAAAAATAGGGAGCATTGTCACATAGTAGAAAGAAAGGCATGCCAAACCATGTGATTATGAACTCCTCCAAAAGCCTGGTTACCACTTTAGTGGTACAATTTCTCAAAAATTATGCCTTTGTCCACTATGTGCAGTAAGCAGTTGTGGTCAATATGTACTTGTGTCCTATAGAAGGAGGGTTAATCATCCCTACAAAATCTAGCCCTCATAGGGATAATGGACATACCTTGTAAACTAGTTGTAAAGGTGTCACTGGATGTCTCTTGCGTATGACATTGGTTTGAAAAACATGACATGAATGCACGTACTAGTGAGTGTCCTTGAACAAGGCTGGCCAATAATAGCTAGATCTCAATATTTTATGGGTTGTGGCTTCAGCTGACCCATTTCCTATGCCATACTTGTTGTAAAACTCCATGAGGACTTGCTCAGCTTCTATCCGATCTAAATAATGTAGGTAGAGACCATCATAATTGTTCTTGTAGAGCTTTCCATTTTTTAGCATATAGGAGCCACTCTTATTCCTTAGGACTCTCCTCTAAGAACTATTCAATCATTCTAGGTAATGGTTTTGAAGAAAATAGTAGACTATATCTTGATACTAGACATCAGTGACCACTCCTTCATTGGTGTACACTTGGCACACTAAACCTTGCTATGTTTCTACCATCATTTTGGTGAAGCCTTGACCTCCCACTAACTTCATTGGTTGGATCTTGATATTTAACTCTTGTAGTATAGCCATCCACTTCCCCCTTCTCTCTCCCAGCTCATTTTGCATTAGTAAGGATTTGACAGCCAAATTGGGAACAATAGTGATGACTTTACTTTAGAAAATATAATGTTTGAACTTCTTGATAGCCTTGACCAAGGTGAAGGATTGTTTGTCAAGATTGGGGTATTTGAGTTCATCATTTTTCAAAGGATAGCTCATGAAATCTATCAGTCTCTCATCTTCCCCTTCCTTCTTTTGGGTGAGGATTCTCGCACATGAATGTTTTGATGTAAAAGAGTATACCTTGAATGGTAGAAGGTAATTGGGGTTGACCAGAACAAGAGTGGAAGAAATGGAAGTCTTAATCTCTTCAAAGTCTTCTTTAGTCACAGCATTCCACTGAATCTTAGAATCCTTTTTTAACATTTCATTCAACATATGTACTATCTCTGCAAACCCACTGATGAACTTTCTGATGAAATTGATCTTTTTGAAGAAATATTTCAGCTCCTTCCGGCTATTTAGGGGATCCAATTTGAGAATAGCCTCGACACTTTTGGTGTCAATTGAAATGATTGTTTCAAATATGATGTGTCTAAGGAGTTTGTCTTAGGTCACCCCAAAGACACACTTCTTAGGATTTAGTGAGATTCCATAACATCGACATCTTTTCAATACCTTGCACAAGTCTTCAATGTGGTCCACGCGGTTCCTAGAGAATATCATGAGATCATCCATATAAATAACAAAACACTTGTTGACTAGGCCTTTAAAAACCTCATCCATAGCTCATTGGAAAGTGGCTCCCACATTGATCAAACCAAATGGCATACGGTGATAGGAAAATGTCCCCCACTTTGTTGTGAAAGTTATCTTCAGGTAGTCTTCTTCTTTTACCATGACCTAGTTATACCCAGAATTACCATCAAAGAAAGACATCATCTGGGAGTTGTTTACCACTTGTAACACTTCATTGAGGGATGGTAACAAGTAGTTATCCTTTTGAGAAGATCTATTCAAATTCTAAAAGTCCACACAGAGCCACACTTCTCCTCTTTTCTTTCTTACTGGGATGATATTTTCTACCCAAGTCAAATGTTGGATAGGAAAGATAATCTTGGCATCAAGAAACTTTTGCACTTCCTTTTGGATTACTAGCTCAATCACCAGATTCACCAGCCTTTGTCTTTGGTGGAAAGGTTAAGTATCTAGGTTTAATGGGATGTTGTGTACAATGACAACAAGATCAATAGTTTTTAAGTCTTCATAGCTCCAAGCTATGACATCTTTGTATTCTGATAGTAACTCTATCATCTTCCTTTACTCCTCAGCTATGCCAAATTTTCCAATATGAACCTCCTTGGGTTCAAGTTGTGTGCCCAGATTGTAGAGCTCACAATCATCACCTCCCACTACTAGTGTCTTCCCCTTGTCATGAGCGTGTTCATCTTTGTCAAAAATTCTTTCCATGGCTACCATTCCTTTCAAGATGGAGTTAGTCTTCAAGTTTAAGATCCCTAGATCATTTGATTCTTCCATTTCATCTTCTTCTTCATCAATGTTTTATCTTTCAAAGACCTCGACACTCATGATGAACTCCAATATTTGTTGGTCATCCTGGAATACCTGGAATTTGTGATATTATCTAGAATGGCTGGCACAGCCACTAGTTCAATGGAGAATTTCTTTAGTTTATACTTCTCCAATGGCTGTAATGAACTTTTTGATATTGCCAAAGAATCTACAACAATATTCCTTCTCCTTGGGAAACTCCACATATTAAATGCCTCAAATTATTTGATCAAATCCCACACACGGTTACAGTATGATGCCAACTACTTATCAGTGCATGAATACTAGCTTTGGATCTATTTGACTATTAATTATGAGTCTCCTTCTACAACCAAGGCCTTCACATTCTTTTCATGTGCCATGAGGAGACCTCACACCAACGCCTCCTATTCAACAATGTTATTGGTGCAGTAGAATTGTAGCCTATAAGAAGCATAGTATGAACTAGCTCAGGGGTTGACCAACTATATCTGAGCCCTTTCTCCTTATTTACATTTGGAGCTTTCAAACTTGAGCTTCCATATGGGGTGACCCTTATGAGAAGAGGGCTTAGCTTGGGGCTCCAATGCATCCTTTAGTGGATGTACGCTAGCTTGAGGTTTGGGAGGGGTTTTTGGTGGTGATAAGTTTTCTATGGTCGGGACCTCCATATCCTCTATGCCTAGTTTTTCACTTGCAGAGAGGGGTACCCATTTCATCTTTTGTTTTTCTTTCACATCACGCCACTCTTCATGGCATGGGGGTAAGAAACCATCATCAGAGGAGCTCCATTCCTCTTGTGTAGGGAATTTAGTTGTGGGGACCTATAGGTGCTCACAAAGGGGAGGTCTATCATTGCTTGAATGTGTTGTCATCCCTTTTGTAAGCTTAGGCACATAAGACATTTGGCTCATTACTTGAATCATCATTCCCTGACAATCTTGACATTTAAACTCTGAATGATTTGTCTGGTGTAGGTGATAATATCCTAGTAGCATTAATATGTTTAGGTCAACATCTTGACCAAGATGTTTCATGTTTTTCATCATATTTCCTACAAAATATATGAGGATCTACTTGGGAATTTGAGTATGCACCAAACCTTTTACAGGGCTATCATTTGAATTTTCTTCTTCTTTGATGTGAAATGTTAGAACCCTATCAAATCAATACACCCCCAGATCAGCTTGTGAAAATAGGATTTCATTTGGAGCATTATATTCAATTATCATCTACTCAAGTTTTGGTTTAGCATCAATCTTGATTTGGTTATTGAATCCTTTCCATGGTAGACAAATTTTAGTGAAGTCCATGGAGAACCAAACTCTTAAAGATTTGGTCCACTCTCTACTAAGTAACATGTCATATATCTCTGCGATGTCCACAATATGTATGTCGATGCAATCTTGGATCCTAGGGTCAGTGGTTAACTATATGCATGTATATTTGAGGACTCCAATGACTTTGACCTCCATTTTATCGAGTTGGATCAAAACCCTATTGGTTGGTTGTGGGTTCACCCCTAGCTTTTGGCATATGGATAATGGCATGACATTACATGAAGCCCTTGAGCCAATTAGGTAGTTGTGTAGATTATTTCCAAAGATCTTGAGGCTGAGTAGGAATGGGGGTACTTCTACCTGGTCTTTAAACATGGTTGGCATTGCCTTAGCCGTGTTGATGTTGGATGAATTCCTAGCTTTACTGCTGGACGAGGCCGATTTGGAATGATCTAGTGATTTTAGGAGGGATTCTCTCTATGAAGGAAAAATTTGCAACATGTTGTACATTGACATATTGGCTTTAACTCTCTTTAGTTCATCCTATACACTATACTTTTTGGTGGCCCGGATTGGATTCTTCAGCATGGTGGGCTGGTGTTGCATTATCAAGGCAACAATGGCACTGGGACCTCTAGGAGGTGTAGGATTATTGTTAGCCCATAGGTTAGGTGGAGTGAGTTGCATTCCTAGAGAAATACCATTAGTTAGAGGTTCCCTTCTACTCCTTAGATTATAATTGCTTCTATTGTTATTCTGAAAAGCATGGATCTTAGAGTATTGAGGTTGAATTTTCTGATTAAAAGGGAAGACAAATTCCTCTTCTGCTATGTTATTGGTAGGACTTCCCCATGTACCTAGGTTGTAAGAATCAAAGACCATGGCACTAAAATGAGTCTGAGATTTTTTGGGGTCCTGGCCTTGTTGGCTGTCAAATTCTCCCCTGTACTCATTGTTCGATTGTTGTACATTAGGAGTTTGGGCAAAATTGGCCTTAGATGAAGTATAAGTGTTGGCATTGTCAGCGGGTATGCTACCATTGTTAGGGCATGTGTTCAATGGCCTACTAGTTCATTGTTGACCAAATGACTTTCCTTGAGAAGTGTTACCATAACTCCCACTATTATTATTGTTATTATTATTTTAATTGCCATAATTACAATTCTAATTTTGGGAATAAGTGTTTGGGACAACAACTGGTCATTGGTAGTTTCCTCGACTCTAAGGTGGATTAAGCTTCATCCTGGTGATCTCACTTTTTAGTTGGGATAAAGTATTTTTCATGGCATATAGCTCATTCACTAAAGCATGGTCTGACTCATTTGGGACAACCACCTTTTGTTCACACTGGGCTACCTTATACATCATATCCTAGATATGTGATGGCGAGTGGTGGGGCAACAACGTATGGGGTTGGTACCGGATTAAGTCTTGGGGTGTGTTGCACCAAGGGTTGATTATGTGCTATGAAAGGACCAATCATGGCATAATTCCCTAATGGTGGTGAAATACCATAGTTTCCACCTACTTGTGGATCCATTTGTTGAGTAAATGTGATAGCTTCATTACAGACTTTCTCCAGAGTGTCTATGTCACCTAGGGGAAGCCTCTTCAAAAATATGGAAGTTAATGGATCCAAGGCCCGTAGGTACACTTGAATAGTAGCCCCAACTAGTACAGTATAAGGAGCATCCAATTTTTGGTACATCTTATGGAAATGATGATTAAACATGGGAATTGGTTCGCTATGTTCTTTTCTCACCGAGATGAATTGGTGGTGAAGATTAGTAGGGTCCACATATAGCTTGAATTGGTTTAGGAACTTTGTTTCAAATTCTCCCCATGTGGAGATGGATCCCCGTAGTAAGTTTAAATACTAGTTGTATGAAAATTCCCCCAATGTGTAAGGGAAAAGGTAGCACATGACATCTTGATGGGAAATATTTTTACGATTTCATAACTCTTTGAATACATGAACGTGTTGTTCCTCTATCCTGGATTCTCCATAGATGAAACATGGACATAATTTCTCAGGATTCTTCGGCAGCTTGTGGAGCTATCCTTGTAGATCCAATGGAGAGCTTTGGGCATTTGAAAAAAAAGCCATTGGAGCTGGTGGTAGAGTAGCAGTAGGTGGGGCATCACTGTGCAGAAATGGAGGAATATTAGGCTGATATAAAATGACCTACCCTTGTCTTGCTTTGATGCTGCAAGGTCTTTGAACCTATCTGAGTTCTAGGAATTCCCCTTTGTTTGGTGAGGATCTGAGGACTCATTCAAACCTTTTGGGAGAGAATGATCCAATGTTCTCCGGTCTCCCTTTTGAGGGCCCTCCTTCTAGCACCCCTTCTGTTGAGTGTCATTTTTATACAAGACAACGGCTAGGAATTTACGTGAGAAAATTCCCCTCTTGGAAGAATGATGTTAGTCAATCTCAAGGTTCCTTCTGGGTTGGGTTTCAACCACTTGGATAGCTCAATGGAAGATAAATGTGAATCTATTCACGAGGAGCACTTTTCTGGTTTGTATCTTGAAAAGGCTGCAAAACAAACTTTAAACACAACAATACTTTCTTTTTTGGGATTTTCAAATTTTTAAATTAAAACAATATTAATCTAATTAATCTACCATAGCTGATTTGCAAGGAAGGCAAGAGGTAGGTAACAAGAATTTAAAATAAATTTGTTGAAAGAAACTAATCGACACAAACCAATATTACATTGCTTCGTGAATTAAAATACCAAGAAGATTAGGAAAACCCACAAAATAGAGATTTGATGAAATCATAATCCCAGTGAAGCAGATGCAATCATTAATGGAAATAAACGCAAATGTATAATAAGCCAAAACTCATTAGATCATGAAGCCACCATAGATGTGCACATATGTGAGACAAGTTTATCTTCAAAGCACCAAGGAAAAGAGATCTTCTCAATAATTCATCACAAAAAAGCAATGCAACAGAGGTAAACACCGAACTAAAAGAATCACAGATTAGAATCACCACACAATCAATTGGTTCTTTGAAATAAACAAATGAGCAATTCACACATTCATAAATTTTGCAAAGATAGAAGAATAAATCACACCACGTTTGAAGCACTAGCTGTATATATTGTGTTTTTATAAAAATCTGACCTTAATTACATTGAGTTCTTACAATTTATAGAGTTATGCTCTCAATTTTGCATCTATGGTTTTGAATGCATCTAAAACTCAAAAATAAATCTAAACTAAAGATTACATGAAGGAAACTAACCCTAAAACAAGTTAAAACTACTCTAGCATGGAATTAGACCTCGTGCATTATAAATCTAGAGCAGATCATGCATAAAATAACTCAAAAACAAAACTAGAATGCATGCATGTTTTTCATGAAAATTTTCAATGCTGCCCTTTATTCTCTGTTATGGCTCTCCCACGTGGACTCAATTGGAAGATGCCCTCAAATCATGCAGAAATGACCCTCTTGATGTGATCTTTTTGATTGAAAAAACAAGTTGGAGAAGACTAAAATTAAATGATGGTCATGCCCATAAATTTTGGATCTTGACCGTCACCTCAAAAAAATTGAAGTTCTAGAATTGACTAAGCATGGAGGTGACTCCTTCCCCAAGTTTCGGATGTGCAAAGGCCAAAAATCCTCTAGGGTCGTAATGTTGAAAATCAAGGCTCTCAAAAATGGCTAAGTGTGGAAAAAATGTTTCTTCTCTATACAAAATTTGGCTAAGTCCACACTAAATTCTTATCAACTGGGAAGGACTTCTAGATGAGCTTTACGGAACCTATCCACAATGTCTTTCACTTTCTCGAAGTCATCCATTTTGACCCCTTTAAGGAGTTATTGTTATTTCTCCCAAAAGGTGATCAATTCCATTACAAATCCCTTTATTTCTTCCTCCTGAGATAGCATCTTCTAAATTTCTTCCTTTTGATAGAACATCTACTGGAGGTCTTCTTTTGTACTAAATCTTTCAAAAATGTCTAGATATTGATTTACAATGACATTCATGAGACAAATTATTTTCTCATCATCTTCTTCATATAAATCTAGGTCCAACCCTTCAAATAACTTATGCATTTCCCCCATAAAAAGAAAACCTTTATCCTTCCTTTTATTCATTCTCTTCAGCACCTTTTCAAAAATGGTCAAAGCACCAATGATATCCTAGATCCACAACTTGAAATTATCTAGTTTTGACCCTTCATATACTTTGACCAAAACTTGGAAGTGCTACTTCCTTATTACCATGAGATCCTCTAGTGCCTTCTACCACTTTGAGATATTCTCCTCCAGACCATCCTTCTCAACCATAATTTCAACCAAGAAAGTGATTCCTTGAAGAATACTCCTAAAAGGCCTCAAAATATTCTTGAGAGCTACCCTGATAAACTCTTCAAAATCTACCTTCCAATATACACATGCCTAGACAAAAGAATGCGTGATATCTGTCGGTATACTTACATCACCCCTTTTCTCCAAAATAGCCTATAGTGAGGCCTCATGGTTAATAGGGCCAATGGGACCTGCTATCTTGAGGATAAACTTATTCATTGCCTCATTCTATTCCATAAATGCTTTTATCTTCTCTTCATCCTTGTCTATGAAGCCTAGACAATGCTTCAACCTGAGGGTAGCCAGAGTTTTACTCTCTTCTATAGTTAGCTCTTCCAGATCTACTTCCACCAACACATAGTCATCTGGGGTGACTTCAATCACATTGATACTCATTGTAGGTACAGTCACTTGAGCCTTCCATCTTCCTTCTTATTCCTATGTTACATATGAAAGGGTCCTTTCTCGGGTACTAGATCCCCCTTGATGGAATGCTTGCCCCAATGCTGCCATATGTCTATCATTATCAGTATACACCTATGTTCTTGGTTGATTTTCCTTGGTGAACCAAGTGAGATTTGAAAAGGAATTAAGGGGCTCATAAGGGGCTTCCAGACTTGAGGTAGTAGCTAGGTGCTCTATTTCCATCTCCTCATGACTCTCCTCCTCTCCCCCTTTTGTTTCTTTTTCTTCCCCCTTATTCTACTCCTCTTCCATATTTGTCTTTTCTTCCTCTCCAACTTGTTTCTCTGATCCCTTTTCTCCTTCTGATCGAATCTCACTAATCACCTATGTTTCCTTTTCTGGCTTCTGAGGCCCTTGTACCAATGTTTTAGTGTGGAAAAGTGGTGGAATGGGAGCTTGGGAAGGAGGGTTCTACATGAGATGAGTAGGAGCGATAGGGGGAGTGGGTGAAGGCATTGGTGGAGGAGATGGAGTTGGCATGGGAACATGAAGAGGTGAAGATTGTGGTGGAAATGGAATAGTTTGAATTGGAGGTAGAAGTAGAGTGGTAGATGGTATTGGACATGGAGAGGGTGGAGTTGGAGTTTGATGAATAGGTGGAGGTGGAGGTGGAACTAAGTGTGAGACTAGGGGAATTTGTGTTGCTATGTCTTCCTCAAAAGTGACACCTATGAGGGAATCTCTTCCTGACTATGTTGTCTCCTTCTGAATTTCAGCTCCAACCTCCTTGATTAATTCCTAAGAGTCTTGTAGGACTTCCTCTCCCACTTTACCAAGAGGACTAGTTTACTATGTAGGGAGGGAATCAAAAGAAAAGGATCATCCTACAGTTGGAGCCTGTTGCTCAGATTCTTTGAAACCATGAAGTCCCTCAAAGTTAGAGATGTCAAATTCATCATCTCCTAGAGAATCCAAATTTATAGGTTCTCCTTGGGTTCCTTCTTCAACATCTTCTTGTTGATCTTCCTCTAGTACCCTCCTCTTTAAGAATCCTATAGACCGGGTTCTTCTTCTTAGGGGCAATTTATCCTCTTCATCTTCTTCTTCCTCTAAGAGGGTGTCCATATGAGTGGGTGTCAAATCTTTCTTCCTTTTGTATACGTGCCTTTTTATCACTACTACAGATAATAAAGTATGTTAGTTAAGGCTACAAGTTGTGATCACTTCTGATGATCTTACCCTATTAGGAGTAACAATAAGATCAACTAGATCTACCTAGTAAAAGGATTTCAACAATACTACTTCAGTGTGTACTTAGTTAAGAGAGTTTACAACAAGACTGTTAGGTCTACTCTGTTAAGAGATTTTGCTAACTCCATTACAATGATTAGAGAATAACAGAAAGTATCTATAATTGACAACTTATGCTTGCCTAAGTTAGATCTATGAAATATCAATATATATCACCTCAATGTGTAGATATCATTCCTCTAGACTACTCGGTAGCCTTGACTAATTTTGAATAAACTAAATATCTCTGAATGCTGCTCAACCTTGTCTAAAAATTGAAGTCTTGAATATGACTACTTACCTCAAGATCTCGTTCTTGTCCTTCACATTCATGTGTCAAAACTTATGTCAAAATGTCATGAAATACAAACATATAGCATACTACTATGATTTCCATCACCGCCTAACCTTGATGACCTAATTAGGTTTACATCATCTTAGGAAAATAACCTAAGATCTATGGTATACAAAAATAACCTAGATCTAAAAATTACATAGAGATCATCATCACATTTGATGATTAAATCTATAATAAATGATCCTTGATCTTGGTAAAACATTTTTTGATTATGTTATAACTATTTGCATAGATAAATGTGCCAAAAGTGATTACTATGTCATTTCCTAGATTTCTTGGTAAACACTATCAATACTATTCGGTGAATACATTGGTGCTCGATGTCTAGTCTGCTCGGGGTTTACTGATGCTGGGTATCGGTATACACTGATGCTCGGTAATACTTCTTTGGTGCTCAGTTAAAATTATTTCCTTTTATTTCTCAGTATTGCCCTGTGACTACTCGGTATGAAGGCTTATATAGTTAACCTACTCGCATATGTAGCTTGTAGTTCTTCCTTTTACTGACTGATTAGCATAGGTAACTGACTGATCTTCTTTGATACTAATGACAATACTTAATGCACAAATAGAGATAACAATCTCCCCCTTTAGCATTAGTATCAAAACTGTGATGTATATAGACCTGATATCTCAAAAATGTTCTAACTTCTCCATATATATATAGATAACTTTTCTATCAAAATTTTCTCCCCCTTGGTGCATGCTCCCGATATATGTGTAGTACACTTATCATATAATTACACAATTTGGCATATACATTATGTTTTCCCCCTTTTTGATAATGAGGCCAAACTCAACATTTGTGTACTCATAGTTTATCAAATATGTGCTGGTAGGTTTTCTTCAAAGAATCTAAGAGTTTCACCCATTCCTCTTTCAAGTTGGTTAGAGAAATGTGCTCAAGACCGACTTGTGCATGCATGTCAAAGATGTTTTCCAACATAAAAATTTCTGGTGTTGCAACTAAAGGTTGTGCTTTGACTATATGCTTCTCAAATATTTTAAGGTGGGGAAGCAGCTCTACTTGTAGCTCAGTGACTTGGTCACTTATCCTATCCTCCTACTTCCTCAAATATTCTCTTAACCACCTAAGTTCTTGAACTTTGAGTATGTGCTTATAAAAAGCATTTGGCTTGGTTAACCTTGCTTGTGCATTGGCTTGGATTTCGGTATCCTGTTGTTTTATCTTCTCACTGATCTCAGTAGTGAAGTTCTCCATAATGAAAAGCTTTACCAACATTTGAATAATTATCTAAGTAATAGATTTAATGTCGTTTATTACCTCAGATAACTTTACTTTATTTATTGCCACTTCCTAGCTGATTTTCTCTGTTAGCTTGTTCTGTATTTTGGATTCTGCCCTTTCTTCAATTCTCTTTTCTTCTTCGGTGTCTGGGGCATTGATTTATTATGTAAGTGTAGCAAGTTGGTCCATAATTGGTGTATCTTCATTGATTTGTACCTCAGGTACAACCAATTGTAAGATGTCTCTTACATTCTCTAAAAAAATTTTGCTCTTACATTCCTTTCTCAGCTTCTCCCGAGCTGCTTTCCTTGTACAAAGCTCCCCATATTTTCTCAGTTCTTTAGGGTCTAGGGTCCTCGGGTCACAGTCTGGTATAAAAATGACTTCTTCAAGTGTGACCGACCCTTTTCCATATTTCTTCTTCTTCTTCTTTGGCTCTTGAGGTGAGCTCTTAACAAATGGAACAATTGCTTTTTCCTCAACATTCTACGTTTCATTCCCAGTTGACACCTTATCTTCCTTTTTAGGCTCCTTGGTAACCTGTGTGTCAGTTGAATGATATGGAGCCTCTGATCTAGTGTTAGGTGGGGTTTCCTCAGTTTCCTTAGGGTCATCTTGGCCCTATGTTTCTACCTCTTTTTCCTCAGGATCATTTGTCTCTGCAAGTGTGTTAGTTCCTTGATCCCATGATGTATCCATTATTTCCTTGGGGATTGAGCCTTCAGGTTTTTCCTTAGAGACTATTTCAACTACTTCCATTAGAATAAGAAGTTCACCTAGTAAAGATGTTATTGTTGGCTTGGTAAGAATACCGTCATCTTGTGTTTTTTCTCCAGCAATAGTCACATCTTTGTCATCAAGATCACCATTTGTGTCTCTTGACCGATGTGCAGGGCTTTCACTTGTTTAGTCAAATGAAGATTTTTATTAGACAAATCAGATATTGCACTTTCAAAACCATCAGAAACACTGCTTGAACTAGATCCAATATTATTAAATAACTCATCAATCTCTTCTTCATGATAGTTTCATTTTATAGAATAGCCAAGTTCTTTCTCTGAACCAGTAACTTATTCAATGCATCCTTAGCTTGCTTGTATTTCTCAATAAACATCTGCATCTAAATCTTTTGATTCTTTATAGTTTTTTCTAACTTGTATCTCTCCATGATTAGATCTTTACTCTTCAGTGGTTAAACCTTCCAATAAGAGATCTGAGCTTTGATACCAATTGTTGGAATGGAGAGATAAGGTACTGAGAGGGGAGGGGTGAATTAGTGCCCTCAAAAATTGTTAACTTCAAACTTAATCAGAAAATAGTAGTAAAATAGTCTATCCAACCGAATCCATTGTGTGCATCATTCATTTAATTAACTTGTAAATGTAAATTGCATGAAAAACAAACAACAATTCAATCACATAACAAAAGTATTTTTGTTATGTAGAAACCCTTGTGAGAAGGTAAAAACTATGATGGGGATGACACCCACAAATTCTTTACTACTGTAGATAATAAAGTATGTCAGTTAAGGCTACAAGTTGTGATCACTTCTGATGATCTTACCCTGCTAGGAGTAATAATAAGATCGACTAGATCTACCTAGTTAAAGGATTTCAACAACACTACTTCAGTGTGTACTCAGTTAAGATATTTTACAAAAAGACTGTTAGGTCTACTCTATTAAGAGATTTTTCTCAATCTATTACAATGATTAGAGAATAACAAAAAGTATCTATAATTGACAACTTATGCTTGTCTGAATCATATCTATGAAATATCAATATATATCACCTCAATGTGTAGATATCATTCATCTGTACTGCTTGGTAGCCTTGACTGATTCTAAATAAATAATATCTTTGAATGTTTCTCAACCTTGTCTAAAAACTAAAGTATTGAATATGACTACTTACTTCAAGATCTCCTTCTTATCCTTCACGTTCATGTGTCAAAACTTATGTCAAAATGTCATGAAATACAAATATATAACATACTGCTATGATTTCCATCATCACCTAACCTTGATGACCTAATTAGGTTTACATCATCTTAGGAAAATAACCTAAGATCTATGGTATACAAAAATTGTTAGGAATAGGAACACTGAGAGGGGGGGGGGGGGTGAATCAATGTTCACTGTATTTTAACTTTTAACTTTAATCTTTATGCTGAACTTAAATGCTTAAGTACTAAAATAAACATTCACATAAACATGAAACATGAAATCAACATATGACACCAATATGGTTACGGGGAAACCCAAATAGGTAAAAACCCCGGTGGGACTTGATACCCACTAATATTTTGTACTAGTGTTTTGTGATCCTTGTTAGAAGATCCTTTACCCTGTTAGGAGTAGCTTTACAATGATTTAAGTACAGTAGAACTTGTTAAGGGTCAGACCCTATTAGGAGTCTTTTACAATGATCCTTGTTAGGGGAGTGGACTCACTATCCTAGAGCTCACTACTCAAATGGTGAAGGCTACAACCTTTTGATTTTAGATACACACTATATTTGTTGGTGAATTGTCGCTATAACACTACTTGTTTGATCAGGTCCTTTGGTGCGTTAATGCTTTGACCTCTAGAAAAGATCTAATACATCTTATGCTATCTTCGCATACCTCTGCTATTCTTATCATAACTCTATAACAACTTCCATACTAAATACAATGGGCACATCTTATATTTATATGCTCATATAAATAAAACAGTTAGGTCGGCCCTATAACTGATTACAAACAATGCTTCCAAATGAATTGGCTTAAGCATGCTTACAATTATACATATAAACATGTCAGCAACCTAAATACGATGGGCACATGGCCTTTACAACATTAAATTATAATCAAAAACCAAAATGCTAACAGTCGGTGTGTGTGTGAATTTTGTACCTAGCTGTAGACACAACACATCAGTAAAACATTAGAGGTTAGCCAAAAACCAAAATCGTGCAATGAAATAGAAACTACACTAACTAGGTGATTTACTGCCTTCTAGTAGGTGCGAGTATGATACTCTTAGATTAGACTGAGACCAGTGACAATGCAAGACCTAAATGAAGGATTTGAATGAAAAATATGAAAGGATATGAATGAAAATTAATCTATATTTTTGTATTTTCTATGCAATAAGATGAAGGAAACTGATATGAATCTATTTTATATGAAAAAATGATATGATATGCAATTAATCTAATAATTGATATGCTAAATGATATGAATGCTCAAAAATAATGAAAATCTCACAATAGCTCTAATTCGCAAAGATAGATTCTTCGATCACCAATTCGCTAGCATGAGGATGCAATTTTGTGGATCCTTTTAGAAGAGCTAAAGCCTTGATTTTATAGAAATCCAGGGCTTTGGAGGTGCATGAGAAAAGCCATAAATCACTCTTGATAAACTCAAGTTGATTTTTGAGTTATCAGGAAATTAAAGATAATTAACTCACAAAAATCATGCAAAAGTAGAGTTTTACTCAAAATAGAGTTTTGATCAAATTTCAACTCATCATCAGATGTTGAGTTTCAATTTAAAATTGATTGTTAATTTCTAGTTGCCTGCTTTTCTGATTGTGCATGATTTAATTATAAATTAATTTAAAAATAAAGTGATTTATTCTCAACTTAACTAATTTTTGAATTAAAACAATTGATTTATGGGTTAATCAATTATTAAATCAAACTTTATTCAAAAACTATATTATTAAAAATTGACAATTGACATTAATTAATTAAATAAGAATTTAATCAATTAGTCATAAGATTTTTGATTTATTGTCAGAATTAAATAATATAATTTAGAATAAATATAATTAAATTCAATTAAATAATTAAGTGGTAGAATTAAATCTAATTAATTAAATATTTAGAATATTCAATTAATCAAACTTTAGGATAAATAAGATTCATCGCCAAATAATTATTAAATTAAGAATAATTATGATTGCTAGGAATATTCCCCCGATGCAAAATTTAGGATAATCAATTAGGATTCGATAATGTGCAGATGTGCCTTAGGTTAGGACTTTGATGTTGATTTCATTTGAATTTGATGATGTAGGAGGTTAATGAACTTATAGCCCATTTTTGGGGTATTACAGTCGACTCTATGCTCTATTCTCTTCTAGCACACACTGGCTGTGTAACTTCAACTGACTGTAACTCTCACATCTTTGCATATCTACTTATGCACTCATAGACTAAGCATAAGTATAGTCTAACAAGCTTAACTTCCAGGGTGCATACCATAATTCATTTGTACACATGTGCACTAATGCTCTGAGCTACAGGAACTGTGTACACTGTCCAGTCTTCAACACTTAACTAAATTTTGATCTTTACACTAAGTGCGCTGACTCCAAACTGCTATATGACTTTGTTGCCATAATGACAACACTATATCAAGTCATATACTTTAGTATAGACAACTTGCCAATGTTAAAAATAGGGAATACTGAGAGGGCGGGGGTGAATCAATATTCTACAAACTTTATCTTTTGCCCAATTACGGATATAACAGATTTTCTTTACACATGCATAACATAAGAAGCTAAATAACATGCATAACAATAAAGAACTCATAACACATTATTTGTTCTTGAGGAAACCCTGGCCAAGGGAAAACCTCAGTGGGGATGGTACCCACAAAGATCCACTAATCAAAAGTATCATGTTAAGGATGTTGACCCTGTTAGGAGTCTATTACAAACATATAGTGTATTAGTCCTGATTAAGGGACTATAGGCCTTGTTAGAAGCCTCAACCCTTTTAGGAGTTGGTAGTACAAAATGTGATTACTAGCTGAGCCCACTACCCAAACAAGTAATGTACAATATACACTGATTACAAAAGAGGTCAAGGTACATAACCTTATACTACTTGCATTGATATCTCTTCATTGATCTTTCACTATCACTATTACATATGCTTCATATACTTCACATCATACTTCTACAAATACTTGCTGCTTATTATAATTACTGTTGTTACTACACTTTAAAATTACAATTAAATTTACATATATACCAATAGCTTTAACCAAGAGTAAACATCTAAGATGTCATCCCTTTATATTGTTAAGTCATTATTTTGATAAACAAAATAATCCCTTAACTCTTTGCTAGTTCTGTCTTCATATCTTGTCCCGTCAGCTTCACATTGTCTTCGGTAAAACTAACATAAATTCTTCCGTACATGTTGTACTGACTTGCACTCTGAGATGGGTCATCATTAGTCACCATAGAGTCTATGTTCAAGTGCACAAGCACTGAACTCACTCCAGTCAACGTCGCAAACAAAAACTATGTCCGAGTATACTGGTAAAAATACTATCTCAGACTTAGACAAATATGCAATGCGCTCTGTCATACTTTCTCTGTGACTTGTGTGATCTTCATGAGGAACATATGTTTCCATAATGACAACATCTATGCAATCAACTCAGCCAAATTGCCAACAATCTCCCCCTTTGTCATTGGTGGCAACATATGAGAAAATTGGCTAAGTGTGCAACTCCAAAATCTCAAAATTGACAAAACCGTGGCCATAGTATAACATATATATACTATCCTTATAACTCCTCAAAAAATATTATCTATCATATACAATAATCCCCCTAAGAGTATCAACTCTTATCATATATTATCAATTTTCTGCTACATATCTCTCCCTCTTTGACAACAATGACAAAAGAACAGTAGGGAGGGCTACAAAATTGCATCAAAAAATGTTATACCTTAATTTATTTATTGTAAATCTGGTAGGCTTGCAACACAATCTGCAAAATCTATCTTCATATTTTCTATCTCCTTTTCCCATGATTTCTTAATGGAATCAACCACATTGAGTAGTGCGCTCAGTCCATAAGATGTTATTTGACAAGCTTGGAGGTTTTCAAAGTTGAATTTCTGAAAAGATGTCTTAGCTATAAGACAATCTTCTAACTGTTCTTCAATAACACTTAACTTCATAGAAACATGCTCTCTCAAAAGAGTATATCTCCTTAACTTCCTATCTTTCTCATCTTGTATAATTCTTATTTCATCAAAAAGTTTCCTAACTTTCTTCTCAACATCACTGACCTTCACATTAGAGTTAGATAGAAGGTTTGTTTCATTTAGAATCTTAGCTTCCTTCAATTTTATCTTCTAATCTTCCTCATCTGTCAAAGTCTCTGATTTTGTACACTTTATGTAAAAAGCTTTTCCTATTTCCAAATGTTTCCTCAAATCTTTGATATAGATATCAAGAGTATTGATATCATTGCTGATGTATTGACTGATGTTCAATAGCATTTTAGCCTCATAGTCTGCCTATGCTTTCACTTTTGCAATATCAGCTAGGTTAGTGAACTCATCGTCAAAAGTGCTCATTACTTTCTTTGCCTTGTCCATAGGGTCTGCTTCTACAATCTGTGTGGTCACAATACTTTGTATCTTTTTAGTTAGGTCCTTCAGACATCCTTCTAGAACCTTAACTTTCTTATTCTTCCCAATGATTTTGTTCAAAGATGTGATCAATTCCATTTGATCATCATCATCCACTTCTTTTCCCAAATCCTCAAACAAAGATCCAGTTTTCTTCTCCATTCTATTCTTAGGAGTAAGACTGATTTCTTTTATAGACGGTATAGATGCTTGTACTTATGATACTTTGGGTTCTTCAATAGTAAATTGGGTTTGCTCTGCTTCTGTAGTTCTATCCAGTTCATCAAGAGTTGAATTGTCAACAATGTTCTCTAGATTCTTGAATACATTATCATCAGTATCCAAGGTGATCCTTGTACCTTCAACATTCATAGATTCTTCTTCAATGTTAATAGCCAGTGGAGAGGGAATATCCTCTTGTTCTACTTCTTCTGCTTGCTTTGCTACAACTGATGTCTCTCCAACAATTTCTACCATAACTTTGATTATTGCTTGTTCAGTCTTTGCATTCACTTGTTCATATTGTCCTACCATGATTTGAATGGTTCTCATTTTTGTCCTTAAATGGGTGCTAAGGGGCTTCAAAATTTGTTTTAGATGTTCATCATCTCTTACATCACATCTTTTCTTCACAAGATTCTCTCTAATAGTTTTCTCTTCTTCTTGTGCTCTCATCTTCCTGTTAGCAAGTTTCTTCAATAATTCATTAGGTATCTTTCCCTGAATAGTGTCAAACTTCTTATTAGCTAGAATCAAATGCTTGACCACTGCATTTTCAAGATTCAATTTTTTAGAATAGTCATAAAGGTCGTAGTATTTATTCATTTTAGTGAAGTCTCCATCTTTTATGATTTCTTCATTCACTCTCTCAACTCTAGGTTTCCATGCTTTCTTCTTCACAGAAGTGTCATCTTCTTTAACTTTTGCAATTTTCCTAGGTACTGGTGGCACCCAAGTTTTTTGCCTCTTACCAAGTCTAGTAGCAATTTCTTTTACTCTCTTGCTTGGTGTGGAGGAGGTAGATCTAGTAGATTTTCTCACTACTTGTTCCTTCTCAGGTTCCTCAACTTTCACCTTGACTGGTGTTGCACTAGATGATAAGGGAGGTACATATAAAATCTCTTTCTATCCAATATCTCTGACTGTTGTTGTTTTCTACTTTGCCACTAAGAATTCTCTCTCTATCATTCTTTTATCCTTCAATATTTTCTTAATAGTTCTCTCAACTCTTTTCTTAGACTGTTTCTCCTCAAGTATAGCCTTTGCGGAGTTGAAATTTTCTTCAAAATTTCCAAATTTTTTGCTGTGAGTGTCAACCTTACACTTAAGTAGCCTGTTCACATATTCTTCTATCTCTATTTCAGATATTTCATAGCCAAGAGGGTCTATGAACTCAATTCTAGGTTCAACTGCTTCAATGTATGTAAGGTCAGTGTCAACCATAAAACATATTTCATTCTTGTATTTCTCCACAAGAAGCTATGGAATCCTTGATCTGCTAGACACAATATTCTGAAATGTCTTAATAACAAGTACCGCACTCTCATTAACACTATCAATAACATGCTTTCTGTATACTACATTAATTCTTTCCATTGTATTTAGTCCATCATTCCAATCATTTCCTATGGTGTAAGGAAATCTCCTCAAAATATGAAAAAACATGTAAGTGATCAAAGATGAAAATCTAAATTTTGCATACTTTGTCTACTTAATCTTCTCTAAGTTCTCAAACAATTGAATTCTTAGAATTTCACACATATCAACTGGGACTTTGTCAACACACATCAAATAAGCTATGTGTACCATTCCAGCTACCATGTCATCCTCTCTTGAATTTGCACAAAACTTGGTTGTTAGGATCTTACATAGGTATCTAACATCATGTTGTTGGATCTTACTAATTACAATTCCACTGCCATTATAAGATGATTTAGTATTATCAATGACTATTTTTCTCACGTTTTTCTCATTTAAAGGTATAGCTCCAAATTTAGACAGTCT
The DNA here is from genome assembly GCA_027943335.1 of Chamaecyparis obtusa. Classification (NCBI taxonomy): domain Eukaryota; kingdom Viridiplantae; phylum Streptophyta; class Pinopsida; order Cupressales; family Cupressaceae; genus Chamaecyparis; species Chamaecyparis obtusa. Next base: position 271,765 of record BSBK01005939.1, read on the forward strand.
AGTGACTACATGAATCACATCAGTTGTAATGTCTATTACTTTATCTTCTAGCCAAAAATTCCCATTATGAATTCTGCTAAGGATTATCTTAGTGCATTCTTCATTATCAAACTCATACTGCAATGCATACTTAACAATCTCATTGTGTTTCAAATGATCATATTCTTCTTTCAATGACATGTTCTAGTTGTAGATCTTCTCATACTCATTTGTAAATTCACTATCACTAATGGTTTCTAACTTGCATCCCAGATAACTTCTTACATTCTCTAAATGCAAAACTCCATTTGGTACAGATGATAAAGCTAAATTAGGGTCTTCTTCCAGAGGTTCAATTGGTTCCCTCTTCATTCTAGGTCTATTTTTATCTCTAACATTGTGAATTAAAGATACATCCATGATTACTTCAAATTCCTTTTACCAATTCACAGATCTTTCAAGTAAAATACCTCGATTTCATGATTTTAGGGCTTGCATAGATTTGGCGCTCAAATCCTTCACCAAATCATTGCAAAAAGCTTCCAATCATTGCTCTTTGATCTCCTTAACACTTGTGTTCACTTTGATGATCAAATAACACCAATCATAACCTTTTATTACTTCAATCTCACTTAGGTCTAACATCGCATTCAATTCTTTTGCCATTTCTTCCAAAAAGTTGTTTCCTACTATCTTGCAAAACTTAAAACTTCTTGCGATCTCGCAAAACATAATATTTTTCTTTGCACTCTTAACCATAGCATTAGAATATCATAAACTACCTTCCATTAACTGCGCAAGAATTAATTCATCACAAATCTACTTCTACACTAATCTAAGTTCCTAATCTACTATAATTTACATAAATTAAGTACTTTGAGATAGGTCAAGTAAGGATTCATTCTTACCACTTGATAATTCACATTTTTGATTACCTTCAATGTTGAATATGTCTCCTTGATCTATCCTTTTAACAAACTTCACTTCTTCTACATTGCTACAACAACCTTTCTATCTGTTACTTGCATCTTCATTTCTTCTTTCATGATTTCTAGGGTTAGGGTTAGGATGAAAAACTCCATTGTTCATTCTGAAAAATCTTGTTGTATGTCCAATCTTATTGCATATCTAACAAACAATTCCATTGCTTCCATATCTTGGTCCAGGTTGATTAATCTATGATCTACAATTTCTAGCAATGTGTCCAACTTTGTTGCATCTATAACATACTACTCCACTTCTTATGTTCATATCTTCAATAGGTTTCTTATCTGCATTGTTAGTATTCCTAAACATTCTACTATTATTATTCTCAATAAATTTAGGTTTCCTACATTCAATAGCTCTATGTCCAAATCTATGACAATTATAACAATAACCATTAAGAGGTTTAAATTGCTTACCTGTGCAATCTCTCTTCATATTGCTTACCTATGAAATCATCTTGCTTCAGCGATTCTTCTTCTTTAGGTGTATCTTCAGATTTGTTTATCTCAGCAGACTTCTTCTCATCTAAGTTTTCAGATACTTTTAGATCTGGTTCCTTGCTTTCATCATTTTCTTTAAGAGTGTTGAATCTAAGACCAGTCTTATCATAGAATGGTTTCTGAAAAGATGCTTGTCTATCAATCTTCTCACTAGTTGAATATAGCCTTTCAAGTTGTTTCTTGGATTGAGTCAGTTTGCCTTTCACAATCTTGTTGTATTTCTCAAGTTCAACATACTGCAAATTGACTTTCTCACATTTAGATGTTACATTTCCAAGTTTAGATTTTAGTTCTTCATTTTCAGTCTTTAGACTTTCATTCTCAAATTTTAGATTCACTTCATTCTTGCCATTTCCATCTTTCAAACTAAGCTTCAAATTTTCTATCTTCAATTCATGCTTAGGGATCTCATTTTCTTTTTCCATATTGTCATCACAATCTCCAATAAAAATTTCAGATTCCTTTTCAGATCTCAAATCTTCCAATTTATTTTTCAATTTCTCAATGAGGTTCTTTACATCATCATACTTTATTTTCAAAGTGTCTATTTAATCAGTAATCATATCAATCTATTCAAGAGCTTCTTCAAGATTCTTCTGTAGTTGATCCATATCCATAGAGATCTTACTCAAGCTGCTAGGCTTTCCTTGAATGATTCTTTTCTGAGTAACTAAGCTTTGATACCAATTGTTAGAAATAGGGAATATTGAGAGGGGGGGTGAATCAGTATTCTACAAAATTTATCTTTTTCCCAATTATGGATATAACAGATTATCTTTACACATGCATAACATAAGAAGCTAAATAACATGCATAACAATAAAGAACTCATAACACATTATTTGTTCTTGAGGAAACCCTAGCCGAGGGAAAACCTCAGTGGGGATGGTACCCACAAAGATCCACTAATCAAAATTATCTTGTTAAGGATGTTGACCCTGTTAGGAGTCTATTACAAACATATAGTGTATCGGTCCTGATTAAGGGACTATAGGTCTTGTTAGAAGCCTCAACCCTATTAGGAGTTGGTAGTACAAAATGTGATTACCAGTTGAGCCCACTGCCCAAAAAAGTAATGTAAAATATACACTAATTAAAAAGGAGGTCAAGGTACATAACCTTATACTACTTGCATTGATATCTCTTCATTGATCTTTCACTATCACTATTACATATGCTTCATATACTTCGCATCATACTTCTACAAATACTTGTTGCTTATTACAATTACTGTCATTACAACACTTTACAATTACAATTACATTTACATATATACCAATAGCTTTAACCAAGAGTAAACATCTATGATTTCATCCCTTTATATTGTTAAGTCATTATTTTGATAAACAAAATAATCCCTTAACTCCTTGCTAGTTCTGTCTTCATATCCTGTCCTGTCGGCATCACACTGTCTTCAGTAAAACTATCATAACTTCTTCTGTACATGTCATACTAAATTATGCTCTGAGATGGGTCATCACTAGTCACCATAGAGTCTATGTTCAAGTGTGCAAGCACTAGAATCACTCCAGTCAATGTCGCAAACAAAAATTGTGTCTGGGTATACTAGTAAAAATATTGTCTCACACTTAGACAAATATGCAATGCACTCTATCATACTTTCTCTCTAACTTGTGTGATCTTCATGAGGATCATATATTTCCATAATGACAACATCTATGCAATCAGCTCAGCCAAATTACAAATAGCCAACAATCTCCCCCTTTGTCATTGATGGCAACAAAGGAATATGGCCAAGTTGCTAACTGTCCCTTAACACAAAAACTTTTGTCTACTTTTGTCTTCTATACAATTCTATACATAATCTTATATGTCCCTATACATATATATGCTCCATATTCTATACACAACTCCCCCTTTGACATTAATGACAAAGGTGCATCAAAAAACTATATCTACATATACTCACTGAGAGAAAACATTCAGATATGCAATCTTGAGGTTCTGGATCTCCTTCTTCCAAAAGGTTATCAGAGAGTTAACTATTTTGAGATGGATGCATAATGCATATTGAAGCTTCTCCATCTTCTCCAAGTCACTTATAGGACCATGATCATAAGTTACCATGGTGGCATCAATCTCCTTTATATTCTAATTGAGGATGTCTAAAGAGGGTGCAAGACCATTCCTCAACTGAGTTTGTCTGGACCTTATCCTTGTTATCTCTATTTCTTCCTTCTCAATCTTTTCTATCTGTCCTTGGTAGACATTGTTGCACATGTACACATCAATGGATGTGTCTGACACTAAAGTCTTTACCTGCTCAATCATTTCTTCTACCTCTTTTATCTTCTTGAAGTGAGCATCGGTGAGCTTCTCTTGATCCATGCATGCTGCAATGATCCTTCTTCCTTCATTAGAAAATTCTTTCAATGGTGCTTGACTAGACTTAAGAGAATTCAAGTCTAGTATAAAGTTTCTCATCAACTCATTTAGTCTCTTCTTTATGTACTTCTCTTCTGCTACTATGGACACAGATTCTTCTAGGCTAGAAAAATTGCTTTTGAACTGTGAGAGGATTGAACTCACATCATCAACCGAATGTACTTTTAGAACTTTCTTATCTTTTGGCATAAAACTATTCAAAATATTCACTAATTCTATCAGGAGAGGATTCCTCATAACTTGTTATCCTTTTCCTTCTCCATAGCCAGGACGCTGAACTTAATTAGGTCTTCTTCTTTCCAAGAGTCCAAATTGCTTGTGTCAGGTGTCAAACTTGGCAAAAATGTTGAGGAGGGAGTGATGGGAGTGTTGTCCATCACTTCTAGTTTTACCTTTGCAAGATCAACAAAAGTATCTTCTTCTTTCTTTTCAACCTATTCTTTTTTTTTTTTTATCAGATACATCTTCTATGAGTGCTTCTTCTTGCTGAGTTGGAGGTGTATTACTACATAAGATTTCAGCTTCTTCAATACTAACAAATGCTTCCTCAAACTTGTCCAAATCCTTATCAGTAGCTGCCATGGCTATCTCCACATTATCTATGATAATAGTGTTTCCTTCATGAGATTCTGAGATGGGCACAAACTTGTTTGCCTCTGTTTGAGTTTTTTCTATGGGTGTTGAGTCCCGAGGACCTATCACTGGTACATTGAAGGTCTCTACTTCTTTGTCTTGCATACTAGGTGCATGAGTGATGGGCACAATAGGTGGTTTTATCTGTTGTTCTAATAACACCTTTTCAAAGGCCTTCTCTATTTCCTTTGTTATTAGCTCATATTTTTTTTTCATAATGTGAATAGTTCTCATCTTTTTCCTTAAGTGTGGCTTCACCAAATTTAATATCAGTGCCACTTCATCTTTAGAACATATTGGCAGAGTATCTTCTAATACTTTTTCTCTGATCCTTAGATCTTCTTCATTTTCTTGTCTCTTTAGGTTTTCTAAAATATCCCATACTTTATCTGGAATGGAGGTTTTCAACTTAAGGATTGTCTTCTTGAACTTGATCATATGTTTGATAATCATACTATGTATTTCTAATTTGTCAATCTCACTGTATGTGCCATAATACTTCTCTACTTGATCAATTCTTCCCTCATCGACAATTCTTGCATTCAACACTTTAAGGCTTGGTCTGAATCTTGCCTTAGGAGGTTCTTGAATGTTTTCTTTCTCCTTAGTGCTCGCTAGGATGGATGACTAGTGCTAGCTTCTTTCTTCCTCTTGACTATAGGATTATACTCTGGAGGAGTGGTAAGATCAATAGTATCTATGGGCGTAGAATGCATATTATCTTCTTTACCTTTCTGACTGTCATCTAATTCAGTTTTCATCTTCTTCAACTTGGGATCTTCTTGTTTTTCCTCTACTATTACACCTTTCAATTCTAAGGAAATATTTTGATCCCTTGCTTTATCAAGGTCTTCTTGAGACACACCATGTATTCTCAAGATCTCAGAAGTGACCTTTGCAACCTTTCTTTTAGTTGTAGCACTGTTAAGTTTTGCATCAACTTCTCTAGTTTTTTCCTCATAGGTTCCCCACCTAGGTTCATTAGGATCTTTGGGGGCTGTCAGAAGTACCTGTGCATATGCTTCAAGGACCTATTCTTCTACCTCATAGCTAGGTGGATGAATCCACTTAGTTCTTGGTTCAACAACTTCCATACATGTAGTATCAGTCTCCACCATAAAGCATATTGTATCCTTATATTTCTCTACAATGCTTTCTAGAATCCTATACCTCATCTGCATCTTAGCTCTAAAGGTCTTCAATTCCAAAGTAATGTAATCTCTTAGAGTGATTTCTATGGATTCTTTGTTGGATATCTGAGGCATTGTTGGAATGGACTTGTCCAAATACAAATCTGCAACTCTTCCAACTATATGAAGGTACATATAGATGATTAGGGACCCAAACTTGAATATCTTTGTTTTGTCATGTTAAATAGCTTTGATGTTGTCTATCATGTGTGTGTGCAAGATCTCACACAATTTGAATTCTCCATATTCCTATACTAGTCTGATGGCAACCGAAATAGTTCCCGCAAACACACTATTCACCCTACTGGTGTGATGAAATATGTAACCCAGTATTATTGACATCAATTTGATGTCTTCTTGCACAATCGGCTCAATAGTCATGCCACACCTATCGCTCCTTGAATTACATACTTGTTCAACCATTTTCCTAACATCCTTGCCCACTAGAAGGATGATGCCTATCCTAGAAAGGCCTATCATCTCATGTATCAGATCACTTGTGATTCTTGCTGGAACATCTCTAATCCAAAATAGATCATCATGGATTCTTCTCAATAAGATCTTTATCCATTCTATCTCATAGAATTCATATGCCATAGCATACTCAACAATAGGGTGATCATTCCATTTGGTGTATTCATCCGTGAATGTTTTATCTTGTTTCAACATGGTATCCATGTGCACCCTTAACCTATCTAGTCCAACAGGTTCTTTCTCATAGTAGATGTAAGCCTTTATGTTTTCCACTTGCGTGATGCCCATAGGCATGAGGGAGAAAGCTCCCTCTAAATCATCTAGGGTGGATTTAAATGGATGCCTCTTGAATATGTATCTCTTCTTTTCAACAACATCAAAAACTATGGGAGTGGCTATGACTTACTTGTTAATTGCTTTCCAACTAAACTTAGACAAAATTTGACAGCTTTTGAATTGGCACAAATGAGAAATCAAATGAATTATATGAACTTTAAAGTTTAAAATCTACCATTAATGCACGTCATGTAAACCAGGCTGTCACTTCAAAATTTCAAACTCGAGGTTCACTAACAATCAGCATGTGCGCTCTTGCACGAAGGTTCCTATACACTCCAAAAGCTTAAGTCCAAAGGTGCATACTCTAAGGATGAGTATACTAGCCACGCAGGGGTCTAGAGATAAATTAGCTCCCCCTATGACCCTGAGAGATGCATCTAGTACATTCTCATCAGATTTTTCCTTCTTTCCTTCTGACCAAATCAAGCTCGCATCCTCCGAGGCTTTCACAAACTTAACTTCTGCTTCAGGATCCAATACTGGTTCTTCAATCCTTTTAGGGCTTTCCTGACCTTGCATCCTTGATCTACAGAACCTTGAGATATGTCCAACCTTGTTACAAGAGTGACAAATGACTGGAGGTCTATTATTCCTTGGCGCATTGACATGAGTTACCAATCAGCACTATTTTGCTGAGTGACCATTATAGTTACATATTTGGCATGTAACATTCTGAGAACTTATATTTGATTGATTCTAATTTCTTTGATCATGTTGATTCTTGTTCTTCTTACTAGTCTTGCAATTCATAGCTCTATGACCAAATCTATTGCATGAATAATAGTAGCCATTAAAAGGTCTTACCTTTGTATAGTTCCTTGCAATGTGTCCATGTTTATTACATGCAAAATAGGTGCATTCTACTTGCTTGCACTCATTCTTAGGAGGACCACCATTGTCTTTGGTTTGATCTTTAGTCTTCTTAGTATCAGTAGAGTCTTTTTGTGTTTCCTTTCTTGCTCGCATATTGTCAATCTGAGTTTGTGCTTCATTGTATCCAATATAGCTAGTGTCTCCTTTGATTCTTCTTGCATACAACTGAGATTCTACCAAATCAGCTGATGAAGGGCCACACCACCCTTACCAACTCATAACCAAAGAAATAACAATATGGAGACAAAGAGAAGACAAAATCCTTTACAAAGCATACATTAAAACTTAAAAATCATTACAACTTGAGAGATCTTACAACATGATAGCTTTCTCCAAATATGAGATCTACAACATGAGAGATCTTACATCCTCCAAGCTTACAACCCAAGAGCTTACAATCCAAGATCTCCAACCATTTGAGAGCTTGCAATGAGAGAGCTTACAACCTGAGCACTTCTACAACTTGAACTTGCTTATGATTTCTCATATGTATGCCTTCTTTATATAGGCATTTACCACCCAAGATATTACAACACCACCAATGTGGGATAAAATATATTTATAACTACCTTGATAAAAATATTAAATACCCACCCAATTAATATTAAGCACCACCATGTGGGCCAATTAAAAAATTACATTGTGTTTGTGGGCCAATAAAAAAATAGAAAGTTATAACTACCTAGCTACAAATATTAAATGCAAGAACTTTCTACAAATTTTTAAAATGCCACCTACACACCTCGATAAATGTAATTTTTTTTATATTTATCTTTTCCACCTATGCACCTTGGTAAATGAAATAACTTTTTTTCTTCTTCTTCTCTTTTGTTTTTCTTCTCTTCTTTTTTTTTTCCCTCCTTTTTTTTTCTTCTTTTCTTTTCTTCTTTTTTTTTCTTCTTTTTAAAATTTTTTTTTATCATGCCCCATTTTATTTTGTGATGCAAGATGCTCCTACATCAGACACCCATGGTAAGAAATTTTTTGTAAATATGGATTCACAAAATGAAGTAGTTGTTGCTGATTTTTTTTTCTTCTCTTTGAACACCTTGCTGGAACAAGTATCCGCTGCTCATATATTTCCTTTTTCCTTCTTTTCCAACACCTAGCTGGAACAAGTATATGCTACTAACAATACTCCTCTGCAATCAACTTCATCCATCTATAACTCTCATTCTCCTCCAAACTTGTAGGATCTAATGCACTTGTAAAAAAACTCTGTAGTACAATACAAATCTTCTTTTGCATACGAAATGTCATTTGCAAGGTCCTCATATAAACCATCATTATCTTTCAAATCCATCTCAAAGTTAGCATTCCATGATTCATAAAAAATTACCTCTTTCACAATTCATCTTTGTTTTCTTCTTTCGTGTCTTCAACAAGACATGTAACAACTTCTTTCCTTTGACCTCCAACCAAGATGTTCCACTCTTCCTCAACTATTGCAATCTTCATTAATAAATCATCTTCATCAACTTTAGGTTCATGAATCTTTGCATCTTCATGCTCTACCTTTTCTTTTGTATTGCATGCATGATACTCTACTGTAACTTCCTTCTTTCCTTCATCTAAAGAATTATCATCATCTCTTTGAATCGCTCTTCTCTTTTTCAGCTCCATTTCTAATTCAGTCACTTGCTTTTTCAAATCCAATATTGCAACTCTTGTCTCTTCTTGATATCTCTCTCTAATTTTCTCAAGTCTAGGGATTCTAACAATCCATCCAATCAAAAAAGTCATCTTCTTTCTCTTGTCCACACTCGCATCCTCTTAAGGAAAACTTCACCCAACCCAAGGTCTTGGTGCAAACTGCCTCACAGTTGGTGATCTGTCTACACACTCAAGAGCTCCTTCTCTAATACCACTGATGAAGGGCCACACCACCCTTACCAACTCATAACCAAATAAATAAAAATATGGAGACAAAGAGAAGACAAAATACTTTACAAAGCATACATTAAAACTTAAAAATCATTACAACTTGAGAGATCTTACAGCATGAGAGCTTTCTCCAAATATGAGATCTACAACATGAGAGATCTTACATCCTCCAAGCTTATAATCCAAGAACTTACAATCTAAGAGATCTAATCATTTGAGAGCTTGCAATGAGAGAGCTTCCAACTTGAGCACTTCTACAACTTGAGAGCTTCTTCCCCAATACAAGATCCTACAACTTGAGCTTGCTTATGAATTCTCACATGTATGCCTTCTTTATATAGGCATTTACCACCCAAGATATTACAACACCACCAATGTGGGATAAAATATATTTATAACTACCTTGATACAAATATTAAATACCCACCCAATTAATATTAAGCACCACCATGTGGGCCAATTAAAAAATTACATTGCGTTTGTGGGCCAATAAAAAAATAAAAAGTTGTAACTACCTAGCTACAAATATTAAATGCAAGAACTTTCTACAAATTTCTAAAATGCCACCTACACACCTCGATAAATGTAATTTTTTTTATATTTATATTTTATTTATCTTTCCCACCTATGCACCTTGGTAAATGAAATAAATTTTTTTTTTTTTCTTCTCTTTTTTTTTTTTTCCCTCCTTTTTTTTTCTTTTTTTTTTTTCTTTTATTTTTATTTTTTATCATGCCCCCTTTTATTTTGTGATGCAAGATGCTCCTGCATCATCAGCACTAGTGTGTAAATTTTCAATATGATCCTTTGTTGTTTTCAATTCAGATTCCAAGCTTTCTTTGATATTCTTTAGCTCCAAGATTTTTAAGTTAGCTTCCCTTAGTTGCTCATTGAGTTGAAGGTTCTCCTTGACTTGTTCATTGTAGACATCTTGATTATTCATTAGTTTGTCATCAAATTCTTCAAGCTGACTTAATAAGGATGCATTTTCTTCACTCAACTTCTTGACTTTTTCTTCAAGATCATTGTTAGAGCGTCCTTTCAAATATTTTCTTAGTCTTTTGATAACTAATTGAGCATCACTGAATTTTTCTTGTAGTTCTTCAATTTCTCTTTCTAAATTATCTAGGTTTTCAAGAGTGGCTTCAATATTTTTCTTTAGATGTTTCATATCTGCTTTGTCCATGATCTCCTCAAGTGGTTAGACTTCTTTGCTGAGGACCAGAGCTCTGATACCAATTGTTAGGAATGGAAACACTGAGAGGGGGGAGGTGAATTAGTGTTCACTATATTTTAATTTTTCACTTCAATCTTTATGCTGAACTTAAATGCTTAAGTACTGAAATAAACATGAAACATAAAATCAACATATGACACCAATATGGTTACGGGGAAACCCAAATAGGTAAAAACCCCAGTGGGACTTGATACCCACTAATATTCTGTACTAGTGTTTTGTGATCCTTGTTAGAAGTGTTGGTGTAATTAAGTATTTACTAATTACACTTTACTTAAGTTTACTTAGGATAATGCATTGCATATTAGTTGTCTTTGTGACACCTAGGAGTTTGCATTTCATTTTAGCATATGGTTAGGAGAATCTCCACTTTAGGTGTCATCACATACCTCATTGTGTGTGATATCCACCTTTAGTGCTCTTATCACATTATCATCCTAATCCAATGCACATACTTTATTGCATATTGGAGGATGATCCACCTTTGGTGGACATGTGATTCCACCTTGTGTGGATGATATCTTATCATCTCTTTATCATGAAGTCTTATTGCATTGCCTATATATTTAGGCACTCCTACATTGTATAAAAAATTTATTCTATTACCCATCATTTGATCATTATTGAATTCTTCATTTGATCATATTATCTTGTCTCTCTTATTTGTGCTATCTCTTGAGCTTCTAGATCTTGGCTTGTATTCTTTTCTTTAAGAAAATTCTTACATGGTATCAGAGCCAAAGGAGTCTTCATTGCATAGCCATTGGAGAGCAATTGATTGCTTCAACTTTTGGAGGGCCATGAACTAAATCTGGGATCAACATTCTGTGGGAGCATTTTGAGCAAGATCAAATCTCACCATTGTATCCGGGTGGCTGTTTCCATAAATTTTGACTATAAATTTTCCTATATTAGGCAAAAGTCAAATCTGAGGCAAATTTTTTTTTGCAAATCAGACCTTTAAGGCCTGATCTGCAAAATTGGATAATTATTCTAAATTTTTTTTTTCAAATCTGTAATATTAACTATTATTTTCCATCTATTATTTCAGATCTAGAAATAATTTTTTAATTTGGGCATTTATTGTATGTATTTTAAGATCTGTGTATATTATATTTTTCCATTTTTGGAAAACATTTTGTGGCAAGAGATTTTCCATTTTTGGCTTCTATACAGCGTTCAGGTCAAACCATGCAGACCGAGCCCGCGTACCACAAATTGCACTCAGCCTGAAGCCAAGTTGAAGCCCACAAGCCGCATTATTTCATTTGGTTTAATATACAGGTGTTTGCAAATAAAAATGGTTTTAAAAGCCTTTGCACAGGGCATGTGGGACTAAATCCCACCACCCCCGCAATGCTTCAGACCCACTGACGGTGCATCTCTCCTCAGTGGTGGCCGATCCAGCCACCACCACAGCAGGCTCTACTCCCCGCACCACCACCATGGGCTCTCCCAACTGTGGGATCCTCCTGTGGCTTCCACTCGGACCACCAGTGATCCCACACAACACCCCCCACTCAGTCTCCTTAGTAGTCTTCTCCACACCCAACGACTCAAACTCCTGCCACAGGGTGCTCCTCTCCCGCGGCCACTGTTACGTGCGCCACCGCAACCTACTTACACAGCACCGCCTCTATCACTGGTAAACAAACCCTCGACACCACCACCCTGATGAGACACGCACTGTGCACCTCCGCTCGGCCAAGCAGCCGTAACCAGTCAGCCCAACACTTAGACATGCCAACCAATCATAAAAAGACATGCCCAGCAGTCAAATTGGGTATTTTATAAAAAAAACTTCAAAATTTCACAATTTTCATGGTGTTAAATTTGATGCCCATCTGGACATCAACGGGGTATTTTTTCTTTTGCTGTGACGGCCGGTAGGATGCCAAATTTAAGCAGGTGTTAGCGTCAGCAATTCGTGAGATCAATTTTGACAATCGTTTGATCGTCAAATTTGGGTGATTTTGCACTGCCATGATGGTCATTTAACCATCAAATTTAAGATAGTGGGATAGGTGATGTCAACAGCTTTCAAAAATTTGCAACCCTCACCATTTGCAGTTCAGATTTTGAAGTCCGACTTTGGAAGGCCATAACTTGGTCATACGGACTCCAAATTAAGTGCAATTTTTTTTTATTTTGGCCAAAATTTCTTGAATTTTTCAATGGTGCTATTCTTTTCTGGTTTTGGATCATGGATTTTGTAGAAATTGTAATTTTTGGTGACTCTACCTATCTGATCCCTATTTTTGCAACTTCAGAGGCTTCATACAGGCTCATACGGACATATTTTCAGTTGAAATTTTTTTTGAAAGTGCATATTTTTTGTCTACTTTCCAGATTTGGTATCAGTTTGGAGAAATTTTGGGTAGACATAGTACTTTCAGAAAGTGGTCTATTTTGGCCTATTGTAACACTTGTAATTGATCAAATTCTTAAGTGATCTGCTGTCCTATCTTCTTGAGTTTGCTGTAGCTTCATAATTGCAGTTGTAAATATCAAAATCAGAAGTCCACTTTGATCAACTTTGTCAAGTGGAAATTGTACATGCACTAGCTATAAAGTGCCAAAATCATCATTTTGGGGGGGGTTCTTTGATTGAGTGAATTGGGGGCGTGTCTTGTGTGTTGGTGTCTTTCTTCTTGTGCTCTTTTCATTTCTGCATCATGGGTTCAATTGCCAAATTAACTCCACATAACTATGCTACATGGAAAGATAATGTATGGAGCAAGTTAATGCTAAGAGGTTTAAATCCTTATGTGGATGGTACACTTACAAAACCTGCTGATGATGATAATACTGCAAAACAAATTTGGTCAACCAAAAATTATAAAGCATTAGGTGTCTTAAGAGATAATATGTCTCAATCAGTCATGTATCACATCAAAAACATAAAAGATGCTAAAGAAGCATGGGATAAGCTTGAAGAATTGTTTGGTAAAGTGGATGAAGATATGGGATTCAAAATTGAGACTAATCTCCTCAAATTAGATCCTAGGAACTTTGACACAATTCAAGATTATCTCAACAAAGTCAATGACTATAGAACACAACTTGATGATTGTGGTAATCCCATAAAGGATGCAAAGTTGGTTAGTCACTTGTTGAATCATCTTCCTCCTAAATATGCAGCCTTTATTTCAAGTTACAATACTCACAAGTTGACTATGGGAAGTGCCTTCATTAAGCCTTCATTTGAGTCATTTTCAAAAATGTTGGTCTTAGAACAAACAAAATTGATGAGTATGGGGATTCTCAAGTCTTCAACTTTCAAGGCATTGGTGGCTAATCATGAGAGTCAAGGCAATCAAAGTCAAAAGAAGAAGAAGAATTGGAAGTCTAAGTCTCAACAAGAAGGCACAACATCAACTTCCACACAACATGACACTTCTACATCATCTCCAAAGGGTGAATCTTCAAAGAAGGAGAAGCGGTTTTGTGCATATTGCAAAAAAGATGGACATGAAGAACACTTTTGTTATAAGAAGGACATTGATGAATTAAAGAATCTTCTTGCCAAGAACAACATCAAATTGCCTTCTAGGATGTCTACCCAACCTCTTCTTCACCAAATTCAGAAAAAGATAAAGGAAAGGGTCACGCATTTGTCACTCAAAAAGGACACGCTTTATATGCTTCTTCAAGTCATGATTCAGGTAGATGGCTTCTAGATTCAGGGGCTTCTCATCACATGGCTTCTTCACAGTCCATGTTTTCATCATTTGAGCCTTGTAAAGGTCCACCTATTTTGATGGGAAATCACACTTACATGAATGTACTTGGGAAAGGAAGTATTGAAGTTAAGGATGGACACTTCAATGATGTGTTGTGTGTTCCACACTTGACCAATAACCTTCTTTCTATCTATAAAATCACAAATGGTGCTATAAAGAAGACTGTGGAATTTACACCCGATTCAATTTTCATCAAGGACTTGGAGAGTGGAGTAGTTATTGCTACTGGGATAGTGGATCACTCTTCTCGGTTGTACTCCTTTGTAGATTTTGTTCCTCTTGATGACAGTGATTCTTCAGATAGTGAATCTTCAGCATATGATGATTACAGTGATGATTCAGATTTTGAGGAGAGTTTTGGCTACTTGAACTTGGGTATTCTCACTCATGATCAAGTTCTTGAGCCTTCTATTTCATCTCCTCCTATTGAGATTACTTCTACTCTTGTGCCTGATGATGCTTGCATTCACATAGATTCAACTTCAGTGCAGCAGGATATTCATTGTCTTCCAGACTTGGTTCCATGGGATGACTACGTGACAGACATTGCAGGTTTGTTTATGGAGTCCTATACTTCAAATTTGGGAGACTTCATTGATGATATTCATCTTCTCTTTGGTGAAGATGATCCCTCTTCAGTTGTTGCGAGGGAACATGCTGACCCTCATATTCATTCTCTACTTGATCATTCTTTTGAGGGTGACGTGATTGTGGATACTTTGATACAGTAGTTGGAGGAGGTCACTTTCTCTTCAAAGGAGATACTTGGATCTTTGGTAAATGTTCTACATTCATCCTTAGTTGATCCTGATTTGTCTTTTTTAGTAGAGTGGCTTAGTACACATGATTTGGAGGAGGCACCTTTCATCTTTGACATGGGGAAACTTGAGTAGGTTTCAGAGATTCCATACATTTTGAGGTTTCTTCCTAGAGATTGGGGAGGAGGCTTCACCTATACACCTTTTGTCTTGTTTCTTCCTAAGGGGAGGAATGTTGTTCTACACTCATGGAGCAGTTTCTACATCGAGCCTAGAGCATCTACCATTGGTGTTCATTCTACATTGAGGGGGGGCTACTTGGTCTCTCTTCCACTACTTCTATCTTATGGGGGGGTTATTTTCCTCACATGAGGACTTCTCTCTCATCTTCTATTATTGTATTCATCTCTCTTTTTGGGGGAGGGTTTTTCCCATGAGGTTTTCCCTCTTTCTCCACTGTATGAGAGATTGCATTGTTCTTGCATTTTGTATATGGGTACCTAACATGGCTTAGTAGCCGGGACCCATCTTGTATTGTGAGCTTAAGTGCATTCCCCTAAGTTGCACTTAAGGGGGGTGTTGGTGTAATTAAGTATTTACTAATTACACTTTACTTAAGTTTACTTAGGATAATGCATTACATATTAGTTGTCTTTGTGACACCTAGGAGTTTGCATTTCATTTTAGCACATGGTTAGGAGAATCTCCACTTTAGGTGTCATCACATACCTCATTGTGTGTGAAATCCACCTTTAGTGCTCTTATCACATTATCATCCTAATCCAATGCACATACTTTATTGCATATTGGAGGATGATCCACCTTTGGTGGACATGTGATTCCACCTTGTGTGGATGATATCTTATCATCTCCTTATCATGAAGTCTTATTGCATTGCCTATATATTTAGGCACTCCTACATTGTATAAAAAATTCATTCTATTACCCATCATTTGATCATATTATCTTGTCTCTCTTATTTGTGCTATCTCTTGAGCTTCTAGATCTTGGCTTGTATTCTTTGCCTTAAGCAAATTCTTACAATAAGATCCTTTACCCTGTTAGGAGTAGCTTTACAATGCTTTAAGTACAGTAGACCTTGTTAAGGGTCAGACCCTATTAGTTACAATGATCCCTATTAGGGGAGTGGACTCACTATCTTAAAGCTTATTACTCAAATGGTGAAGGCTACAACCTTTTGATTTTAGATACACATTATATCTGTTGGTGAACTGTCGCTATGACACTGCTTGTCTGATCAGTTCCTTTGGTGCACTGATGCTTTGACCTCTAGAAAAGCTCTAATACATCTTATTTTGTCTTCACATACCTCTTCTATTCTTATCACAACTCTATAACAACTTTCATACCGAATACAATGGGTGCATCTTATATTTATACACTCATATAAACAAAACAGTTAGGTCAGCCCTATAACTAATTACAAACAATGTTTCCAAATTAATTGGCTTAAGTGTGCTTACAATTATACATATAAACATGTCAAAAACCTAATTACAATGGTTGCATGGCCTTTACAACATTAAATTATAATCACAAACCAAAATGCTAACTGTCGGCTCTATGCTTTGTTCTCTGCTGGCACACACTAGCTATGTAACTTCAACTGACTATAACTTTTACATCTTTGCATATCTACTTATGCTCTCATAGACTAAGTATAAGTATAGTCTAAAAAGCTTAATTTCCAAGGTGCATACCATAATTCATCCATACACATGTGTGTTGATGCTCTAAGCTGTAGGAATTGTGTACACTGTCCAGTCTTCAACACTTAACTAAATTCTGATCTTTACACTAAGTGGGCTGACTCCAAGTTGTTATATGACTTTGTTGCCATAATGACAACACTATATCAAGTCATATACTTCATTATAGACAACTTGGAAACAAAAATTACCTAGATGTAACAATTACATAGAGATCATCATCAAATTTAATGATTACATCTATAATAAATAATCCTCGATCTTGTTAAAACATTTTGTGATTCTTTTATAACTCTTTGCATAGATAAATGTGCCAAAACTGATTACTATGTTGATTCTTGGATTGCTCAGTAAACACTATCAATACTATTTAGTGAATACACTAGTGCTCGGTGTCCAGTCTTCTCAGTGTTTACTGATGCTCGATATCAGTATAAATTGATGCTTGGTAATACTACTCTGGTGCTCGGTTAAAACTATTTCCTTTTATTTATAGGTACTACCTTGTGACTACTTAGTATGGAGGCTTATATAGTTAACCGACTAGCATATGTAGCTTGTAGTTCTTCCTTTTACCAACTGATTATAATAGGTAACTGACTGATCTTCTTTGATACTAATGACAATACTTAATGCACAAATAGAGATAACAATTGGTTCTTGAGATAGAAGAACTGATGAAACAGTACTCAAAATGATTTCTAGTGGAGGGTAGATCCCTTAACACATTGGCAGGCAACCTTGAAGAGTTTGATGAAAACAAGCTTCAATGGACAACAATTTTAAAAGCCCAAGCAGAAGAAGATAAATTGGCATTGGCAATAATTCCCAAGAAGAAGAATAAGAAGAAAAGAAAAGAAATTCACTTGAATGATGTCGATCTAGCCACCAAGGAGCCAATTGATTTATCTAACACTGAGGTAGTAGATGAATCCATTGCTATTGATTTCTACCCATCTGGATATAGAGAAGAATATAGATAGGATACTTCTAAGAATTTACTCACACTAGGGACAAATGATGTTTTAATTGATGTCATCACCAATGGAGATCCCGATGACATAAATAGTGATGAAGATATAAACACTACTATGGATGCAATCGAGGAGAGTGTACCCACTGAGGTAGCAAAAAGTGAAATTCTAGGTGACTTACCTATTTTGGTACAACCAGTTGACATAGTAACATAGAAGAAACCTAAAGGATCAACCCCTAAGAAACTCAAGGATACACCTGAGGGATAGGGTACAATAGAGAAAAAAATCTTCCAATGAGCCTGAGCACACAAAGGTAGAAACACAAGCACCAGAAGAGAATAAACCAGTAGAATCAACTAAAAAAGACACCACTACAAATTCCCAAGGATAAGCCACCGAGACACTGGTCACTGGGCTAGTTAAGGAAGGAAGTGTGTCTACCAAGACAAAAAATTTAAATCTAGAGACAAAAGCTTTATTTTCTTCTACAAATTCACCAACACCAGAGAAGAAGAAGAAAAATAAACATGGTAAGGGTAGTGTCACACTTGATGAGGTTATTGAAATACCTGAATGTGACCCTAGGAGGTTAGACCCTAAAGCATTTAGAAGATATGGGGAATTGTGCACAAGGAAGGCTGCACAAGAGAACATAAAAAAGGAAAATAAAAGTAAACAAATTTTTGAGGATGTTAGAGATATTATATTGCAAGTAGTCCCCGAGATCAATGTTGATGAGGAAACTCCCATCATTGATCAACTTACAACTCTAACCGGTCACATAAATGCCCCTGATATAGATGTAGAGAAAAGAATAGAAGAGTGGGCAGAAGAAAAGATACAGTTGAAATTGGGAAAGAAAATAAGCCAGGAAGTGGAACTTAATAAGGTCAAGCTCTCAGAGGTTATTACTGAGATTGAAGCCATCATTCAACAAATAATTCAAATTTTGTTTAAGTTATGCACTGTGGACCAATTCACTACTAAGATTAGTGAAAAGTTCAAGAAACTAGATGAAGAAATAAAGGTTAGTACAAATAATTCTCTAACCGAGCCAAATTATTTTCATAAGCATATTTCAAAGGTTCAAGAATTTAAGCAGTTGATAATAGATTTGAGGAAGCAAGAAGATACTATAAGTGATCAAATCACCGGGCTTCAAGATGAGTTGCTTCAACATCTAAAGATCATGGAGCATTGTGTTAATAAGGAAAAAGATTTAGTTGCCACCCTAGAAATCTTTGTGCTAGAAAATATTTTTGACATGCATGCAAAAGTCGGTCTAGAGCACATTGCTCTTGAGAACCTAAAAGAGGAATGGGAAAACCTCTTGGCATCACTCAAGAAAACCCATCAACATATTTTTGATAAATTGTAAGTACATTATTTTTTTTTGGCATTAATTTGAAAAAAGGGGGAAAGTCTATTTATATAGATTATATATATATGCTATTATGTACTTCACACTAAGAGCATGCACAAAGGGGGAGTCAGTATACTTGGAGCTAGTAAGTTAGTACATTTTTGGAGTGTGTACATATATATTTGTTTTGGTAGTTGGTAAATACACATAAGGTTTTGATACTA
Source organism: Chamaecyparis obtusa (assembly GCA_027943335.1). Taxonomy (NCBI): domain Eukaryota; kingdom Viridiplantae; phylum Streptophyta; class Pinopsida; order Cupressales; family Cupressaceae; genus Chamaecyparis; species Chamaecyparis obtusa. Next base: position 291,062 of record BSBK01005939.1, read on the forward strand.
ATTCCAAAGGGGGAGAATGTTACACCTAGTTGATCATTAAATGATTTTTATTAGTATCAATCAGTTATTTAGTCAGTAAAGGAGACAAACTAGACAGTGGGTCAACCACATAAAGCCTAGATACTGAGAAAGACACAAGGAAAAACTCTAAGTTAACCAAACAAGGTTTTGACCATGTACACTCATCGAGTGGTAGACAATTACCAAGTACCGAGCATACTGATCACGAAGCATTCATATGAACCGAGCACTAGTAATTTATTGAATAGAGAATGCACTAATTATCGAGTAAAACAAGAAACAACATAGTAATCTGAAATGGCACAAACATCTATACAAATGGTTCACATTGATTAGGAAAATAGTTTACCAAGATCAAGACAGAATTAAATATAGATGTAATCATTAATTTATTGATGATTCCTATGTAATGTTAGATCTAGGTTATTTTGTTACACTATTGATATTAGGTTTTCTAAGATATTGTAAACCCTAATTAGGTCAATTCAGTTTAATATAAAATTTTTAAAGATGTCATTATGAATATGTATCATGAAGGAGTAGCCATACTAAGGCCATCAGGAGATCAAACAAAGGGTTTTTGATAGAAGGTTTGAATAAAGGATTTAGTTTTCAGAACATATACAAGGCTACCAAGTAGAAAAAAAGGACACATACATCACTTTGAGGTGATATCTATTTGATATTTCACATATCTGAATTGGGAAAGATTAAGTTTCTATTTATAGATACATTTACTATTACCATTTAACCATTGTAGCAGATCCAAAATCTCCTAGCAGAGTGGACTTAACAGTTCTTGTTTAAATATTTTAACTGAGTTAACACATCTATTGTTTTGTTAAAATTCTCTAACTAGGTAGATCTAGTCGATCTAATTGTTACTCCTAACAGGGTAAGATCATCATAAGTGATCACAAATTGTATCCTTAATCGGCATACTTTATTACTATTGGCAAGTGATGTTTGGAGAGAAATATGAAACACTTGAGGGTTGTCATTTATGTAAAAACATTTGATACAGTGATCACATTAAGGAAAGTTTATTTTTGGAGATGCAGTCTTCAAAATGACTATGGAGATAGATTTACAAAGTACAACAGTAGTGTTTTGGACATCGAAGATAGTATATGATGGTTGATTGCTTGCAAGCTTAGAGGAAGACATTTTGGGATGTGTATGACCTTCAGTTAAGGTTTCTTATGTTGTGCTATTGTTATAAGAAAGTTACAGTGACTTGGAGACATGTGAAGACAGAGGAACAATGAAACATGGCATATGAACAGTCGCAATGATTAAGGGAATATAAGATGGAATGGTAATGTGCTAAGTTAGATAAATATTGAGGATTTCCAACACTTTGGCAATACAAGATCACTGACTTAGTATTTATTCTTTTCATTATTAATTATTCTATTTTGTATTGTATTTGGGAGCTGACTAAATGTTAGAATACATATTTATATGAAGAGATTTTTGTAAAGTGACAAGATGAAGAAGATGAAAAAATATAGATAGAGATGGAAGAGGAAAGATTAGAGTTTGGTAGATGATATTGAGAACTACAACTAGAACTATCAAAGCATAGAAGATGTTTTTTTTTCACTCTTGATAACACTTTGTAACCGAAGTATTGATTGTAAGAGTTGTAAGCTCAGTATACCTTTAATAGGATTTTGTATACCTTTAATAGGGTTGATATTCCTCTAACAAGGAAATCAACTATGTAATACTCAGCTCCTAATAGGGCTAGGTCTCCTAATAGGGACATTATACCTTAGTGCATATTTGTGGGTACCATCCCCACTGGGGTTTTCCCTGGCCAGGGTCTCCTCAAAAATAAATAATCGTGTTATGAGTTGTGTGTTATTTTCTGTATCATTAGAAAGTGGAAGCACTTCCATTTAGGAATGGTTTAGCCCTCCAAGTAAGTGGTTTTGGGTCATGTCAAATGGCTTGAATGGTTCTTTGACTTGTATATGTCCTTTTCCCCTGTGCTGCCCTATTTTCCACTTCTTTTATGCATAATTCTGGAATCCTAAATTGAAATTCTGAGATTCTTGACCTTAGGGTCAAGGTTGACCTTTTAGGTCAAGGTCAACCTCAACCCTGACCTAGGTCAAGGTTGACCTCAACCTTGATCTAGGTCAATGTTGACCTCAACCTTGACCTAGGGTCCAAATTTCAAAATCCCAAAGTTTTTGAATGTCGGGTTTCAGAAAGATTTATTTCCCGCTTCTGGGTGGGCTGTTTGGGCTTCAAAATGGTAAACTCTTAAATTATATTTTATTTAGGTATATTTCTATGGGTATAGGCTTAATGGGAATTTATTTCCCCTATTTCATCCTCTCTAGAAGTTTGTGCCCTAGATCACTATAAAAGGAAGCCTTCTCCTCTTATTTTCTCCATCAAGTATCAAGCATCCATCACAACCCAAGATAATCACACATCAAATATAATCAAGAATCTATCAATAAAGAAATCAAGAAGAAATCAAGAAGGATAAAGAAAGAATTTAGGCATTCATCTATCTTCAATCATTCAAGCATTCAAGATCCAATTCATCAAGGAGATCCATTGGTAGCCATTGAAGGATTCAATCTCTATGGAGCTCTCTTGTTGAGGATTTCTCCATCCATATCCATCCAAGCTTCTTCCTATTCCAAGATCCATTCAAAATTTATGTTGAAGATCTAAAGCCAATTGATTTGAGACATCCTACAATTCTACATTCATTTGGAGCATGCATACTTGTGGATTCAAGGATTTGAATCCTCCACAAGGGTTTTCAATATAAGCAAGGTGAATTGTTCTATTTACTTTGTTTATTACTATAATTTGAATTCAATTTCAAGGTTAATTCTTAAATTGGGGTTTGACCGAGGCAAACCCCTCCTTCCCAACAAAAAAAACCATTTTTCTTGCATGAACAAGTGTGGAACAATGAATTACATTGCAGATCTGGATACCCTCTTTGGCAAACTTTCAAGATCAGTGGACATAATTTTTGTCGGAGTAGTGCAAGTCAAGGTCAACATTTTGGGGTCAAGGTCTACCTTCATTTGGGTTAAGGTTGACCTTTCTCGGGAAAGAAAAATATTTCTGGGTTTTTTAGATCTCACAATTTCGGTTCAGGGTCATGGAAATCAATAGTTTCTGAGACTGTTAGACAAGGTTTTCAGTAGATTCTTTTTCAGAGGTAAGTACTTTTTATTTCTTCATTTCAATATTAGTCTTCTAGATTTACTTTCCATATCATTAGAATTTCATGTATGTGTTAAATATTGGTTTAGGGTCTCTTTTATGTGCAAACCCCCATTGTTCTAGACCCCATCCATATTTTCCACCATATATTTTGGTGAACCCAACGTCTGACAACTCCTTTTGATCTTGGTGTTATATTTCCCTTTATATTATCTTGTGTGTTCACCTTCACTATACATTTTGGTGAACCCAACAAGCTTACCCCTATCTTTTGTGGAGTTAGATGCCCCATTGTGTTTGTGTTATTCGCTTTCCTTTTCATGCTTATAAATTTCATTTGAATGCATTTGGATATATCTAGATTTATTTTCTATGCATTTCTTTATTTGTTATAATGTTGCACAGGTTGTTTCAAGTGTTTTCCAAACATTCTTCTATAACTTTTGGGATTACACAATATCTTCATCTTGCCTTACCATTGCATGGTGTTACACCTAGAAAGACTTTATTTAGTGCATGTGATGTTTCTTTGTCCTCTCTTGTATTACCTTGTAAGGATATATTAGAGAAAGAAGATGACTTTAATCTATCTCTCCATCATATTTATCTTTATGGAGATGAGTTGGGGATTGATGTTAATTCTTCTCCTAATATAGGTCTTTTCTATGAGCCTACTTTAGAATATAATTTACCTTCTTTCCCCTTTAGGGATCAAGCTTTTGTGATTTATGGTGTTCCTACAATGTGCTTTATTGGTAGGGATGATAATCCTCCTATTGGGGATGAACCTTTGGATTTGGATGTTGATTACTCTCTTCCTCATGAAACCATTATGGATGATCCCTTGGATAAAGATATTGAATTATCCCCTCCTCATAAGGAATTTTTGATATAAGAGCGTGATTTATTAATGAATGACATATTAATACATGATGGTGACTCTTTTTCTAAAACACACTCCCCTTATGCAGGAATTTTAGCGAAACAAGACAACATTATAGATGCTTTACCTCCATTTGGGATTCCTTCTAGTTTCTTGGCCAAACAATGGTATCAGAAACCCAAAGCAATCAACTGCTTAATTCAGGATTGGACACCCCAAATGATTCCTAATGCACTATTTAGTCTCATTTAATTATCGACCAGTGATGTAAACTTGGAATGGCATTTGCAAAGTATATGCTTCAAACTTCCTCTTCTAAGCCTATCTAAGGAATTTAAATGCTTATGCTTCAGGAAAATTAAACTAAAACTGGTAAGCAAATGTGTTCTAATCAAAGTAAGGAATTATAGTTAGGAACTACTCCAATTGATTGTGCTGTAGGAACAGGCTACTAATTCTGGTATCAGTAGCAACAACAATAATAGAGTTCTAAAACATATAAATGAATAGGAAATGAACTCTACACTAACAAAGCAATTCACTCATCAAGTGGGCCCCCTTGAATGAGTGAATGAAAATTACAATCAAGATGAAAGTTGCAAACTTGAATTGATCATTCTATTCATCCATAAAAATAATTACACTTGACTGAAATAGTATATAAGAGTTCTATATTAAAAACCAGTTTGTTCGACTAACTCCAAAAGAGTCACAATAGTCGATTATTTAAAAGGAAACTACCACTAACTCCTAAACCTATGATCACTTCATAATGAGGATCAGTTAAAACTCATAAAGTTTCATAATAGAAACATTATTGACCATGAACAATCCCAGAATATAGCGCACACTAAATCTATCGTTGCATGCAACAGAAAGCATTGACTTTCTTGCGAAGATTCTGCAATCACGATTGGCTTTGATGACTCCCGTGCTAGTATGTTGGTCCTTGAATATCCATGTTCAACTCTTGCAAGATAATTAATGCACATATATCCAACCATATACATATATATCCACATCATCAATATTAGGAAAAAGGTGTTAGTCTTAATTATCACTCTTGCAAACCTACAGCTATAGGAGGTAACTACCCAAAACATAGCTTAGGAGAGAAAATATCCATTAACATGTATAACTATTATATTCACCATTCTTGTTCATGAAATTAAGCAGATATTATGTCTTTAGAGGTATCCACATTCCATCTTATGTTCACACACATATATAATCATATACATAGAAACCATAAGTTCATATGCTTAAAACCATAAATGTATGTCTATGTGTAATCAAATGTCTTAGAAAGAGGATAAAAAGTGGTGAAAAAGATGGCTAATTTAGAAGCCCATCATTCCCCCCAACTGAACTATTACTGGCCCCCAGCAATCATAAAGTTTTGAACCTTGGCACGAACCCTCAAATCACTAGTTGTTCTCTACCTAGACTCATCATGAATATAATCAAAGTATCCATGAGTCTCTTTGAGTCTTTCCCAATGTTGGACTTTAGAAGCCATGTCATAATCTATTGCACTGTCATTCATTGCCAGCAATGGCTGAAGGAAGAGTGGAGGCTGAAACCTTAATGGAACCCAATGGTTAAGGAGTGACCTACCCAACACAGTATACCATGGAACTCTCCTTTTGGAAAGGGTTAGATTCTAAGGTGAGTGAGGTTCCATTTTCTTTAGATCCTATGACATCCTTATCCACCTTTGCCTAGAGGCATTAATTGTTGTAGCAAAATCCTGTGAGGAATACTGGTCCCAATCTACAAAGGCTTGTTCTCTCACTGGATAGATCTTATTGGCTCCACTAGTGTTTGTTGTAATAGAGATCCAGTCAAAATATGTTCTCCTAGAGTGTTGTACCTCAGGCCTCATCATCAAAGGAACTGACATTTCTTTCTCCCTATATGGTGCAGCCTAGTGTTCTCAACTTATCTCATTCTACATCCATGACATAACTGCTCTAAGCTATACATCTCCCACATAGAGGAGTGAACTCCACTCCATGTCATCAGGAACTGCCAGGTTATGCAAGTACAATTCACACAATAGATTTTTCAGAGTCATTGGGGCAGACTAAAAGGCATAGTAAAATTCATGGGGAGTTGATATGGATGGATTGAGGCCTTCTACAATCTTTGCTAATTTGAAATTAACAAGTTTCTCTTGAAGGAATATTGCATACACTGGTGAGGGTGATCTGCATTCCATCAACTATGGAATTGGCCTAGTAATCTAATCAATTCTTCATTTCAATTCCTCAATCTCATTTGATTTCTGCTCCAACTGAGAATTCTACTCATTAATGACTCATTTCAATTTTTCTTTTTCTAAATTCCATTGTGTCTTTTCCCATAACAATTGTTGGTACAAACTTATCCCAGCTACAAGAGGTGTAGACAAATCTGGTGGGGGTAAAGGTTCCTGATTGAGTAAGTCCACCCATCTAGAGGGAAAGTGAGGAATTTTAACTACTTCTTCAGGTGCAGAGGACTTACCCTTCCACACAACAATTGTCCTGATCAAATTGGTTTCCTCACTAACATCACCTGCCACCTTAGCCAACATTTCTAACTTTTCCTGACTACCCTGCTGGGGTACCTCTTTAATGATTTTAGTTCCAAAGTTAGGAATTTCCTTTGAATTCATACTAACATTTGGTTGGGTAGAATTATCTACATATTCCTCTATGTCCTTAGAGTCCTCAGAATCCTTATCACTATCTATTAGTATGTAGTTAACTCCAGGGCTAACCTCTATTTCTGGACTTTGCTCTCTCATTATTGTGTCACTAGTTGTAGGTTGATTTTCCAATTCCTCAGAAGAGGAATTGTTTAAAGGTTCATTTTCTACAGATTTAGAAGAATCAATGTTAACAATAGGAATAGATGCTTCATCATCTTTCTCAAAAATTCTTCTACTTCTCCTCATAGGGGGTGTGGATGAGCTCGAAGGACTCTTCCGCTTCTTTTTCTTAATGACCACCTCCTTTGCCACTACTTCAGGAGGTTTTTCAACATTCTCCTTCCTAGGATTCTTAGGATTCTCTTCAGGAGGATTCTTGAAATGTTCTTCAGGAGGGTTTTTAGAATGTTCTTCTCTAGGGTTCTCAGAACTTTCTTCCCTAGGGAAATGTAGGGTTTTTTCCATATTATCAACATTGTCACTAGGTTTAGGTTCTAATGTTTCCTCTTCTGGTTCCATTATTTTACCCTTACCCTTTCTAGATGTAGCCCTTGTCCTTATGGACGGTGAAGATTCTAAAATATTAGGAACTTCTGCACTCTTGTTTTTCTTCCTCTAAGAAGTAGAGGCTCCAGAATTGAAAATACTTTTTCTAGGTGACCTAGAAATGGAGGGAGAGGCTTCAGGATCATTCTCAACTCTTTGAACAATTTTATGAACCCCAGAAGATGTTTGTTCTCTCCTACCAACACCATGACCTCTAGGGCCTACTATTCTAGGTTCAACCTCATTTATCTGCAAAAATTCTTCCCATGTCCCAACCTTTTGTCTATTCAATTCCCTTTCCACAATTAATTTTATTAAGCAATGGTGTGAAATAGACTGGTTGCTTCTTGACTAGACTAATAAAGACTTCTTTTTCATAATGTTAAATAAGAAGCTAGGAAGATTTACCAGTTGGTTATCATGGCAGAGATGACTGAGAATTTTGAAGTGCAAAGCATGCAAGTATTTGTAGCATCCCTTGTAGGTGAAGTACTGAATAACAAATGCGGTCAGCTGAATGAACTCCATGGGCAAAGATAATTGCCAGGTTCCTTACTTCTTGTCAATATCCAATTGAGGATTGCCATGCAAATTGAATTGTGCTCTCGCTGATTGCAGGTCAAAATATTTCACCCATTATTCACCTTCTTGAGGCAAACCTGTCACCTCGGCAACTGCATCTTTTGTGAACTCAATTTTCAAACCTTTAACTTCTGCAACCCCATCCTTCAAGGTGGACATAAATTGCAGAGAAAATTCATCGTTAAAACCCTTAAGGCTTAAACAATAATCCTACCACCCTCTCCTTCTAAACATTTCATAGGTGGGTGCATCATTTAACAAAACTATGTGGTCCACTGGTTCATGCCTTTGAAGGTCACCTCCCATTGCTTCTCTCAGACAAATTTTTAACTTGCAAAACACAATTCTTGTAGAATTCAGTAATGGCAAGTCACAGACCCCAATGCATTACAGAACAAAATGCTGCAGAAGAAAGACGGTGTACAACTGCAACTTGATCATAAAATTAAATATTTTCTTGCACAAAATCTAATGATATGAGTTTTACATAACATCTCATAAAAGCTCGCGCGTGCCAAGGCTACCACCCTAAACACATTGCAGCACATCATTAAAAATCAAGATCATCTTTTAATATCTTTAATTCATTTTGATTGTGATGATGCAATCATGAAAGGACAACTCATCACGTCATGTCATAGACATATTTCAAGACATGAATTTTAATTTTTACATGCCAATTTTAAATTTTGAAAATAGAATAGTTCCCCCCCCAACTAAGTAATGGCATGGGTCCCACCAAGCCAGGTTAAGCAAGATTGATAAATCAAAATGACACAAAATCCTAAAAATTAATGAATAAAAATAATATATGTACGAGTATATGTGGCATGAACCTGGAAGCATTGCAGGAAGAATTGTTTGAAAAATTGAACTTGCATGTGAAGTGATGGGATGGAGTGGAGGGGTGGAAAAGACAGAAGGAGAGATGAAAAATTATTATGGAGAAAAGTGAGGTGGCATTCTTCTTGTAGCAAGGTAGTTTGCCAAGTCTGCATACCATGGATTAAAGGAGTTAATAGAAAACAAGTGCTCATCAGGAAAAATATCATCAATTATTGTAGGATCATCTGGCACTTGCAGTCATGACAAGAAATCTGCCACTACATTATCCTTGTCTGGCTTGTCTATGATCTTTACATCAAACTCCTGCATGAGGAGTAACCAGCATGCTAGTCTACCACTAATGGTAGGTTTATTCATTAAGTACTTGATAGCTGAATGATCAGTATAAAAAAATACTCCATAGCTTGTAATGTAGTGCCTAAATTTGTTTAGTGCATAAGCAACTGCTAAAAAATCTTTTTCAGTAATAGTATAATTCAATTATGCTCCTTGCAAATTTTTACTAATATAGTAAATTGCATGTTCAATAATACCTTCATTTTGTCCTAGAACTACTCCAATAGCATAATCAGATGCATCTATGTGGATATGGAATGGAAGCTTCCAATTAGGTCCTCTGAGAATAGGTGTTGTTGTCAAAACATCCTTCAACTTTTGGAATGATGCTTCACATTCTTTTGTCCATGCAAATTTAGCTTCTTTCTTCAAAAAATTATACAATGGTGCTGCAAGTTGGCTAAAATCCTTTATGAACCTTCTGTAGTAACCAACATGACCAAGGAAACTTCTGACATCCTTCTGCTTAGCCAGTGTGGGAAGTGTATTTATAACTACAATTTTTATAGGATCAACCTAAACTCCAAAGGATGAAAGATAATGTCCCAGGACTACTCCTTCCTCCATCATCATGTAGCACTTTTCACTATTGAGAGAGAGATTATAATCTTGACATCTCTTAAGAACCTTTCCAAGTTAGCTTGTGCTTATTCAAATGTTGCGCCATGATTTGTAAAGTCATCCATATAGATTTCAACAAAATCAACAACAATGTCATAGAAAATACCCAGCACTACTCTCTAGAAAGTAGCAGGGGCATTACACAATCCAAATGGCAAGACTGAATAAGAAAAGGTTTCCCAAGGATAGGTAAACATTGTCTTGTCCTGATCTTCTGGTGATATTTGTATCTGATTATACCCACTAAAGCCATCTAAAAATGAAAAGTACTTTTTACCCGCCAGATTATCAAGCACTTGGTCAATGAAAGGCAGTGGAAAGTGATCTTTCTTAGTGGCTTTGTTAAGTTCTCTGTAGTCAACACAAAATCTCCACTTTCCTCCTTTCTTTGGAACAATGACAAGAGGAGAAACCCATTGACTGTCAGAGATAGGATAAATAAAGCTTGCACTAAGAAGTTTTTGCAATTTAGTCTTGACTATGTCTCTCAAGGTAGGGTTTATCCTTCTTTGAGCTTGCCTTACTAGCTTGTATTCTGGGCTTATATATATTATATGAGTATAGAGTGTAGGATCTAAACCTACCATGTCAGTGTAATCCCATGCAAAGGCTTGCTAGCTATCTTGTAAAAGCTTGAGGAGACTAGACATCTAAGACTCAGTGAGGTTTTTATTAACATTTAGTTCCTTTCTTGAAGCAATTTCAACTCTCTTAACTTTTTCTAACATCAACACTTCGGCTATGGTTGGTGACTTTATCTCATGAGGTAGCAAAGTGTGAAGGTAATCAGTTTCTACAGGAAACTAAGATGTGGTTTTTTTAGGCAGTATTGTTTGAAGGGAACAATTTGGATCATCACAAGATGACTCCTTAGAACCATACTAGTTGGTAAGGATTGCTGCAAGAATGTCATCTTCTTCCTGGGATACCATGAATGGATTTCTCTCAAAGACCATGAGTTTTTTCATAGAGCTTACTTCAAGGGTAGCATCTCCTAAGTCGGGCCAGACAACTTGATCAAGTTCACTTTGGGGTTTTGCTAAAGAATACAAAGTTAACTTCTTGGTATTTATTCCATCTGATATGGTCATCTTTCCTAAATGACATGCAATGCAAGCATCAGCTATGGCTAACCAAGGCCTTCCTAGGATTAATGGGTAACTTCCAAGAGTGGCTTCGGGTGACAAGACTATAAAATTTGAGGGGTACTCTAAAGAATCCAGAGTAACTAAAATATCCTCAACCATACCATCAGGCTTGACTGTGGAATTATCAGCTAACTGCAATATTTTTGGTGTATCCCGCAAACCAATGATACTAAGTTTCAATAGAACTTCTCTAGTCATAACATTAATTGATGCTCCCAAGTCAATTAAAACATTATGATTTTGGGTACCATTAATGAAGATGGTTACCACTGGACTTCCTAGATCTGAATACTTAGGCATGAAAAATTTACTTAGCATGAGATCAGAGAGTTGGCCTAAGACATGAATAGTATCAGGGTCTTTCTTTTTCCTTCTAGGTTGTTTGATACAGGCTTCTTTAATTGCTTTGGTATAGACTGGAATTTCTTTAAGGGCATCCAACAAGGGAATCTACACTGTCATTTTTTTGAGCTGATCAATCAAATCAGTGGCTACGGGATTTTATTTTGGAGGGACAACCTAAGACAATCTCTGCAGATAAGGAGGATTATTAGGCACTAGTGCAATTTGAGCAACAGGTGGAACATTAATAGGCTAGCTCATAGGTATATCCTAAGCATCAACAACTTTGGTTATTATTGGCTCCTTGGGTGTAGGCAGTGTAGTTCCAAATCTAAGATGGATGTCATTTATATGCAAAGAATAAGCCTATTGCTTATTATTAGGATTTGGAGTTGGCTGAGCTAGAAGTTGAGTTGGCTTTTGAGGATTGTTATTTTCTATAGGAGGTGGTGTCATAATAGCTTGCTGCTGAGGTGGAGGCATTAGTACTTGTTGCTGATTAGGCTGATTAGGTCCCCACTAAGGTTGTGGTTGCTAGTTACCATGAGGTGGCCATTGGATATTCTACTATGGCTGCTGATAGGGGTTATACTGTTGTTGGTGTGGGTCAAATGATGGTTGCTACAGATAGGCTTGGTTATAGTATGGCTATTGATTAGACCAATTGTGATTCCAATTCTAACCTTAAGGAGCAAAATTTTGGAGGTTTTGGTTTGGCCAATAGCTACTATTATTATTATAACCAAAATTATTCAGTGGGTCCGGAGGCATACCTTGTCTTTGAGCCCATGGACGCCTTTGAGCAATGTAGAAAACTTCTCCATTCTCGTCGTCTATAGCTTTGAACTCAGTGGGCATTGATTTAATGTCCACAAATGCAACTATCTTACATTTACAATTTTTTTCTCTCTCTCTACAATGAGAATAGAACTCAGCAAGCATAGCATCTGACTCTTCCTTCTTCCTCCTTGGTTGCATACTATCTAGCTGAGTGGCAACATCATTAATGATGTCCTACTTGAAATTAGATAGTAGATTAGATAGCTCCATTTTAGATACTCTTGAACCTCCATTGGACTTATGTGGTAGGTCTCTAAGTCCCCTACCCTTCTTCAAAGTGGCCCTTGAGTAATTTTGACATATATTCTTTATGTCATCCCAAGCTTTTTGCATGATATCACCTCCTACCATTAGGTCTATAGCCTCAATACTTTCGTCATTCACACCTTTTAAGAAAAGGTGCTTCTTAGATGCCTCATTTAGCTGGTGTTGAGTATTACACTATAGGTTGAACATAAATCTAGATACATAATCCTCCAGAGTTTCATCCTCCTTCTGAGACATTTTAAAAATGTCATCACCTTTCAAATCTTGACCTCTACAATACTCTTTGTACTTTGTAAGAAACATTGTACGCATGGCATTCCAATTTTCTATAGCATTAGCACCCAACCCCATGAACCATCTCAAAGTAGCTTCTTTTAGAGTTGATGGAAACAACTTCAGCTTGTGGGCATCAGTGGTATAGTCATAACTCTAGCAAAGAATATCAAATTCAAAGAGAAAGGTCTCAGGGTCTTTTGTTAGGAGGCCATAAAATTTGGGAAGTGTAGCAGTAGGTATATTCTTCAGATTTTGGTTGCCTTGCTGTTGAGGTATAGGAAAAGGAAAGGGAGCTTGAGTAGCCATTCTGGGAGGAGGACCTTGTGGTGGTGGTTGATATACAACAAGAGCAAGCAGATTAGCTTGATATTCAGGTTCAGCAATTAGGTCATTCAAATGCAGTGATTCTTCAGATGATGAAGAGGATATGTGTTCCTGAGCATCAGCAAATGGATTTTCAAAGGGTTCTTCTTCTTCATTCTCACTTTGTGGTTCTTTAATTTGAGGATTAAATAAATCAAATGGTTCTCCTTGGTAGTTATGGGGAAGAAATCTCCCAAGGTGATCTCTCCTTCTATGCATAAAAATGTTTACTTGAGTACTAGATTAAAACTAAGACTGCAACTACAAGGATTAGTTTGAATTAACACCATCCCTGGCAATAGCGCCAAAAATGCTTGGCCAAACAATGGTATCAGAAACCCAAAGCAATGGACTACTTAATTCAGCATTGGACACCCCAAATGATTCCTAATGCACTATTTAGTCTCACTTAATTATCAACCAGGGACGTAAACTTGGAATGGCATCTGCAAAGTATATGCTTCAAACTTCCTCTTCTAAGCCTATCTAAGGAATTCAAATGCTTATGCTTCAGGAAAAATAAACTAAAATTGGTAAGCAAATGTTTTCTAATCAAAGCAAGGAATTATAGTTAGGAACTACTCCAACTGATTGTGCTACATTTTCCCATCCTTGAATAGCTTACATTTTCCCCTCTTTGAATATATGTGTGAACAACGTGTTCGTTCAAAGAATAGATGATGTTGATTTAGAGAGTGGTTTGATATAAAGCGATGAAATCACTTTGAATTTGAAGAGATTTAGAGAGAATTTTGGTGAAACCACTCTAGATTCAAGAATTTTGAGCTTGATTTAACAAAATTCAATGTGATTGAAAGTTTTAAATCATCGATTCTAAACTTCATTGAGCAATAATTGACCATACCAACTCTGAGCTTGATTGAATGAAGATCGATAAAAGTTAATCAAAATATCTAGTTTGACTTGGTGTGATGAAATTGTATATCTGAAAGATCATGATGATGCCAAATAATCAATTTGATTAGAAGCAATGGAATTGATCAATGTCAGAAGGATTTGATTTAGGCATGGATAATAAACTTGATATGGTTCCTAATGAAGTTAATTATCCAACAGTTTAAACTTGATTGAAGAGAAATGCCATACCCCTGGTGTTGAAGATTTGATTGATTTGAATCCTTGATCAAATTGAAATGATTGATTTTAGGTATTATTATGCCCCCTTAGGATTGAAATCGGAATATAAAGTTGAGTAAATCCTGATTTCAAGCATTGATGAAGATGTTCAACTGATAAAAATTTAATTTGGATCAAGTAGAAAATATTTTGAGTTTTCCAAAATTCAATTGGGATTGATTTTAATGTTACTAAAACATTGTTTGACCAAGTTTGACCATTAAACTATGAGTTTTGATGAAGTTTTACTGATGATTGACCAATATTCTGAAGTATGGACTTGATGTGTGAGTTGAAAAATAACTTTATGTAGCTTCTTATAAGCTTTTGTTTGTCATTTAAGCAATTTTGAGTATCTTTAACCATTATTCGACTGAAGTTTTCCCCTATTTTGACTTTTTTTGACTTTCCATTTGAGTAATAAACATCACTAAATTCTTTTGTAATGTTTCTTCTTTAATATATGTTCATTTTGCCCCTGGTCAACTGCATTTTGACCATAGTTGACTAAATTTTTGCTAGGTTGACCTATCATAGTAACTTTGTTTTTACTTCTTTAAAGTGATATACAACCCCTACTTTGATTTCATTTCTAATATGGATCTCCTGCTCCATTATACTATGAAAGCGCCCTAGGTCATTAGGGTCCTTGGAGGGTTAAAATAGGTCCAAAAAGGTAATCTTACTATTCATTTTCACTTTTATCCTTCATAATTTCAAAGCTCTAAGAGAGAAGATGGTGGTCCCAGTTGAGAGGCATCATTTTGAGCTCATTCATCAACATCTATGACCTTCCCACTATGCAACTTTGGTAAGTACCTGATAACCTACCTTTCCATACCTTCCATTTAAATTTTTGTTTTATTTTATGCATTTTAGAAGCAATATAGTTCTAGATCACACTCGGTATCCTGGGTCACATCCTCTCAATCCTCCATCACATCTAGTTTTTCACCAAATTCTAGATTTCATCTTGTTATTTTAGGGTCGCACCCTGCAAGGTCATATTTAGTCAAAATTTTCTTGTTTTTTAGCATTTTCATCAGTAAATCGCATCATGTCCAAACAAAGTTGCATCCCATTTTGGGATTGCATTCTATAAATCCTAAATCTCATCTTGTATACAAAGGATCACATTCCATAAGAGGATCACATCCTGCAAATCCTAAATTGCATCCAATTTTCAGGATCATTTTTGGCATTTTACTTAGAATTTTCCTGATTTTGGCTTTCTATTTGACTTGTTAACCAATTTAACTTTAATTTTTTCTTGCCTAGTGCTGACTTAGTGCTAATTTCTTGCTTATAAACCTAGTTTAGTGTTGTTTCATTCTAGATTCCAAGGCCTACCCAGGTCTTGGAGCTATCAGAGCGGTTGACTGCCCATAAGTAGTGTACCATTGCTCATTGTGGTCTCTTGTGTTTGGTAGATTTACCTTATATCAAGGTAAATTGAGGGTCTTGGATGGCTCTAGCTGAGAGATAGCACTCAGAGCACAACACCTTCCATTTTTCTACTAGGGAGATGATTGTGACTCTTGAGGAGGTCTATTGTATTATATGGGTTGTTGTTATTGGAGCTCATGTTAAGTATAAGTTTAGAGCAGTTGTGGCCATCACTGATGCCCACCGCTCATTTTAGAATCTGGAGATTGCACGAAGATAGCTTTCCTAGGACCATATGGTGTCCCATTATGAGCAGCTTCATATTTTCATTACTGGTTTGATAGGAAGGATTATGATGCCTAATAGAGGTCAGTACGGTTTCATGTGTAGTTGGTCTCGAGTTATTGAGGACATGATTTGGTCTCCTCACTTCTTTTCCTGGGGAAGTTGTATCTTATATCACATCTATCATAAGCTTCATGATATTTTCTACCATCATTCATGAAGCATGACTGTAGGTATTTTAGTTTTGCAGATTTGGGTCTCGGAGAATATCCGAGTGACAAAACCCATAGTTGACAGGCAAATAGATCCTTAGTTTCCATATATATATGTATGTCAGTTTTATTCAGGAGCCCAACATGGGTAAGCTAGAGTACTGGCGGAGGATCTTAGATTATGTGCTTGGTGCTTTTTTAAGACCATATTTAGATTGTGAGGAGTGGTGTAATGATGCCCACCAGATGTCATAATTCTTTTAGATAAGTTATTTTATTAGTCGTACCTACTACATTGTAGAGAGATTTATTTTCACCTAGGTATTGAGGCAATGTGGCCATGTTTAGGGTATACCTTAGGATCTTGCAGTATATGCTTGCATTTTTTATTAGGAGAGTCAGTGGGGAGCCAGGTTACCATATGAGATAGTTTTTCACAAGATTTCATAGATGGTACCTATCGACTGGGACTTATTACCAGAGGTATTTGATGGTGGTATTACAAATGTGCATCATGCACATTATTTACAACACCCATTTCCTAGTTATACTGCTCCAGATGAGATAGCTCCATGTATCAAGGATACCTTAGATTATGATCCTATTGATGATGGTCCTAATAGAGCTCATCTTGGCAGAGGCAGAGGTAGGGATAGAGGAAAAGGTCATCAAGGAGATCATAGTGGTGGTAGAGGAGACAATAGAGGAGATGGTGATGGAGGGGGTGATGGTGGAGGAGGAGGTGATGATGGAGGAGGTGGTGATGGTGGAGGAGGAAGTATTAGACTAAGAGGAAGTGGGGGTGATGGAGACTAGTAGGGTTAGTAGAGTAGATTGAGAGTTATTCCTCTGTGCAAGGATTTTGTTTCACCTCTACTGAGATAGAAGCCGAAAAGATTTACTAGAGATAGTATTGGTGGTGGTGATGGAGGTGGAGGTTAGCCACCTTGAGGTCCTCCCAGAGACATGGACTCACTTTCAAAGTGTGAGCGGGAGAGAGAGGATTTGAGATCAGAGGTTGATACTTTACGATCTCTTCTTACTAATAGGGACAAATAGTTAGAGATGATGAGAGGTGAGTGAGATAGAAAGGAACATAATGATATTCATTAGGGATAGTGAGCTACATATTATTTTGCTTTATATTGTGCGGCTATTCTAGCAGATCATATAGCACCATTTTATTTTATTATTGCACAATATTATGAGGGTGAGATGCCTCCTCCAGTTCCTACTAGAGCTGATGCCTAACCTCCTACCACTCCTCGAGCTAATGAGAGGGGGAGCTAGACTTAATTCATGATGTACCCTTGATGTATTTTGATATGTGTACCATTTGATGTATTTATATATATAGACCATTTTCTAATCTGATATATTGATACTCTTTAGACTCTGATATATATACTCTATTTTGATTAATGTACTTTGTTTCTACTGATACTGATGCTATCTAATTGTGCACAATTATTTAATCTTGATATAGTGATATACATCTTTTATGATATTGATCTCATATTGTTATACTTGTTTATGTGATTTAGATAGATGATTAATTTCTTGACTTCAATGTATTATGTCACTGATATATGTAGATGATTTTGTACTTTTCTTTTTATGCACATATGGATGTATGGATATAGATGTTATGTGAATACATTTCTTTTGATGTGATTTAAAATTATTTTGATACTCCTAAGAGTTATTTTGATTGTCATTAGTTATGAGGAATTCATATTGTTTGTCAAACTCATTTGGTAATGAAGGAAAGATAATTTGGTAAAGAAAGAAAATCTATTCGGTAAAGGAAATAATGAACATGGAATTTTGGTAAAAAGAAAATAAATTTTAGGCATCGAGCAAGGTAGAACCAAGCACCAAATCGAGAAGATGAGTTATTTACCAAGTAAGATGAAAACGTGTTACTGAGCATAGTAAGCCGACACAAGGAGAATCTTTAAGTACATTGAATTTTGACACTGAACATAAAATAGTATACAAATCTTGAGGAGATTGTATGCCAAAATATTGGAGAATGAAATATGATGATTACACATGATTACAAGGTGAGATCTACCAATGAGAATTAAGTATGATATATGCATTGGAGGAGTAACCAATGCTAGAACTGCTTGAAGAGATGATTCTAGAACACCTACAACCGCTTCTAGAATTGTATATAAATAGATGAGGGTATGAAGATCAGAGTGGTTGTGGTATTAATGCAAGAGGAGACTAGATATATGACTAGAGATTACTGAGAATGTGATGAGTAGAGAATCCACCGAGTAACAGAGTAGTGAAGAACAAAAAGTGATTATGATTCAAAAGTGAATCTATCGAGTATTGAATTATTATTGTGAAAGGTACACAATATGAGGTAATGAGCATAAAGAGTCTGATATGCATATGTTTGATGCAAGTTTAACATACAAGTTAGTGTTACTGATTAAAGTGTAATCCAAATTGTAAAGTCTCTTAACCAAGAAGATCCTAACAGATCTTATTTGTAAATCCTTTAACTAGGTACAATTATTAGATTAGAGTTGTAAAATCCTTTCACAAGGTAGACTTAATAGTATAAACACTCTTAAAAGGATAAGCTATCAGAAATAGATAAACATTGTAGCTCTAATTGAGCAAATTTTTTTACTGCAGTAGTGAAGTCTTGTGGGTGTCATCCCCACCGCAGTTTTAATCCTCTAACAAGGATTTTTGTCATACCAAAATATTTGTGTTATGAGTTATTTTTTATATATTTTATATGTTTTATGAGATGCATGCAAAAGCTATGGAATTAGTAAATAGTTATGAAGGGAAGGTTACTTAGTTTAAAAGTGTTTTATTTTACTGATTCACCCCTCCCCTCTTAGTACTCACCTTTGCATACTTAGTCCAACATATGCATGTATATTATATACTCTATTGAGATGTAATATGATGCAATGTATGGACATCTCACTTTATTTATGTATGTTGATGGATGCGTTGATGCAAACATTTTTTATGAAGCTGATATGATTATGTAGGTGTGTGGATATCAATTTTTAGATACTCGGTCATTGATTTATTTTTTATCCTGATGATTTGATTTATATGGTCAAACTTGTACATGTTGATATTTAGGTTTTTTTAAATTTTAATCATTTTGATGTTAATTAATCACATTCACACTTCCATACTGATGTAAAAATGAATGAAACTATGTTAACAAATAAATGCAACTAAAATAAATGCAACTAAATTAATACAACTTAATTAATCAATGAAATGCAATTAAATGAATGCAACTAGAGTATTCAATTAAATGCACCTTAATTAACCAATGAAATGCACCTAAATGAACAAATGAAATGCACCTTAATTAACAAATGAATGCACCTTAATTAACAAATGAAATGCACCTTAATTAAAAAATGAAATGCACCTTAATCAACAAATGAAATGCACCTTAATTAATAAATGAAATGCACCTTAATTAACAAATGAAATGCACCTTAATTAAGACCTCTAGGATTGTCGTTATTTATTATCATCATACAGCCTTTTAGTTCAGACCTGGTAGGTTAGTACAATTCTCATTGATAGGTTTAGCAATTATGAAAATATGAATACTTCCCATGTTATATGTTATGTCGAAAGTGAACTTAAACATCAAGACATATACACCAGAATGATTTGTCAGTTACTTCCTGTTAATAAATTTTATTTTTTTATGTGCAACATTTAATATATAACCCGCAATGACCTTTTATTATTCATATCCTTGGGTATAGTATGTGTTGTGCACTTTACTATGAAGTTGTTTCTTTTTAGATTAAAATAGATAAGAAAATGAATCCAACCTCACCAAATCTTTCATAGGAACTAGGTCGAGGTATATGTGGTGTTCAAATTGTGATGGAGTCTCTTGCCATAGACACCCATTTCATATGATCACTAGGAATAACTTTAAGAAACCCCCCTCTTAAAAAATATATTAAATTTTGGCAAATCTTTCATTTTCTTGAAAAAAAAATTAAATTCTATTGGCGAATCTCTCAAATTTTCTGAATTTTTTTTTTCTTATTGCCAATTATTTTTGAATAACAATTTTTTTGTAGAAAATATTGGCGAATCTCAAATAATAAAAATAAATTAATTAATCACCATGGTGAATAGTTCTATTTAAAAAAATAGAATTCTTATAGAAAATTATTAGGCTTACTATGGAAATCTTTGATGCATTTAAGGAATAGACTCTGTAATAATTAGTTGCTACCATTTATTTGAAATATAATCTAATAACCTCATTGTATTGTGTGAGACAAATGTATTGATATTTTTAAATACTAATGGGGCCCAAAATTTCTTCAAGACCATTGATTTATATTGAGATCAACAATTCAAAATAAATTTTAGCTCCCATAAGTATTACAAACCAAATAGTAACATTTTTACCTCATAGAATATAATGAGGGTTGCTAGATTATACTTTAAGTGAATAATGGAAACTAAAAGTTGGTGATAGATCCCTATAGTAACAAATAAGCATGATATATTATTGGAGAATTAATTTAAATTTCTACAATAACTTATAAAATTTTGGCGAATCAAATCTAGCCATCTATGAAATATTGTGGCAAATTTTTGAGTTCAAGTTTCTTATAAAATAAATTATTTTGCGATTTAAATATTTATAAATCAAAATTTTGTAAAAATGTAGCGATTTAGGTTTCCTTAAATCTTGAATTATTAGCCAAATGTGGATTCTCAAATTTCCCAAATTAGCCAATTGGCGAATATTAGCCACTAAAAATTACTATGATGATCACATTAGATCATTGGATTTATTACCACAAGCAGAAGACAAAGAAAATGTTATGCCCCTAGTCCTTATTTCTCTAGTCATTTTTAGACATCTTCGAGTTACTCAGAGAACAAAACAATCATAAGTTGATAATAAGTCATAGAAAACTAAAAAAAACATGATTTCCTCCCTTTGTTTCTCTAGTCCATGGATGTCTTTGAGATAGTATGGAAATACATGATCAACATAAATATCAAAGCATTTGATTGTTATTATGTAGTGTTAAGGAACACTTTTGTTTAGTTTACAATCACTTTTTAGGAAACATTATCAATCATAGATTCTTTTCAATTTTAGTTTGTGTCTAGTGTAATATGTGTCTTGTCTAATTAGTGTTAGTATTTTTTTCTAATTAGTGTTAGTCTTTTTTCTAATTAGTGTTAGTGTTTAGGAACACTTTAGTTTCCATGAATAGTGTTTAGGAACACTGTTAGGTCCAAGTATTAATAAATGCTATTTTTGTTTTAGGATGGTGGTGTTAAGGAATACCTTTGGTTGTGTAGTTTAATGTCAATTGCAAACTAGGGATAACTGACACCCTAGGTAATGCCGACCAGGTTACCTTACTGCTCACATGACTATGACCACTACCCCATAGAGAATACAACTTTCCTAGGACTTTGTTATAGACAGATTCCACCCTAGGAGAATATGATATTTATGATAGCATGGCTCAAGATTTGATTGCCACAAAAGTGACTGCAAGATATGTACAAGCTGAAACTTTAGATTGGTCAAGCATTCAAGCGTTATATTGATAAATAGAGCGTTGATTACAAGTAATGCCTATTTACCAAGTTTTCACCACTTGGAAAAAAATTTCTATTACTTCTATCAAGGTGTCTATTTGTCAGGTTTTCACCGAGATACTTTTTCAATTTTTTTGTACTTTTGATTTTTTTTCTCTTTTTTTTCTTTGATTCTTCAAGGTGCTTGTTTACCAGGTTTTCATCAAGATGGTCATTTTTTCAAGACTTTTTCTGCTATTTTTATTTTCTTCTTTTCATTGTTTTTTCTTTTCTTCAGGAACTCTTTTTACCATTTTTGAACATTTCTTCTTTTTTGAAGTTGTTTATTTTTCTCAGGATCAATATTTTCTTTTTTTCTTTGTGTTTCTTCAGGATCAATTTTTTTGTACAGGTGTTGCCCCAAGAATGTTAGGCGTAAAACCATTTCAGGTGAAGAGTATTTAGTGGATCTAGTAGAATATCTCCCTTGGGTGTAGCCAATTGATAGGCTCTAGATCCAAATGAAGTTATGATGGAAAAGGGACCCAACTAGTTGGGCTTCAATTTTCCTTTTTTCTCTCGATGTTGTTGATTCTTTGGGTTTTATCTTAAAACTAGGTTTCCTACCTAAAATGTTATTGGTTTCACTTTTTTATTATATCCTCTAGATATTCTATTTTGGTAGACTTTGAGATGATTAAATGCCTATTGTCTATGCTTATCTAACAATTATAGCTCTTATAGATGCAAGATTCTATAGTCCTCATCAGTAACTATATTTTTCAATGAAACCCTCAATGATAGAATCTCTACTTCAATTGGTAATACTACTTTAGACCCATAGACCAATACAAAAGGAGTCTCATTGGCCAATAGCATCTTTTTCCATTGTAGGCCAATAGTATCCCACTCTTAAGAGTTTCTTGGCTAATGAAAATTCATTCAAGTGAGACCTACACACACCTTTGTGTACTTACTTTAATGCATGATTTGACTCTTCATTTTCTAAACATCTAAGTACCGTACCATCAAGAGCATGTCTTTACAAGTCAGTTGAAATGATTAAATAACATGATGCTTCTCTTATGAGGCATCTTTTTTCATTTCTCAAATAATTTTTAGGAAAGGTTTTATCTTTTAGATAGGAATAAATATGGGTATATCTAGATAAGACTTGGGTTTCAATAGCACATATGATCTAGGAATCAAGGGAGTCATAGGTTGGAAAGGGTAATTATTCCACCAGGAATTCATTGAAAAATGATGTTCTTCTAGTTGTAACATGGATGCTAAGGTAGCCATCGCATCAACAACTCTATTCACCGACCTTGGTATTTGTTCGAATGTGATGTAGAAAAAATATTTCTTGAGATCATCCACCATTATTTTGTAAGGCATTAGCTTATCATCTTTTTTTTGATAATCATCATTAACTTGATTGATTATAAGTTGAGAGTCTCCATAGATATGTAACTCAATGATTTTCCATTCTATTTCTAGCTTTAATCCATTGACCAGGGCTTCATACTTTTCTATGTTGTTTGTGCATGGAAATATCATCTTGTAAGCCTTTGGTATTTTATATCCTTGTGGAGTAATGAATGAAAATACAACTCTTAACCCTTGTTGTGTAAAAGAGTCATCAAAATACATCTTTCATGGGTGTTTTGTAAAGTGCATGATTGCTTTGTCAGTCAAGAAACTCTATGTGAAATGGTTTTTCATCTATCAATGGTGCTTCAACAAGTTTATCAATGATCACTTATCCTTTGATGGCCTTTCTATCAATATATTCAATATCAAATTCACTCAATATCAAAACCAATTTTTCTATTCTTCCTATCAATGTTTCTTTATTCAACAAATATTTGAGTGGATCTATCTTTATTACTATATTTACCTTATGTGATATAATATAATGTATGATCTTATGAGATGTAAATACCACTTCTAAGCATGTCTTTTTAATCATTGAGTAATTTATCTCATAGGAGACTAGAGTTTTGTTGATGTAATATAGTGCTCTTTCTTTCTTAGCCTCATCTTCTTGTGCCAGTAACACTTTGAATGAATTGTCTATTGTTGATATGTATAATAGGAGTGGTTTTCCATGAATCAAAGAAATCAAGATTGAAGGATTTTCGAAATATTGTTTAACTTGAGGAAAAAATTCTCACATTGTTCATCCCATGTGAATGTGACTCTTTTATGAATAAGTTTAGTGAATGGTTGCACTTTATCTGCTAACTGAGATATGAATCTCCTTATAGATTGGAATTTTCCCTGAAGTGTCCTCATTTGACTGATATTTTTTGGAGGTTGCAATAAAAGGATTTCTTTTACTTTTGTTGGATTGACCTCAATTCCTTTTTTTGAAACTATAAAGCCTAGAAACTTGCTCGATGATACTCCAAATGCACACTTTTTAGGATTTAACCTAAGTTGAAACTGATCCATTTGGTCAAAGATTCTCCTTAGGTCCTCTATGTGAGTTGTTCTAATATTTTATTTTTCTAATGTGTCATCAACATGGTCCTCCATACTTCTATGCATCATGTCATGAAATATTTTCATCATGGATCTTTATTATGTTGCACCTACATTCTTGAGACCAAATGACATAACATTCCAACACTATGCACCCCATGAACATGTAAATGTAGTTTTCTCTTGATCTTCAGGGGAAATTTTGATTTGATTGTAGCTTGAGAATCCATCCATTAAGGAGTGTTTGCTTCTAATATGACATAATTTAAACCACCTTGAAAGTGAAGAAAATGTATCTAGGTGTAGATTTTGTGAATCCGGCCTGTTAGGAACATGCGTAGATAGTCGAACATTATTCTAATCTAGCATATAAATCATATATCAGGTAATTTAGGAACACCACCTTTGATTGAACCAAAATGGGAGCACCCAAGCCCTATTTGATTTTCTCATTTGAGGGGGACATGGGTGTGCTCTCCAAGCACAATGGGGGTATCCCCAATGCAAATGCAAGCTCTAAGAGATCCAAAATGTTTTCAAGAGGCTAGTATGAGGAACTAGCTTGCAAACAATGGATTCTAAGAGTATCTAAGATATGAAAGGATGAAACAAAATTAAGATTCATTTAACCTTTAGCATGGATATGATGATTTAGAAATGAAGTGCAAAGCATAAATGAAACTAAGATTTATCCATTAATCTATGCTTTGATGATTTAAGAAACTAAAAAATATGAAAGAAAGTTAAGCTAACATGCTAGATATGCTAAGAGATCCTAGAAACAAATGAACATAATAACAATGCAATAAAATGAAGGCTTGGTTATGTTTTCCTCATAGAGGAAGCTCTATTTATAGATTTTGAGGAAGACCTTGGGTTACGAGGGATGGTTAGGGTTTGAGGAAGGATTAGAGGTAGGATCAAAGGTAGGGTTAGAGGTATGGTTAGGATGGAATATGATAGGCACTAATGGTTGAATGGACTAAGGTTCCTCACACGTGTGAGAAACACTTGGGAAGTGGGAAGGGAACAAGAGTGGAAGAAAGGGGATGGGTTTCCATTAAGAGGGAGCCATTAATGAGGGTGTAGGGGGTCATTAATGAGGGTGTAAGACTCATTAATCAGGTTTGAATTTTTTGGAGAAGGGGAAGCCATTAAGGCTAAGAGGGTTAGGAATAACCCCTTAAGTGGGGTTAGGGAGTGATTAGGGTAAGGGGATAGGATTAGAAGAGTCTATAAGATTTCTTAGGATTTGGGAAACTAAATAAATATTTAATTTATTTAAAAGGGGTTTGGTTGAGAAAGATTTATTGAAATGATTTTAATAATTTAGGATGGGGGATATTTAAATTGGATTTAAATATTTTTGGAATATTTAATTAAATAAATTTAATTAAAAGGGAGGGGATAATGATAATAATTAATCAAATAATTATGATGTCATTGGGACTTTTATTAACTAAAATAAATTTAATTAATAAGTTTAATTTTTAGGTGTCTACATTTTTCCCATCTTTGATGTAGTGCCGCAAGTGGTGTTGCATCAAAGAAAATGAAATAAGATGCCCCGGGTGAGATTTAGATGTCATGGAAAAGCAACGACTATAAGAGATTGTGCCCCCTCAAAAAAAATGCAAAGAAAAATATTTGTGGAATTTTCTCAAAAAGGACTCAAGGAGGAAGTGGAGGAAGGAGAGGGGAAAGAGGATAAATAGAAGTGCTATGATGAGAAAAGATGCATGAATGCAGGATGAATCTATATGCAACTAACAAGACTTTGGGGGTTTATTTGTGTAAATGTGGAGAGCACAACCTAGTTTGATATAGCAACATTAGAGACCTTCCAAGGTTACTGGGAATGCAAGGCCTTATCACCAGCATTGCAAAGGACTGACACAAAAAGACACGTAAGGGTTTCCCCAGCATCAAATATGAACCCCGGTGTAAAAGGGTAAAAGTATATGTGTTGGATCTATCTTTATCCTTTACAAAATATTGTTATATCTATGTGAGGATGGGGTAAATATAGGATCTATCCCTAATCCAAATTCCCAAAAGGAGAGACCCAAATTGATTAATCACAAAGAAGTGATCAATACACAAATGAATCAAACTATGGAGAATATGAAGAAAGGAGAAGATCTTATAATTTGATATGAAAAGTATATGCTTGAAATCTTAAATGAATAGAAGAAAAATACTAACCTAAAAATAGGGTAAATCTAGAAAATACTAATTTCTGATGTCTGTGCACAGTTTCGAGGAATTCTGCAACCTACTTTAGATTGGAAATACCAAGAAAAAGAAAACCTAGAAAAAAATTTCAATTGTGAGGGAGGTCAACCTTGACCCAAATAGCAGGGTACAATCTTACCCCAGGGCACAATCTTACCCCCCATTAAAGGTCGACCTTGACTTGAAATAGTTTCAACAGAAATTATGTTCGTGGATCTCAGAAGTTTGCTGAAAAAGGTATCTAGATCTGAACTGCAATTCACTGTCCTATACTTGTAGTTGCAAGAAAAATGATTTTTGTTGTTTGGATGGGGGTTTTTCCTAGGTCAAACCCCAGTTTGGAATCAACCTTGAAATTTAATTGAAATTGCAATATATAAACAAAGTAAATGGAACTATTCACCTTTCTTATGTTGAAATCCTTGTGGAGGATTCGAATCCTTGAATCCACAAGTAAGGATGCTCCAAATGAATGTATAATTGTATGTAGGATGTCTCAAATATATATCATTAGATCTTCAACACCAATCTTGAATGGATCTTGGATTAGGAAGAGGCTTGGATGGACATAGATGGATAAATATTCAACAAGAGGGCTCCATAGAGCTTGAATCCTTCAATGTCTACTAATGGATCTCCTTGATGAATTAGATCTTGAATGCTTGAAGGCGAATGAATGCTTTCTTGATTTCTTTATTTCTCTTGAGAGCTAGATGTCTTGATCATGAAATTGCTTGGTGAAAATGAGAGGAGGAAGGCTTCCTTTTATAGTGATCTAGGGAACAAACTTCTAAAGAGGATGACATTGGAGAATTAAATCCCAATTAACCTTAACCCATAGAAATGGACCTAGATTAAATTCAATTTAAGAGTTTACCATTTTGAAATCTAAAACAGCTGACACAGAAGTGGAAAAATAAAACTTTTTGAAGCCCGATATCTTGAAACCTTTGAAACTTGAAAATTAGACCCAGAGTCAGGGTTGAGGTCGACTTTGCCCTAGGCTAGGGTCAAGCTTGACTCTACCCTAGGTCAGGGTCAAGGGCAACCTTTACCCAGGAGGTCGACCTTGACCCCAAGGTCACAAATCTCAAATTCTCATGACCAGGTGCCAAAAAAAGGCTAGAAATGGGTGGACAAAGAAGCATAACAGGGGGAAAAGCTAGATCTATGAAAAGACCTATTCAAGATTCTTGACATGACCCCAAACCACTTACTCGGAGGGCTAAACATTCTTAACATGGAAGTGATTCCATTTTAAGACAATACATTAAGCCCCCACTTTAGCAAGAGTATGGACTCGATGCAATCTCTTGGTAAAGGAGATCATAATGAAAAGATAATCTTATTGAAATCAAAGGGACAAAGGAATCCTCAAGCCCCTAGGGACTAAAGTCTTCATCAACTCCAAGATCAAAATAAGAGAGACATCTCTAGAAAAGAGAGATAAGAGGGTGTGATTAACTCACCCAATGAGAACTATTGTTCCATTGTGAACCACATAAGGAAAAAGTGCAACTGGAAAGATGGAATTGAATAGCCTAGTGAATGTGGCTACTCACTAGTCCACCCATCAAGGATTCACCCTTAGGAATATTCTATTCCACAAGAGTAAAACCAAAAGAAAAAGAGATCCAGTCTTAAGGACACCTTCGACCTTAAGGGATAAAAATTTTGAAACTGGAGGGATAAAGAGATCCTAAATAAAAATCCATGCTTTAAGGATTAGGCCCTAATCCATAAAGGGAGAAAAGTATCTTGAAAAATAATATATGTATATCAAAAACTACATGTGTGCAATAAGTGAGCAGAGCGTATGTCCCCATGTTAAAGTCATTGCTAACACTTTAATAGGAGCAATGGCTTTAACAGAAACATAAACAAATCTACTAATTACATTTCCACTACGAGATGCCCCCAAATGAAGACAAATCAAGGGAAATACCACATAAACATATAAAGAACACAAAAGGGATCTACCTGCTATGGGGTCAGTATGATCATAAGATAATATATATAATATTATTGCAAATGAATTGACATCATTCACCAAAGAAAGTAGAACTAAAATCACAATGGAGGAAAGATCACATAAGAGATACGAAGAAGAATCTTTTCGGACCATGACATGAAGACCAAAAAGAATCAGTGCTACCAAGTCGTGATTGCAAGCAGATTAAACAAGGAAACATTTACAAAAAATAGCATAGGTACAACATAACATGAAACAACATATGTAATAATAGAGATACATATAGAGGAATTATACAACAGGTTTTATTCCTTTATCACCTTGTACCAACAAAGTAACAAGGGTCGTAGAAAAGAATCTAACAACATTTAGCAAACACATCACGGGAGAAGCATAGTACGACAAAAAAACACACAACAAAGGCTACCATGAAGGATAAGCTAATCAAGTGTGTCACCTACTCTCCCCATCTTGTTCTATATCATTTAGGGAAGGTGGGTAACTCACAAGAGGGACTATATCCAACATAGTAGGAATGATAGCCAGTTCCAAACAAGGATCCTCTTGAGAATCATAATGCTCGATACTAGGTATGAGTGTCAATTGTGATGAAAGCATATTAGGTAAATCAATGTCAATTTCAATAGTCTCATATTCATCATTAAAATCATCAAGAGTATCTTCTTCATCTAGATTTATCAAAATAGGATCTAAGATATGAATAGGATCATCATACTCTTGCATTTTAACATCATTATTAGCATTGACTTTGTCTAACACATCATGCATAGGCTTATCAAAAGAAAGTAAATAATTTTGGAGAACAGAATTACAAGCTTTAGCTTGAGCACAATGCTTCTTAAGACATTCATTAGTAGATCGATTACATTTTTTCTTACTTGAAATATGTTGAGAAATAGGAGGAGCAATTACCAGATCCTTCACAGGTTCTATAGGAGGATTAGTAGGATTCACATCAGACTGATAACCAATACTAGGAGTTTGATTAAAAAAACTAGAAACCATGGATAAAGGAGGTATGGAAGGTGTAGGCAAAAGACCATGATTAAAATCCATAGGAGGTATGCTTAATTTGAGAATCTTATGATGCTTATAGGCTTAATATGTGTGGAAAAGATTATCAGGTTGAGAAGGACATGAATTAGGTAAGGAAGGCCAAAATAAGTCAAGGGTAACACAATCCCTGGGCCTAGAAGGTTGGTATAAACTATGGTTTATCATCTTCAATTTGTTATCATGAATGAATTTAAGGAATTTATGGATAGGTGAAGCAACAACATGCATGGCATTCAACCAAGGAAAACCAAGCTTAACTTGAAATTGATTAGAAGTAGGAACAACAACAAAGGTAGTGTTCACAATTTTACCACAAAGTTCAACCGGTAAGTTAATAGAACCAACTGAAGGATACAAAAAACCATTACAAGTTTGAATCCATAGATTAGATGTATCATAAGAATCATGTTGCAATCTTTTCATAAAAATATTTTCTTCAGTAATAACATTGACTAAGGATGTAGGATCAACAAGACAACCACGAGTAGGTATTTGATAAATCCTAGCATAAATGTAAAGGGGACCATTATGAGTCTTAATAGTCTCAGAATCATCAAAGGTAATCAAAATTTCTTGAGGTCATTTATTCTTAGGTTGCTATCGAGTTTTAGGTTGAATTTTAAATTTAGGCTGTAGTTTTGGTTGAGGTTGAGATGGAAGTTGAGATTGAAGCTAAGGTTGAGGCTAAGGTGGAGATATATATATTGAACAAAATGCTCCACTTGATTAATAATGTGATTAAGATCATCCATCTTTGAATCATAAACAATATCCATAGAAGATGGATGAGCAATGGTATTAGTATCATGTGTAGGTAAATGATTCATATAGATTTGAAGGTTTTTATTAGGAGGAGAGATAGATTTGTTCCCACTACCATCAAGATTATCCATAGATAAGGAATTAGATTCAATTAAATCTTGAACCTTATGTTTTAAAGAATAACATTTCTTAGTATAATGACCACTCTGATGATGATATTAACAAAAAGCTTTAGGATCAAAGGATTTGGATGCTATTGTAGCAGGTAAAAGAGGTTGAATAGGAGGTAAAGTAATCATATTAGTAGTTAAAAACATATTCATAATAGAATGCAAAGATTTAGAAAGAGGATTAAATGTATGATTTAATCAAAAAGTAGTGGATGCAGAAGTGGCATTATGAGATGCAACAACAACTTGATCAGCAACTGTATTCTCTTGTTTGTTTATCTTGACATAGTTATTTAATTTTTGAAATTTGTTTGGATTAGGAGAAGCATCACTCTTATCAACTGGAATAGGATCCATTGGAGTGTTGCTCTAAAATTGACTCACTTGTAATTGATAATGATGAAGTGTTGCATAGAGTTGTTGAAAAGAGGTAAATTCAGTGAGCAGAATCTTATCTCTAATATCCTTTTGCAAATTTGAAATAAACATACGTTGAATATCAATATCAGGAACATGATAGGAAATATTTCAACTCAATGAACATGTATCTCACCCTGAGAAATATTTAATCCAACCCTAGATCAAAACTCAAAGAAAAAATACATACATATAAACCTCCAAGAGACTTAAAGATTCATAGAATAAACACAATGGAGAGGAAAAGACTTTGAAATTTGTATTAAGTATAACCTTTTGTCTTTGTATTGAATATGTTCTGAATAGTAAGCATGCAAGACATCAACAACAACATGTACTTCTTCTCTTTTACTTGATAAGAAATGATACAAAATATTACAATCCTTGACTGAGGGCTAGTGTTTCAAAATTTCTATCTTCTCAACACCTAGACACACAATGCCTAGAATGATCATGGAAAATCCTTTATATACAAGGAGATGCAACAAGCTACCGATCATTCTAGGGTTTAAAAAATTTAACCTAAAAAACTTTACAACAACCCTACTAGGTTTACAATAAATACATCGATCAGATGTGGAGAGATATTTGCAGATGGCCACCTTGCTTTATGTCTTTAACTCTTTCCTTCGCTACTTTCAGCAAATCTAATCACCATCTCTTTGTTGTGTTGTCATCCCTACAATAAATAACTCTTCATATCTTAACAACTTTCAGGACTCAAAAAATTATAGCTTTTACTTGACTCAAGAAGTGGGTGGAGTATCCACTTTTTCTGCATGAGGAATGTACTGGTACTTCCACCTATTATACACCAATTGTAACAAAACTGGCAAGAAAACCCTATAGAAATATTCAAACTATCAGCCACAATAGCTACTTGATTTATCTTTAAAAAATGACCGTCGATACATATTTTCCTGATAGATCAGGTGGTCAACAAAATTAGTAGTGTAACCCTCTGTTACCTTTCCCCAAACTAGTTCCCAACCAATGAGAACAACTTATATATACATGTGTAGAAAGATTTAACTTATCTTAAGTTTTACTTAGATTAGATAGATGTCACCTTGTCGCTAAAGCACTAACATAAATATGTCAGGGTTGCTTGGTTGAGACATAGTGAGAATCATTGATGTAACTTAATCGGACGATCATCACAAATCTAAAAACTTTGGTCCCACTTTTACTTCAAAAATCCTTTCATCAAATCATCAAATGCCAAGTTTGGACAAATTAGCAAGCAGGACCTTGACTTCTTCCTCAGTGTCAAACATACTGACAGCTGACATGTCATCTTTCTTTCGGCCAATCAAAAACTAGCATGTCAGTGTGACCTGGCGACTAAGGACCCACTTTTAGTCCATATCTTACAAACAAGATCAAATGACCATCACTATATCGCAAGCCTTAAACATCATGCATCTTATCCCAATAGTATACCGACAACTGCAAGATCTATTTGAGCTTTAACTATTTGAGAAGGCCGACCCCACTTTAATACATCACCCAGGATAGGTGTCAACCTAAGAAAATCACCACGGAGACTGACAGGCTAGAACCTGCCTCTGTTAGCAAAAAATTGATCGAACACTCATCGCTATTTTGTAGGATTAAAAGGCATGCAACTTGCTTCAATGCTATTACGACAGTCATCAATTAATTTTGACGCTTAACAAATAGCTGAGAATGAAGAATGGGCCCGCCTAGATAGGTGTCCTCCTGTTGTTACTTTGCATGTCATAAATTATGACAACTAAGAGCTCAATATTCAATGATAGCCACAACTTTCAAAAGGCTAGTCACTTGGAAATATTAATGGGAAACTTAGGCTTTGAAAGAAATATAAAAAAGGGACCCCGTTCGACAACCTAGTGGTATATAAAGTGGTCATTTTAAAAGGGGTCAAAAGGAACACATGTTTATTTGGAAATTTTAATGAGCAAAAAGGTAACACTCAAACATAACAATACTTAGACTAGCTAGGGTTTCAATAACAATGCATAAGGCTAAACCCTTAGAACCATAATTCTCAAAAATGCAAATATGAGGATCAAAATTTAAAACAATACTAATAGTGGCTCATACTCAGGGATGTGTATCTCCTGTAGATACAAAAAGAAAAATGGAATCTCCTGGAAGAGTAGAATAACTCAAAACTTCAACTGAAAACAAGGAACTGTACATAAAACCCTAAACTAGGAGCTTCACAGAAACTCAGAAAATCCTTCAAGAGAAGTAAAATTTTAAAAATTGCCCATGAACTGGCAATTCCATGGGTTCTCCTATCAAATTATTCAATAGATATGAACCTGTTCCCCATTTACCCTGAATGATATATGGGCCTAACCAAATGGGATCAAACTTTCCATGCTTTCCTTTATCTTCCAATCTTGCATTCCACATTAGGACCAAGTCACCACTTACAAAACTTCTCTAAGTAGTCCTTTTGTCATACAAAGCTTTGCAATGGGCCTGAATATTTTTATTTCTATCATGTGCCTCATTTCTTACCTCATTCAACTAGATCAGATCATTAATTCTAATAGTCATTTCATCTTCCATATCATCATCATAGGTTTGTATGAACTGATACATCTGTAACAAATTATTCTAGGGAATCTTGCATTAATCCCATAGACTAAGTCAAAAGGGGCACACCCTATTGCTTTCCTTATTGTAACCCTATCAGCCCATAAGGCTTGCAACAACTTGGAATCGCAGGCCCTTTTATTCTTATCGAATAGTCTTTTCAATATTTTGATCAGACTCTTGTTACTAGATTTAGCCTGACCATTGCCTTGTGGATGATAGGGAGATGAGTATGAGATTTTAATACCATTGTCCTAAAAAAAGTCAACAAACTCCTTTGACCTAAAGCACATTGCATTTTCAACCACCATGGTTTCTGGGCAACCAAATCTTGTAAGGATATTTTGCATCATAAAATCTATTACCACCTTACTAGTTGCTTTCTTTGAAGGGATTGCTTCAACCCACTTGGTGAAGTAATCAGTTGCTACCAAGATATAAGAATGTCCACCACTAGACTTGTTTGGGATTTCACCAATGAAATCCATACCCCACTTTTGGAAAGGAGCTTGAACGGTAACAGGTTTGAGAGGCAAATTTCCACCGAATTTCAATTTTCCTACAAATATTTGACATGGGTCACACTTCTTTACAAACTGATGGGTATCTTTGAAAAGTGTTGGCCACTAAAAACCTGACTTGATGATCTTGTGAGCTATAGTCTTTTCCATGTAGTGTCCTCCACAAATCCCATTGTGCATTTCATCCATCAAGAGCTTGGCTTTATCTTGGTCTACACATCTAAGCAAGACACCTTCATTACTTCTCCACCATAGCTCACCACTTATAATTGCATATCTTATAGAATGAAGCTTAATAGTTCTTTTCTTATTATCATCTAACTCAAGGGGTAAAATCATATTCTACAAGTATTGAACAATATCCCTATACCATTCACAATAGTCCATGTCATAGACAAAAAGTCTCTGATCTTCTTCCAACATGTTTATTTGATTTGCAGCTAGGTTTCTTTGAGCCATCGACTTTGTTAGGCCCAACCCTCTTACCAACTTTGTAATATGGATGTCAATGTTAAACTCCTGAATTATATTGATCCATCTACATCTTCTCCGTGAAACTTCTTGTTGGACCAAGATA
The DNA here is from genome assembly GCA_027943335.1 of Chamaecyparis obtusa. Lineage (NCBI taxonomy): Eukaryota > Viridiplantae > Streptophyta > Pinopsida > Cupressales > Cupressaceae > Chamaecyparis > Chamaecyparis obtusa. The sequence continues at coordinate 325,439 of BSBK01005939.1, forward strand.
TACTTGACTGTAGCACTTGGAACATAGGCAACCACTGTGGCTCCAACTAGATAACATCTAAATGCTTTGATAGCCTTTACCAAGGCATAAGTTTGCTTCTCCATAATGTCATAGTTCAGTTATGCTGCTTGTAAGGTCTTACTAAAAAAATAAATAGGTTGTTCAAAACCATCAACATTTTTCTATAATAGTACTACTACAACAGTATGGGCAGATGCAAAGGAAAAGATTTGCATAGGTTTGCTATAATCTGGTGTTTTCAAAACTTGGGAATGCTTAATAGCCCTTTTAATGTCATTAAAATCTTGCACTACTTCAGCATTCCATTCAACCTTTGCTTCCTTTTTCAACATTCTTGATATGGGAATGCTAATTTTTGCAAAATTTGTAATAAATCTCCTCAAGAAATTGACTTGTCCTAGAAAGGATTGAATTCCTTTGACATTCTTTGTTTGAGACAATCTATCAATAGCTTCCACCCTTTCAGGGTCTATTCTTACTCCATCCTTTGAAACAATATGCCCTAGGATTTTTTCCTCTACCACACCAAAAGCACATTTCTTTGGATTCAAAGAAACCCCATATTGTAATGCTCTATTGGAAATCCTTTCCAGATGTTGGCAATGTTGCTCCTCCTTGGCTAAAAATGCTATAAGGTCATCCTGACACACCACCATGAACTTGTCAATGAAATTTGCAAAAGCTACATCCATGGCCCTTTGGAAAGTGGCACCAGCATTAGTCAATCCAAAAGTCATTCTTACATAAACATATGTCCCCCATGGGGTTGTGAATGTAGTCTTGAATTGCTCTGATTCCTTAACCATAACCTAATTGTATCTAGAGAAACCATCCATCATGGACATCAATTCTGAACTAGTGACCTTTTGTAGCATGTTCTCCATATTAGGTAACCCATAATTATCTTTTAGAGAATTTATGTTGAGGTTCCTAAAATCAACACAAAGCCTAATGTCACCATTCTTCTTTCTGACAGGAACCAAATTTGAAACCCAAGTGGAATTTCTAATAGGCTTGATTATTCTAGCATCCATCATCTTCTTAAGTTCTCCTTGCATTTTAGGTGCCAAGGTAGGGTTAACAGGTCTTAATTTTTGTCTAAAAGGTTTTGTACCTTCCTTCAGTGGAATCTCATATTGAAAGAGGTCCTCTCTATAAGCCTTAAGATCTTCATAGGACCAACCAAAAACATGTCTAAACTTTCTAAGAAGATCAATCAAATTATTTCTAGTTCTAGGAGACAAATATTTACCTATGTAAACCTTCTTGGGTACTATACTTGTGCTGAAATTTATTTCTTCAAGATCACTTATTTTGTTAGTGCTGGAAGAAAAGGCTTTATTGCCCTTTCTAGAGAAACCAATCCTTTGGGGAGTCTATTTGATTTCAACTGAAAAAATTCTTTCCCAAAAATTACATCTTTACCATTTACTGTGTCAACATAAGTACTGAAATCCATTTCTTTGTCACCGAAATGAGATTCACATTGGAGAAATCTTAATATGTCTTGATCATCAAAGAAAACCTACCAATTTTCTACATTATCAAGGATGGAATGCCTGGCTTCTACCTCTATATTAGATATATCTACAAATGTAATGTCTTCTGGTCTAAGAGCCACATTAGCTAATAAGTCTGCCATCCTGTTTTGACTTCTTTCCATCCAACAAATGTTAAAAGCACTAAAGCTTTCAATTTCATCCCATACTACATTTTTATATTGCTTTAATTTCTAATTTTTTGAAGCATACTTTGATCTAACTTGGGAGACAACTATCTCAGAATCACCCACTACTTTTAAACACTTTATACCATGCCTTGATGCCAACCTTAGACCTATCAATAGAGCTTCATATTCTACAACATTATTTTTGCATGAGAATAACAAAGTAAAGGAGAATTAAAAAGTTTTACCATTTGGAGATATGAGCAATATTCTAGCTCCAGACCCTTCCTTGTTGTTGGCACCATCAAAGTACATGGTCCATAAACTATCGAGGTCAATCCATCCATCCTAGCTATCTGACTTATGTGTATTTTCAACATTCTCCTCCACCTCCTTATCTTGGACTTTGAAAGCATTGATGTTAGTGTCAAGAAAACAATTCATGGTGTCTTCTTCTTCTTCAATCATATGTGGAGTTCTAAGTTCCCTGGAAATCTTAATATTCCATCCTTCAAAGTTAAAAGTAACAAATGATAAATCACACTATATGCTACCTCCCATAGAAGCACTCCACTTTCTTGATAATAACATCCTATATTGGGGAGGAATATCCACTACCAAGACACTCATGGTCAATTTTTTTCTTGGGTATGCTACCAGTCTATAAGGTAGAGCCTTAATAGTACCCACAACTAGTACTTCCATTGAATCCATTTCTTGAAATCTTCCATGGGGAGTATCCACCTTTAACCCTAATGATTTCATAACCTTAGTAGGCATGACAGTTTTTGATGCTCCTAAATCAATCATACAATTTTTTAGCAACTTTCCATTTATCAGCAAAGTCAAAAAGAAAGGATCAACTATTCCTCTTGTAGTACTAACAACATTTGTATCCAAATAGATTTGGGGAATTTTAGAAACAATCTCCTCATTACAATTTTCATTTTCATCATTCATAGTTTCTACTTGTTTCTCAACCCTTTCTATTTTTTGAGAGTCTATGGATACCACACCATTTACCCAATTTAGGGCCTTTTCCTTATGTTCTTCTATTCTCATCATTTCCAGCAATGGGACTTTGACAGTAATCTGTGACAACAATTTGCTCATATCAATTGGAACATATTTTGAATCAAAGACATCTAGCTTCATACTTGCAGCTTCTTTATCAACATTCTAGATGGATGTATTTGTGGGTTCTTCAATATGGACTCTATCCTCCTTCTGCAAGGTTGGAACAACCTTAACTGTTGGTTTGGACTTTACCTTATAAACAATGTTAGGCTTAACATTTTTCTTTGTTTTAACCTTATTAGTAGCATCGACATCCTTTAACTTATTCTGGGATGTCTTTACCTCTTTCTCTATCTTCTTGATGAAAATACTAGCGGGCCTCTGATTTGGATTACCAACTTCTATATTTCTCAAGTTCTAACTTGTTTTAGCTTGAGTAACCATATCAGTTGTTATCAAGGAAATCTCCTCATTAGATGGCCTTCTCAAAACAACTGTCTCTTTACCCTTCAAAATATTACACTAAATATTATCAAGCTCACTATCCTCATTTGAAAAGACTTGTTGATGGTATGATTCAGTTTTAGTTTGAGCATTCAAAATATCCTGATTTTCATCTTCTTTAGCAGAATCAACTTTGTCCCAAACATGGGAAGAATTCATTCCACATCCTTGGTCATCATAAGGCTATTCCTCATTACACTCTTGCTCCTCTTGTGAAGAAACACTTTGGGATATGACACAATAATTAGGATCATGAGGTGATTGACAAACAATACACCATGGGACATCTTCCACCATATTCATTGAGTTCCTTTGCAATGGATTAGGGATCCTATAATTTGGTTTATCCTTTCTTTCTGGAAGAATAGGCTTCCCATCTTTCCATTGAGTATTATAAGGGTAGTTCTGCATTCTTGGCAACTTGTTAAAATTGTTAAAGGTAGGTTTATCACCTCCTGCAATTCTATTATTTATGTTCTCACCAGGCTTTAAATCCTTTTTTGCCTTCAAGATTTTCTTTAAGTTATCATCATCCTTTGGTTTTACACTCATAGGCTTTCTTGGATCTTTTCTGTTCAACAATTGTGATTTGTTATCTTCCCTTCTTCCCAACTTTCCTGAAATCCTGTAGTTACTCTCTATGTTTACAACTAGCTTATAAGCTTCAACAAGACTCCTTGGGTTCTTATCTCTCAAAAGGTAGCCCATCTTAGAATCAAAGGAATTTAAATAGGTGACAATACAAACTCTATCATCCAATCTGATGACTTGCAAGAGTTTATGCATGGCCTTTTGGAATCTGACATTAAATTCAACAACATCCTCATTGAAATTTTTCTTGCTGTTATTAAATTCATTTAACATAAAACCCTCATGTGTTTTATCCCCATACTATTCCTTGAAAAAATATCTAAGCTAATCCCATGAGCCTATGCTACCATGTGGAAAAGCCCTAAACCAATCCCTTGAATCTTTAGTTAGGGATTGTACAAATAATTTCATTATAACATCATCCAACACAATATTGTAATCATTTATTACATCAATGAATTTTTTCAAGTGCTCCTCACTAGCGACAACATTACTTCTAGTGAATTTGGGAAGTTTCTTCCTAATTTATTTAGGGACAGGGTTGGGATATCCCAGGATCTCTGTAAAAACTAGTTGTTTACATCTTTCATGAATAAGCCCTGTATTTAAAATACTAGCACCCTGGGATGTAGATGCATTAGTATTTGTCATGGCAAAAATCCTGAGCCCTCCTGGTGGGTGAGCACCCATTTTTTGATTAGCCATATTTGCAACATTTCCTTGTGTCACAGTAGAATTAGCAAATTTAGTGGGTCTTACAGACTATCTAAGAAAGTCTATCTTCTTTCTCATTTCTAGTGCTGAAGCTTCCAATTCTACTTTTTCCAATTCTTTGGCTAGCAATTCTTGTTCCCTCTTGGCATTCTCAAGGTCTTGTCCTAACTTCAAAGCTGGATCTATGGGAAATTTAGGGCCTACAGGCTCATTAATTGAAATGCCCACTGCTTTTTGCTTTCCTTTATCCCTAGGATTCCTTGTCTCAAACACTTGTTGGACAGTGGGCTATTCATTTGTCTGTTCAGGAATGGGAACATAATTTATAGCTTCTAAGTTTAGTAGTTGTCTTCTCATCTGGTCAGCCCTTATCATGGCATGCCTAATTTTTTCTTCTCTTTCCTTTTCTCTCTTCTACCTAATAGCTTCTTGTTCATGAATTCTTCTTTCTAATTCATATACTTCTTCAAAGATCTCCTCAAAATCAAGTAAAGTTGTTTTAGATTCAACTTGATGTGTTTGAAGCTCCTCCTGTTGATCCTGAGATTCATGGAGACCCTGGGGTAGTAATGAACCAAGGGTGAAGGGAGGGACAAAATCTTGTATACTTATACTCTTACTTCTAGATCTCCTCTCCCCTCCATACTGTCTATTAGGGATTATTTTCCTATTATGGGGTGACTTTTCACCCTCTCTTTCTATAGGGGAATAATAATCCTCATACTGATTTAGACCTAGATCAATAGCCTCTTCATATTTTTAGGCATTTCCCTCCTGACTAGGAGGAGCAAGGCTTTCTTGTCTAGAGTTTCCTTTTTTCTTCCAAGTGAAGGACATATCATTAAATTTTTTCTCTCCTGATCTGACCTTGTTTGGATGTAGCACGGAGCTCACCCTATAAATTTTCTTCTAGGTGTTCCTTCCTCCAGGACCTTTTATATTTAAAACTTATTGTGACACAGTAACAACTTATTTAGCACTAGTTACAGAGATATTTTAGAGTCGGCACCCCAAGAAAATGAGATTTTCTATGATTTTTAGACAAACAGGAAGGGTAGGCAATTTTTTGAAAAGGAAATAACTCTGTGTTCAAAGGTAACCAATTGGCTTAAAAATAAGCAGGCTAGGATTTTAGCTCAACTTGTACCTACATTATTTTACACAAATCTTACACATTTCCCAGCAGAGTCACCATCTTGGTGGTGACTTGGATGGGCCAAATCAATCTGGGTTATAAGATATTGGAAATTTGTAATATAACCAAAGATTATCAACAAATTTATTTCTTTATTATGTTCTCCCTAGCAGAGTCGCCATCTTGTTGGTTCTTCAAAAGATTTTACACTCCATGAGACACCAATATACCTATGACTGATATTAAGGAGGGGTTAGTTCCAAATATGAAAAATCTATAGGTAACTAGACCAACTATAGGGACAAGACTCCACTCTTCACTTCTGGCTCTGCAAAACCAAGGTGGGTGCACTTGATCCAATAGATACAACTCTATTCCTTACTCAATACTAGATCTTACAACAAATAGTACTGAGAAAGTACTAAATACCAACCTATTATTCATTGACTCTCCATCATTGGGTAGAACTACTATATATAATTGAAATAAAGTAAATAATTGGTATTGATTATATGTTTATGATTACAATGATTTTGATCATTCCCCACAAAGCAAAGATAGGTGAATACAGGCCAGTGCCTTATCCATTGGGAAAACAATACGAGAAAATAGAGTCAACATAAAGATTCTTGAAATAAATGATCTCTAAACATAAATACAAATATTTCAACTCATCCCTACTTGCAGATAATCCCTATGTGAATTCAATGAACATGTATCTCACCCTGAGGAATATTTAATCCAACCCTAGATTAGAACTCAAAGCAAAAATACATACATATAAACCTCCAAGAGACTTAAAGATTCATAGAATAAACAAAATGGAGAGGAAAAGACTTTGAAATTTGTATTAAGTATAAACTTTTGTCTTTGTATTGAATATGTTCTGAAAAGTAAGCATGCAAGACAGTAGAACCAACCTGTACTTCTTCTCATTTACTTGATAAGAAATGATACAAAATATTACAATCCTTGACTGAGGGCTAGGGTTTCAAAATTTCTATCTTCTCAACACCTAGACACTCAATGCCTAGAATGATCATGGAAAATCCTTTATATACAAGGAGATGCAACAAGTTACCGATCATTCCAGGGTTTAGAAAATTTAACCTAAAAAACTTTACAACAACCCTACTAGGTTTACAATAAATACATCGATCAGATTTTGAGAGATATTTGATGATGGCTGCCCTACTTTATGTCTTTAACTCTTTCCTCAGCTACTTCCAGAAAATCTGATCACCATCTCTTTGTTGTGTTGTCATCCCTGCAATAAATAACTCTTTATATCTCAACAACTTTCAGGACTCAAAAAATTACAGCTTTTACTTGACTCAAGAAGTGGGTGGAGTATCCACTTTTTCTGCATGAGGAATGTACTGGTACTTCCACCTGTTATACACCAATTGTAACAAAACTGGCAAGAAAACCCTATAGAAATATTCAAACTATCAGCCCCAATGGCTACCTAATTTATCTTTAAAACATGACCGTCGATACATATTTTCCTGGTAGATTGAGTGGTCAACAAAATCAGTAGTGTAACCCTCTATTACATTTCCCCAAACTAGTTCCCAACCAATGAGAACAACTTAAATATACATGTGTAGAAAGATTTAACTTATCTTAAGTTTTACTCAGATTGGACAGATGTTGCCTTGTCGCTAAAGCACTAATAGAAACATGTCAGGGTTATTTGGTTGAGACGTAGCAATAACCGTTGATGCAACTTAATCGGATGATCATCACAAATCTAAAAACTTTGGTCCCACTTTTACTTCATGAATCCTTTCATCAAATCAACAAATGCCATGTTTGGACAAATCAGTAGGTAGGACCCTGACTTCTTCATTGGTGTCAAACACACTGACAGCTAACAGCTTGTCTTTATTTTAGCCAATAGAAAACTAGCATGTTAGTGCAACCTAGCGATTGAGGACCCACTTTTAGTCCATATCTTACAAAAAAGATCAAACTATCATTGCTATACTGCAAGCCTTAAACATCATTCATCTTATCCCAATGGTATACCGACAACCACAAGATCTATTTAAGCTTTAATTGTCTGAGAAGGCCAACCCCACTTTAATACATCACCCAGGACAGGTGTCAACCTGAGAAAATTGCCACGGAGACTGATAAGCCAGAACCTGCCTCTCTCAGCAAAAAATTGATCGAACACTCATCATTATTTCATAGGATTAAAAGGCATGCAACTCAGCTCAAAACTATTATGATAGTCATCGATTGATTCTGATGCTTAACTGAAAGTTGAGAATGAAGAACGGGCCCACCTAGATAGTTGTCCTCCTGTTGTTACATTGCATGTCATAAATTCTGACAATTGGGAGCTCAAGATTCAACAACAGCCACAAGTTTCAAAAGGTTAGTCACTTGGAAATGTTAAGGGAAACTTAGGCTTTGAAAGAAATATTAAAAAGGGACCCCGTTTGACAACCTAGCGGTATATAAAGTGGTCACTTTAAAAGGGGTCAAAAGGAACACATGTTTATTTGGAAATTTTAATGAGAAAAAGGGTAACGCTCAAACATAACAATGCTAAGACCAGTTAGGGTTTCAATAAAAATGCATAAGGCTAAACCCTTAGAACCATAATTCTCAAAAATGCAAATATGAGGATCAAAATTTAAACTAGTACTAACAAGGCCTTGTCATTAAAATTTCTAGAAGACAACTTGGCTAAAATGCTATGGTCATGAGCATAATAACTAAAAAGGATTTGAAATGTTTTAACATGATGAACAGGGTCTCCCTTACCATTATAATTCTCAAGATGAGGCATATCAACTTGCTAAGGAACAAGAGTACGAATGATGTTTAGGGATAAAGGACTTCCCATATCACATGTAGGGATGCTAAACTTGTTTTGAGTCAAGGATACAAGTTGTTGTAAATATGACACAATTTGAGCCAAACTGATGATTTTTGAATCATTAGAGGAAATAGGAGTAGAAACATTAGAAACACTAGGTAAAGTATATGAAGCTGCAAGAATGGAAGACACAACTAGAGAAACACTTGGAACCACAGTTGGAAGAGGATTGGAATAAGTAAAAGGAACATTATGGTAAGAAGGTTGTGATGTAGGAAGGGACATAGGAGGAACACTCATAGGAATAGAGGGAACCGTCACAGTCACCAAAGGAGTATAGGTAGGAATACTAGAAGGTTCTATACTAGTAATAGGAGGAATCAACCCTAAATCTTGAGCTTCTTGAGCTAAAGGTTTAACATTTGAATGCACAAGATGAGTAATACCGTGCAAGAGATTAACACCTTGATCACTATCACAAAGAACTTTATTAAGAGCCTCGATAGCTTGAATAGAATCTTGATTATGTAATACCACAAAATTTGCACATTGCTATCTTAACCAATTTTGTTGCATTTAGTCTCATTCTATCAATTCCAAATCATCAAAGTCCTATTGTACTAGGCAATCCTATCTTCTAATTGACTTTACTTGACCTAGTGTCAAATGCAGAAAACCCTAAATCTGCATCAATCATATATCATATTTAATTCCCAAATATCGACTATAATTAGCTAAATAAACTCTATGATTGATTAATTTAATTATAAAGCCCTAGCACTTTAATTAAATTAAATTCACCCTCTTTGCCTAATACATGAAAAGGAATTAAATAAATATTTGGTTTTAAATAAATATCCTCATCTTAAAAATTGAATTTAATTATTCAAATAATTGAGAAAATCCATTTATGAGGTAATATTCAATTTATTTAATCAAATATTCTCCATAAAATCTTCTCTTCAATTCAGAAAAGGAAACTTTGATTTAATTGAAAATAAAAAAGAGGAATAAAATAGTTAACAACTTTCAAATAGACAAAAATAGGTAGTTGATTGCCTCTCTACAGGAAACTTTCTATTCTGAATTGAACTATCATCCAATCTCCATTGTTCATCTGATTCAATCTCAACCGTTGATTGAACCTGGGATTCTATAAAAGAACCTTCATTTCTCATTCAAAGGATCCAAATTTTCAAGCAACAAAGTGTTGTCGCATTGTTATCAGAACTCATTTGCATTCAAACTTTCATTTATTAGTATAATCTTCATTCTTAGATTAATATATATCATGTTTAGCTTAATGATGCATTTCATTTCTTAATCTAGTTTTCTTTCATTGTTCTTAGATTAATTTTATCATTTCTAGATTAATCTTGCATACTCATTGTAGAATAAGCTGCATTGTACTTTCAATCAAATCCTTCATTCTAGTGTTAGTCTATAGTTGCAGGACTCTCGATTCTGAGAGCAATTTCAAACCCTATTTAGATAGAAAGCAATAGGTCAAATCATCCAGACAGGCAAGATGAATGATCTCATATTCATTCTGGTCTACAACTGGTGAACAATGACTATGTTGAAGTGTGGAGCTGAATTATAAGCCCATATTTAGTTCATACATTTTTGGTGCCCACCGTGGGGTAGAAAATCAATTTCTGGCCTCATTATATTTTATTGTATTTTAAAAATTTTTGAAAATTTTTTGTACTATGTCTGTACTTTCGTACATCCCTGTATGGATTCTCACTGTATCACATAAAGTAGTTGTTGGTTCTGGCATTTCCCTCATGATAAAGGTGTTTTCTCATGTGGGGCTGTATCCCTGCTCACGTGAAATTTTGCATCCAAAGACCTAATATTTGTAGATTTTTACTTTCAGTTTGTTATTTCTTCACATTTTTTGTTTGATGTGGTTTTTTTGATTCTGCCATTTTGGAGACAGTGTAATACTGGATTGCAGAGCTTTGGACTTAAGGTGATTTTCTACAATCTCTATAACACTTCGATTTAGGACATTAAAAAGAATCTCCCATATGTTTGGCTTTTGTGTTTCTTGCTTTGATAAATCACACTTCAATTTTGGGCTTTAAAAAGAATCTAGATTTAATTTTCGCATATCTGTTTCACATAGTAAATAGGCCCTATGAACACTATTTGTGGCATTCTTGAGAGAGTGGGCTTCATTTTCTTGTTTTGCATGCAAAGCTCTTCTTGATGATAGAACCCCTTGTAGGTAGGGAAGGAGTTGATATTACCTCATGGTCTTACTTGGTTTTTATCTTCAATCTTTGGTGGTACGTTCTCTCTTGGTCCCACTTAGAGAGATCGGTAGCCATTATTATTGACATACAAACCTATGTGAGGTGGTTTCAAATTAGTGTGTCAATGAATCTATCTACTATGTTTGGGTGAGGTGAAGAGGGTAGAGGATTATGCTCTATTTCCTTTTGGGTGCATCAAAAACTCCGATCCTTGAATTTGAGATAAGTCCCCATGTGATCCTTTTTGTGAGTCTCCTTATTAGAGAGGGTTAACCATAGTGGATATTCCCTTTATTGGGTCAACCACATGGACAGAACCTCAAGTGGTAATAGCCATTTTCTCCATGGTAGTAGTAGCCGCTATATAAATGTCGTTGTGGAAGAAATCTCCATGGGTGTAGTTTCTTGTTGGGCTATCAGATCTACTCAGCATCTCCAATTGATTAAATTCTTGGAATGTGTCAAAACCCCGGTGTGCCTGGATTGGAGTTTTCCCTTTTGAGATTACAAAAGCTGCAAAGTCAAACCATTACTACAAACCATAGTGCAACCAACTTTTTATTTTTTCTAGGACTATGTGCGTGAATGAAAAACATTTTGATAACATACACAAGTAGCACTCTTAGGGAATAGAATTACGATGTCACATATTATTGTTCATGTGCAAGGTTTCTTTGTCCCTTGCTCATTATTTGAAGACATTGTTTGCTTGAAATACTTGATTGTTGTTTTATGTACCTGATCACGATAGAAATCTATTGATGCATGTATAAGTTGAGTTTCTGATTTAAATCTATCTAAAATATGGATATTCTATAAGAGAACAGCCAGCGTTGTGTCTCAAAATCTGGTCCTGCCTCGAAAACCATGTCAAAACTATCAAACTTTATTCTTTTTTCACGTGAGATTTTAGATTTTTGTGCATTCCCTCATGTGAGACAACAAATCTTTGCACGCAGTCTAGAATTTCTTCACGTGAGATTGCATTTCCTCACATGAGACTGTCCCCTGATTTTCAAAATAATGAGCTTATTCCTATTAGTTGGTCAATTTTCTGTCTGATTTGGTTTTTGTCTGGGATCTATCTGCCTATTCTCTTGCTATCCACTACCTAAAACTAGATGTCTCAGGCTAAGAACCAAGTGATTACTACTTAAAATCATGTTTTCTCTTTGTTATCTATCCTTTCCTACTGTGCTTTTATACCTTGCAACATGATAGTCACATGTTGGTTGTTCTAGACTTACTCTCGACGATTAATGTTGGGTGCATTTCACTTTTTTCACTCTTTGATATTCTAGAGATAGATTTTTGAGTGTAATCCTAGTTCTCACTCATTACTTAATCCTTGTTTATGCATGTAACAATGTGAAGCGACAATGTTTTCCCTCCATGTTTCACCAGAAAGGATAGAGATTGACCTCACAATCGAGGAAGAGGTCATTCCAAATTTTCCATACAATCTAAGTGCCATAGAGGATCTTCACATTCTTCTTGTAAAATGTATGGAGAGGAGTCCTTTCATTCTCCTTCTCTTGTCATTTGACCTCATGTCCAATGTACTTTTACTGTGAACTCCAATCAAGCCAGGAATCCTTTGTTTTGAGAACATGAAAACTCTGAAGAATCATCATCAAAGATTGATCCTTTTGAGGCATCTCACATTTCCTTGCCAAAGATTGTTCCTTTTGAGGAGCCCCATGTTTCCTTTCTAGAGCTTAATCCTTTTACAACACCTAGGGTTTCCTTAACAAAGATTAATCCTTTTTTAGAACCTAAAGTTTCTTTAGTAGTGACCTCTCATCATAGTGAACCTCCTCATACTCAGTCTACTCACACTACACACTAGCAAGATGTCACACAAACATCAAGAGGTTGAGTACAGTAGAGCTCATGATCATGATCAGGATCAAGCTCAAGATAACCAAGAAGAATTCCATGCCTCAAGTATCTTTGAAATCCTTGGTAATGATGATGAAGAAATAACCCAGCACAATGTTGAGGCTGCCCGGTCCAACAAAAGCCTTCGCAAAATGATGGAAATTATGATGAAAGAAGAGAAAGAGAAATAATTTCATGAGCTAGCCAAACAAGGGGCCAAGTTACCCCCAGACTATAAATTTGAAACTCTTGTAGTCAAAGAAGAGGAAACAGAGGTGGCTAAAATGCAAAAACTAGTCCAAGACATGCAGGCCCAGATCCAACAACTCATGAAAGCCAAGGACACACCCGCAAACTAGTTCACATTGGAAAGTATCTATCCATTCATGTTTGACAAGTGTCTTAGCATGCCACCTTTTCCCAAAGTTGTAGAACTCCCCAAGTATGATAAATATTTGGGTACCTCTGACCCTCAGGATCACTTGAGAGAATTTGGTGCTCTATCCATGGAGTTCATACATGATTAGACTTATCTCATGTGTCTCTTTCCACATAGTCTGGGTGGATCTTCTATGGAGTGGTTCTCCCAACTTCCTATTGGCATCAAATATTTTGATGAGATTGCTAATCTATTCCTCCAGTATTATTCACATAACATTTGGCATCTGGTCCATATCCGTGATCTTTGCAATTTGAAACAATGATCTGGGGAACCTTTCTGACATTTCTCCAGGGATGGAGACAACTCTGTACCAAATATTCTTACAAAATACCATAATCTAAGAAACTTGATATCTTTCTCAACAATCTACCTTCTAATTTTGGATACCAAGTACAGCTGCAAGGTCCTTTGACCTTTGATGACATGATCAAGCAGGTTATTAGAATAGAGGTGTTTATGGTCAAGAAAGGAGAGTTCACCCTACACAAATATAACAAGAAAGGGTCCTCCTCAAGCAAAGATAAGGCTAAAATTGTCAACAAAAACTAGGATGTTGTGAATGATGGTGTTGTTGACAATGTGACCCCAAAGGCTATTTTCAATCTCACCTCCAGTATGCAAGCAGCCAAAGCCACTGAGAAGGCTATGAAAAAAACTCAACCACCTTCAAAATTTGCTAGAAAAAAACCTTGGTCACCTCGACCCAAATGTGAGTTCACTCCCCTAGGGGAACCTCTTGACATAGTCTACAAGACTCTTTTGTAGAACTAGATACTCACACCTCTAGATAATCTACATCCTTATGATCCACAACCATGACCTACCTAGTGGAATGAGTCTGCATACTATGATTAGCATCAAAACAAGGGTCAGAAGACTTCTACCTATATTCAACTTTGACATAAAATCTAGGATCTTATCGACAATGATGATGTTCTTGTGAGTGGTCATAACAAGAACTCGAATCATCAAGCATTTGAAGACCCCTTTCCTCCTCATGAGAAGGGTGATTCTTTTAAGGCCAAGAATACCAACAATAAGGTCAACTATACATACAATACCAATGACAATGTTATTAATATGGTTGAACCTATCAATGTCAAATAATGTGATGTGATTACCATCAAGGGGAGTGAGGATGCTCCTAGACCCAAAGTTTCTTTCATTTTGTGAGGCCCAATTTCTCAACCTTCTGAATCAAAATAGTCTCAGGTTTTTATGAATGTTGTCACTCGATCTAATGCAAAGATCACTCTCAAAGGCCCTGAGCCTTCTACATCTACACCAAAACAACCTATAGACAAAGCTATTGTTGGCCCTGCCAACAAGAATTCAAAATTGGTCCCCACACCTACTAATGCTAATTGTAGAATCCTAGACCAATTACACGTACCAATGCTCAAATCACTATCTTTGAGTTATTGAAAATCTCACCTTCTCATAGGGAGATTCTAGATAAATCCCTCGCTGAGGCAAATGTCCCAAAATATTTTGATCTCGACTAGTTTCAATCCACGGTGGGTCACCTGACCTCACCTCATTATCTATCTTTCTTTGAGGAAGATGATCATTCGCTAAGCCACCCGCACAATAATCCTTTGCATATTGAAGTCATGATTGGCCAAAAGCATGTCTTTCACATCCTCATTGATAATGGTGATAATCTCAATATTTTCTCTACTAATTTTCTTTCCCAGCTAGGTTATGGTGAAGATTCTATAGATGCATGTAAAAAGATTACCATGAAAGATTATGATGAAGAAGAGTGCAAGTCTAAGGGTTTGATTGTGTTACTCATCAGGGTTGGCCCTATTGAGAGAAATGTTGTATATCAGGTATTGGATATTCCTCTCACCTAAAACATACTATTGGGAAGACCATGGATCCATGAGATGCAAGTAGTTTCTTTGACATACCATGAATGCATAAAGTTCCCATTCCATAGAGTTGAAGTAACTATACCTTCTAATAGAAGTTATTCCTGCAATATGCTCACTCATTCTACTGATAGTTTTGTCCCAACAAATAGAGAGTCTACTAAAATTTTTGATGCCAAACTGAAAGAAATGGAAAATATTCTAAAACTTACAAATTTAGGCATGGGGGAGTATCAGATGGATCCTATTTTTTCACTGACATCTTTACCTCTATCTCTGCGTTCCTATGGGAGACCCTTCAAGAACAAGAAACCTTCTGCTATCTCACCCCAAGTAGTCTATGATGACACTTTTGTATAGGCCACAACACCATTAGAATACAAGGATGAAAATTGAGCTATTATAGCTTGGATTTATAAAGGGAAAGATACATCTGAACAAATCGCTCTTGCTCATGATATAGAACATGAACCAAATAGTGAAGGTTTCAAGCTCATGAAATGCTTTGGCTATAAAGGGAGTGGCCCTATAGGGGTGAATGATAATGGATTGGTTGAACCAATTGAAGCTATAGGATGAAGGACAAAGGACACCACAGGTCTAGGCTTCAAGAAAATCTTGTTTCATTTAGGGATCAATAAATTTGTACCGAAACCAGAATGTTAGCCAACATCTAGGGACACTGTTTTAGTTGAAAGTTTAGAGGTCAGTTCAGATGAGGATACCCTTCCTTATCCTATTCCTCTAGATATTTTTGTGCTCTTTGTAGAGCCAGACAATTTGGTGCAGCATGTCAGACACGTTGAAACTGATAGTGATTCTGATGACACCACCTCAATTTCTCCTTTGACATATGAACAATTGAGGAAAATGCAAATGGATCACCCTAACTATCAATGAGAATTGTACATGCCATCTCCTTTTTAAGAGTGGTTCAAACATGAAAAAATCCAATAGAACATCAATGCTACAAGAAAGGATAATGAGTCGGATGGTACAACTAGTGTTGATGGAGTTCCCATTTCAAGTATTACATACTAACATGAGTATGAATTCTATTGTCTATTTGACACAACTTCTGACATGCATGTAGACACAGTACACACATTTGAAAACCTCCTTGAAATAGGTGAAGGGTCTAGTGTTAGGACAACTAAGTGTGATTCTACTTTCAATGTGAGGTCTTGAAGGGACTCGAACACACCTCTGGATGAGATCACTTTAAGTCTTGACTTGCTTGTATGCACTTTTGATGACTATAACATGAACGCACTTGAACCCATCACTTCTCTTTCACTCCACCATCCCAAGCTGATAAACTAGAACCCCTCCTCTCCATCCAATGAAGTCCTTATGCTCCAGAATGATTATGCTCTTGCTTGCTATCTTAACACTATCAAACCTATGATGTCCTCCACCAGTGAAGATAGTGTCAACATGAATGAAGCTGATATCAAGTATCTTAGTCATAAAATTAAAAGAAAAATAAATAGGCACTCTGATGGTGAAAACCACATTGTGGCAGTGTCAGAGCCAAAAAAAGTAAAAACAAAAGATGTATCCAAGGGTGAAAACCTCTCTAAGGTGCCCGAGGATGGGATACTTGATACACTTTTGAGTCATTTTCAAGAAAGATCTTCAATACTCATTGACCCAACTCAACCAGTAAACTTGGGTATGCAAGTTGTACCTCAAATTATTCATTTGGCATAATCTTTATCTACAGAAGAGAAAGAGAAATTCACCAAATTCTTTCGAAGCAAGAAATTCAACTTTGCCTGGGCTTATTCTAATATGCTTGGATTAGATCCCAATCTAATTATGCATTATCTCTCCATTGCACTAGGTGTCAAACCTATCAAATAGAAGCTTCGTAAGATGCACCCATATGTGGCACTTTTAGTCAAAGCAGAATTAGAAGAACTTCTCAAAGCTAGTTTCATTAGAGCTATTGACTATGCAGAGTGGATCTCTAATATTGTTCTAGTTTCTAAACATGATAAATTTATCAAATTCTGCACAAATTTTTGAGATTTAAACAAAGCTTGTCCCAAGGATGACTTCCCATTACCCAACATTGACATAATTGTAGACATGACAACAGGCTTTGAAATGTATTCACTAATGGATAGTTTCTTTGGCTAAAACCAGATCAAAATTTTGCCAAAGGACCAAGAGAAGACAACCTTCACTTGTGATTGGGGAACTTTCTATTGGAATGTCATGCCCTTTAGACTTAAAAATGTCGAAGCCACATATCAAAGAGCTGTCACCATTATCTTTCATGACATGATGCATAAGATGATGGAAGATTATGTGGATGATACATTAGCTAAGAGCATGGAAAAAAAAGTACATCTTGCAAATTGAGGACCTATACTAGATTGAATGGAACAACTCAGTTTAAGGCTCAACCTAAAAAAGTGTCTTTGGAGTCACATTTGGTAAACTATTAGGTTACATCATATCTACTAAAGGCATAGAGGTAGATCTTGAGAAAGTTCAAGCTATTATGGAGATGCCTCCACCATGCAACATCAGTCAGATGAGAGGTCTCCAAGGTCAGTTACAATCTATTTGGTGTTTCATTGCACAACTAGCAGACAAGTCACAACCATTCACCAAGATCCTACATAAAGGTGTGACCTATGAGTGGAACGAAGATTGTGAGAAAGGAGTACAATAGATCAAAAAGTATCTTGCAAATCCACAAATATTAATGCCTCATATTCATGGGAAGCCTCTCATTCTCTATATCTCTACTACAGACACATCACTAGGTGTCTTGCTAGCTCAAGAGGATTAGAACAACAAAGAAATATATATTTATTACATTAGTAGAACTTTGGTCTCTTATGAAATGAACTATTTAGTCATTGATAAGGCTTTCCTAGCAGTGGTATTTTCTTCATAGAAATTGTGACACTACATGTTGGCCCACACTAGACATCTTATTGCTAAAATTGATCCATTAAAGTACTTGCTCAACAAAGCTACCCTTACAAGTAGATTAGAGAAATGGTTCATGATACTTGGTGAGTTTGACATTGAGTATGTAGAGAGAAAATCCATTAAAGGACAAATGATTGCAAACTAGTTGGCTAAAGTACCTATCATAGATTATCAACCATTGAGCATTGAGTTTCCAAATGAGTCCATAAAGCTTCTCACACATCAGAGGTGGACTATGTTCTTTAATGGATTAGTTACCCAATAGGGGTCAGGTGCCAGAATACTGTTCATTACCCCACATAGGTACTCTTTACCAAAGGCATACAAAATGTTGTTTCCTTGTACAAATAACATTACTGAGTATGAAACCCTAATCAATGTCATGAAGATAGCCATTGAATGGTGAGTAGATGAACTATAGATCTTTGGAGATTCACAACTTGTCATCAATCAAGTCAATGACATTTATCAAACAAAACATGAAAAATTGGTACCTTACAAATGGATGGTTGATGACCTAAGAAAATACTTTGCACATGTCACTTTCTAATAGATTCCTCGAGTAGACAACAAAGCATCTGATTCCATGGCTACTCTTGCTTACATGTTATGAATGATAGAAAATGACTTTCAACATGAATTCCTAGTGGAGATGTTACGCTATCGAGCCCATGACTACCCTGAATCTCAGATGATCTATTCAGTCATTGGACATGATTCATCCCGCTACCATCATATCTACTCCTACCTCCATGACCAGATTGTTCTGGACACTTACACCCAGAATGGAAATCATCACCTAATCTGCAGTGCTTCATGGTATGTTATCATAGCTAACGACTTGTATAGGCGATGTCTAGATGGTACCCTCCTTAGGTGTTTAGAACCCGATGAGTCTAAGTGTGTGTTAGCTGAGGTGCATGAAGGCATCTATGGGTCTCATTCAAGTGGCCTAACACTAGCCCATAAACTTATTAGAGTTGGTTACTATTGGCCTGATATGGAGAAAGAAGCTATACAATATGCTAAGGCTTGTAAACAGTGTCAACTTCATGGGAATCTGATTCACACTCCCACCAAGGAGCTAATCCAATTCATTACTTTTTGGCCATTTAAATAATGGGCCTTTGATTTGGTGGGTCAGATTCATCCCTCTTCATCGAATGGACATAAGTTCATCATCACTGCTATAGATTATTTTACTAAGTGGGTAGAGGTAGTACCTATGACTATAGAAAATGGCAAGTTTGTAGCCATGTTTATCCTAAATTACATCATTTGTAGATATGGTTTACCCTCCTTAATAATCACTGACAATGGGGGGAAGTTCAAGAATAAGGATTTGAAAGAGCTATGCTCTAAGTTCAAGATTACTCAACATTGGTCTTCCATCTATTATCCCCAGGGTAATGGACATGTGGAAGCATCAAACAAGGTGATGCTTAAGATCCTGCACCACACAATTCACAAATCTGGTAGAGATTGGTACCTCTAGATTAATCTGGCTTTATGGGCCTATCACACAAGTATTTGCACACCAATAGGGGCCATGCCCTTTTCTTTAGTTTATGGTGCAGATGTTGTACTACCTATTGAGGTTGAGATTCCTACTTTGTGAGTCTCTCTTAAAGGCCTCATCACTGATGAAGACATTAGAATATCTCGGCTACAAGAGCTAGAACTATTGGATGAACATCAAAAAGTGGCATTCAATCATCTCTGATCATATCAAAAGAGGATGTCCAAGAGCTATAATAAGAAAGTCAAACCAAGGGAATTCCAAGTGGGTGATCTAGTCCTGAGAGAAAACCCTAAGAATTAACAACAACAGATCTAGAAAGGAAAGTTTGAACCAAATTGGCTTGGTCCATATATTGTCACTATAGCATTTGGGTATGGCACCTATCAACTATCTACTATTGAAGGAGAACAACTCAAAGAGCCAATCAATGCTTTGCATCTGAAGTGATTCTATAACTAAGACATCTTCTGAATGCTCCGTGTACATACTCTATTCTGAAAAAATCCTAAAAATTGTAAAATGTCTTGAAAAAATGATCACCTTAGTGAAAACCTGGTAAACAGGCACTTTGATGCATCAACCAAAAAAATTAAAAAATTGAAAAATACAAAAAAATCAAAAAGATAAAAATACAAGAAAATTAAAAAACAAAAAAATATGCCATTAATGAAAACCTGGCAAATAGGTGTCATGGTAGAAAAAGAAATAAATCCTGCCAAGATGGTGAAAACCTGGTAAATAGGTGCCTCTTGTTCCGCAATGTTATACCTATTGTAGCACCGCTTGGCCTTGTACAGTTGCTTTCCTATTTTCCTGCTTTAGTTTGATAGCTCATGCACTTTCTCTCAGTTATCTTTGAGACTACGCTTGACTCTACATAGATTGAAACTGGTCACACTTGGGGGTGCCCTTCCTGGTCTAGGGGGCATTGTCCTATCTTTTTGGAGGATCTTTCTCGCATCAGTCACCAGTGGTTCTCACTATGTCTATCTACTGATGCTTAGCTATAGGATCTTCCTCACATCAATCACCAGTGATTCTCACTTCATCTGCCTACTAATGCTTAGCTATAGGATCTTCCTTGCATCAATCACCAGTGGTTCTCACTGCATCTACCTACTAAAGCTTAGCTATAGGATTTCCCTTAGATTAATCACCAGTGGTTCTCACTGTGTCTACCTACTGATGCTTAGCTATAGATCTTCCTTGTATCAGTCACCAGTGATTCTCATTATGTCTACCTACTGATACTTAGTTCACACTATGATCTCTCCTTGAGACTATCTCTCACATTAGTCACCAGTGGTTCTTACTATGTCTATCTATTGTCGTCATCTTGATGAGATTCCTCATGAATGCCATATACTTCTGATCTGACATCAATTTTCCAAAACTGAAAACTAAATGTGCAAACTCTCTGAGACATGTTGAGCTTTCCTTTTTTATGTGCTTGTCTTTTCACTTTATCATTCCTCCTTGAGTACCTCAAAGATGTCTATTCTGATTGAGAGCTGCGATGACTAGGGGCATTATCTTTTTTTTGCTTTTTGTTTGCTGGTTTAGTTCCATTGATCCAATGAATCCATCTAAAATGGGTGTCCACTATGAGAGCCTCTATCTCATGTTAGATGGCCATGTGTACCTCAAATCCTTTTATATGGAAATTTTGGTGAGGTTGGTTCTTCTCCTTGTCTATTTGAGTGACTTCTTATGCTAGAAGTGAACTTTCAAACACTCGTCCTATGAAGTGAACGTAAGGGTCACTGTGAGCCTTCTTAGTATACTCTTCAATCACTTAGAAAAAGAAGACACTCTCACATGTCTGGTGTGTTTGTGCAGAAGAAAAATTTAGGTCATCCTAGCAACTGTGCTTTGATGCTTATGTTAACTTGCTAAATCAAAAGGAATAGGTGTTTAGTTCATTCTGGCTTCTTGTGCCTTAATGCTTATACCTCATTCTAACAAATCTAAGACTAATGTCATATTCATATTCTCATGATTTTCATAATCAATGAGAGTTGTATGACATCTCATGATCACCAATACCAAATGCTTTATGATGATAACTATCTAATGAGTCCAACAACCAAGTCCTAGGGATTGCATCTAGCTTAGGCTTGCATTTTCTTTCTAGATTTGCATAGCGATGGTGTTTGATGCTCACTTCATTGTATTCTCTTGGATTTTTACACTGAGGGTTCTTATCCCATGTCTCAACTTCATTATGACTACACAAGTTTTTAGGATCGAAGTTGAAATCTGACACCTCTACATAGCTCAAAATCACGGTTTTAAAATTTCTAGGACCGACGTGATTAGATGCTTATGCAGTCAACCTTATGATTTAATATTCTTGCTAGAATCACATCTCATCATTATTTCCTCAACTTCTTTATCTTTTCATCAAAATTCAACTCTAGTCAATTTTGGTCAACCTTGGTCTAACTTGGTCAACCAAACCTCCAAATCACTCCAGATCACTTCTACATCTTCTTGATTCTTCCGTAATCTATTATGAGTTCTTATAGATCTCTGATTATATCTCTATCTACAAACTATTGTTGTCTATCACCTTCATAACATGTCATCTTTCCATTTTTCTCCTGAGAGGGTAGGATGATTGCATCATTGAATCTCAAATCAATCTGATCTAAATCAAAAGTCCTCATCGCTAGGGGCATCTTATCACCAGGGGCATCTTTGTGCCTTACATCTTGTCATCTTATTGTTAGGTATTTGAGCAATCTAACTTAGATCCCTAAGGATCCAACTTTTTTTTGGAGATGGTTCTTGAAATATCTTTAGGTATTGGGGCAATCTAACCCTAACTCCTAAAATTCAAGCTCTATTATGGAGATGGCTCTTGAAAGCTCTTTCTACCGGTATCAAGGCAATCTAACCCAGGTCTCGGAGGACTAAGCTTCATTCTAGAGATAGTCCCAAAAATATACATTAGTTATCATTTAATTGATAGGTATTGGGGTAATCTAACCCCGACTCCTAAAGATTGAGCCTCATTCTAGGGGTAGTCTTACGGAAGAGGTAATTTGACTAAGGTCTTCGCAATCTAACTTAGAATTCAGAGAATCAAGCTTCCTTCTAGAGATGGTTCTAGAACTCGATCCAATCAGTGTCTTGGTAATCTAACCTCGACTCCTGAGGGTTAAGCTTCATTCTGGGGATAATCCTAAAAACCTCATCAATTGTCACATTCAGACTACTCTTTGAATCAATGCGCTGCTCACACATCAATTCAAAGAGGGGAAAAATGTAATAACCCAAAATTGGAACCTTTCTATCTTGACCAATTTTGTTACATTTATTTTCATTCTATTAGTTCTAAATGGAATTTGAGATTGAAGCTGAGGTTGAGGTTGAGGTGGAGATATAGATTGAACAACATCCTCCACCTTATTAACAATGTGATTAAGATCATCAATATTTGAATCATAAACAATATCCATAGAAGATGGATGAGTAATGGTATTAGTATCATGTGTAGGTAAAGGATTCATATAGATTTGAAGGTTTTGATTAGGAGGAGAGATGGATTTGTTCCTGCTACCATCAAGATTATCCACAGATAAGGCATTAGAGTCAATTAAATCTTGAACCTTATGTTGTAAAGAATAACATTTCTCAATATCATGACAATTATGATGATGATATTGACAAAAATATTTAGGATCAAAGGATTTGGATGCTATTGTAGCAGGTAAAAAACGTCGAATAGGAGGTAAAGTAATCATCTTAGCAGATAAAAACCTATTCATAATAGAATGCAAAGATTCAGAAAGAGGAGTAAATGTACAATTTAATCGATAGGAGTGGATGCAAAAGTGGCATTGTGAGATGCAACAACAACTTGATCAGCAACTGCATTCACTTTTTTGTTTATCTTGACATAGTTGTTTAATTTTTGAAATTAATTTGGATTAGGAGCAGCATCACTCTTATCAACTAGAATAGGAGCCATTGGAGTGTTTCTCTCAAATTGACTCACTTGTAATTGATAATGATGAGGTGTTACATAGAGTTGTTGAAAAGAGGTAAATTCAGTAAGCAAAATCTTATCTCTAATATCCTTTTGCAAATTTGAAATAAACATATGTTGAATATCGATATCAAGAACATGATAGGAAATCTGAGCATGTAAATGCTTAAATCTACCAATAAATTTAGTCAATTTTTCCTAAGCACTTTGTTTACAATGCATCAAATTAGTCAAAGACACTTGCGGACCAATGTTATTATTGAAATTGTTGAATAAAAGCATTAGCAATTTTTGGAAATGAGTCAATAGAATAAGGAGGCAAGGAAGAATACCATTGTAAGGCCTTGTCATGAAAAGTTCTAGAAAACAACTTGGCTAAAATCCTATGGTCATGAGCATAATAAATACAAAGGATTTGAAATGTTTTAACATGATGAATAGGGTCTCCCTTACCATTATAATTCTCAAGAAGAGGCATATCGACTTGCTGAGGAATGGGAGTACGAATGATGTCTAGGGATAAAGGAATTTCCATGTCACATGTAGGAATGCTAAACTTTCTTTGAGTCAAGGATACAAGTTGTTGCTGTAAAGATGACACAGTTTGAGCCAAACTAATGATTGTTGAATCATTAGAGGAAATAGGAGGAATAACAACATTAGAAACACTAGGTAAAGTGTATGAAGCTACAGGAATGGAAGACACAACTGGAGGAACACTTGGAACCATAGTTGGAAGAGGATTAGAATAAGTAAAAGGAACATTATGGTAAGAAGGCTGTGATGTAGGAAGGGACACATGAGGAATAGAGGGAACCATCACAGTCACCAAAGGAGTATAGGTAGGAATACTAGAAGAAGGTTCTATACTAGTAACAAGAGGAATTAACCCTAAATCTTGAGCTTCTTGAGCTAAAGTTTTAACATTTGAATGCACAAGATGAGTAATACTACACAAAAGATTAACACCTTGATCACTATCATGAAGAAATTTCTTAAGAGCCTCGATAGCTTGAATAGAATCTTGATTATGTAATACCCCAAAATTGGCACCTTGATATCTTAACCAATTTTGTTGCATTTAGTCTCGTTCTATCAATTCTAAATCATCAAAGTCCTATTGTACTAGGAAATTGTATCTTCTAATTGACTTTACTTGACCTAGTGTCAAATGCAGAAAACCCTAAATCTGCATCAATCATATATCATATTTAATTCCTAAATATCGACTATAATTAGCTAAATAAACTCTATGATTGATTAATTTAATTATAAAGCCCTAGAACTTTAATTAAATTAAATTCACCCTCTTTGGCTAAAATACATGAAAAAGGAATTAAATAAATATTTGGTTTTAAATAAATATCCTCATCTTAAAAATTAAATTTAATTATTCAAATAATTGAGAAAATCCATTTATGAGGTAATATTCAATTTATTTAATCAAATATTCTCCACAACATCTTCTCTTCAGTTCATAAAAGGAAAATTTGATTTAATTGAAAATAAAAAAGAGGAATAAAATAGTTAACAACTTTAAAATAGACAAAAATAGGCAACTGATTGCCTCTCTGCAGGAAACTTTCTATTCTGAATTGAACTGTCATCCAATCTGCACCATTCATCTAATTCAATCTCAACTGTCGATTGAACCTGGGATTCTATAAAACAACCCTCATTTCTCATTCAAAGGATCCAACTTTTCAAGCAACAAAGTGTTGTCGCATTGTTATCAAAACTCATTTGCATTCAAACTTTCATTTCTTAGTATAATCTTCATTCTTAGATTGATATATATCATGTTTAGCTTAATGATGCATTTCATTTCTTAATCTAGTTTTCTTTCATTGTTCTTAGATTAATTTCATCAATTCTAGATTAATCTTGCATACTTAATCTAGAGTAATCTGCATTGTACTTTCAATCAAATCCTTCATTCTAGTGTTAGTCTATGGTTGCAAGACTCTCAATTTTGAGAGAAATTTTGAACCCTACTTAGATAGAAGGCAACAATTCAAATCATCCAACTAGGAGAGATTGAATAATCTCATATTCATTCTTGTTTGCAACTGGTGAACAATGACTATGTTGAAGTGTGGAGTTAAATCAGAGGCCCATATTTACTTCATACATATTATGGTTTTCATGAATAAGCCAATTACCCATTTTATCATATTTGGTTGAGAGTTTTTGGACTTGTTATGGAGGAAATCTTAAATTATCATCCTCATCATGAGATGAGTGAGAAGATTTTTTCTCCATAATAGGATTAGAATCATGAATAATCAAATTGTCATCTGGGATCCTAAGGAAAGGAGAGCAAGATTCAGGATCAAAGGCATCCATGATTCTACGACTTCTTCTAACCTTAATGTTATAAGTAGTACTAGAGGTAGTAAAGCTCATATACCAATGCAATGCAAATTAACTTCACTAAGAAGACATAAAGCATGAACACATGAATAGTTTTGTATTAAAGAGATTTTGTAATTTTTTTGTATTTTTGAAATTTAAATGCAAGAAATTTAATTTTATGAGCATGGAAGATTTAACATAAAATGAAAATCTAACACCAAAAATAAAGGGAAATCTAACACCACAAACACAATAGGGCATCTAATTCCACAAAAGTAAAGGGGTAAGCATGTCAGGTTCACCAAAATGTAAAGAGGTAAAAATATATGTGTTCAATCTATCTTTATCCTTTACAAAATATTGTTATATCTATGTGAGGATGGGGGAAACATAAGATCTATCCCTAATCCAAATTCCCAAAAGGAGAGATCCAAATTGATTAATCACAAAGAAGTGATCAATACACAAATGAGTCAAACTATGAAGAATATGAAGAAAGGAGAAGATCTTATAATTTTATATGAAAAGTATATGCTTGAAAACTTAAATGAATAGAAGAAAAATACTAACCTCAAAATAGGGTAAATCTAGAAAATACTAATGTCTATGCATAGTTTCAGGGAATTCTACAACCTGCTTCAAATTGGAAATGCCGAGATAGAGAAAAACCAGAAAACTTTTTCAATTCTGAGGGAGGTTGACCTTGACCCAAATAGCGGGGTAAAATATTACCCTGGGGCACAATCTTACCCCCCACTGAAGGTCGACCTTGACCTGAAATAACTCTGACAAAAATTCTATTCACGGATCTTGGAAGTTCATCGAAAAGGGTATCCAGATCTAAACTGCAATTCACTGTCCTATACCTATACCTTCAAGAAAAATGGTTTTTTTTGTTTGGATGGGGGGTTTTCTTTGGTCAAACCCTAGTTTGGAATCAACCTTGAAATTTAATTTAAATTGCAATATATAAATAAAGTAAATGGAACTATTCACCTTGCTTATGTTGAAATCCTTGTGGAGGATTCGAATCCTTGAATCCACAAGTAGGGATGCTCCAAATGAATGTAGAATTGTATTTAGGATGTCTCAAATCAATGGCATTAGATCTTCAACATGAATCTTGAATGGATCTTGGATTAGGAAGAGGCTTGGATGGACATGGATGGAGAAATCTTCAACAAGAGGGCTCCATAGAGCTTGAATCCTTCAATGACTACTAATGGATCTCCTTGATGAATTGGATCTTGAATGCTTGAAGGTGGATGAATGCTTGATTGCTTTCTTTCTCCTTCTTTCTTTCTTCTCGATTTATTGATTTTTCTTGAGAGCTAGATGTCTTGATCATGCAATTGATTGGTGAAAATGAGAGGAGGAAGGCTTCCTTTTATAGTGATCTAGGGCACAAACTTCTAGAGAGGCTGACATTAGAGAATTAAATCCTAATTAACCTTAACCCCTAGAAATGGACCTAGATTAAATGATTTGATATTTTACCATTCCAAAATCTGAAATAGCTGACCCGGAAGTGGGAAAATGAAACTTTCTGAAGCTCGATATCCTGAAACCTCTGGAACTTGAAAATTGGACCTAGGGTCAGGGTCGAGGTAAAATCTGCCCTAGGTCAGGGTCGAGGTAAAATCTTCCCTAGGTTAGGGTTGAGGTCAAACTTGACCCTAAGGTCACAGATCTCAAATTCTTAGGACCAGGTACCAAAAAAAGGCTAGAAATGGGTGGAGAGAGAAGCATAATAGGAGGAAAAAGCCAAATCCATTCAAAGACCTATTCAAGAAACTTGACATGACCCTGGACCACTTACTCAGAGAGATAAATGTTCTTAACATGGAAGTGCTTCCATTTTAAGATGATACACCAAGAAGAGCTATGGTAGAAATGATGCTAGAGAATCTACAAATAAACAACATTTCCTAGGTGCACCATGTAACCTAAAAGATCACACATGTAATGTGCAAGGGTCATATCCGAATGAATCATGGGAAGAAACATAATGATAAAAAGACCATGGTATAAAGGATCATGGTGACCTTGAGGAGAGGAACAACAAGAAGCTATAAAAGATAAAAAAAGATCCAAAGGACCAAATCCAAGAGTAAAGTGATAAATCCAAAAGACATCCTCTTCCAAGGAGAGAGATTGATTGTTTGAATGATTGGGGGAGATTAGGTCATACACGAGGAAGGATACATCCTACAAGGACCTGGTTGATGAGGAGAATGTTGTGTTGTTTTTGGAAAATGAGGAATTGAGGATAATCATGTGATCAAGGATAATCAACAAAAGATTTTGTTGAAGTACAATGCTTGGTGAGACGGTGCAATTGATCAAAGTGATGCAAGATGGATGAGGATATGTACAATGAGACTCAATGATATAATGTAAAGGGAACAATAAATATACAAAGGATATTTACAAAAGCTTAGGGATTGGGATAGGTCAATAGGGGCTGATATATATACAATGGCTTAGGATGCATGAAGGAGGATCTCGCTATACAAGTAATATACAGAGGAAGCTCAACATGTGGGATAGTAACCCATTTCTTTGGTACACATGCTAGATAATAGAACACCTTGGGAATGTGGGGGTGTTGGGTGAGGAGTAGGTATGGGGTTAGGAGATTGATAGATAACGTCCTGATCCACTATGTATGGCACATGTTTCTAGGTTTTCACCAACATAATTGTCCAAGGCACTTGAATTTCCAAGTTTTCACAGTTGGACGATTATTTCTCTTTACTTTTTTCATTTTTTCTATATTTTTTCAATTTTTATGGATTTTTTTTCAGATTTATAATAGATGATTCAAGCATAGAACCACTTTAGATATATGATATTGATAGGATCATTCAAGGGCTCCCCTTATAGTGTTGATAACTGATAGGCTCTAGAGCCAAAACATATTGTGACAACATAAGGACCCAACCAAGTAGGTTCAAACTTGCCCTTTTTCTCTCAATTTTCTTGCACTTTTTTTTCTTTCAGGACCATGTTGCCCACCTGGAACTGTTTAGGATGGACCTTCTTGTTATAGCTCCTTTTGAGTCAATTTTGGTATACAACCAAGTGATCATAAGCTTTCTTCCTATTCTCATCTAATAGGTCTAGTTGTGTGAGGCATGCCACGTGATAGTCTTAATTAGTGGTATAGTTCTTCATGGACACACACAACAAGGGAAGCCAAACTTCAATTGGTAAGATGGCTTCAACACCATATACTAGGGAGTATGGGGTGGTTCTTGTGAGAGTGCAGAAGGAAGTACAATAGGCCAGAGGACCAAATCAATTTGGAGGTTCCAATCATGACCAAAATCATTAACAACCTTTTTGAGGATTTTGAGGATAGTTTTATTGGTTGCCTCAACTTGGTCATTTCCTTGAGGGAAGTATGGGCTAGAGAAACAACGATGGATGAGGAGTTTGGCACATAGATTATTCATATGCTAGTTTTCAAAGGGTTTTCCATGATCTGTGAAGATGGTGGAATGGATTCTTGAGAGGCAAATGATATGGTAGAGGATGAACTTGGATAGCTGAATGTCTGTAGTTAGGTTGAGCGGAAATGATTCAACCCACTTTGTGGAATATTTAGTGGTAGTTATGATATACTTGTGTGTTGGAAAAATGGTCAGTGCTCCCCTTGGGATTCATGACATGGTTTAACCACCTCCTGTGTCTTCTATAAGTCTAGTGGTTGTATCAGGCATTAATAGGTCAATCTTTTGGTGCAAAAGCAACTACTACTTGTAACAAGTGGTATCAGAGCTTGGTCACAGGTTCGAATCCCCTCGGGTAACACCGAGGGGGAGATTGTTGGAAAAATGGTCAGTGCTCCCCTTAAGATTCATGAGATGTTTTAACCAGTACCTCGTGTGTCTTCTATAAGTCTAGTGGTTGTATCATGCATTAATAGGTCTATCTTTTGGTGCAATGAAGACTACTACTTGTAACATTGTGTTCATCTCAGGAAAGGGGAGTAATCAAACCAATGACATTGAATCCCTAGCATGAGAAGGGCCATGGAGGCACAATGGGTTGCAAGCCTTGAGCTAGAGCATGAATTAAATTAGCATGATGCTAACATGGTAGGAATTTCTTTACAAATTTATAGGCATCATGTTCCATTTTTGGCCAATAATACCCAAATCTGAGCAGCTGCATTGCTAGGACCATGCCACTCATATGGGCACCGCAAATTCTAGTGTGAACCTATTGTAAAGCTAAGATGGCTTTGTTCAAATCTAAACATTGAGAGAGGATGTTGTGATATCCTAGATGATATAGTGTGTTGGCTACAAGAGTGTAGCAGGAAGCTATGTGAATAAGGCTACGCAATTGGGTGTTTGTGAGATGGAGGGATATGATACCCTTTTTAAGATAAGCATGGATGTCATGGTACCATGGGGACTAAGGACCAACCAAGATGCACATCATTTAAAAATCATAGGTCTCATAAGAAGGTGTATGTAGCTTCTTGAAAAAGAATTCACACTGCATTGAGTCTCAAGGGATCTCTAGTAAGGATTCGATGGTTACCATTTCATTAGAATATTTTTTTTGTAGCTTGGGTATCTGTGTGAATTTTAGACTAAAAAAGTGCTCTTTTAATCTATCCACTAACTCCTTGTAAGGTAGAATCTTTTTTTCCTTAGTTTATAATACATCTAGGACTTTCTTGATGATTAGTTGTGAATCCCTGGACACTTGCAATTCTGTGATGTTCCACTAAATAGTTTTTTTGAGGCTTGAGATGATTGCCTCATATTCTACAATGTTATTAGTGCAAGGGAATCCAAGTTTGAATGACTCGGGGATGTAATCACCTTGAGGGGTGACAAAGAGGATTCATGCACCTGATCCATGAGATGTGTAGGAGCCATCAAAATATAGCTCCCATGTTGGTTGTTCTTTGATCATGCAAAGGTGTTCATCAAGAAATTCCATAATCAGTGGATATGCATCTACCAGGGGTGCTTTAGTTATCTGATCTACAATTACTTGCCCCTTTATTTATTTTCTATCAAAATATTGGATGTCAAAATCACTCAGGAGAATGACCCATTTTTTCATTCAGCCTATAAGTGTGGTCTTTGATAGAAGGTATTTGAGTGGGTCCACCTTGGAGATGAGCTTGAAGGTATGGATAAGCATGTAATGTCGAAGCTTTTGAGTGGAAAAAACTACTTTGAAGCATTCATTTTCCATTGGTGAGTAGTTGAGCTCATATTCAACAAGTGTTCAACTGATATAGTACATGGATCTTCCTTTTCATTATCATCAAGTTGTGCAAGTAGTGACCCCAGTATTGTAGCGGTTGCTGAAATGTACAATATTAGAGGGTGTCCTAGTATTGGTGGTACAAGAATGAGAGAGTTAGCCAAATATTATTTTAGCTTCTCAAAACTTCTTTGACAGATTGGATCCCACTTGAAGCTGGTGTCTTTATGGAGAAGATGTGTAAAAAGTTGACACTTGTCTGCCAATTGTGATATGAATCTCCAGAATGATTGCAATTTTACTTGTAGGCTTCTAAGTTGTTTGAGTGTTTGGGGAGGAGGAATTTTTTTTATGGCCTTGAATGTCTTAGGATCAATTTATTTGCCTCATCATGATACAATGAACCCCCATAGTTTTCCTAATGTAACACCAAAGATATGCTTCTTTTGGATTTATCTTTAATCTATAGTGATGTAGGTATTCAAACACACACTCAAGGAT
Source organism: Chamaecyparis obtusa (assembly GCA_027943335.1). Lineage (NCBI taxonomy): Eukaryota > Viridiplantae > Streptophyta > Pinopsida > Cupressales > Cupressaceae > Chamaecyparis > Chamaecyparis obtusa. Next base: position 356,943 of record BSBK01005939.1, read on the forward strand.
ATCAAGGTGTTCCAACCATGTCTTTGATTTGGAAAGGATATCACCCACATATTCCTCAAGAATTTTGTGGATCATATCATGAAAAATTGTTGTCATTTTCCTCTGATACGTAGCCCCTGCATTCTTTAATCTGAATGGGATCATATTGTAATAGAAGATTCTCCATGGCATGGTGAATGTTGTCTTTGTTGGTCTTCCTCTACTATATGGATTTGATTATATCCTGAGAAACCATCTATGAGTGATATCATCTCATGGCCTATTGTGAGATCAACAATCATAGAGACATTTGGTAAGGGGAAATCATCCTTTGGGCATGACTTATTCAGATCTCTAAAATCCGTGCAGATTCTGATTTCTCATGATGGCTTGGTGACTAGAACCATGTTTAAGATCCATTATAAGTATTCATAGCTCTAATGATTTTTTCTTGTAATAGCTTCTTAGGTTCTTCTTTGACTAGTAGGGCTACCTTTGGATGCAACTTGTGATGTTTTTGCTTGACTAGATTTGCATTTGGATCTACTACAAGATGATGAACAACTAGATTTGGATCAAGCCTAGGCATATGAGCATATGACCATGCAAAATTTATGGTAGCCTCTTGGAGAAGAACTATGAAAGCTTCCTCCTCTCCTTTAGTCGGGGATCCTGCAATGTATGTGATCCTTGGACATTCTTCAATTCTAAGGTTGTGTAGCTTGGTCTCTTCAATGTGGATGAGAGATTTCTCTAGTCTATAGTCTTGGATGGGGGGAAGAGGCAAGTCTTTATCTTCTATTGCCTTAGAGAGGTTTTCACCAGAAGATACACCCTTTATTTTTACTATTTTGAAGCCAGAATGTGCCTCAGAAGGGTTTTCACAAAAGGAGTCATTCTTCACTTTTTTAGTTTTATTTTTGTAGCTAAAGACATCCTCTTCCCCAAAGTATCCCTTGGGGTCAAGATTGTAGACATATGGTAAGTCATGTCCCTAATCTGACTATTGGTATAATGCTCCCATGAACCTTAGGAGCTCTTCTTAGCTTTGGAACTCATCGATGTGTGTTACGCTTGGTTGGTCCTAGTCTATGATTTATGGATGGATGAGGGAAAGGTCAATGAAGTTTATGGAGAGTTGGTGAAGGAATGCATTGTCTAGGAGGGTTTCATTATCAAAGATATCATTGTAGGATTTATTTTCTTCCTCTTCAAGGATGTCTTTGATTTCTACAAGTTCATCCTGGATTTCCAAAAGGGTGACATTGGGAAAATTGGTGCCCCCAATTGTGGTATTGGGGCCTTATATATGTAGGAAATGGGTATTAAAATGAAGGCCTTGATGTTTTGGATTTTTGAGTCTCTAGTGGATCTTTTTCGCCACCTTCTTCTAGTCCTAGACCACCACCTTGATAGTTCCATTGTTTTGTGGCCTATTTTTGTGATTCGAGATACTTATCCTTGAATTATCCAAGGAGATCAATGTTAGGAGGTGGGGGATCTTTGTATAACCACCTATTGATATAAGGGTCCATCTCTTGATTATTCAGGGTTCCATGAGAGATGGATGTTAAAGGCCCTAGTTGCTTGACTTTGAAGTTTTCTTGAGGGGGTTTTCTTTGGTGGCACGTGTTCCCTTGTGTATTTGGATCAAGTGAAAGGGCCCCTACCATAAAGAAATCATTTAATTTGTACTCACCATAGCCCTTGTTGTTGATCTTGACGAAGGAGAGGGTGGAGGCTAGGAATATCTCTAGTTCATAGTAGGATTGGGATGAGCTAGCAATAGAAGTACCAATGTCAATTCTGTTGGTCCATTTTCTTGTCATAGAAAAATCCAATGAAAATGGCCTTTTCCCTGCAAATTTTGTAATGTTGTCTTGCCATGCCTGCAATTACACAATTTAATTTTGCAAAGAAAATCCATGAGGTTTTATGATGTGTGCCCTTAGCCTTGTGCTCTTTATTGTGTCACCTAGCTCCAGTCCAAATCGCATAAGCTAATTCGTAAAAACCAGGGAGTTATTAATGTTTTAAGGTCTGCAAGAAACAATTTTAGAATCTACCTAAGTGTCGAAAACCCACAATGTTTTTGAAAACCCACGATGTTTTCGGTCTCCCTGCTACCTTTTGGTCTGCATGAAAACCCTGGACATTTTTGACCTTTCACTGAAAACCCTATGTGTTTTCGACCTCACATTTCTACCCTATTCATTGGCATTCCCTAACTACACAGGTGTGATCTGTTGGTGGGCTCGAGTCTTCTAGGGCTTTAAAATGATTGATTGTCACATGATCACATGTCAGAATTTTCTGACATGCGACCATGTGACCAGTTACTTTTTTGTGCTGGGGCCCATTGGTGGAAGGGTTGTGGTCCTGAAGGTGGTTATGTGGCATCCTATGGTTGGCTGTCTCATGATTACATGTCAGAGTTTTTTGACATGTGATCATGTGACCGATTGACACTTATTCCTGGGCCCAGTGGCATGGGCATTCTAATTGGTCAAGTAGTGGTGATGTGGCAGATTGTTAGCAAGGCTGAGACATAATGCTAATAGTTTGTCACATGATCTCATAGCCTATTTCAAGGCTATGCGATCATGCGACTAACTACCAGACCTCACGGTTGCAGAGTTAAAGGTGGGTCTGTGTGTCAGGTCTTGCTGACATGCATGCTTTTCATTGATCGGTGGGGCCATTTTTTACAGTGCCCGAGCATGTTTTATTTTGGTTGCAGTGTTAGTAGGTTGTTGCATGATCGCATAGCTAGGAAATGGGCTATGCGACCATGTGACTAACCTCTTTGTTTCAACTCTCAGCGGCACGATGGTGACGGAGGTAGAGGATTGCAGTGTGTCGCATGTTCACATAGCCTATTTCTTGGCTATGCGATCATGTGACAATTGATATGGTGTCATCATTGCGGGGTTGTGGAGTTGTGAAGATAACATGGCCGAGGACTTTTCAACAGGGTCTATGATTGCAGTTGCGTGGCTATGTGGTTGCGGTCGCATGATCACAAGGGTGAGTAGGGTGTCTTGCAATCATGTGACCAGGCATAAATGTAAACCAAGATTCTTTTATGGGCCGCTTGATTTGCTGGGAAAGCATGATATCAGTGGTTATGATTTAAAGGTTGACCAATTTGCTGTTGGTGTCAAATTTTAAATGTCTTTGTAGTGGGTTTGCAGCAGCATGAAGTACCAAAATTTATGGTTTCAGCGGCCTGATTTTGATTTGTTTGATGGCACCAGTAGTTGTGATGTGATCTAGGGTCTCAGTGGCTAATTGTAGTAATGATTTTGTACCTGGAGAAGTGTGCTTTTATGCTTGAGGTGTGTTTGTAGGTGGCTAATTTGACTAATTTTCATGGCAATCTCCTAGTTTTCTATCCTGAGCTCATAGATTTTCATGATCACAGATCAACCTAAGATTTGTTTTCTCCAGGTTGCCTATGTTTCCTACCCCTATAGTAAATTTTGATTGATTTCTAATTGGTTGGGTAGTTGAAGCCCTAACCCTGGTTACTCGTAGCTTGTTTCATCCTACTAGTTTAGGATTCCAAGGTAACCAGTGGTATAAATTGTAGGTGGTTTGATTTTGTAAGGGTTCCAAGATATTTTTGGGTTCCCAAGCTTTGTGGTTTTCTAATCTTTTGGTTCTTGGTTCTAGTTTTTGGCAATCCAAGGGATTTCATTCTTTGGTTCCATTCTCTTGATGCTGAATGCAAAAAAACATAAGTCTATAGCAGATTCTCATTTTGAGTCTTTGAGTGAAGAGTCTTCCTTGTATGTATTGATACACTCCCATGAAATAAAATATAGTTTCTATCCTGGTTCTATTATTGTCTCTTTTCTTTGTGTTTATTCTTGTATGTTTCTATTTGTAAGGCATATAGAACATACTAGTTGTAAGGAAGCTATTCTAATTGTTGCATGAGTTTCTTTCAAGGAAAGGATTAAATCCTTATGTGCAATTTCAGGGAATGAACACGTCTGTTGGGATCTTGATGATAATAATCTAGGATTGAGGGGATAGTTTGTAAGGCACTCTATCCAAATTGTATGTGGTTTGTAAGGCATATCACTGTATTTATTAAAAACCCGTCTATTGATTTATGTTAGACTCTTCTGCCCAAAGGATTAGGCACTAGTCTAGTCTCTGCTATATAATCACCTTTCAGTCATCAAACACAAAATTCATCCTTACCAATACCTTTCCCTTTCATGTTGGTAGTAGTAATAGGAGGTTCTCTCTAGTCTTTAGACTCATTCTATGCAAATAGGGCTATTGCATATGAATTAGCTTCATTGGGGTACAGTTACCTGAAGGGGTTTGAAGACTATTCCACACTAATGTATCTATAGGCCTATTGTTTATCATGAGGTGTCTCAAGTGTGCAGATAAGGCAATACCCACCTGAGTGATGTGGAGCTCAAAGAATAAGGAGGATGTTCTCTATCCTCATCAATTGGACTATTTTCTTGTCAAACTTGAGTGCCTAACCTGAGATTCAAGCCCACCTTTTGATTCAAGTTTGGTCCTGGAAGGAAAAGATCCAACAAATTCTAGGATAGTGGGTGTATTGGGGGAATGATGATTCCAATGCATGATATTATGTGAAGGGTTGGGGATCTACATGGATAGTAATTTCAATGCCTTGAAGCAGAAATTTTAGGCACTTGTGATAAGTGGATGGAACAAATTTAATGGAATGAATCTATGGTTGGTCGAGGAGGATGTTGTATGGGAGGTCTAGATCAATAATGTAGTAGATGGTCTCTTAATCATTGGGCCTAGCTTGATCACAAACAAAATGGTACCTTTTAAGGTATGCTCCAAGTTAGCATAGGCCTTGATAGTAATTACATCATGTGATATGTCGATCTTTGGATATCCCACTTGTTGGGTGAACTTTAATGTACACAAATTGAGGGTAAAGTTATTGACCATGACTGCAATATAGAGAGGGAGATTATGGTCAGGTTCGATAAATAATATGTCAGAAGGCTTGAAGGAAAGAGTACATGATGTGGATAGGTGATGAACTAAAACTGATTAAATACTTGAATGACTTGAAGATTAGTGATTAGAGATCACCGAGTTATTGAAATGTTATGTAAGATAATTAGATCAGTCATTATGTTGTCATTTATGTCAAATAGTTTTGACAAGTACTTATCATGTTAGTTACAAACATCCATATATCTGTAAAAAAGGAAAGAAAAGATGAAGAATTGAGATATCTACATGGAGAGAGATGGACATGATAGATGAGGATAAGGAATACTTTGGGTAACTTATTAATGAGTCTATGATCTTATATTGTTGACTTGATTATGTTGCATTAATCTATTATGTAAAAGGAAGAAAAATTGTACAAGGAAATGTGGTCAGTAAATGAACAACTTCAGTATACACTGAGCTAGTGTAGTGTAACCTAAGTGACAATATTAACCGAGCTTGTGTTTGTCGATGTAGTTCTTTGTTAACCGAGTATGGATGAAAGTACTAAATGCTTAGTTCAGCTAACAAAATTTGATGAGCTAGAAATTTTTATGATTTCAAGATTGAGGATAAAGTTTTTTATGAGATCCACGGCTAACAAAATTCAAATATCTAAAGGATGGAATTGAAACGTGTTACTGACACAACTACTGAGGAAATTTTAAGAGGAAAAATCAATGAAGAAGAATATGCGGCAAAATCTGATGGTTGATATGAAAATGGTTTATCTGTCTATATAAGAGAAATGAGTTTCTTTATGAAATTATGCTAAAAGAAGGAAGACTACAGAGATTTTGTGTGAACACAGTTTTCATGCATGCATGATCAGACTAATTGAAGGAGAACTGAACTACATAACAGTACTGAGCATCAAAGAGGTATTACCGAGTGAAAGTAAGTTGAGGAAGTGAATTGATATATTGATCAGAGGATTTGTATGGGCTTAGAATAGATCTGAACATCTACAATTTAAGTTGTATTGTAATCAGATCAACTAGTGTTTCAATTTAACCATTGATACAGAAAATATCCTAACCAAGTAGACTTAACCATCTTATTTTATCCCCCTATGTCATTCAAGGAATGTACATTGTTATCTTATTGACCCCATAGTGAATGCTGGTCGAAAGTTAACTGTTAGTCTTAAATCCTCTAACAAGGTCACACCTAATAGTGTGTTTGTAACCTTTAATAGGGTTGGCTCTTCACCGAGCTCACTTCAGAAGAGTGAAAATTATTTTGGGTTACCGGTCCCATGTGGTTTTTCCCTTAATAGGGTTTCCACATTAAATCATTGTATTATGTGTTTCTGTGATGATTGTTTTATTTCCATACTTTACATGATGCATATTTGATTTGGTTGGTAATCGCAGTGAGTTAATTAACTAGTAATCGGTAAAAGGCACAAATAGTTTATTAGTTTATGTTACCAAGCTATAGAATTTATTGGAATTATTTTAAGTATTACATATTTGTATTTGGGACTATAGGATAAATGATCTAACTGATTCACCCCCCTTCTCAGTTATTCTAACAATTGGTATTAGAGCACTAGTTGCTTGGAATAGAGTTTTAAGGACTTCAACAGAAAGATTACAAGATGTATAAGAGGGAAGTGTTGAAGCTGAACAATGACAACTTTAGTACATGGAAAAGTTGGATGAAACTTCATCTATCTAGAATTGGAGAATATGCTATACCTTTACTAGAGAATGGCTACTTACAACCACCTGGTCCTTTGGCTCTTGATCAGTTAAGAGATAGACATGATCACAACATGATTATGATAGAGATAGTGACTAGTCTTATTGATGCTGAATTTCAAGACATCAAAGACTGCACTACTTCAAAGGAAATGTGGGAGAAACTTTCCCTAGTACATGGTGGTGATGCAAATGTGATGAGAGCTAGAGATGAAATCTTGAGAGGTAGATTTGCTAATATGAAAATGAAGGAAGGAGAAAACATAGTACAATACTCAAACTGAATTAAAGAGGTTGTCAATTCTATTCGTGGAGCTAGTGGTACCATTGATGAGGATACTGTGGTAAGTAAAATCTTGAGAATACTTTTTCATGTCTATGCAATCAGAATATCTGCAATTCATGAAATGAGGTCTACACCTAATAGCACACTTACTCTTGATAGTCTGATTGGAAATTTAACCACTTTTGAGCTAAACAATTATGATAATAGTGTTGTACCAACTATTGAGTCTTCTTTTATATCTTCTCTCAAGATTGGTAAATATAGTAGTAAGCACAATATAAGGAATGAAAGTGATAGCAATACTGATGATGAGCTTGATGAAATAGAATCACTTATGGCCCAGAGACTGCCTAAAGGTAATGGTATATATAAGGGTAAATTACCTTTGGCTTGTTTTAATTGCAAAGAAGTTGGTCATATTGCTGCTAGATGCACAAACTGAAAACAAGATGAGAATGATAGAGACAGATCTAGAGGTGGAAGCTATGGTAGAAGGAACAATAGAGATAACCAAAAGTACAATAGAGATAACTGAGATCACAAAGATAAAGGTAAAAAGGTATGTTACTTTACTGAGGAGAATGATATAGACACTAACACTAATGATGATGTTGAGGTAGTATTTGTTGTGATGAAAGATGATTCTGAGGAAGAGGAAAGGTATGTAGAAACAACACTCAGTTCTAAAGTTAGTAAAAATGATACTTGGATCATAGATAGTGGTTGTACACATCACATGATTGGTGATGAAGATAATTTTGATCATCTTGAGCTCTATAATGGAGGATCAGTAAAAATGGGTAATGATACACCTTGCATGGTTAAAGGAAAAGGATCTTTATTGATAAATGATAAAATCAGATGTGATAATGCTTATTGGGTAAAAGGAATGAATTATAATTTGCTAAGTGTAGCACAAATCAACAACTCAGGTCACTGAGTGGCATTTGAAAGAAAGAAGATGAAGATATATGATGAGAGTGGAAAGCTTGGTAGAATAGGAGGACAATAAAAAGGTAACTTATTTTATCTTAACAATGCTGAGACTTCTTGTTTTCTGGTGAAAAATGAGGATGCATGGTTATGACATAAAAGGTTATGTCATGTAAATTTTAATAACATGATTAAGATAAGTAGAAAGAGAAAATTTAGAGGACTACCTAGTCTAACAAAATTGGATCATGTTATGTGTCATCAATGTCAGAAATGAAAGATGACAAAATCTAGTTTCAAAAGTAAAGACTATTCAACAAAAATAATCTTAGAGTTAGTTCACACTGACCTATGTGGTCCCATGAGAACTTAGAGCTATTGTGGTGATAGATACTTTATTTTTTTTATTGATGAATATACTAGATTGATGACTGTTATGTTTTTAAAAGAGAAATCTAAGGCATTTAGGATGTTTAAATGGTACATTTATGATGGATTCACTAACTATTGTAATGAGCATGGCATCAAAAGATAGGTTTCTACACCTATAATACCACAGCAGAATGGGATAGCTGAAAGGAGAAATAGATCCATTGTTGATTGTGCAAGAACACTAATGCTAGAGAAAAATGTAGTATAGATGTATTGGAGAGAAGCAGTCAGTACAACTGTATATATCCTTAACCGAGTACAACTAAAGAAAGACACAAACAAGACACTCTACGAGTTATGCTTTGGATACACACGGAGTGTAAGTTACTTCAAATTTTTTGGTAGAAAATGTTTTATTCTGAAAGATGATACGAACAAGAAATTTGACTCTAAAGGGGATGAGGGAATATTTCTTTGATATTCTACTAAAAGTAAATCTTACAAGTGTCTCAATAAGTTACTAATAAGATGATTGAAAGTGCTAATGTCAGAGTGATGAATTTTTTGATAAAAATGATGAAGAAAGCACTAAGGAGATGGAAGACTATGCTAGATTTGTTTATGTTGAACATCCAGAGTACCTACCGAAGCCATAAGTTGAGTTGACTGAGCATCAGGAAGAAGCTGTCGAGCAAGGAAATGAACCTAAAATAGAATGAAGAACAAAGAAGAGATCAAGTGCTAGCAAGATTTGTCAGAAGACATCATCCTGAGAACCAAATCATTGGAGACAAGCAAGCTAGGATGCTGACAAGAAGTAAGTTAAGACATAATGTATGCTTAGTTTGTGAGCTCTAACTAAAGAATGTTAAGGTTGCACTTGAAAATAATGAATGGATCAATGCTATGAATGAAGAAATAGATAAAATTGAGAAAAACAAGACATGAACTTTAGTACCTAGACCAAAAGATAAAAATGTTATCGATACTAAATGGATTTTCAGAAATAAGATGAATGAGAATGGAGAAGTTACAAGGAACAAAGCTAGACTTGTTTGCAAGGAATATGCACAAGAAGGTATTGATTATGGTGAAACTTTTTCACATGTTTTTAGACTAGAAGTAGTCTGCATGTTACTTGCATATGCTGCACATAAGAAGTTTAAATTATATCAAATGGATGTTATGTCATATTTTATGAATGGAATACTAGAAGAGGAGGTCTACATAGAACAACCATAAGGGTTTGTTGATTTGAATCAGAAAGACATGGTATGTAGACTGCACAAAGATTTATATGGATTAAAGTAGGCACCTAGACTATGGTATGAAAGGTTTCATACTTATCTTTTAAGTATTGGTTTTGTGAGAACTAGTGAAAACAACAATTTGTACATGAAAGGAAGATCTGATGATACTATTTTGATTGCTGAAATATTTGTGGATGATATAATCTTTGGAGGAAAAGATCATATTTGTAAATCATTTTCTCATGAGATGAAAAAGCAATTTGAAATGTCTATGTTTGGAGAGATTAAATTCTTTCTAGGCTTGTAGGTTATTCAGCAGAATGATGGAATTTTCATCACACAATCAAAGTACATAAAGGAAGTATTGAGAACATTTGGCATGGAAGATGCTAAACTAGGAGGAACACCAATGGACACAAGCTGAAAATTAACAAAAGATGATGAATCTACAAAGGTAAATTAGACATTGTACCGATCTATGATTGGTAAACTGATGTATGTAGTACATAGTAGGCCTAATATTGCACATGCAGTGGGGATTGTGGCTAGATTCTCTGCCAATCCAAAAGATTCACATATGGTTGCAGTGAAAAGAATATTGAGATACCTAAAGAAAATAGAGGATTATGGTTTATGGTATCCTAAGGAAGGAAAATTTGAACTAAGAGTTTACACCAACACAGATTGGGCTGGAAATATAGATGACAGAAAGAGTACAATCGGAGGAGCATTTTTCTTTGGTGAAAGACTTGTAACTTGGACAAGTAAGAAACAACCTTGTATTTCTCAGTCTACTACCAAAGAAGAATATGTTGCTGATGCTACAAATTGTTCAAACATTTCTTATATCAAACAAGTGTTGGAAGGGATGAATGAGGTAATCACTGAGCTAGTGATTATATATTGTGATAACACTAGTGCAATAAATATTTTTAATAATCCTGTAATACATTCAAAGACCAAGCATATTTCAATTAAGTATCACTAATTAAGAGAACAAATAAAGGAGAAGCAAGTAAAACTGGAATATGTTACATCAAAGGAGTAACTTGCTAATATTTTTACCAAGCCTCTACCAAAGGACACTTTTGAATACTTGAGGACTAGACTTGGGGTCCATCCCTTGTCTACCGGTCACTAATGTGATCTAGAGGTTGCATCAGCCTAATCTTATCAGATGATCATTTATGTTGATGCAACATAGCTCACACTTTGGATTATGTCTAAGGTTGTGAAAGATTTTAGGAGCTAGAATAGAGATTTGCATATTAGTATACAGAGATACATTGTCTGCACCGAACAAAAGAGAGTTACTTTTCTATTACAAAGCTGTATGTTTTATGTTTTTCTTTGGAATTTTTGTCAAAGGGAGAGATAAACATTGGAGAGATAAAAAGTATGAAAGATAATCTGAGATCAATGAAATATATATCTAAGGGTGAGATAATTTGAGAAAGTCAAGGAGAGATTTGAAGCTTTTTTGTTGAGAATAAAAGGAATCTGAGAGCTGAAAAGATCAAATCCGTAGAGGAGAGTCTGCACTTATAATGCTTCTATGTAACATAGTGATTAAACATATTAAAAATCAAGCTAGGGAGAGCTTACCAAGCTGCAACATTTACTTACATAGTTTTAGAATACATGTTTGGTATGTTCATGGCATATTTTAATTTTTCTTATGTTGCCATCAATGCCAAAGGGAGATACTAATGAACTAAAACTGATTGAATACCTAAATGACTTGAAGATCAGTGATTAGAGATCACCGAGTTATTGAAATGTTATGTAAGATAATTAAATCAGTCATTATGTTGTCATTAATGTCAAATAGTTTTGACAAGTACTTATCATGTTAGTTACAAACATTCATACATTTGTAAAAAGGAAAGAAAATATGAAGAACTGAGATATCTACATGGAGAGAGATGGACATGACAAATGAGGATAAGGAATACTTTGGGTAACTTATTGATGAGTCTATGATCTCATATTGTTGACTTGATTATGTTGCATTAATCTATTATGTAAAAGGAAGCAAAATTGTACAAGGCAATGTGGTCGGTAAATGAAGCACTTCAGTATACACCAACCTAGTGTAGTGTATACCGAGTAGTAGTATTAATCGAGCTTGTGTTCACTAACACATTTCTTTGTTGATGGAGTATGGATGAAAGTATTAAATACTTAGTTCAGCCGACAGAATTTGATGAGCTGGAAATTGTTATGATTTCAAGATTAAGGATAAAGTTTATTATGAGATCCATGACTGACAAAATTTGAAGAAGATTTGAAGGATGGAATTGAAATGTGTTACTGACACAACTACCGAGGAAGGTTTAAGAGGAAAAATCAACGAAGAAGAATAAGCAGAAAAATATGATGGTTGATATGAAAATGGTTTACCTGTCTATATAAGAGATATGAGTTTCTTTATTGATGCAGGAGCATCTTGGGTGTAAGAGCAATCTTCCATCACCCAAAAATATTTTTGGTTTCTTTTTGAATAAGGGCTATCTTATGTAGAGCTTCTATTTATGGAAACTTACTATTTTTAGTAAGTTGGTCATATGATCTCGGAATGTTCTATTTTCACAGTTGGAGGTTCATCTTAGTCATTTCAGCCTACCAGTTGAGTTTCATTGCCACATCATCAATATTGGTGAAGTTATTGAGGTTTTTGGGTATGAAATCTTTCAGGTCAATTTTGAAGGCCTTAGAGGCTCCGGATCACAATCGACCCCTGGCTGACTAGTGCTAATGCATGTTAGGCACTGTAGATCTCATCATGGCATTTCCAAAAAGTGGTTACAATAGAAAAATGGAGTCATGGTTAAAAAGTTATGGCCTCCGGAAGTTGGGTTATGTAAAATCATATTTTGTATTTTTTTTGAGCCGACCCTATTGTAATAATTGTGAAAAATAAATAATTCTATGTTTAGTTGGCCTAAAGGGCCAAATTTCTGGAACCTTCTCAGGCGGTGGAAATTGCCTATATAAGGAAGGTTGTAGTGTTGTCTTAGGCAGTTGGGAGCAGTTCAGAGTAGTTCTAGGTAATCATTTGAGGTTTTGTCCCTTAGAATATTGTAAGGAAGATGTCCATGTGGCTTTGCATATTGTAATTCTAAAAGTTTGTAATTCCACATTTGTGGAGATAATAAGAAGCCCATTTTTTGTTCTTGCAAATTGTTGTTGTTCTCTATTTCTATTGTGTGTTTGTGGTATTAAGGGGAGCACCCTTCATCATTTATGAAATTATGCTGGAAGAAGGAAGATTGCAGAGAATTCATGTGAACACAGTTTTCATGCACATGTGATCAGACTGGTTGAAGGAGAACCAAATTGAAGAGTAGTACCGAGTGTCAGAGAGGTATTACCGAGTGAAAGTAAGTTGAGGAAGTGAATTGATATATTGATCAGATGATTTGTATGGATTTAGAATAGATCTGAACATCTGCAAGTTAAGTTGCATTGTAATTAGATCAACTACTATTTCAGTTTAACCATTGATATAGAAAAGCTCCTAACCGAGTGGACTTAACCGTCTTATGTTATGCTCCTATATCATTCAAAGAATGTACATTGTTATCTTATTGACCCCATAGTGAATGCTAGTTGAAAGTTAACTGTTAGTCTTAAATCCTCTAACAAGGTCACACCTAGTAGTGTGTTTGTAACCTTTAACAAGGTTGGCTCTTCACCAAACTTGCTTCAGAAGAGTAAATATTATTTTGGGTTACCGGTCCCAGGTGGTTTTTCCCTTAACAGGGTTTCCATGTTAAATAATTATGTTATGTGTTTCTGTGATGATTGTTTTATTTCCATACTTTACATACTGCATATTTGATTTGGTCGGTAATTATAGTGAGTTAATTAACTGATAATCGGTAAAAGGCACAGACAGTTTATTAGTTTATGTTACCAAGCTGCAAAATTTATTGGAATTGTTTTAAGTATTATCTCTTTGTATTTGGGAATGTAGGATAACCTATCTAATTGATTCACCCCCCCTCTCAGTTATTCTAACAATAAGCTCCCCAAGATGTTCTCAAATTGGATGGTATTAATGTGTGTGGAGACATGTCCTTCTTGGAGGTATCTATTGGGGATCTCTTGATGGATGGGTGAGGTGCAGAGAAGTCAAGGATGAAGATTTGGGCAGGTGTGTTCCCAAGGTGTTCCAGGAGGTTGTATTGCACATTAGATGTGGGCATTGGATTAGCACCAATGATAGATCTCTGGCCTCTACACATGATGACTTCACACTGACTATCTACTCCTTTAACATGGATGACATTTATAGTGGGATCGACTTGGGATATGCATCCAACAAAATTTTTGTAATTGATGTGGGTAGTAGTATAGTCTTTTCTATCAGCATGGTCTCGTTGTTTTCCTTTTTCTAGGTTCTGGGGTGACGAATTGGTATTTGCAATGTTTTCTTGAGAGTTTTTTTGAGGAAACACATTTTGATAGATTTGTAAATTAGCATTAGGTGAAGGTTGGGCTGGTGCATCCACTTGGATCTCCTTCCTTTCACTGAGATCTTGGATATAGTTCTTCAATTTCATGCACTTGATAGTGGTGTGTCCTTTGACTTGGTGATAGTCACAATATTCATTTTCTTTATACCATGTCGGCTTGGGATTTGTATCATTGAATGGCTATGTTTGGGGGTAGGTAATCAGGTTAGCTTTAGCCATTCAATGGAAGATCACATCCAGTGGTTCACGAAGAGGGGTGAAGGTGCATCTTTTATTGTTCTAGACTCAAGGCTTGTTCTATATTGGGGTGAATTATATGACACTATCCTGATTAGATTGGTTTTGATATTGCTTCATAGGCTATTGATTGATTGGTGCTTATTGTTGATATGTGGGAGTAGGTGGTGTAGGACCAACCATAACAATCTGGACATGTTTGGTGCATGTGGCTCCATCTGTGACAACATTTTTGTTCTTATTTCAGTAAAAACTCCTATCATTACTGGTTTTTCATGTGATTTATATTTTTAATGCCTAATGGTACCTTCATCTGAGAGGCCTCTCTCGATGTCTATCCCTTTTCCTTTGATATCCTGATAAGTTTATATGCAATTCATTCTCATGAAATGGAATAACTTTGAATGTGGGTTATCGATGAAGATCTTGGTGAGATGTTTCTCTAGTGGTTGATATGAAAACCTCATGGTGAGGTTTTTCCATCTTTTCAAGTAATTAGCCATTGATGCAGGGGCATTCTAGGGTACTTGGTGAATCTGCATGGGAGGTGTATGTTTGGTTGGTGTTACTCAGTTGCAGCTTTGACCGATAGTCTCAATCATTGAATGAATTTCAGTCACTAAAGGAACTCGGTAATCTTTGGTGCTCGATGAAAGTGTTACTCGATGATGCTTGTGGTGCTTGGTTGACACTAGTGCTCGATGATGCCTAGCATGCTCAGTTATTTCACTATTGTTTGGTAGTTCTAGTTGGAGTTCTGTGTGATTTATTGGGCCGACTTGGTGCATTTATTGTTGGTAGTTGTTTTTATAGGATGACATGTTGTATTAAATGTTTGTAAGGCTATTTTGATGCTGACTTGTATTACATTTAATAATTGTTGGGGGGAGTTAATGGTTTCATCCAGCTGACTTTTGGCTGATGATTAGTATTTATAGGATGTTTGGGTAGGTGTTTAAGAGAGGAGGAGATCATCATCAGGAGGGTAGAAGTTTATGACTTTGAAGACTTAGCAAATCAGATTTGAGGTTTTGAAAGCTGGAGTTGGTGAAGTTGTGGAAAATATCTTGCATGATCTTGGAGATCAGATTGTCATCTGATAGTTTGTAGTTATAGAGCTAGTGGTTTGCACACTTGGAGACAAGGAGATTTATTAGAGGCTTACAAGCTCAATTTTAGATCTGCCTTAGGGTTTCCATCAGCTTTTGATTGTCTTCAGAGCTGAACTTGATGAGATTGTATTGGATCTATTTGGATCTTGCAGAATTGTTTTTGATTGTAACTGGCCCTAACCCAGAAGGCCTTATAGCCAAGCATGTTAATGAAAATCAGTGTTAAACAATTATTTTTTTGTTGTGTTGTTATGAAGCTACAAATTTTGCACTATCCTTAATTGGATCCACCATCCTTGACTATGTCAGGTGGTATCAAAGCTGAGATTTGATCTTGTGGAGTGAAGGTTGACCTAGCAAGGCTGATCTTGTGAACTTGATCTAGTTGGAGAATAGATCATATGATCTGGATTGCAGATCTGGAGCACTGAACTTGTGGATCTTTCCCTAGTTGTTTGTTCAAGGTGGCAGGTTGAGATTTGACTTGTACACAACTTAGAGATTGTCACAAGGTGGTCAATAAGGGTTTTTTGTAGATGGTTTTTGCATATCTTCAAGGATGCCTCTGAGAAGATTGGACCCTAGAGTTATTTTTGATCTTTGTGATATTGTGGGATCCTAGATCATAGAGAAGGTGAAATTAGATTTTTAGATCTAAGATGGATTTGATGAAGAATGACATGGTTGCTGAGATCATAAGAGTTGTTGTTGGTGTACCTTGGAGTGTTGGTACTAAAGATGGTTATGAGGAAGCTGCTAAAGACTTTGAACCTGCTAGATCTATTGGTGATGACTAGAGGGATAGATCATGAGCTCAGTTAAGTAGCAATTACCGAATGGAAGTTTCTACTTTCTCTGGTACTTTAAAGCCTGAGAACTTGATTGATTGGATTGGTGAACTTGAAGATTTCTTTGAGCTAGAATAAATTGAAGATCCTCTTCAGGTGAGATTAGCATAGACAAAGTTGAAAGGACATGCTGCACTTTAGTGGAAGGAACTACAAAGAGATAGAGAAGATGAAGGTGAAATGAAGATCAATCAGTGGAGGTTGATGGTGACTATGTTGAAAGCTAAGTTCATACCTTCTGAATATGAGATTGACCTATTTAAGAAGTTGCAGAATCTAAAATAGAAGGATTTGTCTATTGAAGATTATACCAAGGAGTTCTACAAACTTACTATTTAGTCTGGACACCAAGAGCTTGGTAAGGAAAATGTAGCTTGGTATGTGAATGGTTTGATATTCAATATATAGGATGAGCTTGGTATGTTAAAGATTGATTCTATGGAAGATGCTTATTAGTATGCTCTAAAGGTAGAAGACAAGTTGAAGAGGAAATAGCATAGTAATCCCTGAGGGAAGGTAAAGATTGATCACTCGGTGAAGGATAAACTGACTGATGCAGAAGATGAATAGAAACCTATAGAACCAAAGAAGAAGACATGTAGAGTTATCTTTAAGGGTAATTTCTATAACTGTGGAGAGGAAGGGCATTGTTCTTTTTATTGTACATAGAAGAAGCTTGGTGATCGATGAACTATTGTGGTGAATGAGAATGAACCTAAATCTGAGAACTTGTTACTTCAATGAACATTGCTTGGTACAAAGGAGGATCCTTGTCAGAGGAGTAATTTGTTTAGGACCCGATGCAAGTCTAGAGGTAAACTCTGTGATGTTATTGTTGATAGTTGTAGTACTGATAACCTTGTTGTTGAGGACATGGTTCAAAAACTTGGGTTGAATAGAATGAAGCATCCTTGTCCTTATAGGATTGGCTGGTTACAAGATGTTCATGTGATGTAGGAGCATCCTAGATGTAAGAGCAATCTTGCATCACCCAAAAATATTTTTGGTTTCTTTTCAATAAGGGCTATATTGTGTAGAGCTTCTATTTTCAAAAATTTACTATTTTTAGTAAGTTTTCCATTCATGCTCGGAATGGTCTATTTTCTTCCTTGGAGGTTCATTTTGGTTATATCAGCCTACTAGTAAAGTTTCATTGCCAAATCAAGTCTAGCTTTGTAGATATTGAAGATTTTTGATATTGGTAGTAGGGTACATAAACTTTAAACTCAATTTTGCAGGGTTTAGAGGCCCCAGATGAGGTCAAAACTTTGGTTGAATGAAGTTTTCTTGATTAAGATGTTGTAGAGCACTTCACACCCTTCCAAAAAGGGGTCATAATAGTCAATCAGGTCAACGAGTGATGACTTATGGTCTCCAAAAGTTGGGTCACCTAAAATGGCAAAAAATGATTTTCCTTCAAAATTTTTGTTTGGGTTTCAAAAGTTGTTTTGAGCTGATTCTAATGTAATAAATTGTAAAATAAAATAATTCTAAGTTTGGTTGGCCTTATTGGCTAAAATTCTAGAACCTTCCTAGGTGATGGAAAATTGCCTATATAAGGAAGGTTGTAGTGTTGTCTTAGGCAGTTCAGAGCCATTCAGAGTAGATCTAGGTAATAATTCGAGACTTTGTCCTATAGAATATTGTAAGCAAAAATGTCCATGTGACTTTGCATATTGTAATTTTGAAACTTGTAATTCCACATTTGTGGAGATAATAACAAGCCCATTTTCTATTCTTGCAAATTGTTGTTGTGTCTTTGTTTCTGTTATATCTTTTTGGTATTAAGGGGAGCACCCTACATCAAGTGGTATTAGAGTGGGAGTTCTTGAGTGTGTAAATAGGTCACCGACTATGAGGCAGCTTGCACCAGGTTCATGGTTAAGGTTCCAGTGAGTAGCGCAAAAATGCCTCCATGAAGGGAACCTAGTGGAAGAGCTGGTGGTGTAACACCCAAGGTTAGAGCGCTCCAGAGACAAGTACGATCATTGCAAGAAGAGATTCATAGAGGAATGAATCTTAATGTCAGAGATGAAAGTGAGGATGAAGCTAAAGAAGGAAATTTTGAAGGAGAAGTTGAAATTGTGAATCAAGAAGAAGAAATACTTTTTCGAGCCATTTACAAGATCAAGAAAAGACCTAAGATTGAGGTTCCTATATTTTTAGAGAATCTTAACCCAGAGGAATTGATCGACTAGATCAATGAATGTGAAGAATATTTCAAGTATGAAGATATTGATGATCCTGATAGGGTCAAGTTTGTGAAGGCTAGACTGAAGGGTCATGCAAAGATCTGGTGGCAAGAGATTCAATTGGAGAGAAATAGAAGAGGAAAGGAGAAAGTCACAAGATGGGATCAAATATTGGTGGAAAAATTAGAGTGACAGTTCATTCTTGTTGATTATGAGCTTGATCTACTAAAGAAAATGAAAAGTTTGAAGCACGTAGGAAGATCTGGTCAAGAGTATACAGAGGAGTTCTATCGAATCCTCATCTAAATAGGCCATGCGGAAGCTGATAAGGAGAAAGTTGTCTGTTATCTTAATGGGTTGAGGCTAAGCAATTAGGAGGAGTTGAATCTAGTTCGAGTGAATAGTATTGAAGAGGCATACTAGTTTTCCCTAAATGTAGAGGAAAAGATGAACAAGAAGTTTGAGAGCAGACAAAATGAAAGAGGTCATGGTGGAAGATCTTGTGGATAGTCATATGGAGGCTGGAATGAAGATTCAAAAAAGAGGGATGAGGCCAATAGTAGTCAAAATTAGAGAGGAAATAATTCCAATCATTTCCATGATCAAAATAATAGAGATCAGAGAGGAAGAGGAACAAGACAAGGTTCAAGAAGAGAAGGCTTATGTGGAACATGTTTTCATTGCGGAGAAGAAGGTCATAGGGTATTTGAATGTCCTCAATGGCAAGGAAGGATAGATAGGAGAACTGAAGGCTAGGCTAGAGTTGCGCATGTAGATGAAGATGCTAGATCATCACATTCTGAAGATGTTGAAAGAGGAGAAATGTTAATTAATAGAAGAGTCCCGCTGAGTGGTGAAAATGAACCTGAGAAAAGGAGGAGTTTGTTTCACACCAGGTGCAAGTGTGAGGATAAGTATTGTGATATGATTGTTGATAGTGGAAGAACTGACAATTTTGTGTCAAAAGAGATGGTCTTGAAGTTGAAG
The DNA here is from genome assembly GCA_027943335.1 of Chamaecyparis obtusa. Classification (NCBI taxonomy): domain Eukaryota; kingdom Viridiplantae; phylum Streptophyta; class Pinopsida; order Cupressales; family Cupressaceae; genus Chamaecyparis; species Chamaecyparis obtusa. The sequence goes on from BSBK01005939.1 coordinate 376,333, forward strand.
CTCAAGAGATAGAAACACCCACATCCATATTGGATTGCCTGGGTATAGGATGAACACAAGGTCATGGTAAGTGAACAGTGCCTAGTGAAGTTCAAGATTTGCGGATACCATGCTGAGGTACTATGTGATATCATATGTATGGATGCATGTCATATGTTGTTGGGTAGACCATGACAGTTTGACATATGTGATGTATATGATGGTCGTACGAATACCTATTCCTTGACAAATAATAGAGTGTGACATAAGCTAAAGCCATTGATGGAGATAGAAGAAAATGTATGTGGTAATGCAAGAATAAATTTTGTTGATGGAAGAAAATTCCTAGATGGTATGAGGCATAAGCATGTGTGTTTTTCTTTAATTCCAAAAGTTGGTAAAGAGGAAGTAGAAGATGTACCTATAGAAGTTGCAAATTTGTTGAATGAGTTTTTATGATATTTTATCCGATAATGTACCTAATGGATTACCACCGGTAAGGAAGATCAGTCATCAGATGGATTTGATTCTAGGAGCCAGTTTTCCAAATAAGGTAGCACATAGAATGACACCAATAGAAAGTGAAGAGTTGAACAGACAAGTACATAAGTTGTTATAGGAGTTGATTCAGGAAAGCTTGAGTCCATGTGCTATACCAGTAGTATTAGCACCAAAGAAGAATGGAGAATGGAGGATGTGTATAGATTCCAGAGCAATAAATAAGATCATAATTAAGTATAGGTTTCCATTGCCATGAATGGATGATATTATGGACTGTTTGAGTGGAGTCGTGTATTTTTCAAAGATAGATCTGAAGAGTGGATATCACTAGATTTGGATTAGAGAAGGAGATGAATGGAAGACTACTTTCAAGACAAAGGAAGGACTGTATGAGTGCTTAGTCATGCCTTTTGGGCTAACCAATGCACCAAACACTTTCATGCGACTCATGAATGAGGTTCAAAAAGAATTTATGGGTAAGTTTTTCATTGTTTACATAGATGATATTTTGATATTTAGTAAGACATTGGAGGAGAATATGATGCATATTCGTATGGTGTTTGAGGAGTTGAGGGAAGAGGAATTGTTGATTAATTTGAAGAAGTACATTTTTGTAAAGGAGTTAGTGTATTTGGGATTCGTAGTCTCAATAGAAGGTCTAAAAATGGACCTAGAGAAAGTGCAGGCTATCCTTGAATGGCCTACTCCAAGGAGTACTATTGAGGTAAGATCTTTTCATGGTTTGGCTAGCTTTTACAAAAAGTTTATCATAAATTCTAGCAGTATTTGTGGACCCTTGACTGAAACAATGAGAGGGGATAGAAAAGAGTTCAAGTGGACTTATGGGATAGATAAGAGATTTAAATTGTTGAAACAAAAAGTTATAGAACAACCTATTTTAGCACTTCCATATTTTAATAAGGTGTTTCAAGTAGACTATGATGCTAATGGTACTACAATAGGAGCTGTTATGAGCCAAGAAGGTAAACCTGTTGCTTATTTTAATGAGAAGTTAAATGATGCCAAGAGAAAATATTCTATTTATGATTAGGAATTTTATGCTATAGTTCAAGCATTGAAGAAGTGGAGACACTATCTTCTTCCTAAGGAGTTTGTTTTGTATACTGATCATCAAGCTTTGCAATATTTGAATAGTCAAGGAAAGTTGAATCAGAGGCATTTGAAATGGGTTTAGTTTTTGCAGAGTTATATATTTGTTTTGAAACACAGGAGTGGAAAGTCTAACAGGGTTGTAGATGTGCTTAGCAGAAGGCAACTATTGCTGACAGAAATGTAGATTGAGTTGGTTGGGTTCAAGGAACTCAAGAATTTGTATCTAGAGGATCCTAATTTTGATGAAGCTTGGAAAGCTTGTAAAGAACCTATTACTCTAGACAGAATGAAGTGGTTGGATTTCATCATTCGAGATGATATGCTATTTAGAGGGATCTAGTTGTGCACTCCATGAAGTTCAATGAGGGATAATCTCACTAAGGAGAAGCATAGAGGAGGATTGGCTGGACATTTTGGTCATGATAAAACCCTTGCTTTGCTTAGTGAGAACTATTATTGGCCAGAATTGCAACAAGATGTCAAGAAGTTTGTACAGAGTTGTAGAGTATGTCAAATGGAAAAAGGAGTGAAGTAGATAATAGGGTTGTATCAACCATTACCTATACCAAAGAAGCCTTGGGAGGAAGTCAATATGGACTTTGTTCTTGGTTTATCGAGGAATCAGCAGGGACATGATTCAATTTTTGTGGTGGTTGATAGATTTTTGAAGATGGCACATTTCATTCCTTGCAAGAAGACTAATGATGTTGTTCATGTAGTAGAATTGTTTTTCAGAGAAGTGGTGAGACTACATGGTTTTCCAAATAATATAGTTTCAGATCGGGACACTAAGTTTGTTGGATATTTCTATTGCACATTGTGGAAGAAGTTGAAGACAGATTTGAAGTTTAGTTCATCACATCATCCATAGACTAATGGACAGATAGAAGTGGTGAATAGGAGTTCTGGGAATTTGTTGAGATGTTTCGTTGGAGACAAGCCAATAGGATGGGATTTGATTTTACCATAGGAAAAATTTGCATACAATAATTCTATCAATAGGAGCACTGGTAAATCACCATTCTAGATTGTATATGGAAGTAGTCCCAGAAATGCATCAGAGTTGAGGAATATAGATAAAGGAGAGATAAGTAGTGTTGAAGCTGAGGATTTTGTAGAACACTTGAAGAACATCCATCAGGAGGTGAGGAAGCATATTACCAAGATGAATGCATAGTATAAGGCTAAGGAAGATGAGAAAATAAGGCATAAGGAATTTCAGGTTGGAGATGAAGTCATGGTTCATTTGCAGAAGGAGTGATTTCTAGTTGGTACATATAACAAGTTGAAAATGAAGAAATTTGGGCCATGTAAGATATTGAAGAAGTTTTAGGAAATGCCTATGAGGTAGAATTGCCTGCTGAGCTAAATATTTCACCAATATTTAACATTTCAGATTTGACAGAGTATCATGAAGGAGGTGTTGAAGATGAGATCATAGCAGTACAGTGGATTATTCTAGCAACTATTTTAGCTACTAAGGAGATTGAGGATATACTGGATAGTTGTGTTGGCAGAAGCACAAGGAACAAGACCTATGAAGAATATTTGGTCAAATGGAAAGGATGACCTATTGAAGATTCATCATAGATGACAAGGGAGGGGGTTAACCACCTTGGTTTTCCTCTTCACACTTGAGTCGTGACAGGGTCACTTCTCAAACTACCCCGAGTATCTAATGCAGGAGCATCCTGGGTGTAAGAGCAATCTTGCATCACCCAAAAATATTTCTAGTTTCTTTTCAATAAGGGCTATGTCATGCAGAGCTTCTATTTTTAGAAATTTACTATTTTTAGTAAGTTTTTTGTTCATGCTCAGAATAGTCTATTTTCTTCCCTAGAGGTTCATTTTGGTTATATCAACTTGCCAGTAAAGTTTCATTGCCAGATTAAGTCTATCTTTGTAGATATTGAAGATTTTCAGTATTGGCAGTAGGGTACATAAACTTTGAACTCAGTTTTGAAGGCTTTAGAGGCCCCGAATGAGGTTGAAACTTCAACTAAATGAGCTTGCTTGATTCAAGAATTGTAGAGCTCTTCATGCCCTTTCCGAAATGGGTTAATAATAGTTAATCGGGTCAACGGGTGATGACTTATGGTCTCCGAAAGTTGGGTCACTTGAAATGGCGAAAAATGATTTTCCTTCAAAATTTTTGTTTGCGTTTCAAAATTTGTTTTGAGCCAACTCTAATGTAATAAATTGTAAAATAAAATAATTCTAATTTTGGTCAGCCTTATTGGCTAAAATTATGGAACCTTCTCAGGTGGTGAAAAATTGCCTATATAAGGAAGGTTGTAGTGTTGTCTTGGACAGTTCGGAGTAGTTCAGAGTAGATCTGGGTAATAATTCAAGGCTTTGTCCTATAGAATATTGTAAGGGAAAATGCTCATGTGGCTTTGCATATTGTAATTCTGAAATTTGTAATTCCACATTTATGGAGATAATAAGAAGGCCATTTTATATTCTTACAAATTATTGTTGTTTCTCTATTTCTGTTATGTGTTTGTGGCATTAAGGGGAGCACCCTACATCATCATGCTCTAGAAGTAAGAGAAAAATGCTTTATTGATGTTCAGATTGTCCAGTATAAGGGTGTTGTGTTATGTGATATTGTGAAGATGAATAATTGTGATATCTTGCTCGGTAGGCCCTGGCAATATGATTGTGGAGCTATGTATGACTATGTAAGAAATGTGTTTACTATTGAGAAGGATGATGGAAAGTTATCCCTAATGCCTTTTTTGCATACAACATTCAGTAGGAGAAGCTCGAGTATTGGTAACCAAGTTGAGATTGTGGATCTAAAGAAAATGAATGATCAGTATGGAGAACAAACTTGTAGACTTAAAGAGACAAAGAAAGCTAAAGTGGAAGAGTATGCAAGATCTAAAGGTGGAGGACTTGTATGTGAAGAACCAGCTCAGGGTTTATGTGCTAAATCCTAGAATATGTTCTTCTCACATATGAACATCTTTTCGAAACTGGGGTGTCTAATGGAGGGGCATTCTAGGGTACTCGGTGAATCTACATGGGAGGTGTATGTTTGGCTGATGTTACTCAATTATAGCCTTGACCAATAGTCTTAGTCATTGAAGGAAGCTCAGTCACTGAAGGGACTCAGTAATCTCTGGTGCTTGGTGAAAGTGTTACTCAGTGATGCCTATGGTGCTCAGCTGACACTGGTGCTTAGAGATGCATGGCATTCTTGGTTATTTCACTATTTCTCGGTAGTTATGGTTTACCGACTGGAGTTTTGTGTGATTTGTTGGGCTGATTTGGTGCATTTATTGTTGGTAGCTATTGTTACAAGATGACATGTTGTATTAAATTTTTGTAAGGCTATTTTGATGCCGACTTGTATTGCATTTAATAATTATTGGGGGGAGTTAATGGTTTCATCTAGCTAACTTGTGGCCGATGATTAGTATTTATAGGATTTTTGGGTAGATGTTTAAGAGAGGAGGAGATCATCATTAGGAGGGTAGAAGTTTATGACTTGGAAGACTTAGCGAATCAAATCTAAGGTTGTGAAAGGTGGAGTTGGTGAAGTTGTGGAAAAGATCTTGCATGATCTTGTAGATCAGATTTTCATTTGATAGTTTGTAGTTGCAGAGCTAGTGGTTTGCACACTTGGAGACAAGGAGATTTATTGGAGGCTTGCAAGATCAAGTTTAGATTTGGCTTAGGATTTCCATCAGCTTCTGATTGTCTTCAGGGCTGAACTAGCTAAGATTGTATTAGATCTATTTGGATCTTGCAGAATTTTTTCTAATTGTAATTGGCCCTAACTTGGAAGGCCTTATAGCCAAGCATGTTAATGAAAAATGGTGTTGAACAATTATTTTGTTATTTTTTTTTTAATTATTCTTCTATTTTGTTCTGAAGTTGCAAGGTTTTGACTATCCTTAATTGGATCCACCATCCTTAACTATGTCATCCATGCTCTCTCCTCCCTTTTGTTTTGAATTGCATATGTCTAATAGGGATAGATCTCAACTTGATGTGAAGCAATGAAGTTGAGATGCCCCTAGTGATAATAGCATGGTCAATTTGTATCTTTGAAAGATTAATGATAGATTATTCCTACCCCCTTGGGATCAAAATCAAAATGATGTTGAGGAGATGCAGAAATGAGATAAGTTTGATCAAATCCAGATTAGATAGGTTCCAAGATGATTGATGATCAATTCAGAGAGATTAGAAAATAATTTGGACCAAGTCTGACCCCTAAGAGATGATAATTTACCCCAATTTGAATAATTTTGACCAAAAAGGTATAGCATTAGAATTAGGTCAAAGCAAGTGATAATGAAGAAATATGATCAATTTTTGCCTCAAAGGATGAAAAGATAAGCCTCAGAAGAACAACAAAATGAACTTGAATTTCTATTTGGATCTTGAAAATGAATTGAGGATACTGAAAAAGGATGACCAAATTTGTTTGATAATGATGAGACAAAGACTCTCTCCTTACTCAATGCAAGATGTAAAGACTAAGATGCAACCTAGGATGAAAATGCAAGTGCAAAGAACAGGGATCTTACTTGGTCCTTATTTCATCATCGAGCCTTTTTAAGGAAAATCCCAAGATCATACAACCATCCCTAGTGCAAGCGCAACTATGAATATATGAATATAATCTATATCAGATAGAATGTAGGAAACTAATGTATGCATTAAAGACATAAACATCAAGATGAATTAGGTTAAGTTTCTAGTTAATGTTGCAATATTACACCAACATCAAAGCATAAGTACCAAGATAACCATGAGTACATTCTTGTGTAAAACAAACACAATGCAAACAATCAAGAACATAGTGAATAGTTGTAAAATGGAATCACACCTATTCAAATGTAATGTATGGGGGAAATATGAGATCCACTCCTAAATCCAAATTCCTAAAGGAGAGATCCAATTTGATCAACAAAAAGGTTAATGCACAATTGAATCAATCTATGGAGAATATGAAAGAGAGAGAAAAATCCTATATTTCCCTATGGAGAATTATGCTTGAAATCTCAAATAATTGAAATACAAGTACTAACCTCAAATTAGGGAAAATCTAGAAAATGCCAATTTCTGATGTCCGTGTGTACTTTCAAGCAATTTTGCAACCTATTTCAAACTGGAAATGCTAAGATGAAGAAAACCTATAAATCTTTTGTCTCTCTAACAACAGGTAGTCTTTGACCCTCATAAAAGCTCAAAGGCTAGATTCTTTATTTTAAGGTTGATTCCAACTTTGTTCATAGATCTTAGAAGTTCTCTGAAAAGGGTATCCAAATCCGCTCTCAAATATGAAATTCCACACTTGTACCTACAAGAAAAAGAGGATTTTGTTTGTATGGGGGGTTTTCCTTGGTTAAACCCTAATTTAGGAATTAACCTTGAAATTGAATTAAAATTTAGTGTGCGTAAACAAGGCAATTGAAACAATTCACCTCTCTTATGTTGAAGTCCTTGTAGTGGATTCAAAATCCTCAAATCCACAAGTAGGGATGCTCCAATGGATGTAGAACGAATGTAGGATGTCTCAAATCAATGTCATTTGATCTTCACCACCAATCTTGAATTTATCTTTGCATATGAGGAGGCTTGGATGAATGTAGAAGGATGGATCTTCAAGGGGGCTCCAAAGAGATTTAATCCTTCAATGGCTAACAATGGATCTCCTTGATGGATGAATGTTTGAACACTTGAATGCTTGAATTCACTTGCTTGCACTTGAGAGATTTCTCATGAAATTTCTTGAGAGATGTGGATGTGTTCTCACAAAACTTGATGAAGAAAATGAGGGAGGAAGGCCTCCTTTTATAGTGAACTAAGGCACAATCTTCTAGAGGGGCCACCTCAGAGAATTAAATCCAAATTAGGTCCTAACCTTTAGAAAATATACCTAGATTAAATGCAATTTAAGTATGTACCATTCTGAAACCCAAAATGGTCGACTTAGAGGCGGCAAAACAAATATCCTTGAAACCTGACACCCAGAAATCAAGGAAATTTGAAATCTGGACAGGGGGTCAAGGATGAGCTTAAATCTAACCTAGGTCAGGGTCGAGGTCGACTCTAACCTAGGTCAGGGTTGAGGTCGAATTTGAACCATAAGGTTGACTTTGACCTTGTGGTCAAAAACCTTAGGATCCTGACCCAGAATGCTAGCAAATGTAGATATGAAGTGAAAATTAGGTGCAGAGGAAAGAAGAATAGGGGGAAAGGCCAGATACATGCAAAGACCTGATCAAGGCACTTAACATGACCCAAAACCACTTACTCAGAGGGCTAAATGCTCTTATCATGGAAGTGCTTCCATTTTAAGATGATACACATAGTTTAGACTCTCCTAAGAGTTCAAATGATTCAGGTCGAGGTATATGTGACATTCCAATCATGATGGAGGCACTTATCATAAACACTTGATGCACCAAACATATAGGATCATCAAAACCACACCCACAAGAAGAAGACACAGATACTATGTCCCATGCCCCTAGTCCTCTAGTCAAGTGACACCTCAGAGAGACTAAGGAGAGAAAATCAATGAAAAAAATCAATAACTGAAAACATACAAATAAAATATCATTAAGAATAGCACAGTCATTTAAGTTTAAGTGAAGTGTAAAGCTTGTCACTAATATTTCTAAGACTTATGCTTGCAAGTGCGATAGAAATATATGACTTGGACTGCTAACAAGGTTTTGGTTCAAGATAAGTTATTTGGAAAGTATTGAAAAACACTCAATCTCTAAATGGGGTAGTGTTTATATATATTGGTGTGTCCTAGAAACAATGATGGCACATAATTTCTCCCTAATGAGACTTAAATAGAGATCGGTTCCAGACTATAGAAACAAGTGTTGTGAAAGTCAACTACTTCATGGCCAAAGCCACAAGCTAATAGATGGATCACAAAGGTACAAGTAGCACCTATTTCTAGGTTTTCACCACTTGAAGGACTATTTTTGCTACCATGAAGCCTATTATCAAGTTTTCACCAAGGCACTTTTTTCTTGTTTTTCAATTTTTTATTTTTATTTTTTATTTTTTTTATATACATCAAAGCACCTGTTTGCTAGGTTTTCACTAAGATGATTATTCTTTTCAAGACTTTTTATGATTTTTATTATTTTCTCAAGACCATATATCAATTTTTTTGAATTTTTTCAGGATCATATATCAACTTATTTTAATGTTTTCAAGATCATATACCAATTTTTTTGAATTTTTTCAAGATCATATATCAATTTTTTAAAAAAAAATTAACGATCATTTGTGTGTACAAGAACTCTAGATGAAGACAATTTCATGCATAGAGTTTCTTCATGTGGAGAGTATTGATAGGCTCGGGGAGTTTTTCTCCTTCTTGGGTTGAGAGATGATAAGCATCAATTCCAAAGGAATCTATAATTATATAAGGACCTAGCTAGTTAGGTTCAAACTTTCCTTTCTTTTCATGATTCTGTTGATCTTAGGATTCACTCTTAAAACTAGATCACCAACCTCAAAATCTCTATGGTATACTTTCTTTTTGTATCTTTTTTACATTCTTTTCTGATATAATCTCATGTAATCGAACACATCTTTTCTATGTTCATCTAGTAGTTCTAGTTCTTGGATGTGTGATATGTGATAGTCTTCATCTATTACAATCCATTTTAGGTAGACTCTAAGTGAAGGTATTTCTTCCTCAATAGGTAAGATAACTTCAACCCCATAGATGAGGTTAAAAGGTGTAGCTCCCATTGGTGTGTGTATGCTTTTTCTATAATCTCATAATGCAGGATTGATTTGAAGATGCCAATCCATTCCAAACTTACAAAAAATCATGTGCAAGATTTTCATAATAGTCTTATTTGATGCTTCATCTTTTCCATTTCCTTGAGGATAATATATGGATGACCAATGTTGTTTGATCTTAAATCTCTTACATAATTTTTTCAGGTATTTGTTCTTGAATTGTCCTACATTATCAATAATTATAGAGGATGACACACCATAGCAACAAATTATGTAATTTAGGATAAATATGGACACCTATTTTTCTATAGTAGTAGAAAGTGGTACAAATTTAATCCACTTAGTAAAATAATCAGTAGCAGTGATGATAAATTTGTGTCCTCCTGATGAGTTTGGATATATCTGACCTACTAAGTCAAAGCCCCACTGTTGAAAAGGCTAATATGTGATAGATGGAATAATCTCCCTACTTGGAGAATGTATCAAATTTCCATGCATTTGACACTTATTATAGGATTTAGCATATCTAGTAGCATCAGTTTGCATAGTAGGCTAGTAGTAACCAATCCTAAGTAGTTTTCAACCTAGCACAAGGCTACTAGAGTGAGACCCACATATTCCCTCATGGACTTCATCTAATGCATGTTCAGGTTCATATCTCTCTAGACATCTAAGATGTGTTCCATGTAGACCCATCCTAAAAAATTCACCAAAAATGATGGTATAGAGAGAGGCATTATGAATAAGTTGGTGTTTTTCATTATGGGTAAGGTTATCAGGTATAATTTGATCATGTAGGAAAGATTATATTTTAGCATAGCGGTAGGAGTCATGACCAACAATAGTACAAATGAAGTCATTATTAGGAGATTCATATGAGGGGAACCATTAATCTTCTATCTAGAATTAATATTGAGATTTATGTTCTTGCAACTATAGAATGGAAGCATGTGTAGCCATACCAATATTAGTAGTTTTTTCTCATCTCTAGGAATCTATTGGAAGGTCACAAAGATAAATTAGTTCTTAAGATCATCAACTATTTTCTTATAGGGTATCATCTTATCATCCTTGGTTTTATATTAATTATTTATTTTATTGATGATGAGATGCGAATATCCAAAGATATTTAATTGAGTAATCCTCCACTCAATAGCCAATTTGATCCCATCGTTAAAACCTCTTATTTAGCAATATCATTTGTGTAAGGGAATAATAACTTGTATGCTTTAGGTATGGTGTATCCTTGAGGTGTGACAAAGATAAATCTAGCACCCAAACCATTTTTTGTGTAGGATCTATCAAAGAACATTTTCTAGGTGCACTCAGTTACGTACATGATAGATGAATCAGGAAAATCAATTTGCATAGGTGCATTATCCTATAAAGGGAAATCAACCAATTGATCATCAATTTCTTGTCATTTTATGGCCTTACAATAAACATACTCAATGTCAAATTTAGAAATAATAATCACCCATTTAGCTACTCAACCAGTAAGGGTAGCTTTACTTAGTAGATATTTCAACAGATAAATTTTTGCTGCAAGCTATGTAGTATGTGCCAACATATAATGTCTTAGTATTTGGGACACAAAAACCACTACAAGGAAATATTTTTCAATATTGTTTTACTTGATCTAATAAGATACTAATGTTCATTTGATGTAGTAGATAGCTCTTTCTTTTCCTATCTCATCTTCCTATGCCAATAATTCTCCTAAGGATGTAGATGTAGCCAAAATGTATAGAATAAGAGGATTTTTAGGAATAGGAGGCATCAAGATAGGTCAATTTGTCAAATATTCCTTAATATAATTCAATCTTTTCTCACATTATTCACTCCATACACACTTAACTCCTTTATGAAAGTTCTTGTTAAATGGTTGTGCTCTGTCAGCAAGTTGAGAGATGAACCTCCTAATAGGCTGTAGGCATCCTTGTAGAATTCTCATTTGACTAATATTTCTCAGTGGTGGCATATCCATGATATCTTGAACTTTTTTAGGATCAACCTCAATTCCTTTAGCTGATATGATATAACCAAGTCATTTTCCAGAGGTAACCCCAAATGCACACATTTTAGGATTTAGTCTTACTTAAATTGTTCCATATGATCTTAGATTAATCCCAAATCTCTAATATGTTTGTTTCTCTTATGAGACTTAGCCAAGGTTTCATCAACATAATCCTCCATAGTTTTATGCATCATGTCATGAAATATTGTGTTCATAGCTCATTGATATGTAGCTCTAGCATTTTTAAGTCCAAATGGCATAACATTCCAACAAAAAGTTCCCCATGCACAAGTGAAAGTTGTTCTCTCTTAATCTTCAAGAGAAATTTTGATTTGGTTATATCTCAAGAATCCATCCATTAAAGAATATATCTCATAGCCTTCTATCATGTCCACTATCATGTTAATATTAAGGAGTGGAAAATCATACTTATGCCATGCTTTGTTTAGATCTCATAAATTAGTGCATACTCACATGGATTTATCTAATTTAGACATAGGTACAATGTTGGATATCCATTCATTGTAATCAATAGCCCTTATGAATCCATCTTGAAGGAGCTTTTCTAGTTCAAATTTGATAAGGAGAGCTACACGTGGATGCATTTTTCATATCTTTTGTTTCGTAGGTTTAATACTAGGAGCTATAGATAAGTGATGCATCATAATATTAGTGTCAATCCCTAGAATGTATGAATAAGTCCAAGCAAAATTTATCTTTTTTTCTAGGAAGAAATATGTGAATTGCCTCTTCTCTTCCTCTTACAAAGACTGAGCTAAGTATATGATGTGAGGTACTTCATCTATCCTAATATTGACTGGCTAAGTAGGTTCTATCAAAATTGATGATCTTTCTTGAAAGTAGCTAGTTAGACTACAAGGTATCTCATCTGTAGGTTCCTCACAAAGGTTTTTACCCTTAGATACGTCTTTTCTTTTTACTATTTTTTTCTTTGTCACCTCCACAAAGTGGTTTCCGCCATTAGAGTGCCTATTCTTTTTTACGTTTCTTTTTATTTTTTGACTAAGATATTACTTGATGTCTGAATTAGTCATACTTGTTTCTGGTTTGCTAGTGGAAGAAAATATAGGCTCAAGAGTGTTTAAGTAGTAGGGAATCTCATAGTCATTTTGAAAGATCAAGAGCCCAGGCTGTTGTTTTTGTCGTGACCAATCAATAAGGTTGGGATTAATAAGTGAAAGGGATGCAGAAGGTTCCAAAGTATTGATGCGGTGGGAATCATTTCTAGTGACAAGTAATTAAGAATCTATAAGGTTCCCTTTAGAAATATCTAAATTGATAAGACTCCTAGCATTGTCAACTTAGTAAACAAGAATGATATGTGGATCTGACTCATCAAACACTACAAGTGACTCATATTCTACCTTGAGTTGATTAGTGTAGTAGTGAATGACATCAATTTCTACCTCTATAGAAAAAAGTGAGAGAGAATCCCACTCATATTCCCCAGAGTCACCACTTTTAGTTCTATGTACCAATCTAGAAATAGTTGCATGTATGTGTTCTTCCTCAGGATCTTCAATATCAAAAGCGTAGTTCTGGTGAGAAGTAAAAACTTTAGAGGTGTGGTCAGTATCTTTTTCAAATTCTCCTCAAAGGAGAGAAGTAGAGGGGAGAAAATATTCTCTCTCTTGATAAATAGTGTTAATGGGTTCAATTTCCTTTTCAAACTCTTATGTGTCATATGATTCTTCATCTAGAGAGGGTCCATTATTAGTAGTAGAAATTACTAAACTATTTTTTTCTTTAGACTTACATCCCTCAATAGTACTTAGTGGTTTAGTATGAGCATGTTTCTGATCACTCAAAGGACCATGACTTGAATATGCCATTTTGGCTAGAAACTCATATCCCTTTCCATATTTATCTGTTATAATTCCAGTAGTAAATATAGAAATCTTAGTGTCTTCTCCATGGTATATCCATTCTGTAACAATTCTTTCTTCATTTTTATATTCCATAGGAGCTGAGGACTGAAGAAAAGTTCAATAGATAGTCACAATGGAGGAAGATAATTTCATATCCTTAGAAGGTTTACCATAAGACCAAGGAGAAATAGGAAGTGATGCAATAGAGTCCAACTGATATTTCCCCATTCCAGTATTCAAAATTTTCATTTTCCTTTTGCATTCATCTAGTGTGCTTTTAGTTTCTTTAGTTGCTCTATTATGTGGTACAAAAGTTTCAGCAGTGAGAGAATAGACTAACATAGTGTTATCCCTTGGAATAGAAACCTTAGTGCTATTATAAGGAAACTTGATACATTAGTGATATGTAGATGGAATTGCTTACATGTCATGTATCCAATGTCTTCCTAGAAAGATGTTATATGCAAGAGGTAGATCTAGAACTTGGAAGACAACATCTTTCTCAACTAGAACTACTTGAATAGGAAGTACAATAAAGCCCTTATAAGATCTTTCTTCTTCATCATAACCTATAGTTATGATCTTTCTCCTAGGATTGATGGTGTGTTTAGAGAAACCTAACGGTTGTAGAAATTTGTATGTAAAAATGTTCAGCCTTGCACCTCCATCTATCAACACATGCTTGATGTTGGTTTTATGGATTTTGACATCAATGTGTATAGCTAGATTGTATGAGATGGTTAACAATGGTCTGGAATCGATGAATGTCAATATCCTTAGGAACATTTGTCATGAGTAATATTTTCTCTAGGATCTCCTTATGAACAAGGGAAAGTTGTAACAACTCAAATATAGATATATGAGTAGGAGTATGTTGCAATTGGTCCACTAGACTATAGTTTGACTTGATTGATGTGGATGTGTGCATAGAAGATGAGGTCCTTGACTATCTAGGTGCTGACTACTTGGAAAAATGAGGGCCATTCAACACAATTTTTTTTATTGACTTAGAGTCACAACATTCAAGTGTTGACTTGGTGGTCAGAACCTCCTTGGAGATTGATGACATGGCTTAACTGCCTCTTGTGGATCGGGTTAAATTTGACATTTGTATTGGGCATTGATAGTTCAAGCTTTTGGTGCAATGGAAAATAATTCCAAAAATTGGTATCAGAGCCTTGGGTCATGGGTTCGAGTCTCCCTTTAGTGGGTACTGAAGGCTCAGTTGGTGCTAAGGGGGAGATTGTTGACTTGGTGGTTAGCACCTCCTTGGAGATTCATGACATGGCTTAACCACCTCTCGTGGATCAGGTTAAATCTGACATTTGTATCGGGCATTGATAGTTCAAGCTTTTGGTGCAACGGAAAATGATTCCAACATCAAGTTCTCAGTATATGTATGTGTTAGAGATTCAACTCCTTTCAAGATAATCATAGTCTATTGTATTTGTGTGTTCTTAGTTTAAAATTCATAAGACCATGATCGTGTATAAGAAGAACCAATACCCCTAAGGATAATCTAAGGTGATTCATCAATATCCAAGTCATATCCTTCCTTCTTACCCTTGAACCTAACCATGTTTATGCTCTCATAAGCTGGTTCAAGCATGTGTATGACATTGTCATTATCTGTGCAAGTGTAGTTTATCTTAGTTCCCCCATCCTTTATTTTAGATCCTTCTTTTTCTTACTTAGGTAGTGGTTTAGTATAGACCTTGTGATTAACATTAGTCATGTGTCCATCCACCCCATTGTTCTTATCATGAATAAGGTCTTGCATGAGGTGTTTAAGTATCATATAGTTGTCATTTTTATGACCTTTTCTCATGTGATAGTTGCAATAATGGTCATCGTTCCACCACCTAGGCTTAACTTTGGGTTCATAAGATTTTGAATTGTCTGGTAATGTGATGATATTGTTTTATGCCAAATTTTTGAACATCACTTCAAGTGAGTCTCCTAGAGGTGTAAAAGTGTGCTTAGGTTTGGGCATCCATGATGTTTGACCCTTGCTAAAGTAATTGGACCTCTTTAAGTCATAATGTTTGGAATCTTCTTGTTGTTTGGTAGCTTGGATTCCACTAGTCAAATTGAAGATAGCTTCTTTGGGCTTGTTTGTAGGTGTGTCAACTATACCATCATTCACTACATGCTTGTTTTTGTTCCATGATTGTGATTTACCCTTATCTTTTCTATTGTTATTGTTGTGATTTTAGTTTTTTTGGTTAGACTTGTCCTTTTTCAAACTAATTTAATAAACCTTCTTGACTATAACATCTTAAATTCATAGGGAACTTTCTATCATCATGTCAAATGTGGCAAATATTTTCTTTCTAAGCTCATAGTGTTATTCAGGAACAAGGTTATTAATAAAAATATCAATCTTCTCAATTTTAGGAATTTGTCTAGGGTAACGTGAATAAAGCTTCCTCCATTGTTGAAGGAAAGCCACAAATCATTCCCTTTGGAATTGTTTAATATTTCATATAGCATGGTGACAACATGTTGAATGTTGTAAGAGTATTGTTTAATGAATCTTTACACTAATTGGTCAAATGACTAGTTAAGTGGAGGAGATAGTTTAGTGAACCACTCCATAGCTTGACCACTAAGGATCCTAGGAAAGAGTCTCATAAGATAAATTGGTTCATGAAAGAATTTCATACTTAGTGCACAAAAATCCCTAACATGGACATGAGGATCTCCACTACCATCATACTTGTCATATTTTGGAAATTCAACCTTATGAGGAAAAGGAGGTATGTATAAATATTTTTCAAAAGGAAATGAGCATATAGCCTCAAGTCAAAATGATGTCCTTGGTTGTTCTTTATCCTTTGTCAAGTGTAGCATTTATTTCTTCATCTCTTCCATTTGTTTCTTCATAACCTCTAATTCGGATGATTCCTCTTTTTTTTATGAAGTTCTCAACATCAAAGTTGTGAGATAATTTAACTCCTTATGAGGCTAAGTGCATGAAGCATTTTTCTTTGTCTTGATTTAAGTTCAATTTCATGAGTTTTTTCAAATGTTTGTCTTGTTTGAATTGTAGGATGTCTTCCTCGATTATCTCAACATCTGAATCATCACTCTGTGAAACATGTCTAGTGTGTTGAGAGACATGTTTTGAGCCATGTCTAGAGGTGTGATGATCAAACTCTTGGTCCAAATGTTCTTGATTTCCTTGTCCAAAGTGTTTGTCTCTTAATTATTTCAAAAATTCATCCATCCTCCTATTTTTCTCTTCCATAGTTAGGGTGTAAGAAATACCATTTTCTAACCTAGATGAGAATAGTGTAGACTCACTAAAGGTTTTAGTAAAGGGATCAAAATCCCAAGGTTTAGGCTCTTCTCTAGGTGATTTGTCAAAGTTTTCCTTGGGTTGCTTTCCTTGGTGGATATGATATCTAGTTGTAACTGGCATGAAAGAATATTGTTAATAGATAAATAGGATGACTTAGAATGACTTGATTTTAAAACTAGGTAAGAAAAGTGTCCACTTTTACAAAGTGAAAAAGCGTAAAAAGAGAGAAAAGATAACTTTCCACAAGATTCCCAAGTTGCGGGTAGATGCCCTATGTATGAAACTTGGGAAAAAGAAAAGATAAGATAAAAGTATCCAAAAGAGATGATAAGAAGAGGATGGACAAGTAAACAATCTACTAACTAAGAGAGTAGTCAAGATATCCAAGAAATATTTTTTAGCTAAAGGTTACTCCTAACTTTCTAGAATGTACCAGATAATAGGAAGAGCTAAGGATAATAATGGAGAAGCTATGTTGACAATGTTTAAGCTTAGTTTGAAAGTTTGACTTTAAAGGATTGTGATGGTTGACTGACAAGTTTAGAGTACTTTCTAGACCAAGCTTGATTGTTTATGTTGAAATAAAATTATGTGAACAAGAAATAGTATTCAACCAATACAAAAAGGGACAAAGCAACCTTGCGGATACAAGCACTTGTGAGGTCTAAAGTTTGTTTTCAATAATCCAAGAGCATCAAGTGTATGTTCACAAATATTTCCATGAGTTTCAACACAAATAAAAGACACATCAAGCAAGAGATACCTAAAGGAAATTGCTAGTATCAAAACATTTTCCCACAACTTGGTATTCCTTAGCCTCACACAAAGTGATGTTGGCCTTTTTCGAAGACTATGCACATTGTGGATCAAAAGAAGAGTCACACAATGCTCACATAGAAAAGGTTCCCAAATGCCACATTCATTCTTTAAAACATCCAAGTGAATACATATGGTGAGTGTAAATCTTCAGGTGATCCAGGTAATCCACTTGGATAAATCCTTGCACAAAGATTATGATACTTTTAGAAGTAAATAGGGAAGCCTCTAACTTAAGGTATCTAGTAAGGACCTCTATTCATGGTTACCCCTTATAGTTCTGCAAGAATATTTAAATCATATAGGCCTACAATAACTCAAAGAGTATATTCTCACAAGAAAGATTGAGGCCTCTCAGCCCTATTCAAGTTGAATGTATCCCCCTTATAGTCTTGTAAACAAGATTGAGACCATAAGGCCCTACAAGTGTCTAAACAAGTATAGTCTTGCAAGCAAGATTGAGGAAACTAGACCTTGTGCATGTTGAAATATTAGGAATAAAAATAACCATGCCTTCCCTAAGGAAGCTTTTGATTATAGTGGGATGGACTAGCTAGGTTCGCTTGTTCCCCACTTGGGTCGTTCCCAAAAGATTTCTCTCTTGGCATGCCCTCTAAAGGTAAATGCAAGAAAGTAAAAGTGGATAGCTAATGGAGGTCTAGATTTATTATTCTAAAGAAGAGAAGAACATACTCCCTACTCCATAGTGTCTCCCAAACACATCAAGCACATGTTCATTTACCAAAACCAACCAATTAAGCTATGTGCCTATGAAAAAAAATAAGAAATGATAATAAAAGGCACACATTAATTTGTATCTCCAAGGCTATATACTCATAATTGACTGATTTTATCATGCATTGAAGTATGTGCAAATAAAGTGCAAGCTAATCACAAAATGTTTTTTTTCTTTTGACCTAGTTAACAAGATTTGATTTGTTCTCTATCATTTCAGACCCAAAAGTAAAAATGCAAAGAAAAGACCCCTTTTAAAAATCTGAGAGCTTTCCAAAAATGTAAAATTTTTAGAAACATCCCTTAATTTGTTCCCTAGAGCCCCATTTTACCAAAATAGACCAATTTTCACAAATTTACTATTTGAGCCATGTTCTTGCATCTAAATAAAAAACACAAAGAAGTAACACCCTATATAATTCTCAAGCCTTTCCAAAACTATAATTTTTTTCTGAAAAATTTGCTGAATTGTGACGAGAAATAAATTTTCATGAAAAATTAATAAAAAATTATAACTCGGAGTAAAATGATCATAAAAATTTGATTTTCAGACTGAGGCACCTTTGATCAATCCCCAACCTGCTAAAATAATATTAGATAAAAAGACCAAGCCATTTGGAAGATATGACCAAATCTTTCAAAAACTTAGGGTTTTTTCCTTCAACTCAACCTACACAAGGGTTAGCCTTAAAAATAAAAGTGAGTATCCAAAATTTGTGGGTTGGCCCCATGGTTGGCACCGAAAAATGCAAGGCCAAAAGGGTGGTCACTTCTATAAACCCTTATATCCAAGAGATCCAATGAATTTGGAGTCTTAGAAGATGGCTTATAGCTTCCTATCCATAGTGTGCAAGAATCATGTAGATAAAGATGGTTGCTCTCAAATGAACCTAATAAGCAAGATCCCTACAAGTTGCACTATAGAATGCAAGATTCAAGTAGATATCAAGAAATGAGAGTGCAAGTATCCAAGATCTCCATGACGAATGCAAATGAAAAGTAATCTAAGATGAGATGCAAGAGATGCAAGATTAAGCTAGGATGAAATGTAAGAGTGTAAGGAAAGTAAATCTAAGTTAACAAGATGAAAGATTACTATCAATACTAATTAGACTAGATTAAATAAGCTAAATGAAAGAAAATAATAAATAAAGATAAGCTAAATGATAATGCAATACCTCAAGATGCAACATAAGCTAAGATGCAAGGATGAGCTAAGATGAAAGAATAACGAGAACCTAAGATGCCAAGATGCCAAGATTCCCCCTAAAGATGCAAGAATGAGGAGAGAGCCTCCTTTTAAAGAAAATAAAAATGAGCAGTCGGTCAAGATTAAGATAAAAAAGAATGAACAATGGTGGAGATTAAGTATTGGTTGATCCATGTTCTCAAGTATATAAGAGGAAAAATACAAAGGCTAAGATTAAGAGGCAAAAGAATGTGTGGTTGAGATAAAGAGCCAAAAGCCTTCTTCAAAAGTCAAAAGATTCCATCTCATTGGAAAGTGTGTTAGGAATGAATGCTAAAGTGTTTGGCACCCATTCTATAGCAGTTGTTGTTTCATTCATGACTATGATTGTCATTGATGTCAACATAATGTTTTACCGAAAACTTGCAGAGAAGAAAAAAATGTTTTGATTAGCGCACGTGGGATATTGTAGTTGGAGCTATGTGACATTGAGGATATATTATTTGATATGTTATATGTCTATGGTTAAGAGTGTAGATAGTAATTCTTTTATTCATGAAAGTTATGATCATTTTGGTGGAAGCAGTATTCAGGCAGTGTTCCTGAGTAGTGATTTTTGGCAATCGGATGATATCTCTTAATTGGGATGGAATCTGGCTTTGCGCAGTTAAAGGTAAGTTAGAGACAATTGATAGTGACATGGATGATAGTGCAAAATTTGAAGTCACAGGAGTGAAGATTTATTGTATTTGGAAGCTGACAATTTTATGCAATTTTGTTGTAGCGTGTGGAAACATTTATTTTGTAATTATTTGAGTGTGGTATAAAGGAAGGAATGTATTTCCTTGTTGAAGGAGTAGATATAGAATTGAGATTTGATGTGGTATGCATGAAATGAAGAAAAGAGCTAAGAATGAGAGCGGAATTGTGAAGGAAGACATCCAAAGTACAGAGATCTAAAACTGAGATCTGATGTAACAGTGAGTGTGGTTTGGCACAGACAGGGAAGAGGTTATTGTTACCTAATTTTTACTTTTCCATACAAATTTGGTCAGGCTGTATTTCATCCGAGGGTCTATTTTTTATCCTGTTGAACACTCTGAGAAAATTCCATGGCCTTGTGTCCTCTCCCCTTCTGGTCTCTACAAATCTTTTAGCTCTCTGGTCTGCAAGCCTTTCAATTCAAAAATGTGACCATTGGAAAAAAACCCCAAAAGCCAAAAAACCCTAAACCCTTTAGCCTGTTATATTTCACCGTTACCTTTTTGGTCACTTAAGGGCTTCATTTCTTCATGTGCACTTTATTTTCTAACTGGTCACAAGATCTCCTATTCTTGGCGGTTAAGTCCTTAACATCCAACAACCTGGTGAGCAGTTACTATTTGTTTGGTGGTCCCAGTTCTAAGGTAGTTAAGATCTGAGCAAGATCGATGGCTATCGTTATACCATTGGGTGAAGATGATGCCTTTTTAAGTATCATGGTATAAGGATGGTCGTTGATCTTCATTTCAACACAGCGCTTCAGTTGTCAGTGGGTCCACTGCCAGATAGTCCGAGGTGTTTTCTCCTGATTGGTCATGGGACTATGATGTGGAAGTTTGTCAGTGGGCCTGAGGTCTTTGGCTTTTGAGGTAGGTTAAAGCTTAGATAGAATCTACGATTGTCGTTATACCATTGAAGATGCATCATGTTTAGTATCATGGTATAATGACAACCGTCTGATGAAGGATTAAGGATGTTATGGGTCTGATGTGCTACCTAGTGCTAACATGCTCGATTCTTATTAGCTGCTAGATAGAATAGTTGGCATTTGTTAAGTGGGGTCTATCTTTCCTGATGGTTAAGTTGTGGTATGATCTTGCGGTTGTCGTTATACTGCTCAAATAAGATGTGTGATGTTTAGTGTCACAGTATAGCGACAACCATCCAATGAAGATCTTAGTGGGTCATGGGTCCGATGTGCTCCAATTTTCCAAGGTGTTCATTTTTTATTGGCTTCCTACCCAATAATGATGTGGCCGATGACTTTTCGAAGGGGCTTGTAACTGTTACAAAGTTGGTCTGGGCCATTCAATTTGCCAGGAAATGAATGATATCAATGGTCGCATTTTAATTTCAATCAGTTAGCCATTTTTTTTCAAATTTAAATATCTTTCATGGGGTTTCTTGCTGGTTCATTACTGTTGGTTGAATGCAAGGTCGAGGGTAGCTTAGAATTGATGTTTTCAGGATAGTTGCAGTTGGGAGGATGATGAAGAGGATCTGATGGCCACCGCTTGCTGATTTCCTAGGGTACCATGTCGGTGTTCTTGTGCCGAAGAAGCATTAAAGGTTGGTGCCACCTTTGGCCTTCTGTACTTCAAAAATACAAATATCTGTAAGGATCAGATTTGAGCATTCATGATAGACTTAATTCAGTAGAGACAGGGTCATGGTTTTGGCATGAGGTTTTCAACTTGTAGAGGTGGACATGAAAACATGATATCTGATCAATTGAGATATTTTCATGGACATTTATGATCATAATTGATAGAATTAGGGTTGGCTATTATTTTATGAAAATCTGTAACCCTAGTTAGGTTTTTGCTCCTGCCTGCGTGCATTTAGGGGAGATGTATATAATGTTTTTGGAGCTTTTTAGAGCTTAGAGTTGGCAATTGTAAAGGAGAATTTTATCTCTATGGAGTTATCTATAGCATTCTTTCTACCCTCTAACTTTCTACAGTTTGTAACTTTCATTGGAACTTTAGATATTGCAAAGGTATTTTGTGACATTCTTTCTGTCCCTATGCCTTCTTGTCTAAATTTTCTCTTATTGAGTTCATTATAAGCATGTTTTCAGTGATATCTTAGGGTTCCTAATCCCTCTTTCTTTCTACAACTCTTGTGTATTCCTGTGGATGCTTTGATTTGAATGATCTTGTGGGTATTCTTCAACCCCCTAACAGTCTGTCTCATTCCTATACCTAGTTGCAGAAGTGAATGTTTGTTTGCAGACCCTTCTATGAAGTATTGATGCAAGCCTATTCAATAAGTTGTGACCTCCTAGACCTAAGTTCATGCACTAACTTCATCCTCCATACTGCAATTCATACCATATTTTTGGTGTATCACCTAGTAGGATAATTTGCTTTCAATTATTTTACCTTTCATGCACTCCTTCTATCCCTTTTCCCTTCAAAGAATTTACTTTCCTATCAAAGAAGCAAATTAAGGTGATTATCCGAGAGGAACCATCCTATAACTTGGAGGTCTCATCTTAGTTAGCATAGGTCCCACAACCTGGAGATGATTCCCATGTTATACTAGGTTATCAAGACCAAGAGAGCTTGAAACAAGGGTGCAAACTTAGTGTATAACATTTTTGGCATGCCCGATGGGACTAAAGTTTAGATTTATGTTCAAAGGTGTTACTAAGATCATATTCAAATTTAGAAGACACCCCACCTTGGGCATAACATTTCTGGCACACCCGGTGGGACAACAAAAGAAGTTCACTTTGAAATATTATGCTATCTTTGATATACTAATTGCATAATATAGACTTTTAGAAGTTTTCCATCAAGTATATCTGGTGACTCCATTGATTTCATAGATCTAGGCTAAATTTGTTCAAAGTTTATGAGAAAAGTTGAGACTAGAAGCTCAAAGCCTACTGAATTTTTAGAGTTGCCCTTAAAAAGAGGCTACAAAGGTAGATCAACTCAGAGAACATCTCCTACAAGGAGAGTACAGTCTACACCACCTGATACTTTAGAAAGGAGACCTTCACCCTTTCATCTCAAAAAAAGAGGAAGATCTCTAACCCGAGATCTAGAAGAAGATTCAAATCTAGCATCCAACACAACTCACATAGTTGCTACTCAGCAAGTTTTAGCTCCTACAATGGCTAGATAGTTTGCTTTTGCACCTTTCAACCAAGGGAGTCCATTGAAATTTTCCCAACATCATGATGTGCCCTTGGTGGCACTAAAGAGTCTACCTAATTTCACAGGTGAAGGACAAACTATAGCTTTTGAGCATATAAGAGATGTGACCACTATCTACAGCATACACAATATAACTTAAGAAGATGTGGCCACTAAGCTATTAGCAGCCTCTCTCAAAGGTAAGGCTCTTGAATGGTTTAGAACATTAACTGTTAGCTCCATTACTTCATCGGATGAATTAGGAGACACATTAAGTAAGCATTTTGAGGATAAATCAGATAACTTGTCTTTGGTTGAGCAGTTGACAACCATTAAAAGAGACCCTCAAGAACAAATGACAGATTACAACAATAGATTCCTCAAAACATGGAATAGAATTCCAGTCTCAGTGAGGCCATCAGTTGACCATGCTTTCCTATATTTCTTACAAAGTTTGAATGGTCAAATTTCTATCATGATCCAATCTATGGGTGGTACCTCCTTACCCCAAGCTTTTGATATAGCTATCAAAGCTGAAAATTGTTTAATCCAGGTAGGTATGATAGCTAGAAGGCCACCCATGCCCATCTTTCCTAGCCTTCAGCCTATTGCACCTGCACAAGTGCCCCCATTAACTCATGTTGCCACTATATTAGCACCTCAAACTAGTACTAGTGATCAAGAGCTCTTAAAAAGTTTCTCTCAAGAGCTGCAAGAGATAAATAATAGTCAACAAACTAGTCAGCAAGAAATGACAAAATGCTACAGACTTTAACTAAAGAGGTTACAAATCTAAAGAGGCAAGGGCAAGGAATCAGACCACCCTTTCAGCCACAAAGCCAAGGTCCTAATCAGCAATATCAAAATCAAGGATAGCCTTATCAACAAAATAGGCCACAATACCAAGGAGGGTATCAAGGACAAAGGCAAAATTTTAATCAAAGACCATTCCAACCATACAACCCTACACCTCTTAATTCTACAAATTTGGTTAGGGACATGGTTCCTAGTCAAAATAATATGGCTATGGATGAATGGTGTTTCCCTTGTAATTAGCCTCATAATCAGGCTACATGTTCAAATGGATGATTGAACCAAGCACTGATGGTTCAAAATGCCTCACAAGCTCAATCAGAAGCTTCTTCTAGTGGATCAATTCCTCAACAAGAACCATAATATAATGAGACTACTATCTTCAATTGGGAGCAACAAGACTTCAAAGGAGTCATTGGTGAACCTTCCATTGCTGCCAACACAAGGTCAAAGAGAAGAGCTCAAGATATGGAGTGAGTAGACTCTGGGATTAAAGCCACTACATCTGCAGAGCCAATACAACAAGCTACACCCATCACATTCAAGAAGGCTCTTGTCATTACAAGCAAAGAAGGCTAGACTCTCAAAGAGGTGGAGCCTATCATAGTAAAAACACAACAAAGAGTACACACTGTGGCACCTTTCAACATTGTAGACAACATGAAGAAGGTGAACATTACCATGTCTATGTGGGACTCTTTGGCTATTCCAGGGCAACCTGAGATTTTGAAGAGGGCTATCATTGAAATGACAACTCCTCAGCATACAAAAGAAGCTACAAAGCTAGTGTTGGTCAACACTGATCAAGAAAAGGAGGCTCTAAGTTGCAACTCCAAAGCCAATCCCATGCAAGGTAGGAACTCAAAACCACCTCCCTTTTATGTATCCTTAATTATTGGAAAATCCTTAGTACATAATTGTATGGTAGATAGTGGAGCTACTAGTACTGTAATGCCCAAAAAAGTGGTTGACCAATTAGGACTTAAATATGAACCCCTCCAAAAGAAGGTTACACAACTTGATGGATCCTCAGTCGACACTATAGGTGTGGCTAAGGATACCAGTCTAATCCTTCATGCTAGTCCTCATTTCTCTATCCTACTTGATATATACATCATAGATCTCCCTGCCTTATTCGCCATATGTCTATCAAGGGATTTTACAACCAAAATAGGAGGCTACCTTTCTTCTGACTGGTCTCACATGCTTTTTCACATAAGATATGGTACCAAGGTTACCATAAAATCTAAGTCATTAGCAACACATCATATAGAGCCATATGTGTCCAATGCCATCAATGCAAGTTGTCCCATATTTGATGATAGTGATTTCCCAACTATCAGAGAAGCAAACACTAAGATAGAAAGTATCCTTGATATTTTCCTTGATGAGCTAGAATCAGAAAAGGTTTTTGAAGCACAAGAAAATATCATTTGGAATGCTGGTTTGGGAAGTTATTTGATACAAGAAAGTGGATCCATAGAACCAAACCTTCTCAAAGAGGAAAGTGATTCAAAGGATCATAGCAATCAGGTTTGGGAATTGTTTTTTGATGGAGCTAGAAGTAGACACGGTTCTAGTGGTGGTGCCATGCCAGTGTCTCCAAAAGGAGAAAGATATTATATAGCTTTTAGATTTAGTTTCTCTTGCACTAGCAACATTGTAGGATATGAAAGCCTTGTAAATGGATTGGAATGGGCTAGAAAAGGAGGGCTCAAAGCCCTAAAAGTTTATGGTGACAGTGAGTTAGTATTCAGCCAAGTGAGAGGGATAAGTGCGACCAAAAATGACATCTTGAAAGCATACAAACATAGAGTTTGGGATGCAATTGAAGACTTTTGTGCTTTCAATATTGTTGCCATCCCTAGGAAGCTAAATAAAAATGCAGATAGATTAGCTGCTATTGGATCTCAATATGACATTCCTAATAGTATTTCAAAGGAGGAGACCCAATAGCATATAAAAGTGATTGTTAGACCTTCTATCCCTGATAATGATACTAATTGGAAAGTGTTTGATGATGATGAGCAAATTCTATAATTCTTGTTTGAAGAGGATGTCTTCTCAGAGCATAACCAAGATAGATTATTGCAAAACTATGGTGACCAAGTGATACAACTTAAGTCTAATAAGATGCCTAGAGGTCTCATCACCTTAGAGACTACCTTCAACAAATATGATCAAGTTAAGAAAAATAAAGCTGGCCTGGTAGTTCAACAAGAGAATTGTGTTGAATTAGAGTTGGAACCAGGTAAAAGTTTACAATTTGGAAAAGTAAACACTGATTCAGAAAAGTAGGCTTATACCCAATTATTCAGAGAATTCAGTGATGTTTTTGCATGGAAATATGAAGACCTCAAAGGTTTTAATCCAGCCCTTGCTTAGCACACTATTGAATTAGAGCCTAATGCCAAACCAGTAAGGAAAAAACAAAGGCCTGTTAATCCCAAGCTTGAGCCACTTATGCATAAAGAAGTGCTCAAATTGATAGAAAGTGGCATCATCTACCCCATCAAGCATACTAGTTGGTTTTCCAACCTTGTTCCTGTAAGGAAGAATAATGGGGAGTTGAGGTTATGTGTTGACTTCAGGGATCTTAATAGGGCATCTCTAAAAGACCACCATCCATTACCCTCTATGGAACAAATCTTACAGTATGTCTCTGGATCCAAGAGATTTTCATTATTGGATGGCTATTCAGGATACAATCAGATCTTGATCAATAAAGAGGATCAATACAAGAAATTATTTACAACCAAGTGGGGAACCATGGCTTATTAAAAGATGCCCTTTGGTTTGTCAAATGTAGGTGCTACTTTTCAAAAGACAATGGATATGGATTTTAAAAGCCTCATGTACAAATTTGTACTAGTCTACTTAGATGACATAATTGTCTATTCTAAACATGCAACAAATCATATCAGACATCTGAGGAAAATCTTTGAAAGATGTAGAGAGTTTGGGATATCTCTTAATCCCAATAAATGTGTGTTTGTAGTTCATGAAGGAAAATTGCTAGGATATATCGTATCCAAGAAAGGAATTAAAATAGACCCTGAGAGAATTGTAGCCATCCTAGAGCTACCATTTCCACATCATAAGAAAAGTCTCCAATCTTTCATAGGAAGGATTAATTTTGTTAGGTGTTTCTTGCCTAATATTGCAGATTTATTGAAGCCTTTAATAGCCATGTTAAAGAAGAGTTCAACTTTCAGCTGGACTAAAGAAGGAAAAGCCAATTTCTAAGTTATCAAAGAAGCCTTGACTAAAGCCCCTACTCTATTAAACCCAAATTTTAATAAGGATTTTATCCTTTATGCTTATGGAGGTCAGGATGCTATATCTGCTATGTTGACTCAAGAAAATTTAGAAGGGTTGGAGCAGCCTATTGCTTTCTTCAACAAAGGTTTAGAAGAGTATGAACAAAGGTACTCTTTTGTAGAGAAACATGTACTTTCTATAGTGAAGAGCCTTAAAAAGTTTAGATATCTATTGACCCATAACAAGGTACATTTGGAGGTTACTCATCCAAGTGTCAAAGAATATTTGCTTTCCAAGGACCTAAATGAGAAAAGGGTTGGTTGGATTACCAAAGTAATGGAGTATGACATTGATATCCAAACCACCAAGTTGGTTAGAGGAAGAGGTCTTTGTGAGCATTTGGCAGAGGATGAAATTTTAAAGAAAATAGGGCAAATAGATGCATCTCTAGTTGTGCATGATTCAGAGGAACATGCCAAGGCATCAGGTTGGTTGCCTAATATGGTTCATTACTTAAAGACATGGCTATGTCCTACAGGCCTAGATTCAGCAAAAAGAAGATATTATAGGTTACAATCTGTCCCCTTTGTGCTGATAGATGAGTTTCTTTTTAGAAAGGATCACAATGGTGTCCTTTTAAGATGTATTGATTCAGAAAAGATAGCTAATGTCCTATTTGAATTTCATGATGGACATTCTGGAAGTCACTTTTCTCCTAGGACTACTACTTTTAAAATCATGAGGGTTGGATACTATTGGCCATCTATCTTTAAGGATAGTCATGATTATGTGAGAAAATGTATCAAATGTGCTATGTTTGCAAGAAAAGAAAGGCTTGCAGCTCTACCCCTTCAGCCAGTCAGAATAGAGAAACCATTCATGAGATGGGGCATTGACTTTATTGGTATGATCAATCCTCCATCTAGTGCAGGACATAAGTGGATAATCACTGCAACTAATTATTTCACTAGATGGACAGAGGCAGTTTCCTTAAAAGAATCAAATGAGAGTGTTGTCTTAAGTTTTTATGATGATTTAATTCATAGATTTGGCACTCTAGATTCCATAATATCAGATAATGTTTTAGCATTCAGAGGTCTTAAAGTCTTAGAATCGGCAATCAAAAATGGCATCTATCTGAATACTAGTTCAAATTACTACCCTCAAGGCAATGGTTTGGCAGAATCAACTAATAAGAACTTGATTAGAATAATCAAGAAAACTCTACAGGACAACCAAAGAGATTGGCATTCTAAGTTGAAGTCTACCTTATGGTTAGATAGGATTACCCCAAAGAAGATTATTGTGAATTCTCCTTATGTATTAGTATATGGTAAAGAGGCTAAGTTTTCCATTTCAATTGAATTGCTAGCTTTGGACTTGGCCACTCAATATGCCCTGTTTAAGGAAGGAGATCCCTTGCAAATCAAGTGTGCTCAGCTGATGGAGTTGGAAGAACTCAAAGATAAGTCCATGAAAGATATGGAGTTCCATTAGATTCAGACAAAGAGGATTTTTGATAAAAGAGCCAGGGCTAGAAGCTTCAAAGTTGGAGATGTAGTTCTCAAGTAGGATGAATTTAGATCAAGGCCTAACAGACAAACAAAGTTTGATTCCTTTTGGGGTGGACCATTTGTTATTACAGGATGTAAGGGGCCTAATATTTTTTAGCTATCAAATCTTGAAGGAGATGCCTTGCCTATTTTAGTTAATGGTTTCCACTTGAAGCCTTGCTTTGAGGTCAACCCTTCCTTGTAAATGTCTATAAATATGTTTCCTATTTTCTGTCCCTGCTTTCTAGTTTAGTTTTCCTTCTTTCCAAGAAGTGCCCGTGCACAGTCTTGTCCCTCTTGTTCTAGGTCTCTCTCTCTTTCAAGAGTATTTTTTCTCAAAAGATGTCTCCTATGCCCAATGGAATGCATTAAGGCCACTGATCAATGTCTAGTAGGTTGACATCCAGCAGAAATTGCCAAAATGTTACCTAATTTTTTCTATTCCATAAAAATTTGGTCAGGCTGGGTTTCATCCAAAGGTCTACTTTTTATCTTAGTGAACACTCTGAGAAAATTTCATGGCCTTGTGTCCTCTCCCCTTTTGGTCTCTGCAAATCTTTTAGCTCTCTAGTCTGCAAGCCTTTCAATTCAAAAATGTGACCATTGGCAAAAAACCCCAAAAGCCAAAAAACCCTAAACCCTTTAGCCTGTTATATTTCATCGTTACCTTTTTGGTCACTTAAGGGCTTCATTTCTTCACATGTGCTTTATTTTCTAACTAGTCATAAGATCTCCTATTCCTGACAGTTAAGTCCTTAACATCCAGTGACATGGCAAGCGGTTACTGTTTGTTTGGCAGTCCCAGTTCTGAGGCAGTTAAGATCCGAGCAAGATCGACGGATATCATTATACCATTGGGTGAAGATGATGCCTTTTTAAGTATCATGGTATAATGATGGCTGTTGATCTTCATTTTAATGCAGCACTTTAGTTTTCAATGGTTCCACTACCACATAGTCTGAGGTTTTTGCTCCTGATTGGTCGCAGGACTGTGATGTGGAAGTTTGTCAGTGGGCTCGAGGTCTTTGGCTTTTGAGGTAGGTTAAAGCTCAGATAGAACCTATGATTGTCTTTATACCATTGAAGTAAGATGCATGATGTTTAGTATCATGGTATAATGAAAACCATCTAATGAAGGGTTAAGGATGTTGTGGGTCTGATGTGCTACCTGGCGCTAACATGCTTGATTCTTATTGGCTACTGGATAGAACAGTTGGCATTTGTTAAGTGGGGCCTATCTTTCATGATGGTTAAGTTGTGGTATGATCTTACGGTTGTCATTATAGCACTCAGATAAGATGCGTGATGTTTAGTGTTGTGGTATAGTGACAACTGTCCAATGAAGATCTTAGTGGGTCATGGGTCCAATGTGCTCCATTTTGTCGAGGTGTTCAATTTTTATTGGCTTCTGACTAGTGATGTGGCCGATGAATTTTCAAAGGGGCTTGCGACTATTACAAAGTTGGTCTAGGCCATTTGATTTGCCAGGAAATGAATGATATTGATGGTCGCATTTTAATTTTGATCAGCTGGCTATTTTTTATCAAATTTAAATATCTTTCATAGGGTTTCTTGCTGGTTCATTAGTGTTGGTCAAATACAAGGTCGAGGGTAGCTCAGAATTGATGTTTTCAGGATAGTTACAGTTGGGAGGATGATGAAGAGGATCTGATGGCCACCGCTTACTAATTTCTTAGGGTACCATGTCAATGTTCTTGCACCAAAGAAGCATTAAAGGTTGTTGCCACCTTTGGCCTTTTGTACTTCAAAAACTACAAATATCTGTAAGGATCAGATTTGAGCATTCATGATAGACTCAATTTAGTAGAGACATGCTCATGGTTTTGGTGTGAGGTTTTCAACTTGCAGAGGTGGACACACAAACATTATATTTGATTGGTTGAGATATTTTCATGGACATTTATGATCAGAATTGATAGAATTAGGGTTGGCTATTATTTTATGAAAATCTGTAACCCTAGTTAGGTTTTTGCTCCTGCCTACGTGCAGTTAGGGGAGATGTATATAATGTTTTTGGATCTTTTTAGAGCTCATAGTTGGCAATTGTAAAGGATAATTTTCTCTCTAAGGAGTTATCGATGGCATTCTTTCTACCCTCTGACTTTGTATAGTTTGTAACTTTCATTGGAACTTTAGATATTGCAAAGGTATTTTGTGACATTCTTTATATCCCTATGCCTTCTTGTCTAAATTTTATCTTATTGAGTTTAGTATAAGCATGTTTTCAGTGATATCTTAGGGTTCCTAATCCCTCTTTCTTTCTGTAATTCTTGTGTATTCCTGTGGATGCTTTGATTTGAATGATCTTGTGGGTATTCTTCAACCCCCTGACAGTCTGTCTCATTCCTATACCTAGTTGCAGAAGTGAATGTTTGTTTGTAGACCCTTCTATGAAGTATTGATGCAAGCCTATTCAATAAGTTGTGACCTCCTAGACCTAAGTTCATGCACTAACTTCATCCTCCATACTGCAATTCATACCATATTTTCGATGTATCACCTAGTAGGATAATTTTCTTTCAGTCATTTTCCCTTTCATGTACTCCTTCTATCCCTTTTCCCTTCAAAGAATTTACTCTCCTATCAAAGAAGCAAATTAAGGTGATTATCCAAGAGGAACCAGCCTAGAACCTGGAGGTCTTATTTTAGTTAGCATAAGTCCCACAACCTGGAGATGATTCTCATGTTATACTAGGTTATCAAGACCAAGAGAGCTTGAAACAAGGGTGAAAAATTAGTGTAGAACAATAACATATTATTCTATTGAATAATGAAAAGATTATTTGGATAGTGAGTTCAGTGATCTTACCCTAAAGCTATTTGAGTAGTGGGTCCTTCTATCTTCCATAACTCTTAACAGGGTTAAAATCTTTTAACAGGGATTCAAAATCTCCTAATAGAGATTTATATGTACTAAATGTATTTCATAAGACTCCTAAGAGATTCCATCCTTTCACAAGGAATATTCATATTAGTGCATCTTTTGTGGGCATCATTCCCACTAGGGTTTACTCTTTGATCAAGAGGTTCCCTAGTCAACATATCTTGTGTTATTGTGTAATTGTGTATGAATATCTTTCTATGGTTGGTAATTATATTGCTTACATGGTTTAATGTTGTTGAAGATGATAAAAGTTATAATTATCTGATAACTAATTCACTGCCCCCCCCCCCCCCTCTCAGTTATTTTGGTAGACTTTACTTTCTAACAATTGGTATCAGAGCAACAAGACCTTAAAAGAGAAGTTTAATAGCTTAAGGAGATCAATGGAAAATTTTTGGATAGAAAGCCCTAAGTTTGATGGAGTAAATTTTGATAGTTGGAAAGAGAAGATGAAGACACATCTATTATGTTTAGGACCAAGTTATTGGTTGACTACAAAGAATGATAAGACTATCATTGAAGAAGATGATCTTGAGACATGCTCTAATGATGAGATAGATCTATTCATGTGTAACATACTTGCAAGAGAATCACTCTTGACAACACTTCCGAAGAATGAATATAGTTAGGTAAAATGTTTGAAAAAGTCTCATGAAATTTGGAAAGCTTTGCACTCTATTTTTGAAGGTGATGAAAATGCAAAAAGAGCTAGATTACATAATTGGATATGTGTATTTGAAGATATAAGAATGTATGAAGATGAATCTGTTAAAAGCTATATTGGTAGAATGTCAGAAATTGTTGCAAGGATAAAATCTTGTGGAGGAACAAAGATATAGAATGAAGTGATATGGAAAATTTTGAGGACATTGACTCCTGTATTTAAGCAGACAACATAGATGATTGAACAAGTTATACCTTGTACTACAAACTTTACAAGAGAGACTCTTCTTGGAAGATTGGAAGCAGCAAAAATGAACTTGAGGTTATCAGGAGACTTACCTAGAATGGAGATAGCATTCAGTGCTCTTAGTGTTCACCCTACATTGTCAAGAAGCATCAATGTGAGTGGAGATTATGCTAGTAGTAGCAGATCTAGAAATGAAGAAGACAAGAAGATTGAAGAAGGTATTGCCTTGCTTGTGAAAAGAGAACCAGATGGTAAGAAAAATTTTAAATGTTGGACTTGCTAATGATGAAGACCTTGAAGCTAGTATTGAAAGAACTTTAAGTAAAAGTGATACTGAGAATAATGATGAAATAGGATTTGTAGCAATTAAAGAAAAAAATTTTGAAACGAATGTTAAGGAAGAAAAAGCTTTAGTTTCCCAAGTTAAAAAGAAAGCTGATTGGATTATAGATAGTGGTTGTTCACATCATATGACTGGAGATATGAAGAAGCTCATAAAGTTTAACAATTATGATGGAGGAGTTGTCAGAGTTGGTAACAATGTACTTTGTTTGATTAAAGGTATAGGATCTATTACTCTTGATGGAAAGACTAATACTGATGATGTTTACTTTGTGGATGGATTGAAACATAATCTTTTGAGTGTTGGATAGTTAGTTGATAAGGGATATCAAGTTTGATTTACTGAGAAAACTTGTGTGATAAAGGATAAAGATGGAAATCTGATTGGAACTAGATCTAGAACTAGAGGTAATGTATTTCAATTCAATCCTACTGAGATGACATGTTTGATTACTAAGATTGATGACAGTTGGTTATGGCATAGAAGGTTTTGTCATATAAACTTTGATAATATTGTGAAAGTGAGTACTACACTTGCAATAAGGGATTTGCCTAAAATTATGAAGCCTACTAACATGATTTGCAAAGAATGTGTGATGGCTAAGTAGAAGAGAAGTTCATTTCCTAGTAAGAAGTTCACAACGGTAGAAAAATTGGAGATTGTTCATACAGACTTGAGTGGTCCTACCAAGACTAGAGGATTCTATGGAGAAAGGTATTTTATGATTCTTATTGATGATTTTACAAGAATGATGTGGATTGCATTTCTGAAAGAAAAATATGAAGCATTTGATAAGTTTAAGATTATTAAGAACAAATTTGAGAATGAATCTGGAATGAAGATTAAATGTTTGAGATCTGATAGAGGTGGTGAATTTACTTCTAGAGAGTTTAACACTTTTTGTGAAGTGAATGGTATTAAGAGACAGTTTTCAGCCCCTAGAACACCTGAACAAAATGGTATTGTAGAAAGAAGAAATAGATCAGTAACTGAAGTAGCAAGAGCTATGTTATTTGAGAATGATTTAGCAAAGAAATTTTGGAGAGAAGCAGTGAATACAATAGTATATACAATGAACAGAGTACAAATCAGAGCAAACACAAACAAGACACCTTATGAATTATGGTTTGGACATGCACTCTGAATTAAGTATTTTAGAATTTTTGGAAGCAAATGTTATATAAAGAGAGATGATGATATTGGAAAGTTTGTGATGTAGGAGCATCCTGGGTGTAAGAGAAATCTTGCATCACCCAAAAATATTTCTATTTTTATATTCAATAAGGGCTATTTCATGCAGAGCTGCTATTTATGGAAAGTTACTATTTTTGGTAATTTTTGTATGTACTCAGAATGATCTGATTTCTTTCTTGGAGGTTCATTTTAGTCATATAAGTCTGCCAGCAAAGTTTCATGGCTAGATCAGGTGTAGTTTTGAAGATATTGAAGATTTTCGGTATTGGCAGCAGGGTACAAAAACTTCGAACTCAGTTTTGAAGGCTTTAGAGGCCCCGGATGAGGTCAAAAATTTGGGTGACGGGCGCTTGCATGGGTCAAGCCTGTAGAGCGCTTCATGGCGTATCTGAAATGGGGTTATAATAGCCGATCGGGTCAACTGGTGATGACTTATGGTCTTCGGAAGTTGGGCCACCTGAAATGGCAGAAAATAATTTTCTTCAAAATTTTTGTTCGGGTTTCAAAGGTTATCTTGCGCTGACTATGATGTAATAAAATGTAAAATAAAATAATTCTAAGTTTGGTCGGCCTTATTGGCTAAAATTCTGGAACCTTCCTAGGCGGTGGAAATTGCCTATATAAGGAAGGCTGTATTATTTTCTTAGGCAGTTCAGAATAGTTCTGGGTAGTAGATCTGGGCAATAATTCGAGGTTTTGTCCTATAGAATATTGTAAGGGAATGCCCATGTGGCTTTGCATATATTGTAATTCTGAAAGTTTGTAATTCCACATTTGTGGAGATAATAAGAAGCTGATTTTCTGTTCTTGCATATTGTTGTGGTTTCTCTGTTTCTGTTATGTGTTTGTGGTATTAAGGGGAGCACCCTTCATCAAGTGGTATCAGAGTAAGTTTTCTTGAGTGTGTAAACAGATCACCGACTGTGAGGCAGTTTGCACCAGGACCGTGGTTAGGGTTTCAGCGCGCATCGCGAAAATGCCTCCACGAAGAGAACGTGGCGGAAGAGCTGGTGCTGTGACACCTGAGGTTAGAGAGCTACAGAGACAAGTGTGAGCATTACAAGAAGAGATTCGCAGAGAAATGAATCTTAATGTCAGAGATGAAAGCGAGGATGAAGCCGAAGAAGAATATCAAGAAGGAGAAGTTGAAATTGTGAACCAGGAGGAAGAAAGACTTTTTCGAGTGATTTCCAAGATTGGGAAAAGACCTAAGATTGAGGTTCCTACATTTTTTGGAAATCTTAACCCAGAGGAATTGATCGACTGGATCAATGAATGTGAAGAATATTTTGAGTATGAAGATGTTGAGGATCCTGATAGAGTCAAATTTGCAAAGGCCAGACTTAAAGGTCATGCGAAGATATGGTGGCAAGAGATTCAGTTGGAGCGAAATAGAAGGGGAAAGGAGAAAATCATGAGATGGGATCAGATGGTGGAAAAATTGAAGTGACAGTTCATTCCTATTGATGATGAGCTTGACCTACTGAAGAAAATACAGAGTTTGAAGCAAGCAGGAAGATCTGTTCAGGAGTATACAGAGGAGTTCTATAGACTTCTCATCAGAACAGGCCATGCAGAAGCTGATAAGGAGAAAGTTGCCCGATACCTTAATGGGTTAAGGCCAAGCATTCAGGAGGAGCTGAATCTGGTTCGAATGAACAGTATTGAAGAGGCATACCAATTTTCCCTAAAAGTAGAGGAAAAGCTGAACAAGAAGTTTGAGAGCAGACAAAATGGAAGAGGTCGCGGTGAACGATCTAGTGGACGGTCATATGGTGGTCGAAATGAAGATCTGAAAAAGAAAGACGAGGCCAATAGCAGTCAGAATCAGCGAGGAAATAATTCCAATCACTTCCAGGATCAGAATAATAGAGATAAAAGAGGAAGAGGAAGAGGACAAGGATCTGGAAGAGGTGGCTTCTGTGGAACATGTTTTCACTATGGAGAAGAAGGTCATAGGGCATTTGAATGTCCTTAGTGCCAAGGCAGAACAGATAGGAGAAATGAAGGCTAGGCCAGAGTTGCACATGTAGATGAAGATGCCAGATTATCAAATTTTGAAGATGCTGAAAGAGGAGAAACGTTGATTAACAGAAGAGTCTTGTTGAGTAGTGAGAATGAACCTGAGTAAAGGAGGAGCCTATTTCGCACTAGATGTAAGTGTGAGGGTAAATGCTGTGATGTGATTATCGATAGTGGAAGCACTGACAATTTGGTGTCAGAAGAGATGGTGACAAAGTTGAAGCTCAAGAGACAGAAACACCCACATCCATATCGGATTGCCTGGGTGCAGGATGACCACAAAGTCATGGTCAGTGAACAGTGCCTGGTAAAGTTCAAGATCGGCGGGTACCAAGATGAGGTACTATGTGATATCATCTCTATGGATGCATGCCATATGTTATTGGGTAGACCATGGCAGTTTGACAGATGTGCTGTACATGATGGTCGTGCGAATACCTATTCCCTGACAAAGGATGGAGTGCGACATAAGCTAAAACCATTAAAAGAGACTGAAGAAAAATTATGTGGTAATGCAATGATAACTTTTGTTGATGGAATAAATTTTCTAGATGGTATGAGGCATGAGCATGTATGTTTTGCTTTAATTCCAAAAGCTGGTAAAGAGGAAGTAGAAGATGTCCCTGTAGAAGTTGCAGATTTGTTGAATGAGTTTCAGGATATTGTATCCGATAACATGCCTGATGGATTACCACCAGTCAAAAAGATCAATCATCAAATGGACTTGATCCCAGGAGTGAGTTTGCCGAATAAGGTAGCACACAGAATGACACCTGTAGAAAGTGAGGAGTTGAACAGACAAGTACATGAACTGTTACATAAAGGATTGATCCATGAGAGTCTGAGTCCCTGTGCTGTACCAGCGGTATTAGCACCAAAGAAAAATGGAGAATGGAGGATGTGTACAGATTCTAAGGCAATAAATAAGATCACAATCAAGTACAGGTTTCCATTGCCATGAATGGATGATATTATGGACTGTTTGAGTGGAGCTGTGTATTTTTCAAAGATAGATCTAAAAAGTGGATATCATCAGATTCGGATCAGATAAGGAGATCAATGGAAGACTGCCTTCAAGACAAAGGAATGACTGTATGAGTGGTTAGTCATGCCTTTTGGGCTAACCAATGCACTGAGCACTTTCATGCGGCTCATGAACGAGGTTCTGAAAGAATTTTTGGGTAAGTTTGTCATTGTTTACCTAGATGATATTTTGATCTTTAGTAAGACATTGGATGAGCATATGATGCATATTCGTATGGTATTTGAGAAGTTGAGAAAAGAGAAATTGTTGATTAATTTGAAGAAGTGCAGTTTTGTGAAGAAAGAGTTAGTGTATTTGAGATTTTTAGTTTCAGCAGAAGGTCTAAAAATGGACTCAGAGAAGGTACAGGCTATCTTTGAATGGCCTATTCCTAGGAGTGCTACTGAGGTAAGATCTTTCAGGGTTGCAGATGCTCTTAGCAGAAGGCAACTATTGCTGACAGAGATGCAGATTGAGGTGGTTGGGTTCAAGGAACTCAAGAATTTGTATCCAGAAGATCTTGATTTTGGTGAAGCTTGGAAAGCTTGTACAGAACTTGTTACTCTAGACAGGATGAAATGGTTGGATTTCATCATCCAGAATGATATGCTATTCAAAGGGAGTCAGTTGTGCATTCCATGAAGTTCTATGAGGGAGAATCTCCACAAGGAGAAGCATAGCGGAGGATTGGCTGGACATTTTGGTCATGACAAAACCCTTTCTTTGGTTAGTGAGAATTATTATTGGCCACAGTTGCAGGAAGATGTGAAGAAGTTTGTACAGAGTTGCAGAGTATGTCAGATGGTGAAAGGAGTGAAGCAGAATATAGGATTGTATCAGCCATTACCCATACCAGAGAAGCCTTGGGAGGATATCAACATGGACTTTGTTCTTGGTCTACCGAGGACTCAGCGGGGACATGATTCAATTTTTGTAGTGGTTGATAGATTTTCAAAGATGGCACATTTCATTCCCTGCAAGAAGACTAATGATGTTGTTCATGTAGCAGAATTGTTTTTCAGAGAAGTAGTGAGACTTCATGGTTTGCCAAAGACCATAGTTTAAGATCGGGACACTAAGTTTGTTGGATATTTCTGGCGTACGTTGTGGAAGAAGTTGAAGACAGATTTGAAGTTTAGTTCATCACATCATCCACAGACTGATGGATAGACAGAGGTGGTGAATAGGAGTTTGGAAAATTTGCTGAGATGTTTGGTTGGAGATAAGCTAACAGGATGGGATTTGATTTTACCACAGGCAGAATTTGCATACAATAATTCTGTCAATAGAAGCACTGGTAAATCACCATTCTAGATTGTATATGAAAGTAGTCCAAGAAATGCATCTGAATTGAGGAAGATAGATAATAGAGAAATAAGTAGTGCTGACGCCGAGGATTTTGCAGAACACTTGAAGAACATCCATGGGGAGGTGAGGAAGCATATTACCAAGATGAACGCACAGTATAAGGCTAAGGCAGATGAGAAAAGGAGGTATAAGGAATTTCATGTTGGTGATGAAGTCATGGTTCATTTGCGGAAGGAGCGGTTTCCAGTTGGTACATATAACAAGCTGAAAATGAAGAAGTTTGGACCATGTAGGATACTAAAGAAACATGATTCAGGAAACGCATATGAGGTAGAATTGCCTACTGAGATAAATATTTCACCAATTTTTAACATTTCAGATCTGATAGAGTATCATGAAGGAGGTGTTGAAGATGAGATCACAGCAGCATAGTGGAGTATTCCAGCAACTAGTTCAAACACTAAGGAGATTGAAGATATACTAGACAGTCGTGTTGGCAGAAGCACAAGGAACAGGACATATGAAGAATATCTGGTCAAGTGGAAAGGATGACCTGTTGAAGATTCATCATGGCTGACAAAGGAGGAGGTTAGCCGTCTTGGTTTTCCTCTACACACCTGAGTCGTGACAGGCTCACTTCTCAAATTACCCCGGGTGTTTGATGCAGGAGCATCCTGGGTGTAAGAGCAATCTTGCATCACCCAAAAATATTTCTATTTTTATATTCAATAAGGGCTATTTCATGCAGAGCTGCTATTTATGAAAATTTACTATTTTTGGTAATTTTCGTATGTGCTCAGAATGATCTGATTTCTTTCTTGGAGGTTCATTTTGGTCATATAAGTCTACCAGCAAAGTTTCATGGCTAGATCAGGTGTAGTTTTGAAGATATTGAAGATTTTTGGTATTGGCAGTAGGGTACAAAAACTTTGAACTCAGTTTTGAAGGCTTTAGAGGCCCCGGATGAGGTCAAAAATTTGGGTGACGGGTGCTTGCATGGGTCAAGCCTGTAGAGCGCTTTGTGGCATTTCCGAAATG
This sequence comes from Chamaecyparis obtusa, assembly GCA_027943335.1. Lineage (NCBI taxonomy): Eukaryota > Viridiplantae > Streptophyta > Pinopsida > Cupressales > Cupressaceae > Chamaecyparis > Chamaecyparis obtusa. Next base: position 415,895 of record BSBK01005939.1, read on the forward strand.
GGGTTATAATAGCCGATCAGGTCAACTGGTGATGACTTATGGTCTTCGGAAGTTGGGCCACCTGAAATGGCAGAAAATAATTTTCTTCAAAATTTTTGTTTGGGTTTCAAAGGTTATCTTGAGCCGACTATGATGTAATAAAATGTAAAATAAAATAATTCTAAGTTTGGTCAGCCTTATTGGCTAAAATTCTGGAACCTTCCCAGGCGGTGGAAATTGCCTATATAAGGAAGGCTGTATTATTTTCTTAGACAGTTCAGAATAGTTCTAGGTAGTAGATCTGGGCAATAATTTGAGGCTTTGTCTTATAGAATATTGTAAGGGATTTCCCATGTGGCTTTGCATATATTGTAATTCTGAAAGTTTGTAAATCCACATTTGTGGAGATAATAAGAAGCCAATTTTTTGTTCTTGCATATTGTTGTGGTTTCTCTGTTTCTGTTATGTGTTTGTGGTATTAAGGGGAGCACCCTTCCTCAAGTGGTATCAGAGCAAGTTTTCTTGAGTGTGTAAATAGATCACCGATTGTGAGGTAGTTTGCACCAGGACCGTGGTTAGGGTTTCAGCGCGCATCATGAAAATGCCTCCACAAAGAGAACGTGGTGGAAGAGCTGGTGCTGTGACACCTTAGGTTAGAGAGCTACAGAGACAAGTACGAGCATTGCAAGAAGAGATTCACAGAGGAATGAATCTTAATGTCAGAGATGAAAGTGAAGATGAAGCTGAAGAAGAATATCAAGAAGGAGAAGTTGAAATTGTGAACCAGGAGGAAGAAAGACTTTTTCGGGCGATTTTCAAGATTGGGAAAAGACCTAAGATTGAGGTTCCTACATTTTCTGAAAATCTTAACCCAGAGGAATTGATCGACTGGATCAATGAATGTGAAGAATATTTTGAGTATGAAGATGTTGAGGATCCTGATAGGGTTAAATTTGCGAAGGTCAGACTTAAAAGTCATGCGAAGATATGGTGGCAAGAGATTCAGTTGGAGCGAAATAGAAGGGGAAAGGAGAAAATCACGAGATGGGATCGGATGGTGGATAAATTGAAGTGACAGTTCATTCCTATTGATTATGAGCTTGACGTACTAAAGAAAATGTAGAGTTTGAAGCAAGCAAGAAGATCTGTTCAGGAGTATACAGAGGAGTTCTATCGACTTCTCATCAGAACAGGCCATGCAGAAGCTGATAAGGAGAAAGTTGCCCGATACCTTAATGGGTTAAGGCCAAGCATTCAGGAGGAGCTGAATCTGGTTCGAATGAACAGTATTGAAGAGGCATACCAGTTTTCCCTAAAAGTAGAGGAAAAGCTGAACAAGAATTTTGAGAGCAGACAAAATGGAAGAGGTCGCGGTGGATGATCTAGTGGACGGTCGTATGGTGGCCGAAATGAAGATCCGAAAAAAAAAGACGAGGCCAATAGCAGTCAGAATCAGCGAGGAAATAATTCCAATCGCTTCCAGGATCAGAATAATAGAGATCAAAGAGGAAGAGGAAGAGGACAAGGATCTGGAAGAGGTGGCTTCTGTGGAACATGTTTTCACTGTGGAGAAGAAGGTCATAGGGCATTTGAATGTCCTTAGCGCCAAGGCAGAATAGATAGGAGAAATGAAGGCCAGGCCAGAGTTGCACATGTAGATGAAGATGCCAGATCATCAAATTCTGAAGATGCTGAAAAAGAAGAAATGTTGATTAACAGAAGAGTCTTGTTGAGTGGTGAGAATGAACCTGAGCAAAGGAGGAGCCTATTTTGCACTAGATGCAAGTGTGAGGTTAAATGCTATGATGTGATTATCGATAGTGGAAGCACTGAAAATTTGGTGTCAGAAGAGATGGTGACAAAGTTGAAGCTCAAGAGATAGAAACACCCACATCCATATCGGATTGCCTGGGTGCAGGATGACCACAAGGTCATGGTCAGTGAACAGTGCCTGGTAAAGTTCAAGATCGACGGGTACCAAGATGAGGTACTATGTGATATCATCTCTATGGATGCATGTCATATGTTATTGGGTAGACCATGGCAGTTTGACAGATGTGTTGTACATGATGGTCATGTGAATACCTATTCCATGACAAAGGATGGAGTGCGACATAAGCTAAAACCATTAAAGGAGACTAAAGAAAAGGTATGTGGTAATGCAAGGATAACTTTTGTTGATGGAAGAAATTTTCTAGATGGTATGAGGCATGAGCATGTATGTTTTGCTTTAATTCCAAAAGCTGGTAAAGAGGAAGTAGAAGATGTCCCTGTAGAAGTTGCAGATTTGTTGAATGAGTTTCAGGATATTGTATCTGATAACGTGCCTGATGGATTACCACCAGTTAGGAAGATCAGTCATCAGATTGACTTGATCCCAAGAGCGAGTTTGCCGAATAAGGCAGCACACAGAATGACACCTGCAGAAAGTGAGGAGTTGAACAGACAAGTACATGAACTATTACATAAAGGATTGATCCGTGAGAGTCTGAGTCCCTGTGCTGTACCAGCGGTATAAGAACCAAAGAAGAATAGAGAATGGAGGATGTGTACAGATTCTAGGGCAATAAACAAGATCATAATCAAGTACAGGTTTCCATTGCCACGAATGGATGATATTATGGACTGTTTGAGTGGAGCTGTATATTTTTCAAAGATCAATTTGAAAAGTGGATATCATCAGATTCGGATCAGAGAAGGAGATGAATGGAAGACTACCTTCAAGACAAAGGAATCACTGTATGAGTGGTTAGTCATGCCTTTTGGGCTAACCAATGCACCGAGCACTTTCATGCGGCTCATGAACGAGGTTCTGAAAGAATTTCTGTGTAAGTTTGTCATTGTTTACCTAGATGATATTTTGATCTTTAGTAAGACATTGGATGAGCATATGATGCATATTCATATGGTATTTGAGAAGTTGAGGGAAGAGAAATTATTGAATAATTTGAAGAAGTGCAGTTTTGTGAAGAAAGAGTTAGTGTATTTGGGATTTGTAGTTTCAGCAGAAGGTCTAAAAATGGACCCAGAGAAGGTACAGGCTATCTTTGAATGGCCTACTCCGAGGAGTGCTACTGAGGTAAGATCTTTCAGGGTTGCAGATGCTCTTAGCAGAAGGCAACTATTGCTGACAGAGATGCAGATTGAGATGGTTGGGTTCAAAGAACTCAAGAATTTGTATCCAGAAGATCTTGATTTTGCTAAAGCTTGGAAAGCTTGTACAGAACCTATTACTATAGACAGGATGAAATGGTTGGATTTCATCATCCAGGATGATATGCTATTCAAAGGGAGTCAGTTGTGCATTCCACGAAGTTCTATGAGGGAGAATCTCCACAAGGAGAAGCATAGTGGAGGATTGGCTGGACATTTTGGTCATAAAAAAATCCTTTCTTTGGTTAGTGAGAATTATTATTGGCCACAGTTGCAGCAAGATGCGAAGAAGTTTGTACAGAGTTGCATAGTATGTCAGATGGCGAAAGGAGTGAAGCAGAATACAGGATTGTATCAGCCATTACCCGTACCAGAGAAGCCTTGGGAGGATATCAGCATGGACTTTGTTCTTGGTTTACCGAGGACTCAGCGGGGACATGATTCAATTTTTGTAGTGGTTGAGAGATTTTCAAAGATGACACATTTCATTCCCTGCAAGAAGACTAATGATGCTGTTCATGTAGCAGAATTGTTTTTCAGAGAAGTAGTGAGACTTCATGGTTTTCCAAAGACCATAGTTTCAGACCGGGACACTAAGTTTGTTGGATATTTCTGGCATACGTTGTGGAAGAAGTTGAAGATAGATTTGAAGTTCAGTTCATCACATCATCCACAGACTGATGGACAGACAAAGGTGGTGAATAGGAGTTTGGAAAATTTGCTGAGATGTTTGGTTGGAGATAAGCCAACAGGATGGGATTTAATTTTACCACAGACAGAATTTGCATAGAATAATTTTGTCAATAGAAGCACTGGTAAATCACCATTCTAGATTGTATATGAAAGTAGTCCAAGAAATGTATCTGAATTGAGGAAGATAGATAAAGGAGAAATAAGTAGTGCTGAAGCCGAAGATTTTGCAGAAGACTTGAAGAACATCCATGGGGAGGTGAGGAAGCATATTACCAAGATGAACGCATAGTATAAGGCTAAGGCAGATGAGAAAAGGAGGTATAAAGAATTTTATGTTGGTGATGAAGTCATGGTTCATTTGCGGAAGGAGCGGTTTCCAGTTGGTACATATAACAAGCTGAAAATGAAGAAGTTTGGACCATGTAGGATACTAAAAAAACATGATTTAGGAAACGCATATGAGGTAGAATTGCCTACTGAGCTAAATATTTCACTAGTTTTTAACATTTCAGATCTGACAGAGTATCATGAAGGAGGTGTTGAAGATGAGATCACAGCAGCACAGTGGAGTATTCCAGCAACTAGTTCAGACACTAAGAAGATCGAAGATATACTAGACAGTCGTGTTGGCAAAAGCACAAGGAACAGGACATATGAAGAATATCTGGTCAAGTGGAAAGGATGACTTGTTGAAGATTCATCATGGCTGACAAAGGAGGAGGTTAGCCGTCTTGGTTTTCCTCTACACACCTGAGTCGTGACAGGCTCACTTCTCAAATTACCCCAGGTGTTTGATGCAGGAGCATCCTAGGTGTAAGAGCAATCTTGCATCACCCAAAAATATTTCTATTTCTATATTCAATAAGGGCTATTTCGTGCAGAGCTGCTATTTATGGAAAGTTACTATTTTTGGTATTTTTCGTATGTGCTCAGAATGATCTGATTTCTTTCTTGGAGGTTCATTTTGGTCATATAAGTCTGCCAGCAAAGTTTCATGGCTAGATCAGGTGTAGTTTTGAAGATATTGAAGATTTTTAGTATTGGCAGCAGGGTACAAAAACTTTGAACTCAGCTTTGAAGGTTTTAGAGGGCCCAGATGAGGTCAAAAATTTGGGTGATGGGCGCTTGCACGGGTTAAGCCTATAGAGCGCTTTGTGGCATTTTTGAAATGGGGTTATAATAGCCGATCGGGTCAACTGGTGATGACTTATGGTCTTCGGAAGTTGGGCCACCTGAAATGGCAGAAAATAATTTTTTTCAAAATTTCTGTTCAGGTTTCAAAGGTTATCGTGAGCCGACTATGATGTAATAAAATGTAAAATAAAATAATTCTAAGTTGGGTCGGCCTTATTGGCTAAAATTCTGGAACCTTCCCAAGTGGTGGAAATTACCTATATAAGGAAGGCTGTATTATTGTCTTAGGCAGTTCAGAATAGTTCTGGGTAGTAGATCTGGGCAATAATTCGAGGCTTTGTCCTACAGAATATTGTAAGGGAATGCCCATGTGGCTTTGCATATATTGTAATTCTGAAAGTTTGTAATTCCACATTTGTGGAGATAATAAGAAGCCAATTTTCTGTTCTTGCATATTGTTGTGGTTTCTCTGTTTCTGTTATGTGTTTGTGGTATTAAGGGGAGCACCCTTCATCAAGTGGTATCAGAGCAGGTTTTCTTGAGTGTGTAAACAGATCACCGACTGTGAGGAAGTTTGCACCAAGATCATCGTTAGGGTTTTAGCGCGCATCGCGAAAATGCCTCCATGAAGAGAATGTGGTGAAAGAGCTGGTGCTGTGACACCTGAGGTTAAAGAGCTACAGAGACAAGTGCGAGCATTGCAAGAAGAGATTCACAGAGGAATGAATCTTAATGTCAGAGATGAAAGCGAGGATGAAGCCGAAGAAGAATATCAAGAAGGAGAAGTTGAAATTGTGAACCAGGAGGAAGAAAGACTTTTTCGGGTGATTTCCAAGATTGGGAAAAGACCTAAGATTGAGGTTCCTAAATTTTTTGAAAATCTTAACCCAGAGGAATTGATCGACTGGATCAATGAATGTGAAGAATATTTTGAGTATGAAGATGTTGAGGATACTGATAGGGTCAAATTTGCGAAGGCCAGACTTAAAGGTCATGCAAAGATATGGTGGCAAGAGATTCAGTTGGAACGAAATAGAAGGGGAAAGGAGAAAATCAGGAGATGGGATCAGATGGTGGATAAATTGAAGTGACAGTTCATTCCTATTGATTATGAGCTTGACCTACTGAAGAAAATGCAGAGTTTGAAGCAAGCAGGAAGATCTGTTTAGGAGTATACAGAAGAGTTCTATCGACTTCTCATCAGAACAGGCCATGCAGAAGCTGATAAGGAGAAAGTTGCTCGATACCTTAATGGGTTAAGGCCAAGCATTCAAGAGGAGTTGAATCTGGTTCGAATGAACAGTATTGAAGAGGCATACTAGTTTATCCTAAAAGTAGAGGAAAAGCTGAACAAGAAGTTTGAGAGCAGACAAAATGGAAGAGGTCGCGATGGACGATCTAGTGGATGGTCATATGATGGCCGAAATGAAGATCCGAAAAAGAAGGACAAGGTCAATAGTAGTCAAAATCAGCGAGAAAATAATTCCAATCACTTCTAGGATCAGAATAATAGAGATAAAAGAGGAAGAGGAAGAGGACAAGGATCTGGAAGAGGTGGCTTCTGTGGAACATATTTTCACTATGGAGAAGAAGGTCATAGGGCATTTGAATTTCCTTAGCGCCAAGGCAGAATAGATAGGAGAAATGAAGGCCAGGCTAGAGTTGCACATGTAGATGAAGATGCCAAATCATCAAATTCTGAAGATGCTGAAAGAGGAGAAACGTTGATTAACAGAAGAGTCTTGTTGAGTGGTGAGAATGAACCTGAGCAAAGGAGGAGCCTATTTCGCACTAGATGCAAGTGTGAGGGTAAATGCTATGATGTGATTATCGATAGTGGAAGCACTGAAAATTTGGTGTCAGAAGAGATGGTGACAAAGTTGAAGCTCAAGAGACAGAAACACCCACATCCATATCAGATTGCCTGGGTGCAGGATGACCACAAGGTCATGGTCAGTGAACAGTGCCTGGTAAAGTTCAAGATCGGCGGGTACCAAGATGAGGTACTATGTGATATCATCTCTATGGATGCATGTCATATGTTATTGGGTAGACCATGGCAGTTTGACAGATGTGCTGTACATGATGGTCATGCGAATACCTATTCCCTGACAAAGGATGGAGTGCGACATAAGCTAAAACCATTAAAGGAGACTGAAGAAAAGGTATGTGGTAATGCAAGGATAACTTTTTTTGATGAAAGAAATTTTCCAGATGGTATGAGACATGAGCATGTATGTTTTGATTTAATTCCAAAAGCTGGTAAAGAGGAAGTAGAAGATGTCCCTGTAGAAGTTGCAGATTTGTTGAATGAGTTTCAGGATATTGTATCCGATAACGTGCCTGATGGATTACCACCAGTCAGGAAGATTAGTCATCAGATGGACTTGATCCCAAGAGCGAGTTTGCCAAATAAGGCAGCACACAGAATGACACCTGCAGAAAGTGAGGAGTTGAACAGACAAGTACATGAACTATTACATAAAGGATTGATCCGTGAGAGTCTGAGTCCCTGTGCTGTACCAGCGGTATTAGCACCAAAGAAGAATGGAGAATGGAGGATGTGTACAGATTCTAGGGCAATAAATAAGATCACAATCAAGTACAGGTTTCCATTGCCACGAATGGATGATATTATGGACTGTTTGAGTGGAGCTGTGTATTTTTCAAAGATAGATCTGAAAAGTGGATATCATCAGATTCGGATCAGAGAAGGAGATGAATGGAAGACTACCTTCAAGACAAAGGAAGGACTGTATGAGTGGTTAGTCATGCCTTTTGGGCTAACCAATGCACCGAGCACTTTCATGCGGCTCATGAACGAGGTTCTAAAAGAATTTTTGGGTAAGTTTTTCATTGTTTACCTAGATGATATTTTGATCTTTAGTAAGACATTGGATGAGCATATGATCCATATTCGTATGGTATTTGAGAAGTTGAGAGAAGAGAAATTGTTGATTAATTTGAAGAAGTGCAGTTTTGTGAAGAAAGAGTTAGTGTATTTGGGATTTGTAGTTTCAGCAGAAGGTCTAAAAATGGACTCAGAGAAGGTACAGGCTATCTTTGAATGGCCTACTACGAGGAGTGCTACTGAGGTAAGATCTTTCAAGGTTGGAGATGCTCTTAGAAGAAGGCAACTATTGCTGACAGAGATGCAGATTGAGGTGGTTGGGTTCAAAGAACTCAAGAATTTGTATCCAGAAGATCTTGATTTTGGTGAAGCTTGGAAAGCTTGTACAGAACCTGTTACTCTAGACAGGACGAAATGGTTGGATTTCATCATCCAGGATGATATGCTATTCAAAGGGAGTCAGTTGTGCATTCCACGAAGTTCTATGAGGGAGAATCTCCACAAGGAGAAGCATAGCGGAGGATTGGCTGGACATTTTGGTCGTGATAAAACCCTTTCTTTGGTTAGTGAGAATTATTATTGGCCACAGTTGCAGCAAGATGTGAAGAAGTTTGTACAGAGTTGCAAAGTATGTCAGATGGTGAAAGGAGTAAAGCAGAATACAGGATTGTATCAGCCATTACCCGTACCAGAGAAGCCTTGGGAGGATATCAGCATGGACTTTGTTCTTGATTTACCGAGGACTCAGCGGGGACATGATTCAATTTTTGTAGTGGTTGACAGATTTTCAAAAATGACACATTTCATTCTCTGCAAGAAGACTAATGATGCTGTTCATGTAGCAGAATTGTTTTTCAGAGAAGTAGTGAGACTTCATGGTTTGCCAAAGACCATAGTTACAGATCGGGACACTAAGTTTGTTGGATATTTCTGGCGTACGTTGTCGAAGAAGTTGAAGATAGATTTGAAGTTCAGTTCATCACATCATCCACAGACTGATGGACAGACAGAGGTGGTGAATAGGAATTTGGGAAATTTGCTGAGATGTTTGGTTGGAGATAAGCCAACAGGATGGGATTTGATTTTACCACAGGTAGAATTTGCATAGAATAATTGTGTCAATAGAAGCACTGGTAAATCACCATTCCAGATTGTATATGAAAGTAGTCCAAGAAATGCATCTGAATTGAGGAAGATAGATAAAGGAGAAATAAGTAGTGCTAAAGCCGAAGATTTTGCAGAACACTTGAAGAACATCCATGGGGAGGTGAGGAAGCATATTACCAAGATGAACGCAGAGTATAAGGCTAAGGAAGATGAGAAAAGGAGGTATAAGGAATTTCATGTTGGTGATGAAGTCATGGTTCATTTGCGGGAGGAGCGGTTTCTAGTTGGTACATATAACAAGCTGAAAATAAAGAAGTTTAGACCATGTAGGATACTGAAGAAACATGATTCAAGAAACACATATGAGGTAGAATTGCCTACTGAGCTAAATATTTCACCAATTTTTAACATTTCATATCTGACAGAGTATCATGAAGGAGGTGTTGAAGATGAGATCATAGCAGCACAGTGGAGTATTCCAGCAACTAGTTCAGACACTAAGGAGATCGAAGATATACTGGACAGTCGTGTTGGCAGAAGCACAAGGAACAGGACATATGAAGAATATCTGGTCAAGTGAAAAGGATGACCTGTTGAAGATTCATCATGGCTGACAAAGGAGGAGGTTAGCTGTCTTGGTTTTCCTCTACACACCTGAGTCGTAACAGGGTCACTTCTCAAATTACCCCGGGTGTCTGATGCAGGAGCATCCTAGGTGTAAGAGCAATCTTGCATCACCCAAAAATATTTCTATTTTTATATTCAATAAGGGCTATTTCGTGCAGAGCTGCTATTTATGGAAAGTTACTATTTTTGGTAATTTTTGTATGTGCTTAGAATGATTTGATTTCTTTCTTGGAGGTTTATTTTGGTCATATAAGTCTGCCAGCAAAGTTTCATGGCTAGATCAGGTGTAGTTTTGAAGATATTGAAGATTTTCGGTATTGGCAGCAGGGTACAAAAAATTTGAACTCAGTTTTGAAGGGTTTAGAGGCCCCGAATGAGGTCAAAAATTTGGGTGCCGGGTGTTTGCGCGGGTCAAGCCTGTAGAGCACTTCGTGGCATTTCTGAAATGGGGTTATAATAGCCGATCGGGTCAACTGGTGATGACTTATGGTCTTCGGAAGTCTGGCCACCTGAAATGGCAGAAAATAATTTTCTTCAAAATTTCTGTTCGGGTTTCAAAGGTTATCTTGAGCCGACTATGATGTAATAAAATGTAAAATAAAATAATTCTAAGTTTGGTCGGCCTTATTGGCTAAAATTCTGGAACCTTCCCAGGCAGTGGAAATTGCCTATATAAGGAAGGCTGTATTATTGTCTTAGGCATTTCAGAATAGTTCTAGGTAGTAGATCTGGGCAATAATTCGAAGCTTTGTCCTACAGAATATTGTTAGGGAATGCCCATGTGGCTTTGCATATATTGTAATTCTAAAAGTTTGTAATTCCACATTTGTGGAGATAATAAGAAGCCAATTTTCTATTCTTGCATATTATTGTGGTTTCTCTGTTTCTATTATGTGTTTGTCGTATTAAGGGGAGCACCTTCATCAAGTGGTATCAGAGTAGGTTTTCTTGAGTGTGTAAACAGATCACTGACTGTGAGGCAGTTTGCATCAGGACCATGGTTAGGGTTTCAGCGTGCATTGCGAAAATGCCTCCACGAAGAGAACGTGGCGGAAGAGCTGGTGCTGTGACACCTGAGGTTAGAGAGCTACAGAGACAAGTGCGAGCATTGCAAGAAGAGATTTGCAGAGGAATGAATCTTAATGTCAGAGATGAAAGTGAGGATGAAGCCGAAGAAGAATATCAAGAAGGAGAAGTTGAAATTGTGAACCAGGAGGAAGAAAGACTTTTTCGGGCGATTTCCAAGATTGGGAAAAGACCTAAGATTGAGGTTCCTACATTTTTTAGAAATCTTAACCCAGAGGAATTGATCGACTGGATCAATGAATGTGAAGAATATTTTGAGTATGAAGATGTTGAGGATCCTGATAGGGTCAAATTTGCGAAGGCCAAACTTAAAGGTCATGCGAAGATATGGTGGCAAGAGATTCAGTTGGAGCGAAATAGAAGGGGAAAGGAGAAAATCATGAGATGGGATCGGATGGTGGATAAATTGAAGTGACAGTTCATTCTTGTTGATTATGAGCTTGACCTACTGCAGAAAATGCAGAGTTTGAAGCAAGCAGGAAGATCTGTTCAGGAGTATACAGAGGAGTTCTATCGACTTCTCATCAGAACAGGCCATGCAGAAGCTGATAAGGAGAAAGCTGCCCGATACCTTAATGGGTTAAGGCCAAGCATTCAGGAGGACCTGAATCTGGTTCGAATGAACAGTATTGAAGAGGCATACCAGTTTTCCCTAAAAGTAGAGGAAAACCTGAACAAGAAGTTTGAGAGCAGACAAAATGGAAGAGGTCACGGTGGATGATCTAGTGGACGGTCATATGGTGGCTGAAATGAAGATCTGAAAAAGAAGGACGAGGCCAATAGCAGTCAGAATTAGCGAGGAAATAATTTCAATCACTTCCAGGATCAGAATAATAGAGATCAAAGAGGAAGAGGAAGAGGACAAGGATCTGGAAGAGGTGGCTTCTGTGGAACATGTTTTCACTGTGGAGAAGAAGGTCATAGGGCATTTGAATGTCCTTAGCGCCAAGGCAGAATAGATAGGAGAAATGAAGGCCAGGCCAGAGTTGCACATGTAGATGAAGATGCCAGATCATCAAATTTTGAAGATGCTGAAAGAGGAGAAACATTGATTAACAGAAGAGTCTTGTTGAGTGGTGAGAATGAACCTGAGCAAAGGAGGAGCCTATTTCGCACTAGATGCAAGTGTGAGGGTAAATGCTGTGATGTGATTATCGATAGTGGAAGCACTGACAATTTGGTGTCAGAAGAGATGGTGACAAAGTTGAAGCTCAAGAGACAGAAACACCCACATCCATATCGAATTGCCTGGGTGCAGGATGACCACAAGGTCATGGTCAGTGAACAGTGCCTGGTAAAGTTCAAGATCGACGGGTACCAAGATGAGATACTATGTGATATCATCTCTATGGATGCATGTCATATGTTATTGGGTAGACCATGGCAGTTTGACAGATGTGTTGTACATGATGGTCGTGCGAATACCTATTCCCTGACAAAGGATGGAGTGCAACATAAGCTAAAACCATTAAAGGAGATTGAAGAAAAGGTATGTGGCAATGCAAGGATAACTTTTGTTGATGGAAGAAATTTTCTAAATGGTATGAGGCATGAGCATGTATGTTTTGCTTTAATTCCAAAAGCTGGTAAAGAGGAAGTAGAAGATGTCCCTGTAGAAGTTGCAGATTTGTTGAATGAGTTTTAGGATATTGTATCCGATAACATGCCTGATGGATTACCACCAGTCAGGAAGATCAGTCATCAGATGGACTTGATCCCAGGAGTGAGTTTGCCGAATAAGGCAGCACACAGAATGACACCTGCAGAAAGTGAGGAGTTGAACAAACAAGTACATGAACTGTTACATAAAGGAATGATCCGTGAGAGTCTGAGTCCCTGTGCTTTACCAGTGGTATTAGCACCAAAGAAGAATGGAGAATGGAGGATGTGTACAGATTCTAGGGCAATAAACAAGATCACAATCAAGTATAGGTTTCCATTGCCACGAATGGATGATATTATGGACTGTTTGAGTGGAGCTGTGTATTTTTCAAAGATAAATCTGAAAAGTGGATATCATCAGATCCAGATCAGAGAAGGAGATGAATGGAAGACTACCTTCAAGACAAAGGAAGGACTGTATGAGTGGTTAGTCATGCCTTTTGGGCTAACCAATGCACCGAGCACTTTCATGCGGCTCATGAACGAGGTTCTGAAAGAATTTCTGGGTAAGTTTGTCATTGTTTACCTAGATAATATTTTGATCTTTAGTAAGACATTGGATGAGCATATGATGCATATTCGTATGGTATTTGAGAAGTTGAGAGAAGAGAAATTGTTGATTAATTTGAAGAAGTGCAGTTTTGTGAATAAAGAGTTAGTGTATTTGGGATTTGTAGTTTCAGCAGAAGGTCTAAAAATGGACCCAGAGAAGGTACAGGCTATCTTTGAATGGCCTACTACGAGGAGTGCTACTGAGGTAAGATCTTTAAGGGTTGCAGATGCTCTTAGCAGAAGGCAACTATTGCTGACAGAGATGCAGATTGAGGTGGTTGGGTTCAAGGAACTCAAGAATTTGTATCCAGAAGATCTTGATTTTGGTGAAGCTTGGAAAGCTTGTACAGAACATGTTACTCTAGACAGGACGAAATGGTTAGATTTCATCATCCAGGATGATATGCTATTCAAAGGGAGTCAGTTGTGCATTCCACGAAGTTCTATGAGGGAGAATCTCCACAAGAAGAAGCATAGCGGAGGATTGGCTAGACATTTTGGTCGTGACAAAACACTTTCTTTGGTTAGTGAGAATTATTATTGGCCACAGTTGTAGCAAGATGTGAAGAAGTTTGTACAGAGTTGCAGAGTATGTCAGATGGCGAAAGGAGTGAAGCAGAATACAGGATTGTATCAGCCATTACCCGTACCAGAGAAGCCTTGGGAGGATATCAGCATGGACTTTGTTCTTGGTTTACCGAGGACTCAGCGGGGACATGATTCAATTTTTGTAGTGGTTGACAGATTTTCAAAGATGGCACATTTCATTCCCTGCAAGAAGACTAATGATGCTGCTCATGTAGCAGAATTGTTTTTAAGAGAAGTAGTGAGACTTCATGGTTTGCCAAAGACCATAGTTTCAGATCGGGACACTAAGTTTGTTGGATATTTCTGGCGTACGTTGTGGAAGAAGTTTAAGATAGATTTAAAGTTCAGTTCATCACATCATCCACAGACTGATGGATAGACAGAGGTGGTGAATAGGAGTTTGGAAAATTTGCTGAGATGTTTGGTTGGAGATAAGCCAACAGGATGGGATTTGATTTTACCACAGGCAGAATTTGCATACAATAATTCTGTCAATAGAAGCACTGGTAAATCACCATTCTAGATTGTATATGAAAGTAGTCCAAGAAATGCATCTGAATTGAGGAAGATAGATAAAGGAGAAATAAGTAGTGCTGAAGCCAAGGATTTTGCAGAACACTTGAAGAACATCCATAGGGAGGTGAGGAAGCATATTACCAAGATGAACGCATAGTATAAGGCTAAGGCAGATGAGAAAAGGAGGTATAAGGAATTTCATGTTGGTGATGAAGTCATGGTTCATTTGCGGAAGGAGCGGTTTCCAGTTGGTACATATAACAAGCTGAAAATGAAGAAGTTTGGACCATGTAGAATACTGAAGAAACATGATTCAGGAAACGCATATGAGGTAGAATTGCCTACTGAGCTAAATATTTCACCAGTTTTTAACATTTCAGATCTGACAGAGTATCATGAAGGAGGTGTTGAAGATGAGATCACAGCAGCATAGTGGAGTATTCCAGCAACTAGTTCAGACACTAAGGAGATCGAAGATATACTGGACAGTCGTGTTGGCAGAAGCACAAGGAACAGTACATATGAAGAATATTTGGTCAAGTGGAAAGGATGACCTGTTGAAGATTCATCATGGCTGACAAAGGAGGAGGTTAGCTGTCTTGGTTTTCCTCTACACACCTGAGTCGTGACAGGGTCACTTCTCAAATTACCGTGGGTGTCTGATGCAGGAGCATCTTGGGTGTAAGAGCAATCTTGCATCACCCAAAAATATTTCTATTTTTATATTCAATAAGGGCTATTTCGTGCAGAGCTGCTATTTATGGAAAGTTACTATTTTTGGTAATTTTTGTATGTGCTCAGAATGATCTGATTTCTTTCTTGGAGGTTCATTTTGGTCGTATAAGTCTGCCAGCAAAGTTTCATGGCTAGATCAGGTGTAGTTTTGAAGATATTGAAGATTTTCGGTATTGGCAGCAGGGTACAAAAACTTTGAACTCAGTTTTGAAAGCTTTAGAGGCCCCGGATGAGGTCAAAAATTTGGGTGATGGGCGCTTGCGCGGGTCAAGCCTGTAGAGTGCTTCGTGGCATTTCTGAAATGGGGTTATAATAGCCGATCGGGTCAACTGGTGATGACTTATGGTCTTCGAAAGTTGGGCCACCTGAAATGACGGAAAATAATTTTCTTCAAAATTTTTGTTCGGGTTTCAAAGGTTATCTTGAGATGACTATGATGTAATAAAATGTAAAATAAAATAATTCTAAGTTTGGTCGGCCTTATTGGCTAAAATTCTGGAACCTTCCCAGGCGGTGGAAATTGCCTATATAAGGAAGGCTGTATTATTGTCTTAGGCAGTTCAGAATAGTTCTGGGTAGTAGATCTGGGCAATAATTCGAGGCTTTGTCCTACAGAATATTGTAAGGGAATGCCCATGTGGCTTTGCATATATTGTAATTCTAAAAATTTGTAATTCCACATTTGTGGAGATAATAAAAAGCCAATTTTCTGTTCTTGCATATTGTTGTGGTTTCTCTGTTTCTGTTATGTGTTTGTGGTATTAAGGGGAGCACCCTTCATCAGTTTGATCCTAGAAGTGATGAAGGTATTTTTCTTGGATATTCTTTGAAGAGAAAAGCATATAGATGTTACAATAAGAGAACTAAAACTATTGTTGAGAGCACAAATGTTAAAGTTGATGAAAAGTTCAAAATTTAGGAAAGAATGCTTGATTATAAATCTGATGAAGAAGCTCATCCTAAGCCTAACATTAAAACTACTAAATTATTATATGAAACTAACAGTGAATTGTTGAATGAGATTCATGCTGAAGAACTCATAAAGGAATCTAGAGAAAAATCTATAGTTGAAGCAAGATCTGAGACTATGACACCGAATAGATATTTATCAAGACATCATCCTGTTGAACAAGTTATTGGAGGTTTGGACAGAGGAGTTCTGACTCAGAATAAGGTACATTTATGTTTGATTTCTAAAATTGAACCTAAATCTACTAGTGAAGCTTGTGAAGATGAACATTGGATTAATGCTATGAGAGAAGAACTAGATTAGATAGAAAAGAACAAGATATGGGAATTGGTCCCTAGACCTAAAGACAAGAATTTAATTGGAACTAAATGGGTATTTCGAAACAAGATGAATGAACAAGGAGAAGTTGTAAGAAACAAAGAAAGATCAGTATGTAAGGGATACTCACAGCAAGAAGGAATTGACTATGAAGAAACCTTTGCACCAGTAGCAAGAATTGAAGTAGTAAGAATGTTTTTGGCCTATGCAGCTTTTAAGAAATTCAAAGTATATTAGATGAATGTGAAGTCATCATTTCTGAATGGAGAATTGGAAGAAGAAGTCTACATTGAGCAGCCTGAAGGTTTTCCTTTGACTCAAGAAGGAGACATGGTATGTAAACTAAAGAAAGCATTATATGGACTAAAGCAAGCACCTAAAACTTGGTATGCAAGATTGGATAAGTATTTGTTAAAGTTAGCATTTGCTAAAGGAATACTTGATAGCAATCTATACACAAAAGAAATTGAAAATGGTTTGTTGATTATAGTTATTTTTGTTGATGATATTATCTTTAGAGGAGAAGATGAAGCTAATGACAAATTTGCTGATGAAATGAAGAATGAATTTGAAATGAGTATGATTGGTGAGATGAAATACTTTTTGGTATTATAGATAACACAAAACAATGATGGTATCTTTGTAAGTCAGACAAAGTACTTGAATGATTTAATGAAAAGATTTGGAATGGAGGATTGTAAACTAGTTGGAACACCTATGGTAACCGGAGATAAGTTATCTAGCATAGATGAAACACCGGCAGTTGAGCAGAAGAAATACAGATCTATGATTGGAGGATTGTAGTATTTGACACACACAAGATTGGATATAGTACATTCAATTGGAATTGTAGCAAGATTTCAAGCTGAACCTAGAGAATCACATTATGCAGCAGTAAAGAGGATACTGAGATATTTAAGAGGCACAATGGACTATGGATTGTGGTATGAAAAATTTGATGATTTTACCCTATGTGCATATACAAATTCTGATTAGGGAGGTAGTGTTGATGATAAGAAAAGCACCAGTGGAGGATCATTTTTCCTTAAAGGAAGATTATTTTCTTGGCTAAGCAAGAAGTAGAATTGTATTTCACAAAGCACAACAAAAGTAGAGTATGTAGCAGCAGCAAACAATTGTAACCAGATAATTTGGATGAAGCAGATGCTGATGGATATTGGAATTAAATTTGTTGAACCTATTGTTATACATTGTGACAACACCAGTACAGTCAGTATGTCTAAGAATCATGTACTATATTCTAAGACAAAACATATAGAGATCAAGTATCATGTTGTAAGAGAGAAAGTTGCTGAGAAAGAAGTCAGACTGGAGTACATAAGCACAAAGGAATAGATAGCAGACATATTTACAAAGCCTTTGCCTAAGGATACATTTGAGTATCTGAGAGGTATGCTTGGGATTATGCCCTAGCCTACTTTTGAGTAGTGATGCATTTGGTTGCATCCATCCAGTGGTATATGAGCCCTATCTTTCTTCTGGACTGGATGTTGGTACTTCCTCTATGGGGGAGTATGTGTATTTAAGCTGAGTCATGAGGACTCTAGTAAATGTATTTGTATGAATAGTGTCTTTTGACATTGATTTGTTGTTGACTTAGTGATGGAATTTCTATCATTGATGTCAATGGGGGAGAAGTATGCATGAAAAAAAATATGAGAGAGCTGAACAGGATAATGAAGCAAGATTTGATTGATGAAGAGGATTTATAGAAGCAGTGTTGTAGTATTGGATTTTTGGAATATTGGATATTTTTCATATATGTTGCCATCAATGTCAATGGGGGAGATTATTAAGAATGAATGCTAAAGTGTTTGGCACCCATTCTGTAGCAGTTGTTGTTGCATTCATGACTATGATTGTCATTCATGTCAACATAGTGTTTTGCCAAAGACTTGCAGAGAAGCAGATAGTGTTTTGATTAGCGCACATGGGATATTGTATTTGGAGATATGCAACAATTAGGATATATTATTTAATATGTTATATGTCTATGGTTAAGAGCATAGACAATAATTCTTTTATTCATGAAAGTTATGATCATTTTGGTGGAAGCAGTATTCAGGCAGTGTTCCTGAGTAGCGGTTTTTGGCAATCAGATGATATCTCTTAATCAAGATAGAATCTGATTTTGTGTATTTAAAGGGAAGTTAGAGACACATTGATAGTGACATGGATGATAGTGCAAACTTCAAAGTCACATGAGTGAAGATTTATTGTATTTGGAAGCCGATAGTTTTATGTAATTTTGGTGTAGCATGTGGAAACTTTTATTTTGTAATTATGTGCCGACTCATTTGTAATTATTTGAGTGTGGTATAAAGGAAGGAATGTATTTCCTTGTTGAAGGAGTAGATATAGAATTGAGATGTGATGCGGTATTCATGAAGTGAAGAAAAGAGCTAAGTATGAGAGAGAAATTGTGAAGGAAGACATGCGAAGTACAGAGATCTGAAACTAAGATCTGAAATAATAGTGAGTGTGGTTTGGCATAGTCAGAGAAGAGGTAACATATTATTCTATTGAATAAAGAAAAGGTTATTTTGATAGTGAGTTCAATGATCTTACCCTGAAGCTATTTGGGCAGTGGGTCCTTTTATCTTCCCTAACTCTTAACAGGGTTAGAATCTTTTAACAGGGATTCAAAATCTCCTAATAGGGATTTATATGTAGTGAATGTATTTCATAAGACTCCTAACAAATTCCATCCTTTCACAAAGAATATTCATATTAGTGCATCTTTTGTGGGTATCGTTCCCACCAGGGTTTACTCTTTGATCAAGAGGTCCCCTAGTCAACATATCTTGTGTTATTGTGTAATTGTGTATGAATATCTTTCTATGGTTGGTAATTATATTGCTTACATGGTTTGATGCTATTGAAGATGATAAAATTTATAATTATCTGATAACTGATTCACCCCCTCCTCTCAGTTATCTTGGTGGATTTTACTTTCTAACAAAGTGCATTTTATTTTAGAAATTTTATTTTCATGTGCACTTAGGATAAAGGGGTTTTTTATTATTTAATTAAAAGGGAGCATGTTCTTTTAATTAAATAAACATAGAAGAAGGTGGTCAAACTTTAAGATATAATCAAATAAATGATTAATTAATTAAGTAGAATTGATTTAATACAAAGAAATGGTCTAATATTTTAATTTATTTTTTCATAAAGAGGGCTTATACTTTACTAGACCAAAATTGCGTGATTATAGTTTTTACTAGAAGTAGATGTGCTAGAAATAGAGAAGAAATTTGATTGATCTCTAAAGTTGAACCTAAATATATAGATAAAGAATGCAAAGACAAAATTTAGGCTAAGACAATGGAAGAAGAGCTAGAACAGATTGAAAATAACAAAACATGGGTTTTTGTTCCCAGACCTACATATAAGAATGTGATTGAAACTAAATGGGTATTTAGGAACAAACTGAATGAAGATGATGAAGTGGTAAGGAACAAAGCTAGACTTCTTTGCAAAGGATATTCATAGATGAAGAGTATTTAATTTGAGGAGACCTTTTCCCTATTTGCATAACCAATCATGTGATGGTAAGTGATGACATGATATAGATTTTGTGATTGAGATGATCAATTACTGTTTTGTCATTGATGTCAAGTATTGACCTAGTGTTCTTAGTGTGTTGTCAATTATGTGAGAAGAATGAATAGTATGCTTCATGTGGTTCTAGTAATTGAAATTATTAAGGGATAATTAGAAATGTCTCTAGCTAATAACTATTGAATGTATTTGTCTAAGATATAAATTATTGAAGTATGACTGGGCAACTTCCAGAATAGTCTTTGATTAGCAATGAATGATTTGATTGGTTTATCAAATCCATGTTGAGTTAGGTGATGAAATTATATAATTATTTTTTTGAGGCTATGTTGAGTTCATGGTTATGAACACAACTAATTTGGTCAGTGAGTAAGCATGTTTTGAGGATACCGAAGTTGTTTCAGTGACCAATGACATGGTTTTTGCGTTACTAATGGTAGATCTTCTATTGACAACTAGTGATCATGTGATAAATGATTTGTATTATAGCTATCATCCTGGCATGTATAATATCATTTATAGTGATGAGTTATCATTACATTTATTAAGGTAGATTTTTTTTTATCAAGATGTGTTAGAATCTGAAAAGATTATTAACTCAAAAAACCAGTTTAAAGAATAGATATCTAAAGTATGAAAATTCAAATGATATGAAATCAAAATAGAAATGAAGAGTTGGTCTCCAAGAGAGTAATGAAAATTATAGAAGAAAAATAGCATTAAGAGGATTAAAAATAAAGTGATATGAAATAAAAGCTAGGTAGCATGCTTATATAGACTAGGAAGAGGGAAGAGGTGGCAACATAGACTAATGAGGAGCAACCATCTATCAGACTAAAGATAGAAAAGTATCTTCCCAAGATAGCTAATGAATGCTCACATGTAGGAAGGTGACACATCGCAACCAATTACCTAATAAGACATGCTTTATTAACCTAAGCATGATTAATAAAAGTGTAGGAAAAACCTAATAATACAGGGGAAAATAAATAACCCACTAGGAAATAAAAACCTACACTTGATAACCTACAACTCATTGAATATCTTGATGGAGAGAATGGAAAAGTGAAAGACAATGATTAATGGTCACTGAGCTACTAAAGTATGTGTAAGAATATTAAATCAGTCAATGTGATGTCATTGATGTCAACTAGTTTTGACTATATCTATGGAATCATGTTGTTTTGATTACATAAAAATGGGTTTTGAAAGGACTCGAAACCTTTTACATAAGGATAAAAGATAAAAAATTTAAGCTCCAAGAGGGCATGTGCAACAACACCAAAAAACACAATACAACCGAGTCCTTAAACATAAAGAATAGCCAAAAGAAAAAGGAAAACAAAAAGGAAAGCAAGACAACAAGATGCTGTCTAAACACATTTCATCAATTCTGCAGCCTGCTCAGCAAGAATCTACATTTTAGGAGCAGACAACTTCAGATCTTCCATGTTGTTCTTGTTGTCATTCTTCTTGCATGGAATCATGTTGTTGAATTGATTGTATTACATGATTTTTTTATGTATTGAAGATTAGAACTGAAAAATTTTATGTGGTCGGTAAATGAAGATTTTTGTATACATTGAGCTAGTACAGTGTATACCTATGTGTGTGAATTTTGTACCTTTCTGTAGACACGACACTTTAGTAAAACATTAGAGGTTAGCAGAAATCAAAATCATGCAGTGAAAAGGAAATTAATCTAACCAAGTGATTTACTGCCTTCTAGTAGATGCGAGTATGTATTCTCAGATTATACCAAGATTAGTGACCTTGACGAAACCTAAATGAAGGATTTGAATGTAGAATCTAGATATGAATTAAATGCAAATTAATCTATTTTTTTAGTTTCTGTGCAATAAGATGAAATAAACTGATATGAATCTATTCTAGATGAAAAACTGATATGCAATAAAATTAATCTAACAATAATATGCTAAATGATATGAAACTAAAACAAGATTGATCTCACCAAAAATTGTTGATTTGCAAGAAGCTTCAATTCTTTAGATACCAATTTGCCAGCATAAGTTTGCAAATTCGAGAGATATGATTATGAAGAGCTAAGCGTTGATTTTATAGAAATCCAGGGCTTTGGATGTGCATGGAAAAAGCCATAAATCACTCAAATAAACTCAAGTTGATTTTTGAGTTATCAAAGAATAAAAGATAATTAATTCACAAAATCATGCAAAAATAGCTTTTTAACTCAAATCAGAGTTGAGTTTATTTTTAAAACAACTTGAATTGATTTTCTGATTTCAAGTTTAACGGCTTTTTGAATGTGCATAATATTTATGAATTAAATAAATAAATAAAGTGATTTATCCTCAACTTAACTGATTTTTAAAAATAAAATAATTGATTTATGGGTTAATCAATTATTAAATCAAACTTTTATTCAAAAACTATATTATTAAATTTGACAAGTGACATTAATTAATTAAATAAGAATTTAATCAATTAGTCATAAGATATTTGATTTATTGTCAAAATGAAATAATACAATTTAGGAATAAATCTAATTAAATCTAATTAAATAATTAAGTGGTAGTATTAAATCTAATTAATTAAAATATTCAGAATATTCAATTAGTCAAACTTTAGGATAAATAAGATTTATCACCAAATAATCATTAAGTTAAAGATAATTAAGATAAATAGGAATATTACTAGGAATATTCCCCAATACAGAATTTAGGATAATCAATTAGGATTTGATAATATTCAGATGTGCCTTTGGTTAGGACTTGGATGTTGATTTCATTTGATTTGATGATGTAGGATGTTAATGAACCTATAGCCCATTTTTGGGGTATTACATTTTGCCCCTCTTTGAATTACTGTGTGAAGCGCAGTGGTTCAAAGACAGTCTATGTATGATATTGAAACTAATGTTTGAAATTGAAATTGCTATGAAACAGAAATTGTGATATGAAAGATTCAAAGATATTAGGTCCTAAACGACCAAAGATAATGTTAACTATAACAACAATGAACCGATGATTGTGAAAAAGTATCAAAACACCTGATTCTGAACCTTATGATTGCAAAGAAGTGAGTGACCAATTCCAGACCCAATTATCGATAAGAATCACATTGGTATCACATCCTGAACCCATTAGTTACGAAGAACCAAGGAAATAACACTAATGAACCGATGGTAAAAAAAAAAAGATGATACAGTTTACAAGATTAAGAGAATACCAGATTGATATGGATCTCGATGAATCTGATATGCCCCAAGTGATGATTGATTTTCCCCAAGCGATGAGGACTTTTGATGAATCAGCAACTAGATGTGGTTGTTGTCTTGATTACTGAGGAAATAATAGATTACAAACTTTGAATGATATGCAATACCATGCCCCCTTCGAGATTAAAATTGAAATCTGACAAGAAAAGTCAGTGTTATGGTTTAGAAGCATGTTAATTGATTTGAGAAGTGGTTATACATGTTTGAGAACACGTTCTGCATTGTTTAGAGGTCTTGGAGACCAAGTTTGACTAGGTGAAACCATGAGTTGACCATGGTTAACCAAGTTGAAATTTTGATAGTTTGATGTAAGATAATCAGTTAAGTTGAATTCTGGATTCCTATGATGATTGAAGGTCAATTATGCAAGTAGTTAATAATATGAATGATCTCAGATTTTGATTTTGATCCCAAAAAAAGATTCTACTTGCTATTTCATTGGATGGACCTTTGTGCAAGATTCAGCTCTTGTTAGATTTGAAGAGACAAGTAGATAATTGTTTAAGCATTGAAGTTCATTTAGCCATTGTGAGATCATGCAAACATGCAAAAATGCAAAGAGATATGCAGTATGAAATGCAACCTAAGACCTAGGACCTAGTCACTGATCATGTGTCAGTCATTCTCATCATTGAATTTTTTGGTAACCAAATAAATCAATACAATGCTCATTAGTGATGAAACCATAGACATATGAATATCAATTTGTATGTGCAAGAATCAATACAACACCCACTGATTAGGCAACCATGGACATATGAATATTGATTTTATTTTTGGAATGTCGAATTAGATATAAGTACCAAGGCACAAATGCCAGGATGACCTGAATATCATGTCCATTTTGATATAGCAATTTTTATAAGCATCAAAACATAAATGTCATGATGACTTGAATATGCCTTGCATTCAAACACATCAAAAAATCAAGAGATCATTCTAAATCCAATGTGAATTACCCGTAGTGACCCTTTATCATTCACCTCCTTAGGTAAGATCTTGTTTCACAGTAGGAGAAAGAATTCACTCAAAAATACAATAGTTAGACCAAACTTCCTTAAATTTTTTGGGTATCAATGGTCGAGGTATGCATGGCCATCCAATTTGAGATAGAGGCTCTTATAGTCAGACACCATTTCAATCCAGAATTTTCAAAGTTGTTAGATTTTCACATAAAAGAAGAAAACAAAGAAAAGATTATGCCCCCAGTCATCACTCTCTAAATCTTGAAAAGGACATCATCAAAGAGCTTGTGGGAACAAAATATGCAAAAATCTCAATGTGAATAAGTAAGCATACAAGGACATAAAAGCATGAAGCACATATTGTTTTCATTTCGTGTTGATGTTTGTGTTGTTGTAGATGCAAAATCCTTTCTAGAGAGGAGACTGACTGACTCAGATAAAGACTCAAAGGACCTTGATTGGATATGACTCATCTGAGGTATACTGGAGACCATAGGATATGACATTGATAGGATACAGATGCTTGAGCTGATTGGTGTACAGACTGAGTTATTGAAAATAGGAATATATACAAACTAAAGCAGGACTGAAAGTTGGGAAAGACTAAGATTGTGCTAATAGATGGAGCATTTTGAAACAAGTGGTGCCCATTTGCCGAGTTTTCACCATCTTAGTAGAGATTCTATTTTTGCTACCAAGGCGCCTGTTTCCAGGTTTTCACCAAGGCACTTTTTTTTTTTCTCATTTTTTTGTATTTTTCATTTTTTTTCAAATTTTTTTTTGTACTTTTGATATTTTTTTATTTTTTTGTGAACCATCAAGGCACCTATTGCTAGATTTTCACCAAGATGTTCATTTTTTTAGGACTTCTTCCAATTTTTATAATTTTTTTAGGACATTTTACCTACACCGAATGCCTTAGGCATAGAATTTCTTCAGATGGAGAACATTGATTGGTTCTCAGAGCTGTTCTCCTTTAGTCGTTGAGAGTTGATAGGCACTAGAGCCAAAAGTAGCAGTGATAATAAGGGGACCCAGCCAATTGGGTTCAAAGTTCCCCTTGCGTTCTTGATGTGGTTGATTTTTACTATTCTCTCTCAAGACTAGATCACCAACTTGAAATTCTCTATGTCTGACTTTCTTGTTGTAACCTCTAGACATTATCTTCTAATATACTCTGAGATGATCATACATTGCTTGTCTGCACTCATCTAGTATTCAATCTCTTGGAACCTAGACACTCTGTAGTCATCATCAGTTACTAGACCATGCATTCTAATTCTTAGTGATGAGATTTCAACCTCAATAGGCAGTATCGCTTCAGACCCATAAACCAAAGTGAATGGTGTAGCCCTAGTGGGCATTCTGATACTTGTTCTATAGGCCCAGAGAGCTGGATTGATCATGAGATGCCAATCTCTTCCTATTTTATGAACTGTATGATGCAAGATTTTCAATAAATTCTTGTTTGAAGCCTCTGCTTGTCCATTCCCTTACAGATAGTAGATAGAAGACCAATGTTGGCTAATCTTGAATTTGGCACATAAATCATCTAGGTCTTTATTTTTGAATTGTCCCCCATTATCTGTGATTATAGAATGTGGGATCCCATATCTTCATATGATATAGTTTAGGATGAACATAGATATTTGTTTTCTGGTTGCTTGCATCAAAGGGACTGCTTCTACCCATTTTGTAAAATAATCTGTAGCTGTGATTATATGGGTATGTCCATTAGAAGAATGAGGATGTATAGCTCCTATAAGATCAAAGGCCCATTGGTGAAAAGGCCATTATGTAGTGAAGGGAATTAGATCTCTCCCTGGAGCATGAATTAAGTTACCATGTACTTGGCACTTTTGACAATTCTTACCAATTTGATAGCCTCTTTCTCAATTTCAGGCGAATAGTACCCAACCCTAATAAGTTTTTGAGTTAATGTTAAACCATTCAAGTGTGACCCACAAATGCCCTCATGGACTTTCTCTAATGCATGTTGAGACTCTTCCTGTTCTAAACATCTAAGTAGAGTACCATCTAGACCTCATTTGTAAAGATCATGACCAATGATGACATATCAGGAGACATTACAGATAAGGTATCTCTTTTCATGGCGGTTGAAGGTATTGGGAATGATTTGGTCTTGGAGATAGGAAAATAGGTTTTTATATCTAGATGAATCATGACCAACAACAGTGTAGATCATGCAGGTTTCAGGGGAATCATATGCAGGATAAGATAGTGCTTCCACCAAGAACTCATAGCATAGCTCATGTTCAGGCTATTGTAATAGAGTAGATAGCGTCACCATTGCATCAGCAACCTTGTTCTTTGTTCTAGGTATCTTCTCAAATGTGATAGATATGAAATATTTCTTTAGATCATCTAGCATTCTCTTGTAAGGAATGACCTTTTCATCTTTAGTTTGGTATACATCATTGACTTGATGGATAACAAGTTGAGATCTCCATGAATGTATCTCTGTTACTCTCCACTCAATTGCTAGTTTCATGCCATTAAGAAGGGCTTCATATTCAACAATATTGTTTGTGCAAGGAAAATTTAATCTGAATGCTTTTGGTATTGAGTACCCTTGAGGAGTTATGAACAATATTCATGTTCCAGATCCATTCTATGTGTAGGAGCCATCAAAAAATAATTTCCATCCTCTAGAATAAAGAGTCATGATAGAGGAATCCAAAAATTCCATTTGCATTGGCGTATCATCAATCATAGGTGCATCTACTAATTGATCAGCAATAACCTGTCATTTTATAGATTTTCTTTCCACATATTCAATGTCAAATTCACTTAAGAGCATGACCCATTTGGCTAATCTACCTATGAGGGCAGCTTTGCTTAGTAGATACTTTAGTGGACCAATTTTAGCTACCAAATGTGTGGTATGAGCTAACATGTAGTGTCTTAGTTTTTTTGATGCAAAGATCACAGCTAGACAAGCTTTCTCAATCATTAAATAGTTCTTTTCATATGCAACCAATGTTCTACTGATACAGTATATAACTCTTTCCTTTTTATTTTCATCATGTTGTGCTAGCAATGCCCCCAGTGATGTATCTGTTGTGGAGACATATAAGATCACTGGCTTCTCATGAATAGGAGGCATCGAGATAGGAGGATTTGATAGATATTGTTTGATATGGTCAAAGTTCTTCTCACAGTCTTCATTCCATGCAAAGGTCACACCTTTATGTAATGTTTTTGTAAAAGGTTGTGATTTGTTTGCAAGCTGTGATATGAATCTCCTGATAGATTGAACTCTTCCTTGCAATGTCCTTATTTGACTAATATTCTTTGGTGGTTGCATCTCCATGATAGCCTTTACTTTAGTTGGGTCAACTTCAATGCCCTTCTTTGAAACTATGTATCCTAAAAATTTTCCAGAAGTGACACCAAAAGCACACTTCTTAGGATTTAGTCAGAGACTAAAATTTTCCATTCTGTCTAGTATCATGCTCAAGTCACTTAGATGTTTAGCTCTAATCATAGATTTTGCTAAAGTATCATCAACATAATCCTCCTTAGTTCTATGCATCATGTCATGAAAAATAGAAGTCATTGCTCTTTGATATGTAGCACCAGGATTTTTAAGCCCAAATGGCATGAAATTCCAACAGAAGGTGCCCCATGCACATGTAAAAGCAGTTTTCTCTTGATCCTATAGAGCAATTTTTATTTGATTATACCTAGAAAAACCATCCATTAAAGAATACATCTCAATGCCCGTAGTCATGTCCACTATCATATCAATGTTAGGTAGTGGAAAATCATCCTTAGGGAATGCTCTATTTACATCTCTAAAGTTTGTGCACACTCTGATTGATTTATCTGGTTTTAAAATAGGTACAATATTAGAGATCCATTCTACATAATCAATAACTTAGATGAATCTGGCTTTTAGGAGCTTCTCTAATTCAACTTTTACTAAGAGTGCAACATGAGGATCCATCTTTCTCAATTTTTTCTTAACAGGTTTGACATTTGGAGCTATAGATAAATGATGCATTATAAGATTAGGATCCAACCCTGGCATATCTGAATATTTCCATGCAAATTTGATCTTCTTCTCTATTAAGAATGTTGTAAAGTTTTTCTTCTCTTCTTCTAATAAAGATTGTGCTACATGAATCAACTGTGGTTCTTCTATTATTCCCAAGTTGATGGATTGAGTGGGCTCAATTAGAATTGGAGATCTGTCCTATAAATGACTCAGAAGGACATCAAATATCTCATCCTTAGTTTCCTTAGAGAGGTTTTTACCTTCGAATATGTCTTTTATTTTGACTTTTGTAGGTTCTGAGATTGCCACAAAGTGGTTTTCACCCTCAGAACTCATTTTATTTTTATTTTTATTTTTATTTTTTTGACTAAGATACTTGATGTCTAACTCTGTCATGCTGACGCTCGATTCACTGATGGAAGTCCTCATAGGCTCAACTGCATTAAGGTAGCAAGCAAGGGCATAGTCATTAGGGAAGGTATAAATACCATGGCTCAAATTTGTGGAGGTTTGATCAAGAAATTTAGGATGTTGGATAGTCAAAGTGGTGAAGGATTGGGAGATAGTGTTTATGGATATGGATCTGTCATCATTGGTACTGACCCAATGCTCAATTTCAAAGGTGATATTACAACTTAATACATTCAATTCATGAATAGGCTCAATGTCATTGTGGAAGTCCAATTTAGCCATCGGTGGATCAGACTTGATAAGTTGATTACCTTGCTCTAGACTTACATTGGGTGTAGGTGCATATTGGTGAATAACATCAACATGTTTTTCTATGATAAACTCATCTTCCTCTAGAATGGATCCCCATTCATAGTCATTAGATTCTTCATCTATACCTCTAGGAAATTTAAGAACATGAGTAAAGTCAGGATGAATACCCCAAGAAGGGTTACCCTCAGATTCTGATTTGAATTCATACTCATGGGAATCTATCTCAAAATAACTACCACCTTCCTCTTTGTCTGTTTGATTATCTTTGAGATCAGTTGATTCTTGTGTTGCAACTATCTCTTGCTTTATAGTAGGTTCTTGTGTTTCTACTACATTGATTCTTTTTATTGGATCATCTTCAGCTTCAAGGTCTTTGATTTCTTTAGGAAAATGCTCATAAGGAATAAGTTATGAGCTATCTGAATCACTATTTGATGGTTCAATTTCTTCCTTCTTAAGAAGGGGTTCTCCTGGTGCGATCTACTCTATGACATGAGAACAATTACCTTTGAGGTGGAAGGGTTTTTTTTTAAAGCCTAAGCCAACATTATCTTTGTTTGCTCTACCAGTATGTGAAATAGGTGTTATAAGACCTTTTCCTCTGACTCCTAGAGGTCCTTTACCTGAATATCCCATCTTAGCTATCAATTTATCTCCTAGACCATATGACTTAGAAGGGATTTTAGATACTGTAGAGTCACTAGTTGGGACAGCTAGAGATTCAGGTTCATCTTTGTATAGCCATGCAAGCACATCTTCATCTTCTTCAAATTCTTTCTTGGAGACTTGTTCTACTACAAAATTCTTTTTATATGCCTCAAATGGTTCTTTAGATTCTGGTTTGGACTGTTTCAATGACTACTCATAAGACTTAGGTGAGATAAGGAGAGATGTCAAAGATAAGACTGGCTCTATAGTATATTCTCCCATACTATTTTATTTGATATTGACCTCTTTGGCAATGTCTTCCATTTTAGATGTGGATGCTTCTTTTGTTGGCTCAATGGAAGATTCTCTGTTATTAGGTACAAGTTTTTCCACACCTTCCTTCAATGTATTGCAAGTGGTGGAAATGTCTGCTAGAATAGTGATCTCTACTCCTTCATAAGGAAACTTCAAGCATTGGTGGAATGTAGAAGGAATAGCTTGCATTTCATGTATCCATGGTCTCCCTAGAAGAATGTTGTAAGCCAAAGGTAGATCAAGAACCTAATACATAGTATCCCTGATAACTTGTCCCACTCTAATAGGTAAGACAATGGTGCCTTTAGAAGATCTTTCTTGTTCATCATAGGCTTTTATAGTTATTTTCTTTCTAGGATCAATAGCCAATTCTGAACATCCCAATTGTGTGACTAAGCTGTAAGAACAAATGTTTAGACCAGCGCCCCCATCTATCAACACACATTTGACTCTATGGTTCTGGATCAAGACCTCTATATGCAAGGGCTGGTTATGCGGGTGACTCAAGGAGTTATCATCTTCCTCTGAAAGGGAGATATATTGTGGAGATGTAAGATGTCTAACCATAGTCTGGAACCTGTCTAAATCAAGATCATCTTTAACATTGGATCCGAGCAAAGCTTTGTCTAGAATATCTCTGTGAGCCAGAGATATTCGAAGCAACTCAAACATGGATATTTTTGCATTAGTGTGTTGGAGTTGTTGAACAATGCTATAAGATGTTGGCCTTGTATCTTTATGATTGGAAGATTTAGAAGCAGCCTTTTGTTTGGAAGCAAAAGAAAGATTGAAGGGCATTTTAGGGACATTTGATGAATTTGGGATTTGTCTGTTCAGATGTGCCTGAGCTTGTGATCGAGTAACTGTGTTAGCTTAAGAATGATATCTATCTCTTCACACAATTGTGATGACATTGCAATGCTTAGAGAGACAAGGTTCAACCATATTGATAAAAACATTATTTCCAGGGTAAGCATAATTGACCTTTGCCCCCATATTAGGTTGAGAAGATGAAACTTCTAGACCATGTTTTGGAAATGGTTTTGTGAATGTTGTATGATCATTATTGCTCTTATGATTGTCAATTATGATATCTCCCTTATCAATAAGATCTTGAATGGTATGTTTCAATCATAAGCATTTATTAGTTTTCTGACCTTTACCTCGATGGAAATCATAGAATTCATTCTCTCTCCACCATTTTGGTTTAGGATCAGGATCAGATTGTTGAATCTTAGGAAAAGAGATGATGTTATTAGCTAGTAGAGTTCTCATAGCTGATTCTAAAGATTCTCCAAGAGGAGTGAACTTTCATTTATTATCAGTGGACCAAGATTTTTATTCTGGTTTCTTTTGAGATGGTTCGGGCACCTTTTGTTCTAAAGATTTGATGGCTTGGGTACCAATGGTTAGATTGAAAGATGGTGCCTTTGATGGGGCATAGAGAGTATCAAATATGCCATCTGTGAAAATGCCTTTATTCTTGTTCCAATTTTTGTTCTTGTCTTTAGAATTGGATCCTGATTCATACTTGTCCTTTTGAAGTGTGATGTCTCCTTTTTTCACAAGTACTTTTTCAATTTTGATCACATTATCTACCATCTTATCAAAAGATGTATGATCTTGCATTTTTAAAGGGTAGTTGATCTCTAGAACAAGATTATTGATGAATATTTCAAGTTTCTCAGTTTTTGGAATAGTCCTAGCATATAGAGAGAACTTCTTCCTCCATCTCTTGAGAAATGTTAGGAATGGTTCTCATGGATATTGTTTGAGATTGCAGATATCAATCATGGTGATTGGATGTTGGATATTGTAGGAGTATTACTAATAGAACAATTTGATCAACTCCTCAAAATTTTTGATAGTAGAAGGCAATCTAGAGAACCAATGAATGGCTGCTCCCCCAGAGATTGAGGAAAGAGACACATCAGATAGGTTGGTTCATGCATGAATTCCATAGATTGTGCACATAATTCTCTGACATGATCTTGGGGGTCAGAGTGTCCATCATACTTATCATATTTCAGCATTTCTACCCTTTTAGGGAATGGTGGCACGTACAATTCTTTGTCAAATGGAAAAGGACATAGGGCCTCCATAGAGAACTCCTTGGGTTCCTTTTCTTTCTCAAGTTTGTTAAGTTTGACTTGCATGGCATGCATCTATTTCATCATAGCTATGAGTGGAGTTCATTCCTCATGTGTAATGATATCTTCAACATTAAATTTGGGAGTAAGTTTAGCTCCTTGATGAGCTAATTGTAAAAAGTATGCTTCTCTATCTTCTTTCAAGAAATGCTTCATCATTCTTTTGAAGTTATCATCATTTTGATACTGAGCAATTTTAGAAGGTGTAGGTTCCTGATCTATGCCATGTTGAGATTGAGCTCTTTGAGAGCCATGGTTTGTCCTTGCTTGAGACATGGTAGGATTTTTAGGACTCCCTAGGATAGATCAAGGCAGAGTTTGTTGATTACCCCCGTGAGTTGATGAAGGTGGGATGTAACCTATTTTTAATCAAAAGTTGCCAAGATTGTCATCTTCGTAAAGACCAGAATTGTAGAGTTGCTCAAGAGTTGGACCCTTGATAGTGGTTATAGGTAAGGTATGGGACACTTATCCAAATTTCTTGTGAGAGGATGCTCTAGTTTCCACCATTAACCTTTGGTGAAGCAAAAGAATAAGATGGAGACAACTGAAGAATGGATTGAATCAAGAATATCAGATGATGCAACCTTGTCAAGGTTTGATTGATTGAAGCTTAGATTAGATGTGGATGAAGGATACTATGCCCTAGATGTATGGGTAGATTCCCAAAAGATAGCGGACATGAGCTCACAACACTTAGTCATTTTTGAAGATTGATTGATGATTGATAGTTATGACAAGGTTTTGACACAAGATAAAAAGACTCAAAGTGATTAAATAGAAGGCTGAATCAAATTTGAAAGGCCACTTTAGGAAAATGATTAGATTCTCAATAGTTGTTTCTCTGTTCCTGACACAGTGATTTGTTTGATAGATTCTGGAAATAGGCTTAAAAAAGCTAGGTATCTGACAATTCTGACAACTTTCTGGCTATTTTCAAAATTTCCCAAATGACTTTATGTAGGTTCGTACAATAGTGGGTATAGCATGAAATGACAATTGACAAAATTGTATGACTATTTCAAAACTCACATGATAGTTGATAGCAGGGTTTGAATATTCTTGAATTGACTGGCAGCAAGACTCATACGACACTGGGTTCCTGATCATGCGATAGTTGGGTAGTTTTGAAATGACACCTGCAAAAACTCGTATGAATTTCTAACTCTCGGGGATGAATTTTGACTCCAGAAAGGAATTTCACTTCAAATTTTGCAAATTTAGGGTTTTCAATTTTGGATTGTTTGCAAATTGTACTGTCTAGATTTGAAGATTATACCAAATTCATTCATTTTCAATAGCCAGATAGATAAGCAAGCACACAAAATAGCAAGCAAGTGATTTCAAGCATGTCTAAAAACAATGAACAAGGGAAAAAGAAACCTTGCGCATGAACAATTAAGTGACTAAGTTGTGCTAATCCTTAGGAGTGCTAATAGTTTATGTTCCAAAAAAAATTTCAATAACACACATATACCTAGAAAATGAAAATTTGGCCTCACTAGGGTTTGTAGTAATGGTCTGACTTTGCAACTTTTGTGATCTCAAGAGGGTGAACTCTAATTTAAGTGCACCGGCATTTTGACATAGTCTGAGAACTTAATCTTCAGGATCTGCTAGGGAGATCTGACAGCCCACCAAGAGACCACACCTATGGAGATTTCTTCCACAAGGACATTTATATAGTGGTTGTCACTACCACGACAAAAATGGCTATTACTGCTTGAGGTTCCATCAACATGGTTGACCCAATTAAGGGAATGTCCACTACGGTTAACCCTCTCTAAGGGTGACTCACAAAATATACCACATGGAGACTGGCTCTAGATTCAAGGATCTAAGTTTCTAGTACTACCCAAAAAGGGAGTAGAGCATAGTCCTCTAGCCTTTTCACTTTTAACCAAGACAAAGTAGATAGATAAATCTGACATGCTAAGACTAAGATTGTCTCACAAAGATCTATGATGTCAACCGCTTATGATCTATCAACCTCTTTGGAGAGAGAATGTATCAATCAAAAGTTGAAGACACATGAATCTAGTAGAACATGAGACTTTCTCAGTATCCTCCCTACCTACAAGGGTTCGTTCATTGAGAAGAGTTTTGCTGGAAACCCACTCTCTCAAGACCCACAAATAGTGTTCATAGGGTCTATTTACTATGTGTAATAAAGATGCTGAAAAAGCAAATCTATATTCATTTTTATAGCCCAAAATGAAATATGTGATATGAAAGCAATAATAGTCACACAAGCTTGACATGCAAGAGTCCTTTCTAATCCAAATCAAAATTTTATTAGCTGAAAAGATTACCTGAATTCCTCACAATGTGCTTAGTAGATTTTTACCTATTTTTAGCAACTCTCGCGCTTCTCCCAATAAAAAATCAGCAGAAATCAATCAGAAACAACAAATTTCAATTGTTAATGTTATCTGTCAGTCCAAATTAGGAAAACATATCTGGAAAACTACCTGAAAAAGTGAAATGACAATTGAAACCTAGCACTAAAACTCGTACGACAGTGGGTCACCTCCCGAATGACAGTCTAGAAACTCGTACGACACTAGGTACCAGATCATACAACAATAGAGATTTCAAATGACACTGTGATCCTTATGATATGATTCTCGATCAAATAAACTATTGTATGACAGTGGGTATCTCCTGGTATGAGTTTCTAACAAAAATCATATGAAAATTGTATAGACAAAAATTAAAAATTACAGCTTGGAACAGAAAATGACAAGAAGATGATAAATTGATATAAATGGAATGGAAACCCATTTCAAGGCCCCATGGTGGGTGCCAAAAATGTGTGTGTGAATTTTGTACCTATCTGTAGACACAACACTTCAGTAAAACATTAGAGGTTAGCAGAAATAAAAATCATGTAGTGAAAAGGAAACTAATCTAACAAAGCGATTTACTGCCTTCTAGTAGATGCAAGTATGTATTCTCAGATTATACCGAGATCAGTGACCTTGACGACACCTAAACAAAGGATTTGAATGCAAAATCTAGATATGAATTAAATGAAAATTAATCTATGTTTTTAGTTTTTTGTGCAATAAGATGAAATAAACTGATATGAATCTATTCTAGATGAAAAACTAATATGCAATACAATTAATCTAACAATGATATGCTAAATGATATGAAACTAAAACAAGATTGATCTCACCAAAAATTGTTGATTTGCAAGAAGCTTCAATTCTTTAGATACCAATTCGCCAGTATAAGTTTGCAAATTTGAGAGATATGATTATGAAGAGTTGAGCCTTGATTTTATAGAAATCCAGGGCTTTGGATGTGCATGGAAAAAGCCATAAATCACTCAAATAAACTTAGGTTGATTTTTGAGTTATCAAAGAATAAAAGATAATTAATTCACAAAATCATGCAAAATCATGCAAAAATAGCTTTTTAACTCAAATCAGAGTTGAGTTTATTTTTAAAACAACTTGAATTGATTTTCTGATTTCAAGTTTAACTACTTTTTGAATGTGCATAATATTTATGAATTAAATAAATAAATAAAGTGATTTATCCTCAACTTAACTGATTTTTAAAAATAAAACAATTGATTTATGGGTTAATCAATTATTAAATCAAACTTTTATTCAAAAACTATATTATTAAATTTGACAAGTGACATTAATTAATTAAATAAGAATTTAATCAATTAGTCATAAGATATTTGATTTATTGTCAAAATGAAATAATACAATTTAGGAATAAATATAATTAAATCTAATTAAATAATTAAGTGGCAGTATTAAATCTAATTAATTAAAATATTCAAAATATTCAATTAATCAAACTTTAGGATAAATAAGATTTATCACCAAATAATCATTAAATTAAAGATAATTAAGATAAATAGGAATATTACTAGGAATATTCCCCGATACAGAATTTAGGATAATCAATTAGCATTCGATAATATTCAGATGTGCCTTTGGTTAGGACTTCGATGTCGATTTCATTTGATTTGATGATGTAGGAGGTTAATGAACCTATAGCCCATTTTTGGGGTATTACAATACCGCGCATAGTATTAACTAAGTAGGTATTCACCGACACATTCTGTATTGACCGAGTGAAAGAAATAAATAAAGATTATAATAGTTGACTGAATTGATGAGTTGGACAATTGCTTATGATTCCAAGGTAGAAGATCAAGTTTTTTATGATGATCTAAGAAAAAATTCAAGATTAATCAGATGAAGGAGATTGAAATGTGTTAATGACACAATTGTGGAGGAATGTTAAAGCATAAAAATGAATGATGGAGATTAAGAGGCAAAATCTAAAGGATGAGAACAAAATAGTTTATGTTGTCTATTTAAAGACACATCAGATTCATTATTGACTCTGGGAATTATTGATACTGCAGGAAAATATGTGTGAAAGGACTATTTTCATGCACCATTGATCAAACTAGTTAAAGATAGAACTAAGTTGAACTGCAGACATTATCGAGTATTAGACAAGCATACACTGAGTGAAATGAAGTTGGAGGATATGAAGGATTAATTTTTTTTTATCAGAGGAGGTATTTTGAGCTTAGATTAGATCTAAAAATATCTAAATCTTAGTTGTATTCGAATCAAATCATTATTGTATTAGTTTAACCATCGTTACAACAATATCTCTTAACTGAGTGGGACTTAACAGTCTTTTTGTATTTGAATATGACATTCAATGAATATTGATTATTTTCTTGGTGACCCCATAGTGAATGTTGGTCAAGGGAGGATTGTTAGTGATAAATCCTCTAACCAAGTCACACCTTACTATGTGTTTTGTAACCTTTAATAGGATTGACTCCTAACCAAGCTCACTTCAGAAGAGTGAATTATTTTGGGTTATTGGTCCCAAGTCATTTTTCTACTAATAGGGTTTCCACAGTAAAAATTTATGTGTTATGTGTGTATGATGTGTTGAATTCTTGTTTTTCTTTACACATTTCATAACTGGATAGATCGGTAAACACAATAGTTAATTTATTATCAATCGATAGATGAAGAGAAAGATATTGTTGATAGCTTACTGAGATGATTATTTGATTGAAAAGTTTGAATATATACATCTGGGAGATTTGGGACTGAAGGATAACTGTACTTAACTGATTCACCCCCCTCTTAGTTATCTAACAATTAGTATCATAACATTGGTTCCTTAGAAGGAAATTCTGAAGGACTTAAGTTAAAGATCACAAGATGTATAAGAGAGAGGTGTCAAAGCTAAATAAAGACAAATTCTTGACATGGAAAAGAAGAATGAAACTACATATATCTAGAATTGGAGAATTTGCAACATACTACTTGAGAAATTATTACATTAAACCGACTGGTCCCTTGATTGTTGATTAGATGAGAGACATACATGAACACAATGTCACAATGATAGAGATTACTGCTCTTATCAAAATTGAATTTGAAGATGTCAAGACATGTACTACTACTAAAGGAATGTGGGACAAACTTGCACTAGTTCACGGAGGAGATGAAAATGTGCAAACGAATCTAAGATAGTAGAAGAGGAAGTGAACCTAATTGTTTCAGCTAACTATGATGAACTCAAGTACAAAATTCATTTGAAAGCTACATCTAAGATTGATTCAGCGGGAGCTTTCTCAAGCATCCTACCTAGGTTTTTGTTAGTCAAGGACCTCAGATCTTACATCCACTACAAAATAGGTGAAATCAGAGATTTCAAGACAACTGTAGCTTATCAGCAACTTTGTGGTGAAGATGGAAAACTAAAATTGAAATTCAAATAGGTCAAGAAGATTGGTCTTATAAATGCCCTAAATTTCTTGAAAAGCCTTAAAACTGAATGGATTAGGGTTGTACTCAGTCGGTATCACGATGGAATATTTTGGTTGGATCAATCAATTAAAGTAACAAAGAATATGATTCATATGGTTATCTGATATCCAACAACTGACAAGGCTAAGGCTTTTCATAGTGCTTCAAGGGTTGACATCAAAAAGAACACAGGTGCGGTATGGCATGGTTGTGCATTGAAAATTTCTACAATTGCACACCTGGAGGTTAAGTTTGCAGCACATGTAATTGGTTACAAGATCTATCAGTCAAGTAGACTGAATAGTGTTCCATGTGGAGCTATTGACATCATATATAAGATGAATATGAAGAGTTTTCAATCTGACCTTGCCGAGCTTCTTCTGAAGTAGATTGAAGAAAATATGAAGACTATCCGGTCAGCAAAGTCAAATACTTGTAAGTTTGGATCACTTCTAGTGTGCATATTTTTCTATATACAATGATTTTTCCCTTCTGTTGGTAATGTAGATTGGTCTACCAACAAACTAGTCATAGTAAAAATTTATGATATGATTAGTGACTTGGGAAACAATCTGAACAAAGTTCTTGATGATTATTTTGAGAATTTTAAAGATAGAATGAATTCTCATAGCAGAATTCCAATTAAATTGGTTGAGGAATATGAGATGGATATTTGTTTTCTTGTGGACATTGACCATACATTGATAAAGGCTGTGGAGCCTAGGATTAAATGGCTATCCCCTAAGGGTTATGAAATGGATATTGATTTTTCTTCAAAATCAATCAAGGCTCTGCTGGCTACACTAAAAGAAA
The DNA here is from genome assembly GCA_027943335.1 of Chamaecyparis obtusa. NCBI lineage: Eukaryota > Viridiplantae > Streptophyta > Pinopsida > Cupressales > Cupressaceae > Chamaecyparis > Chamaecyparis obtusa. The sequence goes on from BSBK01005939.1 coordinate 454,155, forward strand.
AAAATGTAGAGAGGTTTGGAAAATTTGAGGAGGCCAAGACAAGGATAAAAAAACGTTTGGTTATTGGTAAGATGACTAAGAAGTCAAGAAAAATGATGAAAACATTAGTTGAAAAGTTTGGAGATGATTCTAGATCATCTGACAATTCACCGATTGAAGTTGCAACCAAAGGTTAGTTAATGTTAACTGATAAACCTCATGATAGTGAAGAAACTAAATCTGATAAAGGAACATAATATATACCAATTTCCCCTTCATCAACTCCAAAAAAGAGGTAGTTAGAAGTGCAATATAGGGCACGAACAAGGTCAGAAACTACAGCTTCACCACCATTGAAAAAGGGAGTTGTGAAGTTTACAAAGCCTAAGGCAACATCACCTACAAAGACATATACAAAGAGAGGAACAAAATATAAAGAAGAGGCACTGAGGAAAAGGAGAAAACTGATAAAAGGTAAGGAAGACCTAGAAGATGAGGAAAATGATAACAATTAATTTAAAGTGGTTAGCAATAAAAATAGAACAATTGATGAAGTTGTTGAGAATATCATTGAGCATGGTGAACTCACTGATCCTGAAATTAGTCAGTTTGAGAACATGTCAATCGAGGATTAGAACACAATAGAAGAGGCAATCATCTAGATGATGATTTGATTTAAAAGAGTTCCACCTGAATTTTCCAAGCAATTACCTAAGGCATTAGAGGATAGGTTAAATCAGAAATGGTCCTATGCCTTAGACACTAAAAAGAAAATGAGGGAATAATCCCTAGTACTGGAAATTCCTATTTTGTCTATTGATGAGATTGAGGACTACATGACAACATACTCTAGGAGATTTAGAGTAAATAGATGGGCATTGGAGATACTAGATGAGAATCTAGCAGATGTAGATGAGTCAAGTCAACTCATCTGGACCTCAATAGTTCAAGCCTGAGAGCAAGCTGAAAAGATGGAATTTATCAACTTGTCTAAGAAGAGACATAAATTAAAAGGTAAAGGCATTCACATTGAAGATGCAGACTTGGTAGTGAACTGAGAAAAAGTTAATATATCAGATACCAAGGTACTTGATATAAAAGATGCCATTGAGGATTTAAATATTTCATAGGATGCACCAGATCAGGTTGAGATCCAAATTATAGATAATAATGCACTAGATGTACTCATTAAGGACATCACAAATGGTGATCCTGATGACCGAGATGATGATGAGGATGTGAATGTTGCTGGAGGCACAACACAAAAAGAAGGTACTTTTACCAAGCATGTAATCACACAATTACCGGTTGAACTTTCTATTTTGATGGAAGCAGTTGAAATTTTGACAAAGGAGTAGCCCAAAGGCTCAACCTCAAGCAACCGATGGATACATCAGGGGAACAAGGAACTGAAACACTGATAGAAATAAATAAGCCTAAACAAAAAGAGGCAATTGAGACATAAACAAAGGGCTAAGATGACCCCAAAGAAACTGAGGCTACCCCACCTGACACAACATCAGAGGCTCAGTCTTAGACAACTAACACACTAGTTACTGAGGAGCAGAAAAAGGAAGAAAATGTGTCAACTGGGAAAGACACGCCAAATGTTGAGGAGAAAGAAATAGTATAGTTTTTTGTGAAGAGCTCACCTCAAGAGCTAGAGAAGAAGAAAAAGAAGAAGAAATAAGGAAAAGGGTCGGTCACACTAAATGAATTAATTGTTATACCAGATTGTGACTCAAGAACCCTAAGCCCCAAAGAACTTAGAAATATGGGGAGTTATGTACACGGAAAGTAGCACAAGAAAAGCTGAGAATGGAATGCAAGAGCAAGGAAATATTGTAAAATGTAAGAGACATCTTACAATAGGTCATGCCAGAGGTACAAGTTAATGAGGATACTCCCATTATGGACCAACTTGCCAACCTTGCAGAAGAAATAAATGCCCCTAACATTGAAGCTGAGAAAAGAATTGAAGAAAGGGCATAGTAGAAAAGACAGGATACACTTGCAAAGAAAATCAGCCAAGAAGTGGCAATAAACAAGGTAAAATTATCTAAGGTAATAAATGATATTCAATCTATCACTCGGTTAATAAGTTAAATTTTGATTAAGTTATGCACTATGGAGACTTTCATTGCTGAGATCAATGAAAAGATTAGAAAGCTGGCTACCGAAATCCAAGCCAATGCACAGGAATCCTTAATTGAGCCAGATGCTTTTGCTAAGCATATACTAAAGGTTCAAGAACTTAGGTAGTTAAGAGAAGATCTTAGGAAGCGGGAAGAAAGAATAAGTGACCAGGTCACTGAGCTACAAACCGAATTACTTCCTTACTTGAAATTTTTTGAGAAACACATTGTCAAAGCGCAAACACTTCTTGCAACACCATAAATTTTTGTGTTGGAGAACATCTTTGACATGCATGCACAATTCAGTCTTGAGAACATCACTCTCACTAACTTGGAAGAGGAATGGGTGAACCTCTTGGTTTCTTTGAAGAAAACCCATCAGCACATTTTTTATAAATTGTAGGTATAAATTTTTGCATTTGGCATTAATATCAAAAAAGGGGAAATCAATGTATATGCCAAATTTTGTAAATAAATGATAAGTATACTACATACTGCTGGGAGCATGCACCGAGGGGGATAAATTTTGAAATTTTGTTAAGTTATGGTATCTATGTACATATGGCGGAGTTAGAACAATTTTGAAGACATCGGGTCTATATACATTTCAAGGTTTTGATACTAATGCCAAAGGGGGAGATTTTTATCTCTATTTGAGCATTAAAGATTGTCATTAATATCAAAGATGATCAGTCAGTTACCTATGCTATATAGTCGGTAAATGGAAGTACTACAAGCTATACATGCTAGTCAGTTAACTGCATAAGCCTTCACACTAAGTTATCTCAAGGCAGTACCAGGAACAAAAGATAATAGTTCTAACTGAGCACCAGAGTAGTTTTACTGAGCATTAGTGTACACCGATACTAAGCATCAGTGAACACCAAGCAGACTAGACACCAAGCACCAGTGTAACTACCAAGCAGTACTAATAGTGTTTATCGAGCAATACAAAAAATGACATAGTAATAAGTTTTGGCACATCTATCTATGTAGACAGTTACAACAGAATCATAAAACATTTTACCAAGATTGAGGATCATTTATTATGGATGTAATCATTAATTGTAATGATGATCTCTATGTAATTTCTAGATCTATTTTATTTTTGTATGTCATAGATCTTAGGGTTTTTCCTAAGATATTGTAACCTGATTTTGTTAAGAAGCAATAGCAGTATGCTATATATTTGTATTTCATGTCATTTTGACATAAGCTTGACAAGGATAATATGTTTGGTATGAACAAGTGAAGGAGATCTTGAAGCAAGAACCCTACTTCAAGACATCAGTTATCAAATAGAGAGGAGCAATATTTAGAGACATTCAGATTAAGCAGAATCAGACAAGGCTACCGAGTAGTTCATAGTTAAGATTTTCACATATCAAGGTGATATTTACTCAATACATAATAGATCTATATTAGACAAAGTTAATTTGTCATTTGCAGATACATCATGTTATTCTCTAATCATTGTAATAGAGTTTGGAAAAATCTCTTAACAGAGTAGACCTAACAGTCTTTTGTAAATCTCTTAACCGAGTACACACTCAAGTAGTGTTATTGAAATCCTATAACTAGGTAGATCTAGCTGATCTAATTGTTACTCCTAACAGGGTAAGATCATCAAAAGTGATCACAACTTGTAGCCCTAATAGGAAAAGTTTATTATCTATAGTAGTGAAGATTTGTGGGTGTCATCCCCACCACAGATTTACCTTCTAACAAGGGTTTCTGCGTGTAATACCCCAAAATTGGCATCTTGCAATTCTAATCAATTTTGGTGCATTCCTTCAAATTTCTACATCATCAAAGTCCTATTGTACTAGGAAATTCTATCTCCTAATTGACCCTACTTGACCTAGTGTCAAATGAAAAAAACCTTAAATTTGCCTTAATTACATATTATATTTAATTCCTAAATATCAACTTTTATTGGCTAAATAAACCCTATGATTGATTAATTTAATTATAAATTCCTAGCACTTTAATTAAATTAATTCCACTCCCTTTAGCTAATATAGATCAAAAGGAATTAAATAATTATTTAGTTCTATAAATGAGATATCCTCACTTGAATTTAATTATTCAAGAAATTAGAAAGGTCACCCATTGGCAATATTTCATTTATTTTATTAAATAATCCCTCCAATTTGTTTCACCTCCCACCAAGGAGATGAAGAGTCGACCGTTTCTTTGCAAGAAACTCTTCAATCTCCACCCAAGCTCTTCTATATTAGAAACCTCTCTTTCCTCATTTGAGGAGGCAATTTTTAGAGTATCGAATTTCTGTCGAATTATTGTCTCACTTTTGCATTCAAAGCTTTAATTATCTTGCCTATTAGAATAATTTCATTTCTTAGAATGCATTGTTATTCTTAATTTAGTTTTCTTATTATGCTCTTAGATTAAACTCATTTTCTTACAAGTTCTTAGACTAATTTGCAATATCATTCTTAGCTTAATTTCATTTACAATTGTCTCTTATGCATTAAATCCTCCATTTTAGAGCTCGGTCAATGGTTGTTGGGCTCTCAATTCTAAGAGTGATTCAAAACCCCATCTAAATAGGAGGGAATAGGTTGATTCATGTATATGTGCGAAGTGAATAATTCATATTCATTTTTCATAATTGGCTTATGAGAACTGACCATGTTGAAGTCTACGGCTGAATTAGAGGTCCACGTTTAGTTGTAAACATTTTGGCACCCACCATGGGGCAGAAAATTCTTTTTTGGCCTCATTGTCAAAAAAATTTCTAACAAAATTTTGCACTCTGCTGTATGTCCATACATGTTTGTGTACAGAATCTTGCGTGATCTTTCTCACTATGTCACATGAAGTTTTTCTGGTCTTAGCATTTCTTCATTCAAAAAAGGTGTTTTCTTACGTAGGACTATGCATTTCCTCACACAAGTCTGACAACAAATTTTTAAAAAAAATATTCAATTTTTGTGTTTTCTGTTGCAGATTTCTAACATTTGTTGTTTTCTATTGTTTTTCATATCTCTATTTTTTTGACACAGCATAATAGTGGGCTACACGATGTTTTACGAAGACATAACTTACTGACGGTTTTCTTGAAGGATGTTTTCCAAAGATATATTAAAAACACTCTGCTTGTCTACCATGTTATTCACATAGTTTAATTAGGGCCTTGTGAAGATTTATTAAGGGTCTTGATAGTAGGATAGGGTAATAGGCTCTTCATTACATGGAAGTGGTGCCCATGGATGAATATGAGACCCAGATTTTGCTAGTGTGATAGATACATGGGAAGAAAGGAAAGGTAGAAAATATTTAGCATGTCCATTTGTTAGGGGATTATGCTCTTCTCTCTTTGAGAGAACCAAAAACCCAAAAGCTTGTGGATTGGTTGAAGAGGAGTTAGCTCAATGATAGACATGTCTTGTGTGTTTGGGTAAGGTGAAGAGGTAGAGAAGTATGCTCTTACCTCTTTGAGAGAATCAGAAAATCTGACCCTTGGATCCAAGCCAAAGTCTATGTCACCTTTAGAGGGCCTATTGGAAGTTGAACCTCTGGGAACGACCCAAGTGAGTACACACCTATTGCTGGTGATTCCACCTCACTATAACAAAGTATATTTGTTGAGTCTAAATACTCCAAAGCCATGTTAACTTCTTTCTCTTGATTCATGACTATCATCTTGAGAAAGCTTTGTCTATTGTACTAAGTGGCGCCGCTCCTTGCCTTGCTTACAGGGGTGTATGACTTTCAGGTGTCGATGTGGCTGTGAGGCCCTAGCCCTATATCAGGGGCACCAAAGGTTAGTGTGAATGGAAGCCCACTAAATACTCTCTTATTTAGTTGCCTACTCGGATCACCTCTGAAAGGAGACATAATCTTTTCTCAGGGACGGGAAGAATCTCTCCCCTAGATTCTCACCATAGGCATGCACCTGGATGTTTGAAGGTGGTATATGACACTGGCCCTTGCTTCAAGGGTAACCTTTGAACATATATTATTGAGTCCTTGGAAACACCAAAAATATGGGTGCCCTTGCTATGTCTCATTGTGTCTGCCTACTGATACCTGGCTATCACTCATATCTCTCTTCTTGAGGATCCCTCATACATCACTCACCAGTGGTTGTCACTGCGTCTGCCTACTGATGTTTCATTCACTCTCAGATCTCTCTCCTTGAGGATCCCTTGTATTAGTCACCAGTGGTTCTCACTATGTCTTCCTGCTAACACTTTGTTAGCATGTCGATCTCTCCTTGAGACTATCTCTCGCGTAAGTCACCAGTGGTTCTCACTGCATCTATCTACTTTTTCCATCCTATTGAAACTTCTCGCACTATATACTTCCAATCTGACATCAATCCACTAAAACTAAAACTGAAACTAAAAACTAGATTTGTAACTCTCTGAAGTGTTTTAGCTTTTCCTTTGGTGTGCTTGTCTTTTCACTTTATCATTCCTCCTTGAGCAACTCTAAGATGTCTGTCCTGACCGAGAGAAACGAAGACTGGGGGCATGATCTTTTCATTGCTTTATTTTTGCTGGTTTAGTTTCAATGATCCAAAAGATCCATAGAAGAGGGTGTCCACTATAAGAGCCTTCATCTCATGTTGGATGGCCATGTGTACCCTGACATCTTTTATATGGAAACTTTGGTGAGGTTGGTTCTTCTTCTTGTCTGTTTGAGTGACTTCTTTATGCTACATGTGAAATTGTAAATGCTCATCCTGCAAAGTGAATGTAAGGGTCACTGTGAGAACCTTTGACATGCTTATAATTCACTTAAAAAAAGGAGAAGATCTTGCATGTTTGACATGTTTGTATGCAAGAAACATTCAGGTCATTCTAGCAACTGTGCTTTGATTTCTTATGTTAACTTGCTAAATCAAAAGGAATGGGTGTTCAGGTCATTCAGGCTTCTTGTGTGTTAATGCTTACACCTCATTCCAAAAAATCTAAGACTAATGTCATATTCATATTCTCATGATTGAGATGTTAGTGAGGGTTTTATGACATTCTATGATCATTTGATACTAAAAAAATCTATGATGATAATTATCTAATGGGTCCAACAACCAAGTCCTAGGGATTGCATCTAGCTTAGGCTTGCATTTTCATTCTAGGCTTGCATAGCGATAGTTTTTAATGATCACTTCATTTTCTTCTTCTGGATTTATTCATTGAGGGTTTTGATCTTATGTCCGAGTTCATCTTGGCTACACAAGTGTCTGATCCTCACTCTCAATCTTCAAAACATTCTTTTGGTTAGTACCTATTGTGTATTACAATATCCTGCATGAGATGATAGTACCATATACATTGCATTCACAAAGTGCATTGTCATAAACTTATATGCATACATTCTACACTTGCATAATCACATACATATGCATCCATCATAAGCATAAATCAAATCATACATTACATTTATCTACCATTGCATTTCATATTGCATACATATATAACAAAAATAACATGTGCATTTCATCCATACATTAATCATATAGGAAACATCTCATAAAAAATTAACATGAAAGCAATAAGTGACACATACAATGATACCAAAAGATGAGCTCATATATATATATACATATATATATATATATATATATATATATATATATATATATATATATATATATATATATATATATATACATACATACATATATATATATATATATACATATATATATATATACATATATATATATATATATATATATATATATATATATATATATGTATATATATATATATATGTATATATATATATATATGTATATATATATATATATGTATATATATATATATATATATATATATATATGTATATATATATATATATATGTATATATATATATGTATAGTATATATATATATGTATATATATATATATATATATGTGTGTGTGTGTGTGTGTATATATATGTATATATATACATATAGATATATACATATACATATATATATATACATATATATACATATATATACATATATATATATATATATATATATACATATATATATATATATATATATGTATGTATATATATATATACATATATATATATACATATACATATATATACATATATATATATATATATATGTATATATATATATTGATCAATGTCAATGTACAAAAAATGGTGCTACTTGAGCACAGTCTATCAAAAATGGGACACAATATAACAAGGTCTAATCTAGCCCTGCCCATCACCACTTGGAGGAGGTGGAGGTGGAGGCATATCTCCCTATGGGGGTGCCTATGGAGGAGGTCCCTGTGGAAATGCTAGTGCTCTAGTATACTCTTAAAAAATGTGGAGCCTAGTCCACTGGCTCTGGCACGCGACCTACATAAGCTACATAGTAATAGGCTGATTGGGTAGCCTCATATCATGTCTCTATTTGAGACCTAGCCAATGCCTCTCATAGCTCTTAGATCTCTCAATCTCTCTCTGCCACCAAGGTGTTTCAGATGATAATTTTTATATCCTGATCTGCTAGCTCTTTGCACCTGTTGAACCCTCTCATGGCTCCTCTGCAGTGCCTCATACAGCTATGCAACCTGATCTCTAGGAGGTAGTCCCTGTGCAGCCTGATCCTACATAACGATGTCATCAAAATGTTCCTCCTTGTTAGGAGGCTATTGTTGTGATATATCCATAGTCCTCTACCTAGTGGATCTATCCTGACTACCACTGGGACCCACAACTAAATCTGTGCCCATCGGTCTAGGAGGAATGTATGCATGTCCAGTCCTCTACTGAGGTATTTGTTGCTATTATTGCTACTGATGTCTCAAGGCCTGAGCTATCTGCTACTACTACAAAGGTGGTTGTGCCACCTATTGTGCCCTTTGACCCATCCCTATAGGATCTGTAAAACATGGGTATGGATGCACTAATAGATGCACTTGATATGCTAGTATCACTCTTGCATCATCAAATCCTACCATTTAATCCCACTGGGCTAGTGCTACCCATGCCTCAATCATGCATCAACCTTGATCTGGTCTTCCTTGCCAGCCCTTCTCCACCTCATCGGTGAAGCGAGCATAAGCACAGTACTCCTAAGAAATGTCCTAAGGCCTACCGAACTACCTTAGGACCTGTGTAAGCGGGAAGTGCTCAATAATAGATATGTTATGTTTGATCTGAGGACGTGAAAAGAACATGTGTGGTAGCTCGTGCCTGGTGTCATCCCAGACCTTTGTCACCACCCATGGTCACCAAACTAATACAACCATGTCATCTAGTTGAGCTCACCATTGCTCAGTCTTACCCAGTGCTAGCTGAGTCATGGGACCTCTATACCTATAAATGTAAGGCTCTAATGGTTGTTTGGTATCATGAAAAATTGGCCTACACACGGGGAGATGCTCCCAAGCCCATATCTGTAGAATAAATACTCATGCTGCCATAGTCCATGCATCATGATACATGATCTCATGCATCTCATGATACATCTATGCCATCATGCATTGACCCCATCCAAATCTCATGGCTAGCCACTCCAACATCCTCTACAACATCCTACCCCAGCCACACTCCAATCCATGCTACCCTCTGTCTAACATCAGGTAACAACTCAAAAATGATGCTAAAAGGACTACTAACTTGTGTCTTGCACCATATCACACAATTAGATCATCCCATGAGATGGCTTGACCCATCACCAGATCATCTTGAAAAATCTCTCTAAGTGCTAGAGTGCCCACCCTCGGTTGGGTGTCGTACTCCACACATGGCTCATAGAAAGGTACTCTCAATATCCTGTAAATGTCCTCTGGAGTGACTATCATCTCCCCTTATGGAAAGTGGATAGTGTTTGTCTCTAAGTGAAAATGCTTGACCAGTGCACCTAACAAACTATGATTTACCTAGATGTCAAGTACATCACGCAAATATGATAGTCCTAATCCATCTATATGTGCACCCTTTGCATCATCTAAGCACTACACTAGCTCACCTATGACTGGGTGGTGAGACCAAAATATGATGTTAGGGAGGTCAACCTGCAATGCAATTGATGACACATGATCTATATCTCAATTATGATGGTTCTCAAGGCAATAACAGCAAGTGAAAGTATGCACCTACCCTAAACATGACTCTTGGACACTCTGATTGGATGATATTATGAAAATTTGGATAAGAACCCTAAATTTTTGTAGTAGTTTCCCATGTGAGGAATTAGGTTCATCACATGAGATTTGGTCACCACATTAGCCTTTATCTCTATTCATGCAAGAAATCATCATTGAGGATGAAATCTCATGCAACATCACCGAGCTCCTCGCGTGAGCCCGCGGAGGTGCCCCATGTGAGGAAGCCCTCTTTGGGTCTTTTCTCACATGAGACATGACCTAAGCCAATGCAAGGAAACCATTTCCTCACATGAGGTTTGATGAAAAAATTCCTAAATTGACCTAAATCATTCAAATCTACTCTAGAAAGTGGTAAAAACATTGAAATGCAAGCTGATTTTTTTGACTACTTACAGGTGCATAATACTCTATCAGCCAGCTGTGTCTTTGGGAGTGCTTGAATTGATACAATCTCACTGGCATGTTCTCCATCTCACTCAGAGCTCTCAAAATCACTAAAGACAAAAGTGAATAATGAATTGAAAATGACCCCTCTAGGCCTTATATACCTTTTAACCTAATTTTCAAAAGTGCTTCGTTTTGCATGAAAACTTCACCCTTGGCTAAATCGACCACTCTGAATCCATTTTCAAGATCAAAATTGAAATCTGACACTCCTAGATAGCTCATAATCATGTTTTAAATCTCTAGGATCAACATGATCAAACACTTGTGCAGTCGACCTTCTGATGTCATTTCCTTGCCAGAATCTCATCTCATCATCATTTTATCAGCTCCATCTTTTTCATCAAAAGTCAATTTTGGTCAATCATGGTCAAACTTGGTCAACAAGACCTCCAAATCTCTCTAGATCACTTCTACATCTTCTTGATTCTTCTGTAATATGTTTTGAGTCCCTCCGGATCTTCGATTTTATCTCTATTTGCAACCTTTTGTTGTCAATCATCTTTATGACGTGTCAACTTTCAATTTCACTCTCAAGGGGGTAGGATGATTACATCATTGAATCTATTCTCAATTCTTGAATCAGTCTGATCTAAATCAAAAGTCCTCATCACTTGAGGCATCTCATCATTAGGGGCATCTTTATGCCTCGCATCTTGTCATCTGTCTGTTAGGTATCTGAGCAATCTAACTCAGATCGTCGAGGATCAAGCTTCATTCTGGAGATGGTTCTCGAAATCTCATTAGGTATTGGGGAAATCTAACCCTAATTCTTGAAAGTCAAGCTTTGTTCTGGAGATGGCTCTCAAAAAATCTTTCTGATCAGTATCTGGGCTGTGTAACCTGGGTCTCGGAGGACTAAGCTTCATTCTGGAGATAGTTCTACAATCTACATCAGTTATCATTTAATCAATGGGTATTGGAGAAATCTAACCCCGACTCCTAAAGATTGAGCCTTGTTCTTGGGACAATCTTATCTAAAGTGGTAATCTGACCAATGTCTTTACAATATAACTTAGGCTTTGGAGAATCAGGCTTTGTTCTGGCGATGGTTCTACAACTCAATCTAATCGGTGTCTTGACAATCTAACCTTGACTTTTGAGGATTAAGCTTCATTCTAGAGATAATCCTAAAAACCTCATCAATTGTCACATCAGACTATTCTTTGAATCAACGCGTTGCTCACACATCAATTCAAAGGGGCAAAATGTAATACCCCAAAATTGGCATCTTGTAGTTCTAATCAGTTTTGGTGCATTCCCTCAAACTTATACATCATCAAAGTCCTATTGTACTAGGCAATTCTATCTCCTAATTGACCCTACTTGACCTAGTGTCAAATGCAAAAAACCCTAAATTTGCATTGATTACATACTATATTTAATTCCTAAATATCAACTTTTATTGGCTAAATAAACCCTACGATTGATTAATTTAATTATAAAGTCCTAGCACTTTAATCAAATTAATTCCACCCCTTTAGCTAATACACATCAAAAGGAATTAAATAATTATTTAGTTCTATAAATGAGATATCCTCACTTGAATTTAATTATTCAAGAAATTAGAAAGGTCACCCATGTGGTAATATTTCATTTATTTTATTAAATAATCCCTCCAATTTGTTTCACCTCCCACCAAGGAGATGAAGAGTCAACCGTTTCTTTGCAAGAAACTCTTCAATCTCCACCCAGACTCTTCTATATTAGAAACCTCTCTTTCCTCATTTGAGGAGGCAAATTTTAGAATATCATATTTTTGTCAAATTATTGTCTCACTTTTGCATTCAAAGCTTTAATTATCTTGCATATTAGAATAATTTCATTTCTTAGAATGCATTGTTATTCTTAATTTAGTTTTATTTTTATGCTCTTAGATTAAACTCATTTTATTACAAGTTCTTAGATTAATTTGTACTATCATTCTTAGCTTAATTTCATTTATAATTGTCTCTTATGCATTAAATCCTCCATTTTAGAACTTGGTCTATGGTTGTTGGGCTCTCAATTCTAAGAGTGATTCAAAACCCCATCTAAATAGGAGGTAATAGGTCGATTCATGAATATGTGTGAAGTGAATAATTCATATTCATTTTTGTAATTGGCTTATGAGCAATGACCATGTTGAAGTCTACAGCCGAATTAGAGGTCCACATTCAGTTGTAAACATTGCGTAACCAAAATACTTGTGTTATGCGATTGATTTATTGTTGATTTCATGCAATTTACATTTACAAGTTAATTGAATGAATGATGCATACAATGGATTTAGTTGGATAGACTAGTATACTAGTGTTTCTAGATTGAGATCCAAGTTAAAAAAATTTTGAGATCACTGATTCACCCATCCCCTCTCGGTACCTTATCTCTCCATTCCAACACCTTGTCTAGTAAAAGGAAAAGGATCTATCTTGTTGAACAATAATATCAGATGTGAAAATGCATATTGGGTGAAAGGACTTAACTATAATCTATTGAGTGTAGTACAACTAAATAAATAAGGTCACCGAGTTACATTTTAAAATAGAAAGGTGAAAATCTATGATGAGACTGGAAAGATGGTTGGTACTGGGGAACAATCTAAAGGTAATCTATTCTATCTTGACAATGCTGAAACTTCTTGTTTATTGGCTAGAACTAAAGATGTCTAGTTATGACACAAAAGGTTACATCATGTGAATTTTAACAACATGGTTAAAATCACTAAGAAAAGAAAATTTAGAGGCTTACCAAGCTTATCTAAACCTGACCATGTCATGTGTAAACAATGTCAAAAGGGAACAATATCAAAATCTAGTTTCAAGAGAAAAAATGATTCATCTAATACTATTTTGGAGTTGGTTCATATTGAATTGTGTGGTCCTATGAGAACTTAGAGTTACTATGGAGACATATATTTTATTTTATTTGTTGATGACTACTTTAGGATCATGATTGTTATGTTTTTGAAAGAAAAATATAAAGCTTTCAAGATGTTTAAATGGTATAAAGCTAAAGTGGAAAAGATTTAAAATGATTGAGATTAGATAGAGGTAGTGAGTTTATTTCTGATGAATTCACTAACTTTTCAAATGAGTGTAGAATTAAAAGATAGGTTTCTGCACCAAGGACACCACAACAGAATGGAATTGCTGAAATGAGGAACAAATCTATTGTTGATTGTGCTAGAATACTAATTATTGAAAAAGATGTTGCACAAATGTACTAGAAAGAAGTTGTTAGTACTGTTGTATACACATTGAACCAAGTACAATTGAAGAAATATTCAAACAAGACACTCTATGAGTTATGGTATTGGTACACACCAAATGTAAGTTATTTTAGAATATTTGGAAGCAGGTGCTACATTCTAAAAGATGATAGAAATGGGAAATTCAATTCAAAAGGTGATGAAGGAATATTCTTAGGATATTCTACTAAAAGAAAAGCTTACAAATATTTGAATAAGGTTACTAATAAAATGGTTTAAAGTGAAAATGTAAAGGTTGATGAGTTTTCTGAGAAAAATGATGAAGAAAGAAAAAAGTAACCAGAAGATTATGGTGGATTCACATACATTGAGAAACTTGACACTCTTCCCAAGCAATGGGATAATGATAGTGAGCAACAGCTTACAGAGACTAAGAATCAGGAAATAGTTATCGAGGAAGATAATGATCCTATACCGAATGATGAGAAAAGAAGAGAACAAGTACTCACAAAATTTTTTAGGAGACACCATCCACAGAATCAGATTATTACAGGCATGATGATACAAAGTAAGTTGAGAAACAACACTTGTTTGTTTTGTGAATTTGAACCTAAAAATGTTAGAGATGCACTTGATAATGATGAATGAATTAAAGCCATGAATGAAGAAATAGATCAGATACTGAAAAATAAAACATGGACATTGGTACCAAGACCAAATGATAAGAATGTAATTGGAACCAAATGGATATTCAGAAACAAGCTGAATGAGAATGGTAAAGTCACTGGGAATAAGGAAAAACTTGTATGCAAAGGGTATGCACAAGAAGAAGGTATTGATTATGATGAGACTTTTTCACTAGTTGCAAGACTTGAAGGAGTTAGAATATTGCATGCTGCCTACAAAGGATTTAAAGTATATCAAATGGATGTCAAATATGCATTTTTGAATGGAATACTTGAGGAAGAGGTATATACTAAACAACCTAAAGGTTTTGTTGATCCAAATTAGAATAACATGGTATGTAAGTTGGACAAAGAACTATATGGACTGAAACAAGCACTAAGAGCATCATATGAAAGACTACATTCATACCTTATTAGCATTGGATTTGTAAGAACAAGTGACAACAACATATTATACTTGAAAGGTGAAACTGATGACAAGATTCTTATTGCTGAAATTTTTGTTGATGATATCATATTTGGACCACATGATAATATTTACAAATCATTTGCTGATGAAATGAGAAAAGAATTTGAAATGTCAATGTTTGGAGAGATTAAATTCTTTCTTGGTTTAAAAATTTTACAACAAAGTGAAGGTATTTTTATTACACAATCAAAGTACATCAAATAAGTATTGAAGACCTTTAGAATAAAAGATTCTAAATCGGTTGGTACACCTATGGTTACAGGATGCAAATTAACAAAGGATGATCAATCAATTGAGGTAAATCAAACATTATATAGATCAATGATTGGTAAGTTGATATATGTTGTGTATAGTAGACTGGACATTGCACATGTAGTTGGTATTGTAGTAAGATTTTTTGCTAATCCTAAAGAATCACATATGACTATTGTTAAAATAATTATGAGATACTTGAAAAACAATGAGAGCTATAGTTAATGGTACAAGAAAGAGGGAAATTTTGAACTACAAGCTTACACTAATGCAGATTGGGCTAGAAATATTGATGACCAGAAGAGAACTACTAGCGGAGCATTTTTTTGGGAGAAAGATTAGTAACTTGGATACGCAAGAAACAAGCATGCATTTCTCAATCCACTATCAAAGAAAAATATGTTTTTGCTGCTACTAATTGTTCAAACATTGCTTGGATAAAATAACTCTTAGAAGGGATGAATGAGGAGATCACTAATCCATTGATAATACCAATTCTATAAACATTTCTAAGAATCTAGTGATGCATGCAAAGACAAAGCATATATCTATAAATTATCACTATTTGAGGGAACAAGTACAAGACAAGAAAGTGAAATTGGAGTTTTTGAAATCAAAGGAACAACTTGCAGATATATTTACTAAACCCTTACCTAAGGATACATTTGAGTACTTGAGGACTAGACTAGGGGTCCACACTCTATCTATTGGTCACTAAGGTGATCACGAGATTGCATCAACCTACACCTTATCAAAATATCAAATCATGTTGTTGCATATTGTTCACACTTTAGTTTTCCTAAGTTGTGAACACTAGGATGGAGAAAAAAAGAATGTTGCATATGATGGAATATGGATGAAGTGACTGAGAGGGGGGGGGGGGTGAATCAGTCAACCATAAAACACTTCACTATTATTTCTTTCTAGATCCCTTAGGATATCTTAATGAATATTATCTGTTTAACACTCAGTAAATAGATTGCAGTAACTTGGTAGATGCAGAGAGTATTAGTAAAATTATTTTTTAGATATTCATCACCACTTGTATATGATTAAGATAACTATTAAGAACACAAGAGACACAGGATTTAACGTGGAAACCCAATATGGGAAAAACCACCAATGTATCTAGATACTAATTTTCACTTTTCTGAAGTGATGCCCAGTTAGAAGCCAACCCGGTAAAAGGTTACAAAACACACTGTTAGGTGTGACCTTGTTAGAGGATTTAATCACCCTGCTAGGAGTGGCCTGGTAAGAGGTCTTGAGAACAATTCAATGGAATTGTCACCTTGTTAGAGGATTTACAATATGGTTGTTAAACCAACTCGGTTAAGAGATTTAGAATTCACTGTTACAATGATAAAAAGGTAACAATGAAAATGACCTGTATAATAATGCAACTGCCTTGCTGATTACAGATCTCTGTTATGTATAAGTGAGATCCTTCCTGATCGAATATATCTCTGCTGCTCCTCAAGGATATCTGGTCATCCCTCATAATTTCGCACACACCTTTCCTATCTTTCTTCTATATATCTTGTTCTATATCTCACACTTGACCTTTTATTTATATGATTTTAGATTTGTCAAATCGGCATTACTTAGTATAACAGTCGGCTGAATTAAGAAAACTTTATTTGCAAAGATCCTTCAAGGGCCAATAGTGCTCGGTGACCATAATGAAATTTTCTACAATCTTTTAGAGACCGAGAGAACTCGGTAAACACTGATAATCCTTTTTCTTTGATAACCGAGTGAACTCGATAAATGCTAACTTTTCTTTGACAACCGAGTGAACTTGGTAAATGCTGATTTTTCTTTGATAACCGAGTGAACTTGGTAAACACTAATTTTAATGCCAGGTAGATCGACTGAGCTCGGTAGGTACTGATTATTGTAGACTATGACATTGTGTGACATCAAAGACAATACATAATTTGAGTAGCAATTTTCTTCAGACAATTGTTTCCAACAATCTCCCTCTTTGGCATTGATGGCAACACAATATGTCATAGCATAAGAAATTTTGAAAGGATTAGCTTGGTTCAAATTCAAATCTCCCTCTGTCAGCAAACTTCCTTTTTCTTGAAAACTCTTCCTCCTAACTATTGAAAATTTCTTGAAGTAATAGCAAAGACATAGCAAAGACACTCCCTCTTTGACAACACATGCCAAAGAAAATTCACATATTACTGGTGTAAACTAATGTACCTCAAGTACTGATTCATATGCAATGATTCCTTGAATATGCTGCATCAACTTGTTGATTTTCAATCATGTTCTGGTTGATGCATCACTAAAACTATATTTAGTGAGCCTCAGATAGGGGAATGACCCCTAACTTACCTCTTAGATACACAAATTCATCCTTGGGTAATGGTTTGGTGAAAATGTCTGCAATCTGCTCTTTTGTATGAATATATTCTAATTTGATTTCCTTGTCCTGCACCAATTCTCTGACAAAGTGATATTTAATAGCAATGTGCTTGGTTTTGGAATGCATTACTGGATTCTTCGAAATGTTTATTGCACTTGTATTGTCACAAAATATAACAACTAGTTCTTTGATCTCAACCTTCATACCTTGTAATAACTATTTAAACCAAATAATATTTGAACAATTTATTGCAGCAGCAACATATTCTGCTTCAGCTGTGGATTGAGATGTGCAATTTTTCTTTTTACTGGTCCAGGATACCAATCTTTTTCCAAGAAAAAATGCTCCACCACTTGTACTTTTTCTGTCATCAATGTTCCCTGCCCAATCAGCATCAGTAAACACTTTTAAGTCTAGATTGCCTCCAAATTTATACCACAAACCATATTCTTCAGTTCCTCTTAAGTACCTTAAGATTCTGTTGATTGCCATCATATGATTTTCCTTAGGTTTTGCTGAGAATCTTGCTATTATACCGACTACTAAGGCAATATCAGGTCTTGTATGTACTACATACTACAATTTTCCAATCATAGATCGGTATAAGGTTTGATCTACTTCTTTTGAATCATCATTTTTGGTAAGTTTCAGTCCAGTACACATGGGTGTACCAACTGGTTTTGAATCTTCCATACCAAACTTCTTAAGTATTTCCTTAATGTATTTAGATTGAGTAATGTATATACCATTCTTGCTTTGCTGAATTTGAAGACCAACAAAGAATTTTATTAAACCAAACATAGACATTTCAAATTCTTTGTTCATTTGCTCTAAAAATTCTTTGCACTGATGATCATTCCCTGTAAATATAGTATCATCTACAAATATTTTTGCCAATACAATTTTGTCATCCGGTCCTTCTTTAATATACAGATTGCTATTATCATAGGCTCTTTTGAAATTAATTTGAATTAGATAGTTATGGAGTCTTTCATACCATGCTCTAGGAGCTTGTTTCAAACCATATAATGCTTTGTGTAACTTGCAGACCATGTCCTTTTTATCTGGATCAACAAAACCTTCAGGTTACTCAATGTAGACTTCTTCATCAAGAATTCCATTGAGAAATGTAGATTTTATATCCATCTGATATACCTTAAATCCTTTATGTGTTGCATAAGCAAGTAGAGTTCTTACACCTTCTAATCTTGCAATAGGAGCAAAAGTTTCACCATAATCTATACCTTCTTCTTGAGAATAACCTTTACATACCAATCTAGCTTTGTTTCTAGATACTTGACCGTCTTCATTCAGCTTATTCCTGAATACCCATTTTGTTCCAATTGCATTCTTATCTTTAGGTCTAGGTACAAGAGTCCATGTTTTATTCTTTTGTATTTGTTCTAATTCTTCATTCATTGCTTCAATCCAACTTTCATTTTTCAATGCATCTTTGATATTTCTAGGTTCAAAATCAGTAAGCAGACATGTACCTTTTAGCTTACTTCTTGTCATAGTACCATCTGATTTATTTCCAATAATTTGATCTGGTGTATGATGCCTTCTGACATATTTGGCTAGTATAGGTTCCTTGCTTTTTGAATGAGTCATGTTGTTGTCTTCTAGGATCTCTTCTTCAGGTTGCTCTGGCTCGGTAGATATTTGCTTGATAACTTCAGGCTGAGACTCAGTTTGAATTTCTTCCTGTGACTCGATTTGAACTTCTTCCTATGACTCGGTTTGAACTTCTTCCTGTGACTTGGTTACTGTGCTAGGCTTGGTAGATATAGTTTCCTTATTGATAGTTGTGTCTGGTAATGTTTCAGGTTCAATGTAAATGAATCTCCTGTAGTTTGCAGGTTCCCTTTTGCTTTCTTCTTCAGTCTTTTCTGCAAACTCATCAAATTTTACATGTATACTTTCTATGACTTTGTGAGTAGACAAGTTCAGACATTTGTATGCCTTACTTTTGCTAGAATATCCTAGGAATATTCCTTCATCACTTTTCACATCAAATTTATTTCTTCTGGATTCTTTTAAGATATAACACTTGCTACCAAATACTTTCATGTAACTTACATTGGGTTTATAGCCATACCATAACTCATAAGGAGTTTTGAATGTGTCTTTCTTCAATTGTACTCAGTTCAAGGTATGAACTGCAGTGCTGATAGCTTCCTTCCAATACTTTATGGTGATGTTCTTTTCTATCATTAGAGTCCTTGCACAATCCATAATAGATCTATTTCTTCTTTCAGCTATTCCATTCTGTTCAGGAGTTCTAGGAGCTGATACCTGTCTTTTGATTCCTCTTTCAATGCAAAAGTTGTTAAATTCATGGGAGATGAATTCACCACCTCTGTCTGATCTTAAGCATTTCAATCTTTTCCCTGTTTCCTTTTCCACTCTTGCCAAGTACCATTTGAACTTTTCAAATTCTTCTGACTTTTCTCTTAAATACATAATAGTCATCATTCTAGAATAATCATCAACAAAAAGAATAAAGAATTTATCTCCAGTATAGCTTTCTATTCCAATAGGTCCACATAAATTAGTATGCACAATTTCCAAAATCTCTTTAGACTATAGTTCTTACTCTTAAAACTAGTCTTACTCATTTTGCCAATCTGACAATTCTTACATAGACCAGTATCAGGTTTCTTCAAAGTAGGAATGCCTCTTACCTTCTTGAATTTACTTATTTTCATCATGTTATCAAAATTCACATGACATAACCTTTTGTGCCATAGCCAACTTTCTTCAATTTGAGCAATAAAACATGAATATTCACTGAGATCAAGGTAAAATAAGTTACCTTTTGTTTGTTTGCCTGATCCAATGAGTTTTCCTTTTCCATCCAGCAGTCTTGCTTGACTATTCATGAATTCAAACTTGAAACCAATGTTGATTAGTTGTGCTACACTTAGAAGATTATGTTTTAGTCCTTCAACCCAATAAGCATTATCACATATGAGTTCTTTGGTTAATGAGATTCTTCCTTTTCCTTTTATACAACAAGGTTCATTGTTTCCAAATCTTACATTGCCACTATCACAATCTTCTAGGTATTCAAATTTTGTCTTGTCACCAGTCATGTGATGTGAACATCCACTATCTATTATCCATATATCATCTTTGCTTATATGAGAAATAAGTGCCATCTTATCTTCATCATCATCAGATTCATCTTTTATAGCAATAAAGACAATTTATTCTTCACTATCATCAAAATCTTTAGCCATAAAACATGTTTTCTTACCTTTATCCTTGAATGATTTGAAATTATTTTTGCCATAGTACTTGTGACCTCTCTTCTCTTCCTTGGCTTGCTTGTTTGGGCACCTAGCTACAATATGTCCAATTTCTTCACATGAAAAATAGATTAAAGGAGTTTTACCTTTATATTTACCTTTCCCTTTAGAGTACTTCTTTGCAAGTAGTGCTTCTACAATTTCAAGATCACTATCAGAACTTTCTTCTGATACTTCTTCACTTTCTGACTGAACTTCTTTTATTTTCTTGTTCTTCCTTAGTGAAACCTTGGCCTCAAATGCTCACTCAATATTTTTGGAAATTGGAACATAGTTGTCATAGTTGTCTAATTCAAAGGCTGTCAATCTTCCAACTAAAGCATCCAAAGTTATATTGTGGTTTTCTTCACATCTTCTTTCTTGAATAGCTGATACTCTTATTGCATAGATAGGGAGTAATGTACTAAGTACCTTGCTTATAACAGTTTCATCAGTGATTGTTCCTCCAGAAGCTCTAATTTCACTAACACTTGCTTTGATCCTTTCAACATATTTTGCAATGTTTTCATCTTCTTTCATATTCATCTTGTCAAACTATCCTCTTAGGCTTTCTGCTTTGGCTGTTTTCACATTTGCATCACCACCATATATTTTCTTCAGTTTGATCCACATTTCATATGCAGTAGTGCATTCTTTAATTTCATCAAATTCTTCATAATTGAGAGCTGATGCAATATCTATCATCATGGTGTTATGACTCTTTTTCTCTGCAATGTCTTCAACAGTTAATGCACCAGTAGGAACTGTGTATTCTTCATCAATGTATTTGCATCCTGAATCACCAATGGAAGCTAGATGAAGCCTCATGAGACCTTGCCATGCTGAAAAGTTATCTCTATTGAGCTTTGGAATTTCTCTCTTGTAAGACATCTTGATCTTTAGCTTAGGTCCTTGAAACCCTTCCTGCAAACACCAAAAGCTCTGATACCAATTGATGGAATATGGATGAAGTGACTGAGAGGGGGGGGGGGGGGTGAATCAGTCAACCATAAAACACTTCACTATTATTTCTTTCTAGATCCCTTAGGATATCTTAATGAATATTATATGTTTAACACTCGGTAAATAGATTGCAGTAACTTGGTAGATGCAGAGAGTATTAGTAAAATTATTTTTTAGATATTCATCACCACTTGTATATGATTAAGATAACTATTAAGAACACAAGAGACACAGGATTTAACGTGGAAACCCAATATGGGAAAAACCACAAATGTATCTAGATACTGATTTTCACTTTTCTGAAGTGATGCCCGGTTAGAAGCCAACCCGGTAAAAGGTTACAAAACACACTGTTAGGTGTGACCTTGTTAGATGATTTAATCACCCTGCTAGGGGTGGCCTGGTAAGAGGTCTTGAGAACAATTCAATGGAATTGTCACCTTGTTAGAGGATTTACAATATGGTTGTTAAACCAACTCGGTTAAGAGATTTAGAATTCACTGTTACAATGATAAAAAGGTAACAATGAAAATGACCTGTATAATAATGCAACTGCCTTGCTGATTACAGATCTCTATTCTGTATAAGTGAGATCCTTCCTGATTGAATATATCTCTACTGCTCCTCAAGGATATTTGGTCATCCTTCACAATTTCACACACACCTTTCCTATCTTTCTTCTATATATCTTGTTCTATATCTCACACTTGACCTTTTATTTATATGATTTTAGATTTGTCAAATCGGCATTACTTAGTATAACAGTCGGATGAATTAAGCAAACTTTATTTGCAAAGATCCTTCAAGGGCCGATAGTGCTCGGTGACCATAATGAAATTTTCTACAATCTTTTGGAGACCGAGAGAACTCAGTAAACACTGATAATCCTTTTTCTTTGATAACTGATTAAACTCGGTAAATGCTAACTTTTCTTTGACAACCGAGTGAACTCGGTAAATGCTAATTTTTCTTTGATAACCGAGTGAACTCGGTAAACACTAATTTTAATGCCAAGTAGACCGACTGAGCTTGGTAGGTACTGATTGTTGCGGACTATGACATTGTGTGACATCAAGGACAATACATAATTTGAGTAGCAATTTTCTTCAGACAGTTGTTTCCAACAGCATAATGGTACATGAAGGTACTTGATCTGAACCAAACACTAGAGATAATATTTTGGCTACTAAAAATTTGTTTATTCTTTTGGCATTGTTGTCAAAGGGAGAGAGATTCAATGAAATATTATAAGGGAGGGAGAATCAATGATAAGAAGAATATAACATCCGCAGGGAGAGTCTACATGATAATGCTATGTAGTGATTAAATATATTAAATATACAAGCTAGGGAGAGCTTACTAAGCTACATCATTTATTTATATAGTTGTCGAAAAGATGTTTTTTATTCTATGGAATATTTCATATTGTGTTTTTATCAATGCCAAAGGAAGAGATTGATAACCTACAACTGATTAAATATCTTGATGGAGAGAATGGACAAGTGAAATACAATGATTAATGGTCACTAAGCTACTAAAGTATGTGTAAGACAATTAAATTAGTCAATGTGTTGTCATTTATGTCAACTAGTTTTGACTATACTTATCATGATGGTTACAAAAATTTAGAGAAAGAAAATGGTAAAGGAATGAGATATCTACATGAAGATGAGATGGATATGAAAGATATGATTATGGTATACATTTGGTAATTTATTGATGAGGCTATGGCATCATGTTGTTGACTTGATTGTATTACATGATTTTGTTATGCATTGAAGATTAGAATTGAACAAGTTTATGTGGGCGGTAAATGAAGATTTCTATATACACCGAGCTAGTGCAGTGTATACCGAGTATAGTATTAACTAAGCATGTATTCACTGAAACATTTTGTATTGACTGAGTGAAATAAATAAATAAAGATTATAACAGCTGACTAAATTGATGAGATGGACAATTGCTTATGATTCTAAGGTATAAGATAAAGTTTGTTATGATGATCTAACAACTAACAAAATTCAAGATTGATCAGATGAAGGAGATTGAAACACGTTAATGACACAACTGTCGAGGAAGGTTAAAGAAGAAAAATGAATGATGGATATTAAGAGGCAAAATCTAAAGGATAAGAAGAAAGCAGTTTGTGTTGTCTATTTAAAGAGACGTAAGATTCATTATTGAGTTTGGGAATTATTGACACTATAGGAGAATTCATGTGAAAGGACTAATTTCATGGACCATTGATCAAACTGGTTAAAGATAGAACCGAGTTGAACTGTAGATATTACTGAGCATCGGAGAAGCATAAACTGAGTGAAATGAAGTTAGAGGATATGAAGGATTGAAATTTTTATTGATCAGAGGAGGTATTTTGAGCTTAGCTTAGATCTGAAAATCTGTAAATCTTAGTTTTATTTGAATCAGATCATTACTAAATCAGTTTAACCATTGTTACAACAAAATCTCTTAATCAAGAGGGACTTAACATTATTTTTGTATTTGAATATGCCATTCAATGAATGTTGATTGTTTTCTTGTTTACCTTAGAGTGAATGATGGTCAAGGGAGAACTGTTAGTGATAAATTCTCTAACTAGGTCACACCTTACAGTGCTTTTTGTAACCTTTAATAGGGTTGGCTCCTAATCGAGCTCACTTCAAAAGATTGAATTATTTTGGGGTACCGGTACCAGGTGGTTTTTCCCCTAACAGGGTTTCCACATTAAAAATTTATGTGTTATGTGTGTATGATGTGTTGAATTAATATTTTTCTTTACACATTTCATAAATGGATAGATTAGTAAATAGTGGAGTTAATTTATTGTCAATCGGTAGATGAAGAGAAAGATATTGTTGATAGCTTACCGAGTTGATTATTTGATTAAATTTTTTGAATATATACATCTGGAAGATTTGGGAGTGAAGGATAACTTTACTTAACTGATTCAACCCCCTCTTAGTTAAATAACAACACTAACACCCCCCATAAGAGAAGCTTAGGTGGATGTAGAAATGGGTCCCATAAAATCAAGATTGATGAGCTATCCATGTACATAAAATTCCCCCCAAAGAGAAAAAATCCCCCCCCCCAAAAATAGAGAGAGAAGAGACCCCCCCAAAAGTAGAGAGATTCAAGACTCCGAGTGAGAGTAAGAAGCCCCCTAGAGGATGAAGCATCCTGCACCCCCAACAAAGCTCGTAAATGAAGGAACTTTCTCTCAGTGAAGGGTTTGGTGAAGATATCAGCAACCTTCTCAAAAGTTGAATAGTAGCAAAGGTTGATTACATGGCCATGGATGAGCTCCTAAATGTAGTGCATGTGGACCTTTATGTGTTTGGTCCACTAATGATGGGCTAGATTCTATGAGATCTATATGGCACTTTGGTTGTCACAAAATATGATTGATGGTGATTTGATTTGGATACCAAACTCAGTGAGAATATTTTGAAGACAAATGGCCTTAGTGGTGGCATTCACAACCCCTGATACTCGACCTCAATAAAAGATAGGGAAATAGAAAACTACTTCTTGCTCGACCAACAAATAGGACCCGAACCAACTGAGAAGATGTAACCTAAAGTATACTTGTGATCCTGAGAATCACATTCCCAATCTAAATTTATGTAGCCTAGCAAGTCAAGATCAATACTCACTACATAGTACATCCCAAAACTATGAGAACCTTGAATGTAGTGAAGGATCACTTGGTTTCTTTCCAATGCAGCTCATGAGGCTCCTACATGAATCAAGAGACCATGCCCACATCATATGAAATTTTAGGTCGCGTATGAGTCAAATAAATGAGAATCCCAATAAGTTTTTAGTACAAAGTACCATCAATAATTGGAGAAGAACAATGAGGATTTTGACTCCAGAAAGAAAGGGAGTTAGAGTGGTCTTGCAATCAGCCATATGAAACATTGAGTGAAAATCTAGAGCATACTTGGACTGTGTGATGGTTTCCTAGAACAAGACTAAAATATCTCAATCCTGAGAAAGTAATGCAACAAGTCCAACTTAGTCATCAAAAACCTATAATGAAGGGCAGTTTTGATAGCCCCAATGGTGGATGAAGAACTCCCTATGATGAGCACGTCATCAATATACAGAACCAAAAATAGGAGCGAATCATCCTTCTACAAAATGTATACATTAGGATTAGAATGACACTAAGTGAACCCAACTAATAGAAGGAAGGAGTCCATCTTGGCATACCAAGCTTGAGGAGCCTATTTGAGGTCATAGAGAGACTTCTGAAGATGACACACAAGTGAAGAATCCTAAAGTAACCCATGTGGTTGCTCCATGTAGATCTCCTCCTAAAGTTCACTGTGAAGAAAAGAACTCTTCACATCCATCTGATGTACTTCCAAATGATTAGCTATGACAATGGAAAGAACATTTCAGATCAAATTCATTCAAGCAACTGGCACAAAAGTCTCAGAGTAATCAATCCAACGAACTTGGGAGAATCCTTTGGTGACCAAGAGAGCCTTATGCTTGTTAATAGACCTATCTGCAACAAATTTTTTTTTGATAGATCCACTTACATCGAATAAGCTTTCTTCCCTTAGGAAGAGGGACAAGATCCTAAGTGAGGTTCATCATCAAGGAACTATACTCCTCTTGCATATTTGTACCCCACTCAGGAATACTAAAAGCCTCATGAAAAGACTTTGGATTTGAGGTAGTAGAAATTAAGACATGTTGAGCATCTTGGAACTGTAAATGGGTCTTCCTAGCATTTGATAGATCCCTAACCCAATCACCTATAGACTGCAAGGTCTATCTAGCCCAAAGTGGACCAAAGGATATAGAATCTAGAGGAGAATCATCAACCTATGAATGATGACTAGGAGAGGAAGGTAGTGAGTCCTCTTAATCACTCTCTACATCAGAAGTGGAGGTAGATGTTAGCAAGTTGTCTATACTGAATTATATGACTTGATATAGTGGTTTCATTATGGCAACAATGTCATATAGTAGTTTGGAGTCAGCGCACTTTCCATAATGTCATATAGTAGTTTGGAGTCAGGGCACTTAGTGTAAAGATCAGAATTCAGTTAAGTGTTGAAGACTAGACATTGTACAGAGTTCCTACAACTCAGAGCATCAACGCACATGTGTATGGATGGATTATAGTATGTACCATGGAACTTGAGCTTGTTAGACTATGCTTATGCTTAGTCTATGAGCGCATAAGTAGATATGCAAATATGTGAAAGTTATAGTCAGTTGAAGTTACATAGCCAGTGTGTGCCAGCAGAGAAAAGACCATAGAACTGACAATTAGCATTTTGGTTTGTGATTATAATTTAATGTTGTAAAAGACATGCGTCCATTGTATTTAGGTTGATGACATGTTTATATGTATAATTGTAAGCATGCTTAAGCCAATTCATTTGGAAGCATTGTTTGTAATTAGTTATAGGGCCGACCTAACTGTTTTGTTTATATGAGTGTATAAATATAAGATGTGCCCATTCTATTTGGTACAAAAGTTTTTATTGAGTTTTGATAAGAATAAAATAGGTATGTGAAGACATCATAAGATGTATTATAGCTTTTCTAGAGGTCAAAGCATTAGTGAACCAAAGGAACTGATTAGACAAGCAGTTTCATAGCGATAGTTCACCAGTAGATATAGTGTGTATCTGAAATCAGAAGATTATAGCGTTCACCATTTGAGTAGTGAGCTCTAAGATAGTGAGTCCACTCCCATAATAGGGATCATTGTAAATGACTCCCAATAGGGTTTGACCCTTAACAAGGTCTACTGTACTTAAAGCATTATAAAGCTACTCCTAACAGGGTAAAGGATCTTCTAACAAGGATCACAAAACACTAGTACAAAATATTAGTGGGTATCAAGTCCCACCGGGGTTTTTACCTATTTGGGTTTCCCCGTAACCATATTGGTGTCATATGTTGATTTCCTATTTCATGTTTATGTGAATGTTTATTTCAGTACTTAAGCATTTAAGTTCAGCATAAAGATTAAAGTGAAAGGTTAAAATATAGTGAACATTGATTCACCCCCCCCCCCTCTTAGTGTTCCCATTCCTAACAATTGGTATCAAAGCTCTGGTCCTCAATGAAGAAGTCTAACCACTTGAGTAGATCATGGACAAAGTAGATATGAAAAATCTGAAGAAAAATCTTGAAGCTTCTCTTGAAGACCTAGACAATTCAGAAAGAGAAATTGAAGAACTAAAAGAAAAAGTCAGTGATGCTCAATTAGTTATCAAAATACTAAGAAAGGATTTTAAAGGATGCTCTAACAATGATCTTGAAGAAAAAGTCAAGAAGTTGAGTGAAGAAAATTCATCCTTATTAAGTCAGCTTGAAGAATTTGATGACAAACTAATGAACAATCAAGATGCCTATAATGAATAAGTCAAGGAGAACCTTCAACTCAATGAGGAACTAACGGAAGCTAACTTAGAAATCTTGGAGCTAAATAATATCAAAGAAATTTTGGAATCTGAATTGAAAAAGGCAAAGGATCATATTGACAAGTTACACACCAGTGTTGATTTGGTAGAATCTTAGTTGTATGCAAGAAGAATCAAAGGAGACACTAGCTATATTGGATACAATGAAGCACAAAATTAGATTGACAATATGCGAGCAAGAAAGGAAACAAAAAAAGACTCTACTGATACTAAGAAGACTGAAGACCAAACTAAAGACAATGGTGGTTCTCCTAAGAATGAGCACAAGAAAGTAGAACACACCTATTTTGCATGTAACAAACATGGACACATTGCAAGGAATTGTACAGAGGTAAGACCTTTTAATGGCTACTATTATTCATGCAATAGATTTGGTCATAGAGATATGAATTGAAAGACTAGTAAGAAGAATAGGACTCAACATGATCAAAGAAATTAGAATCAGTCAAATATAAGAAGTTCTCAGAATTTTACATGCCAGATATGTAACTATAATAGTCACTTAGCAATATAGTGCAAATTGGTGACTCATGTCAATGCACCAAGGAATAATAGACCTCCAATCATTTTTCACTCTTGTAAAAAGGTTGGACATATCTCAAGGTTCTGTAGATCAAAGACACAAGGTCAAGAAAGCCCTAAAAGGATTGAAGAACTAGTATTGGATCCCTCTACATCTGCATGAATGGCCCTCAGGGTCATAGTGGGAGCTAATTTAGCTCTAGACCCCTGTGTGGCTAGTATACTCATCCTTAGAGTATGCACCTTTGGACTTAAGCTTTTGGAGTGTATAGGAACCTTTGTGCAAGAGCACACATGTTGATTGTTAGCAGAGCTTGAGTTTGAAATTTTGAAGTGATAGCCTGGTTTACGTGGCGTGCATTAATGGTGAATTTTTCACTTTAAAGTTCACAGAAGTCATTTGATTGCTCATTGCATTCAAATTCAGAGTGATAAGAGAGTAGAAAAAGCCTTGGAAGTTGTTGTGAAGTCTTGGTGATTGAATCTATCAGAGATTTTCTATAGTTATCATTACATTTGATCAGTTGCAGTAATCCTAGCTCGTTGCACCGATTCAAAAGCCATCAAATTATCTCTAAGTTCAGTTGGAAATAAATTAACAAGTCATGGCCACTCCCATAGTTTTTGACATTGCTAAAAAGAAGAGATACATATTCAAGAGGCATCCATTTAAATCCACCCTAGATGATTTAGAGGGAGCTTTCTCCCACACACCTATGGGCATCATCCATGTAGAAGACATAAGGGCTTACATCTACTATAAGAAAGAACCTGTTGGACTAGATAGGTTAAGGGTGCACATGGATACCATGTTGAAATAGGATAAAACATTCATGGATGAATACACCAAATGGAATGATCACCCTATTTTTGAGTATGCTACGACATATGAATTCTATGAGACAGAATGGATAAAGATCTTATTGAGTAGAATCCATGATGATCTTTTTTGGATTGGAGATATTCTAGCAAGAATCACAAGTGATATGATACATGAGATGATAGGCCTTTCTAAGACAGGCATCATCCTTCCAGTGGGCAAGGATGTCAAGAAAATAGTTGAACAAGTATGTAAGTCAAGGAGCGATAGGCATGGCATGACTATTGGGCCAATTGAGCAAGAAGACATCAAATTGATGTCAATGATACTGGGTTATAGATTTCATCACACCAGCAGGGTGAATAGTGTGTCTACGAGCACTATTCTGGCTGCCATCAGACTAGTAAAGGAAGATGGAGAATTCAACTTGTGTGAGATCTTGCACACACATTTGATAGAAAACATCAAAGCTATCAAACATGACAAAACAAAGATATTCAGGTTTCGGTCCCTAATCATCTATATGTACCTTCATATAGTTGGAAGAGTTTTAGATTTGTATTTGGACAAGTCCATTCCAACAATGCCTCAGATATCCAAAAAAGCATCTATAGAAAGCACACTAAGAGATTACATTACTTTGGAATTGAAGACCTTTAGAGATAAGATGCAGATGAGGTATAGGATTCTAGAAAGCATTGTAGAGAAATATAAGGATACAATATGCTTTATGGTGGAGACTGATACTACATGTATGGAAGTTGTTGAACCAAGAACTAAGTGGATTCATCCACTTGGCTATGAGGTAGAAGAATAGATCCTTGAAGCATATGCACAGGTAATTTTGATAGCCCCCAAAGATCCTAATGAACCTAGGTGGGGAACCTATGAGGAAAAGACCAGAGAAGTTGATGCAAAACTTAACAGTGCTGCAACTAAAAGAAAGGTTGCAAAGGTCACTTCTGAGATCTTGAGAATACATGGTGTGTCTCAAGAAGACCTTGATAAAGAAAGGGATGAAAATATTTCCTTAGAATTGAAAGGCACATTAGAAAAGGAAGAACAAGAAGATCCTAAGTTGAAGAAGATGAAAACTAAATCAGATGACAATCAGAAGGGTAAAGAAGATAATACTCATTCTGTGCCCATAGATACTATTGATCTTACCACTCCTCTGGAGTATAAGCCTATAGTCAAGAGGAAGAAAGAAGCTAGCACTAGTCATCCATCCCCACAAGCACTAAGGAGCAAGAAAAACATTCAAGCACCTTCTGGGCAGGATTCAGACCAAGCCTTAAAGTTTTGAATGCAAGAATTGTCGATGAGGGCACAATTGATCAAGTAGAGAAGTATTATGACACATATAGTGAGATTGACAAATCAGAAATACATAGTATGATTTTCAAACATATGATAAATTTTAAGAAGATAGTCCTTGAGTTGAAAACCTCCATTCTAGATAAAGTATGGGATATTTTAGAAAACCTAAAGAGACAAGAAAATGAAGAAGATCTAAGGATCAAAGAAAAAGTATTAGAAGATACTCTGCTAGTATGTTCTAAAGAAGTGGCACTGATATTAAATTTGGTGAAGCCACACTTAAGGACAAAGATGAGAACTCTTCACATTATGAACAAAGACTATGAGCTAATAATGAAGGAAATAGAGAAGGCCTTTGAAAAGGTGTTATTAGAACAACAGATAAAACCACCTACTGTGCCCATCACTCATGCACCTAGTATGCAAGACAAAGAAGTAGAGACCTTCAATGTACCTGTGATAGGTCCTCAAGACTCAGCGCCCATAGTAGAAACTCAAACACAGATAGACAAGTCTACACCCATCTCAGAATCTAATGAAGGTGGCACTATTATCATAGATAATGTGGAGATAGCCATGGTAGCTACTAATATGGATTTTGACAAGTTTGAGGAAGCATTTGTTAGTACTAAAGAATCTGAAATCTTATGTAGTAATACACCTCCAACTCAGCAAGAAGAAGCACTCATAGAAGATGTATCTAATAATAAAATAGAAGAAGATGTTGAAAAGAAGGAAGAAGATACTTCTAATTGATCTTGCAAAGGTAAAACCAAAAGTGATGGACAACACTCCCATCACTCCCTCCTCATCATTGTTGTCAAGTTTGACACCTGACACAAGCAGTTTGGACTCCTAGAAAGAAGAAGACCTGATTAAGTTCAATGTCCTCGATATGGAGAAGGCAAAGGAGAAAAAAGTTATGAGGAATCCTCTCCTGATAGAATCAGTGAATATTTTGAACATTTTTCTACCAGAAGATAAGAAAGTGCTAAAAGTACATTCTGTTGATGATGTGAGTTCAGTCCTCTCATAGTTCAAAAGTAATTTTTCTAGCCTAGAAGAATCTGCATCCATAGTAGCAGAAGAGAAGTACTTAAAGAAGAGACTAAATGATTTGATGAGAAACTTTGCACTAGACTTGAATTCCCTTAAGTCTGGTCAAGCATGATTGAAATAATTTTCTAATGAAGAAAGAAGGATCAAGACAAGCTCACCGATGCTCACTTCAAGAAGATAAAAGCGGTAGAAGCAATGATTGAGTAGGTAAATAATTTAGTTTCAGACACATCCACTAATGTGAACATGTGCAACAATGTCTACCAAGGACTCATAGACAAGATTGAGAAGGAAGAAATAGAGATAACAAGGATAAGGTCCAGATAGACTCAGTTGAGGAATGGTCTTGTGCCCTCTTTAGACATCCTCAATTAGAATATAAAGGAGATTGATGCTACCATGGTAACTTAAGATCATGGTCCGATAAGTGACTTGGAGAAGATGGAGAAGCTTCAATATGCATTATGTGCCCATCTCCAAATAGTTAACTCTCTGATAACCTTTTGGAAGAAGGAGATCTAGAACCTCAAGATTGCATATCCGGATGTTTTCCCTTAGTGAGTATGTGTAGATATAGTTTTTTGATGCACCTTTTTCATTAATGTCAAATGGGGAGTTGTGTATAGAATATGGAGTATATATATGTATAGGGAGATATAAGATTATATATAGAATTGTATAGAAGACAAAATTACACAAAATTTTTTGTGTTAAGGGACAGTTAACAACTTGGCCATATTCCTTTCTTGCCATCAATGATAAAGGTAGATATTGTTGGAAAGTTGTCTATATTGAAGTATATGACTTGATATAGTGTTGTCATTGTGGCAACAAAGTCATATAGTAGTTTGGAGTCAACACACTTAGTATAAAGATTAGAATTCAGTTAAGTGTTGAAGACTGGACAGTGTGCAAAGTTCCTGTAGCTCAGAGCATCAACACATGTGTGTATGGATGAATTATGGTATGCACCCTAGAAGTTAATCTTGTTTGAATATACTTATTCTTAGTCTATGAGCACATAAGTATATATGCAAATATGTGAAAGTTACAGTCAGTTGAAGTTACATAGCCAGTGTGTGCCAGCAAAGAACATAGCATAGAGCATTTTGGTTTGCGATTATAATTTAATGTTGTAAAGGCCATGCGCCCATTGTATTTAGGTTTCCAACATTTTTATATGTATAATTTTAAGAATGCTTAAGACAATTCATTTGGAAACATTGTTTGTAATTATTTATAGGGCCGACCTATCTATTTTGTTTATATGAGTGTATAAATATAAGATGCACCGATTGTATTCGGTATGGAAATTGTTATAGAGTTGTGATAAGAATAGAAGAGGTATGTGAAGACAACATAAGATGTATTAGAGCTTTGCTAGAGGTCAAAGCATCAGCGCACCAAAGGAATTGATCAGACAAGCAGTGTCATAGCGACAGCTCACCAATAGATATAGTGTGTATCTGAAATCAGAAGGTTGTAGCCTTCACCATTTGAGTAGTGAGCTCTAGGATAGTGAGTCCACTCCCATAATAGGGATCATTGTAAAAGACTCCTAATAGTTTCTGACCCTTAACAAGGTCTACTATACTTAAAGCATTGTGAAGCTACTCCTAACAGGGTAAAGGATCTTCTAACAAGGATCACAAAACACTAGTACAGAATATTAGTGGGTATCAAGTCCCACAAGGGTTTTTACCTATTTGGGTTTCCCCATAACCATATTGATTTCATATGTTGATTTCATGTTTCATGTTTATGTGAATTTTTATTTCAATACTTAAGCATTTAAGTTCAGCACAAAGATTAAAGTTAAAAGTTAAAATACAGTGAACACTGATTCACCCCCCCCCCCCTCTCAGTGTTCCCATTCCTAATAGTAGAGGACTAATTAGGTGAATATAACTCATCATAATATCTATCATGTATCCCAAGTGACTCCAATGTCAAAGTAGAAGGAGTTGGAGAAGTGATACAAAGTAAGCTTGAAGAGCCCTCCTCAAATTGAACACTCCTCTCAATAAACAACTCATGTGTAGTGGGGTGGCGAAACCGATAACCCTTCACACCATCAAGATAACCTACAAATATGCAAGGTCTGCTCTATAGATCCAAGGACTTGATTTTCTCTACAAGAATGTAGGCCCATGTAGGAGAACCAAAAACTTGAAAGTTATTAATTGATTGTTTTTTACCACTCCAAGCTTCAAAAGTAGTGACTCCCTTCAAGGCTCGATGAGGAACATAGTTCTAGATATAACACGCATAGTTAATGGCCTCTTCCCAATACTATGGTGCAAGAGATCTAGAATGAATCATGCACTTCTCAATTTCCTTCAAGGACCTATTCTTCTGGTCTATAATACCATTATGTTGAGGATTGTATGGAACTAAATGTTGAAAATCAATCCCCTCTGAAGTGAAATACCTCTCAAACCGATGGTTGACATACTCACCACCATTGGTAATGCACAAAACTTTGATGGCTTTCCCATATTTCTTCTCTACAAAACTTTTGAATTTTTGAAAATGATCAAATACCTCTGACTTTTGTTTGAGAAAGTACACCTAAGTATATCAAGAAAAGTCATCAATGAATGTGAGGACATATCGGGTCCTGCTAAAAGAAGCATGCTCAAATGGACCAGCCAAATCACTGTAAAATAACTCAAATATCTATGAAGATCTCCATACCTTACCTTTGTCAAAAATTTCCTTAGGATGCTTAGGGTGAACCCACAATAGTGGGTTACACTTTTTTGCCTGAACGGACATTGAACTCTACATTTTGAAAAAAACTTTCAGATTCAGATGCATATTTTTGTTAAATGGTTTGAAATTGGAAGATGAATTAAATTAGAGTATTTTAGGAATTTATGTCTAGATTCTAAATATATTTTTTATTTTTATTTTTGAATTTTTTTGAATAGTTTTTTCTTTCTCCCACGAAAATTGGAATGTTGCTGAAAATGTCATTTTCAAAGAGTTACATTATTTTCATAGAGCATAACTTTTTTTCTAAAATAGATATCAATGTGATTCTTTCTAATTTAGTTTTTTAACATCCATACATAGGTCATGCAATTAGTTTTATGACATTGTCACAATTATTACATATTTTATTAACATTTGAAGTTGACTAAACCATAATTTTGACATACGTTGACTACATAGCTTATAAATTGTCCTGTATTTGTCCAATTTCATTTTATTTTTTTTAATAGAAAGCTAAGTTCAATACCTAGGGCATAGATTTTTTTAGAATTATTTTTCTCTTCTTTACTATATTTCCATAAGCGTCAAACATAGAGGTAGACATACAGTGAAATATCTATGTTTAATAAAACTAAAAATACAAAGTCCTAATAAACTTAATATATATTAACATTATAATTGTTGGAAATAAGTGAACTAAAGGAAACCTTGTGACCATGCTCTATTGGTTGAGCTATTGCAAGTAGCAGAAGTTTAGATTGCTAAACCACTCATGCCATAATCTACTGACATCATTAGAATAAGTGAGAAAATCAATTGAAGGAGAATCAGTAACAAAGTGAGAAAATATATAGAGTTGTGACTGACAATCTACTCTCCCAACTGCAACTATAGAACCACTGTGTAACTCATGAATTTCTACTAAATCAGGAGTGAACTCAACCCTCTTGCCTAAATCTATGTGAGTGATTTGGTATACCGATAGGAGATTAGTTGATAATGAGGGCACACAAAGGACATCATGGAATGTTCCATCCCTAACATCAACAAACCCTCTCCCACACACCTCAACATGAGTGTCATCACCCATAAAAATAGAAGGCATGGAACATGGCTCCAAAGATGCAAGTTCTTCCTTAGATGAAGACATGTTGTGCAAATCAAGAACCCATGTGGATGGTGAAGAAGCAACTACAACAAGGGCCTTTCCCTTCCCTTTCCCCTTTCTCTTTTATTTTTCCTTGTTAGACCTGTCATTGGAACTTTGTTTGATAGACTTGGGAACACTGAAATTATTCTTTTCAAGAATGTGTGTCAAGTGTTCAATTTGTTTCTTTAGACATTTATGTTCATCATGACCAAGTCTTTTACAATAGCCACATTGGACATTGTCTTTCTTAGGCTTGTCACCTTTGGAAGATTGGGTCTCATTAGTTTCTTTTGAAGCAATAGGTATCTAATCCTTCTTCTACTTGTTAATATTTTTTTTTTATCCTTACTATTGTTGTTACTACTTTGTCCTTTTTCTCCTTTTGTGCCTTGTTTGGAAGCCAAAGCATCTGACTTAGAGGACTCAAGAGTGCCCATTTGGATTAGCTTATCCTGTTCTCGATTGAGATTGAAAACAAAATAATCTAAAGATGGCATGGTAAATTGAGTACCTAGTGCACCCTTAGTACCATAGAAGGTAGAAACAAACACTTAATATTCTGAACTTAGTTTCGTGAGAATACTAAGAATCGGTTGTTCATCTTTCTTTTAAATTCCACATTATTTTAGCTGCAGCCTTAGTGATTTCAATTTAGTGAAGAAATCTTGGATTGTATTAAAATTGTTTGGACTTAAACTAATTATTTCATTCTCCAACATATGACCCCTCATTGAATCTTGTGTGCCAAATAATATTTCTAGCTTTGTCTAGATTTGATTTGGTGTATTCAAAGACTCAACGTGAAAGAGAAAATCAGGAGAAACTAAAAAACACAATGTTCCATATGCTTCATCACATTTGTTAAAACACTTAGGCTTATCTTCATCTTTAGTAGGTTCAATTTCAAGTCCCATAGTTATCCTATTTAATATAGCTTTCCTTAAGTAAATTATCATGCGTGATTTCCACTCAAAGTAATTGTATGGATTTAGGATGGGCAGATTTGTTTGATCCATGATGAAGAAATGCACAGAAGAAATATAAAAAAGAAGATAACCCAACCAAGATAACCCCTCCCTTTTCACTCAATTTAAAGAAACCCCCAAGAATATATGATTTGGTACTTTATATTAGTGTGTTTACAACTACCACTAGCAAGAAATACTAAGTGGTCTTGATTTCAATGCATTACAAAACCCTCATGAAAATAATATGCTGAAAATAAAATTTTGGCACAATACTTAGAGAAATAAATAGCACCACTATGAGCTACTCAAAAATCATGCACTTTCAAAAAAAGAATCGCGTCGATACGAGCTTGTATGAGAAAGTTACGATCCTCTGAAGTTCCCAAAATAAGAACTATAAAATGTCATGACCGAGAATCTGCAATTTCTAAAAAATCTCTGCATCAAAATTGAAAAAACATCTGCACTAGTGCATAGAACATGAATAAATAGCAAAAAAAAAAAAAAAATTTGCGAGAAACAGATTTTGTATGAGAAAGAATGGAGCATTTGAAAATTGCCTTAAAATCTGCAGCTACCGATAGATAGGGGTATAGTTCTAGCTTTCTAAGTTTTATTCTACAAAATATACAAATTGCATGCAAAATCAAAAAGATACCCAACTAGTTTTTATGTGCTGCGAAGAAAACCCAGAAGGTGTTTTTCTTGATAATGTACAAAAGTTGTTGATCCAGTGTTAACAAGATGCTTTTAGCTACAAAAAATGACCCCAACAACCAAAAAATGACATGCAAAGGCTGAATCTATTACCTAAGACAAGATATGGCTTGCTAAAACCTACAATATTGATTGAAAACACCAAATATACAAGATGGTTGTTAGATTTGAGCTTTAAACCTCAATTTTGCAGTTGTGTATCACGATCTATAATTTTGGTGAAATAAAAGCCAAATCTAACTTGCTCAAGTCTCCTAGATGTATTGGAATAGCTACAAATGCTTCCAATATAACCAAAAATGCCGCAATCACCTAGATTTCATAAAACATATGCAAACCCCAAAGATTTAAAAAATTTCCATCAAACTTTTCCTGATTCTCAAGATCATCTAAAGATGCGAGAGAAGAGCATATTGGGTTTTTTGAAAACTAAAATAAGATTTATTAACCCCCCTGAATCTCTCAAATATGGAAACTAAAATCTACTCTTGCACATAGAAAAACTCTAATACCATGTTAGAATTTGAAAAGATTATTAACCCAAAAAACTAGTGCAAAGAAATATAGATATCTAAACTATGAATGCAAATGATTGTTAGAAATAGGAAATACTGAGAGTGGGGGGTGAATCAGTATTTCAAAAACTTTTTCTTTTGCCCACTTATGGATATAACAGATCATTTTAGTGCATACAAAGATTATCAAGCTGATTAACAAACATAGCAGTAAATAGAAAGAACTCATAACACATTATATGTTCTTGAGGAAACCCTGGCCAAGGGAAAACCCCGGTGGGGATGGTACCCACAAAGATCACTAATAAAAGGTATCTTGTTAGGGATATTGGACCCTGTTAGGAGTCAATTTACAATATATAGTAGATCTATTTTGGTTAAAGGACTTTAGGCCTTGTTAGAAGCCTTAACCCTGTTAGGAGATAGATTACAAAACCTGATCACCAGTAGAGCTCACTACCCAAATAGTTAATACAAAATGTTTATGACTATAATATGGTACTACTTACAACTTTGCATCAATAGCCTTTGTTGCCATCACAATAAACAACTATCTCAAGTTATCTTTTCTTTCTTTTTACATATCACACTTCTCTATTTCATTACATTTCAAGTATGCCTAATATATGAGTTATTAAAGCTAATAACTTTACATGGTCAGCTTCCAAAATATTTATCCAAGAGTAAACATCTAGGATGTTGTCCCTTCATAATGTTAAGTCATTATTTTGACAAGCAAAAATAATCCCTTAACTCTTTCGCTAATACTGTCTCAAAAACTATTATGTCTGCAAAAATTATCTTCGGTAAACTTCAAATAACTTTGTCCGTACTACTCCAAACTTTATGTGCACTAAGATGGGGTATCCTCATACTCTATAGAAGCTTTAGTTAACTGTACAAACAAAAATATTGCTCCAGTGGACGTTGCCAACTAAATCTTCATCGGGTGCTTTGTCAGGATCACTGTATCCATACTTAGACAATTTCTTCCTTCAACTTGCCATACTTGCATTCCAGATTCTACACTCTCAATAGAGATCATATGTTGCCATAATGACAACATCTATGCATCCACATTAGCCAAATTTTGAACAATCTCCCCCTTTGTCATTGGTGGCAACATATGGGAAAATTGGCTAAGTGTGTAAACAAAACTTCAAAAACACTTATACAAAATTATGGCCAAAAGTTATACAATATGTATACAATATCATACTCCATAGAATAGCTACCCCTATGAGTATCCTTCCTCAACATATATTCAATTTTCTTCTATCTCTCCCCCTTTGACAACAATGACAAAGATAGGGTGTACAAAAATTTCAAAAACTTTATACCTTATTATCAATTATTGCAAAGCCGGTAGGCTTGCAACATAATCACCAAAATTTAACTTCCAAGATTCAAAATCTTTCTCCCATATCTTCCTGATGGATTCAGCAACATTGAGTAGAGTACTCAATCCATATGCTGTTGTCTGACAAGCTTGCAGGGAACTGAAGCTAAACTTCTGAAATGATGTCTTTGCTGAAAGACACTGCTCAATTTGATCTTCAACAATTGATATCTTGATTGAGACATGCTCTCTCAAGATGTTAACCCTGATCATCTTTCTGTTCTTCTCCTCTGCTAACATTCTAATTTCATCTTTCAATTTCCTTATGTTCTTCTCTACAGAACTTATCTTGACATTAGGGCTTGTCAAGGTGTTTGTCTCAGTTGTGATAGCATCTAACTTCTCTCTGGTCTTCTTATCCTCTTCAACTGTTAGGATTTCTAATTTAGTGCATTGTATGTAAAAATTCTTTCCTATCTCAAAATGTCTCCTCAAATTCTTTATGCATACATCTAAACTACCAATATCATTTCGAATATTTACACTTAAAGTTTGTTGCATTTCTGCTTCAAAGTCTTCCTGAACTTTTATTCTAGCAATATCCTTCAAGTTAGAAAATTCAGAGTCAAAAGAATTCATTACCATTTTAGCTTTCTCAAGTGGTTTCAATTCAGATACCTTAGTGTTGATCACACTCTCAAGTTTCTCTATCAAAACTCTAACTTTGCCTTCAAGGTCTTTCATCTTCTTATTCTTTCCAATAATTTTATTCAGAGATGTGATGAACTCAAGCTGATCATCATCTTCAACTTCTTTTCCAAGGTCTTCAAACATTGAACCAATATGCCTCTTCTTACTGTGAGGTGCACTAATGTCTTCAACTGGTATAGAAGGTGCACTAGAGGTAGTGGCCTCTGTCAAAAATTTTTTTCCTTTAACTAACTGCTCTGCTGGAACTGATTCTGATACAGTTGGTGCTTCCTCTACCTCTATATTCTTCTTTGATTCTGTGACCTTCTCTTGCTCTTCAAAAGCCAAATGGTCAACAATGTTTCCTAGATCATGATATACTGCATCATCTGATTCTAGAGTCACTTTGGTGCCTTCAATATCCATTGATTCTTTGCCAATATTGATATGTGAAGAAGATGGAACTTCTTCAATACCAACTTCCTCTACATGCGGTTCTTCTGATTGCTTCTGCTGAGGGTCTGATTCAACATGCTTTTCTGCAACTATATCTGCAAGAACTTGCATTACTGCTTGCTCTGTCTCTTTCTGTACTTCCTCCTTTTTGTCTCCCATTATAAGGATTATTCTTCTCTTACTTCTCAATAAATTTCCAAGAGACTTCAAGAATCTCTTCAAATGATCTTCATCCTTAACTTCACAGAACTGTCTGATTACATGTTCTCTCATCTTTATGTCCTCTTCTTGTGCTCTTTGTTTTCTATTCACAAGTCTGTTATACAAATCTTCTGGGATCTTACCATGAATAGTGCTAAGTTTCTTATCTACCACAATCATATGTGTAACCATTACATTTTCAAAGTTCAATCTGTCAAATGATCCATATAGATCATAGAATTTATTCAACTTAGTGAAGTCTCCATGCTTCAATATATCTTCATTAACTCTTTCAATTCTTGGTTTCCAATTTTTCTTCTTCATTGAAACTACATCATCATCTTTAATTACTGCTACATTTCTAGGTATAGGTGGTACAACCACTTTTTGTCTCTTGCCAGGTCCTATTGCACTCACTTTTACTCTTTTGCTAGGAATAGGAGAAAAAAATTTATCTCCTTCATCGTTTTTAGGTACTTCAACTTTTACCTTTACTGCAATAGGATCAACATGATTTGCACTTGATGTCTCTGGTGAAATTACAAGATTTTCACTTTGCTTCAAGGCTTCTACAGTCTTCTTGGCTATGTCAAACTCATGACTTGACATACCAAATTCTTTCAATATTTTCTTCATAGTAGATTCAACTCTCTTACTAGATTGCTTCTTTTCTCTCAAACTTATTGCAGAGTTGAAATTCTCTTCATAGGTTCCAAACCTATTTGCATGACCATCCAACTCACACGTTAACAATCTATTCACATATCCTACTATTTTTACTTAAGATATTTCATAGCCAAGAGGGTCTATGAATTCCATTCTAGGCTCAACTGCTTCAATGTAAGTGAAATTAGTGTCAACCATAAAACAAATGTCATCTCTATGCTTTTCAACTAAGGATTGAGGAATCCTTGATTTGTTCTTAACAATATTCTGAAAAGTCTTCAATACAAGCTTCACACTGTCATTAACTTTATCAAAAAGGTGCTTCATGTCGACTGAGTTTATTCTTTCCATTGTGTTCACATTGTCACTCCAATCAACTGTGTAAGGAAAAATTCTCAAAATATGGAAAAACATATAGGTTATCAGAGATGAAAACCTAAACTGTGTGTACTTAGCCT
Source organism: Chamaecyparis obtusa (assembly GCA_027943335.1). NCBI lineage: Eukaryota > Viridiplantae > Streptophyta > Pinopsida > Cupressales > Cupressaceae > Chamaecyparis > Chamaecyparis obtusa. Next base: position 496,100 of record BSBK01005939.1, read on the forward strand.
TCTTAATCTTTTCTAAGTTCTCAAATAATTGAATTTTCAAAATTTCACATAGGTCTACTAGTTTCTTCTCAATACACATAAGATAAGCTACATGAATCATTCCTATAGCCATGTCATCTTCCCTTGAACTACCACAAAATTTAGTTGTTAGGATCTTTCAAAGGTACCTAACATCATCTTGCTTAATCTTACTTATCACAATTCCTCTACCATTATAACTAGATCCAGTGTTATCTAAAACAATCTTTCTCATGTTCTTTTCATTCAGTGGAATCTCTCCAACTTTTGATAATCCAGTAACTTCATGAATTAGGTCGGCAGTTATATCAATAACTCTATCCTCCATCTAGAATTTCCCATTGTGGATTCTACTTAAAATGATCTTGGTACATTCCTGATCATTGAATTCATACTTCATGGAATATTTGATAATTTCATTGTTCTCTAGGTTCCCATAAGTTGGTTTAATTGACATGTCTTGATTGTACAATTTCCTATAATCATCACTAAAATCTACATCTCCCAAAGTTTCAAACTTGCAACCTAAATATCCTTTAACATTCTCAATGTGCAATACTCCGTCTAGTACGGATGATAATGCTAGACTATCATCAATTTTAGTTGGTTCTACTAGTTCTTTCTTAATCTTTGGTCTATTCTTATCCTTAACATTATGAACCATAGAAATATCCATCTTATCAACTGATTAAAGATCAAAAAATACCTCAACTTTGCAAATCTAGGGTTTCGGTATGATCGTCACTGCAAACTGCTTCCAAACTTCTTCAAATCATCCTCAACTTTCTTTTCTTCTTTCAAATCACTTTTTAATCCTAATAACTTTGATTTTGACCTTATAACACTTCACATTAACTCAATCTGACATCGCATTCATTCATTTTGCCGCTAAAACCTCAAAAAGCTGATTCTGCAAACCTGCAACCATAAAACTTTATGCGACCTTGCAAAACACAATATTTTCTTTTGCACACTTAACCATAGCATTAGTACAACATAATAAACCTATATCTAACTACACAAAACTTAACTCATTCAAATTCCTAATCTACACCTATCCTAAGTCCTAAACTATAGAAACTTACATAATTTAAGTACTTAAAGAAGGGTCAGGTAAAGATTCATCCTTACCATTGGTTACATTACCTTCCCGACTACTTTCAGTGCTGACTATACCTCCTTGATTTGTGCCTTTGTCAAATTTTACTTCATCTTTATTGCTACAGCAACCTTTCTCTTTGTTTCCTGCATTTTCATTCCTTCTTGCATTGTTCCTAGGGTTAGGGTTATGATGATAACCTCCATTGTTCATTCTGCAAAATCTTGCTGAGTGTCCAAACTTGTTGCATATCTGACAAATGATTCCATTGTTTCCAAATCTTTGTCCTTGCTGGTTAATCTGTGACCTACAATTTCTAGCAATATGTCCTACCTTGTTGCATCTAAAACATACTACCACTTTTCTTTGATTCATTTCTTCAATAGATTTCTTATCTGCATTGTTAGTATTCCAAATCATTCTATCATAATTATTCAAAATTACTTTAGGTCTTCTACATTCATTAGCTCTATGTCCAAAACTATGACAATTATAACAATGTCCATTAAGATGTTTAAATTGCTTACTTGTGCAATCTCTCTTCATGTGCCCAATAGTATTACAAGCAAAACATCTACCTTTGAATTCTCTTTGCATACCTTTAGATGATTCTTCCTATTTTGATTCTTCTTGCTTTGATTCTTCTTTCTCTCTAGGTGGTTCTTCTTTAGGTGGATCTTCCAATGTGTTCTCATCTAGCTTTATTTCCTCCATACTTTCAGATGTCTTCAGATCTGGCTTCTTACTTTCATGGTTTATTCTAAACATACTATATCCAAATCCAGTCCTATCAAAGAATGGTTCTTCAAAAGAAATTTTTTTTTCAGTCTTATCACTTTTTGAATATAGCCTTTCAAGTTGTTGTTTAGATTGAGTTAATTCACCTTTCATAATTTTATTATACTTCTCAAGTTCCACATGCTGCACTTTTACTTTTTCAGATTCGGATGTTTCCTTTTCAAGTCTTGACCTCAGATCTTCATTCTCAATTTTCAATTTTTCATTATTAGATCTCAAATTTCCATCTTTCATACTAAGCTTCAGATTTACTATCTTCAACTCATGCTTAAGGCTCTCATTTTCTTTTTCTAATTCATCACAATCTTCAACAAGCATATCAGATTTCTTTTCAGATTTCAGATCTTCAATCTTACCTTTTAATTTGTCAATAGCATTCTTTGTATCTTCATATTTTCTTCTTAAGAATTTTCTTTCATCAGTAAGCATATCAATCTATTCAAGAGCTTCTTCAAGATTCTTCTGAAGTTGATCCATATCCATAGAGATCTTACTCAAGCTGCTAAGCTTTCCTTGAATGTTCCTTCTCAGAGTAACTGTGCTCTGATACCAATTGTTAGAAATAGGAAATACTGAGAGGGGGGGGTGAATCAGTATTTCACAAACTTTTTCTTTTGCCCACTTATGGATATAACAGATTACTTTAGTGCATACAAAGATTATCAAGTTGATTAACAAACATAGCAGTAAATAGAAAGAACTCATAACACATCATATGTTCTCGAGGAAACCCTAGCCAAGGGAAAACCCTGGTGAGGATGGTACCCACAAAGATCACTAATCAAAAGTATCTCGTTAGGGATATTGGACCCTATTAGGAGTCAATTTACAATATATAGTAGATCTATCCTGGTTAAAGGACTTTAGGCCTTGTTAGAAGCCTTAACCCTGTTAGGAGTTAGATTACAAAACCTGATCACCAACTGAGCTCACTGCCCAAACAAGTAATACAAAATGTTTTTGACTGTAATATGGTACTACTTACAACTTTTCATCAATAGCCTTTGCTGCTATCACAATAAACAACTATCGCAAGTTATCTTTTCTTTCTTTTTACATATCACACTTCTCTATTTCATTACATTTCAGGTATGACTAATATATGAGTTATTAAAGCTAATAACTTTACATGGTCAGATTCCAAAATATTTATCCAAGAGTAAACATCTAGGATGTCATCCCTTCATAATGTTAAGTCATTATTTTGACAAGAAAAAATAATCCCTTAACTCTTTCACTAATACTATCTCCAAACCTGTTCTATCTTCGGTAAACTTCAAATAACTTTGTCCGTACTCCTCCAAACTTTATGTGCACTAAGATGGGGTATCCTCATACTCTATAGAAGCTTTAGTTAATTGCGCACACAAAAATATTGCTCCAGTGGATGTCGCCAACTAAATCTTCATCGGGTGCTCTGTCAGGTTCACTGTAGCCATACTTAGACAATTTCTTCCTTCAACTTGCCATACTTGCATTCCAGATTCTACGCTCTCAATAGAGATCATATGTTGCCATAATGACAACATCTATGCATCCACATTAGCCAAATTGCCAACAACTATGAAATCAAAATAGAAACACAGAGTTAGTCTCCAAGAGATTAATGCAAATGGTACAAGAAAAATAGCATTAAGAGGATTTCAAATGAAAGAAATATGAAATACAAGCTAGGTAGCATGCTTATATAGACTAGGAAGAGGGAGGAGGAGGAAAAATTGACCAATAAAGAGCAACCATCTATTAGATTAAAGATAGAAAAGTATCTTCCCAAGACAGCTAATGAATTCTCACATGTAGGAAGGTAACACCTCGCAACCACTCACCTAATAAGACATGCTTTATTAACCTAAGATAGATTAATAGAAGTGTAGGAAAAAACCTAATAATATAGGGGAAAATAAATAACTCACTAGGAAATAAAAACCTACACTAAAAAGATGAAGGTTGAGTTGGTCAAAATGTGTTTTCTTGTTCTTGATAAAATTAATTGTTTGGATCTATCCTATGGCCAACATGTTAGGTAAAGATGGTTTTTACATTGTAATATGTGTTTTGGTGTGATCTCTATGGGCATAATGATAGGAAAAGTGTTTTCAATGTGTTGGAGAAGGTGTTAAGTTGGTGCAACATTTTAGGGCTTGAATAGTGATATTTATATCATGAAATCAAATATTTGTATGTGTAGATCATGATTGTATCAGTGTGATCAAGCCAAGGTATTATAGATTTATTTGAAGACATATTGTATGCTTTTAGAGGATATGATCAAGAAAATGTATTTTTTTTACAAGATCAATCTACTTGTTGTATCCTAACAATTATAGTTGGCTAAATCCATTAATTGGATGGATCCTAATAGATATTTCATGTAAATCCTTTTATAGGGTGACACTTTAGCTAGTGTTTGAAGTCCTCTAATAATAGTACTCCTAACAAGGAAAAGCTCCTAATAGGGCTAGAGGTAAATCCCATAACAAGGTGGCACCTAATGGTGTCTTTGTAAAACTCCTAATAGGATTAAGCTCCTAACAGGGTGTACTTTATAAGCATACAAAATTTGTGAGTCTCATCTCACTCTTGGTTTACACCCTGTTGGGTTTCCATGGGAAATTTTATGGTGGTTGATGTTTACTTGGTTTCAATTTCATTTTCTTACCAACCATTAAAATTTTGTATGTTATCTTTGAGATTAAAGAAGTTGAAAAGTATCAAATATTTGAATTACTAATTCACCCCCCCACAACCTCTCAGTAATCTTGGACCCTTAGGACTAAAAATTTGTATCAGAACTTTGGCCCTCTTTGTGGAGAAGCTTATCAACTTGAGGTCAAGATCTAAGAATGATGAGAAAGGAAGATCCCAAGTTCACAAGGGAAAACTACTCTGTGTGGAGTGGTAAAATATAACTTTATTTAAAAGGTATGGGTAACCTATATTAAAATCATGTTGTTAACTAGTATGTTATTCCAACCGGTCCTCTCAATGCAAATCAGCTAAGGGAGCAACAAGATGATACTATATCTATGAAATTCATTGCAATTACATTATCTGATGGAAATTTTTTATATCCAAGATCTTTAAACTACCTATGATGTGTGGGAGAAATTGAATCTAATGTATGGTGGAGACAAACATGTGTAGAAAGCTAAGGTTGATAGCATGAAAGGAAACTTTGATGACATGAGGATGGTTGAAGGTGAAAACATTGAGAAGTATGGTCAAAGAATCAAAGAAGTGGTTTTTTCTATCAAAAGTGATGGTAGATCTATTGAAGAAGATGATGTGGTAAGTAAAGTATTGAGAACTATGTTACCTCTTTATGTCATTAGGGTTTCTTCTATTCAAGAGTTAATATCTCTAGGAACTGCAACTTTCACTCTTGATGCATTAATTGGAAATTTGACTACTTTTGAACTGAGCAATTATGATAATAGTATTCAAAGGGTTGAATCTACATTCAAGGAATCTATGTCTCTTACACCTACAAGGAAAGTAAAATAAGTTAGTCTTGAAAATTCTTCTATGATTATATTTTTTCTGAGGAAAATAGGTAGGATGAGTTGGAAGAATTGCTTGCTAGGAGGATACCTAGAGGAACTGATAGGTACAAGGGTAAGCTACATTTCAAATGTTTCTCAAGTAACAAGATTGGAAACATTGATGTCAGGTGTCCTGATGCTGATAAGAAGGATAAGCCCAAGATATTCAAGGACAAGTGAAAGAATAATTATTTTCTCATTGCAGATGTGGGAGTTACTGATGAATAATATGAGGATAATGAGGAAGATGTGTTTACATTTTTTCTTGGTATTAAAAATCCTCTCATAGGTAATGCAAAAGAATTTATTTTTAACATGGATCATGGTGAATATTGAGCAATATATATGTTGGCATGTTGACTATACTGTTGTATATGACTAGATATAGTTTTTTCATTATGGCAACAAAATCATATAGAGTTTGGAGTTAGCGCACATTATCATAAGGTTAGAATATGGCTAAGTATATATTACTAGACAGTTAGCAGAGCACTAGAAGATTAGAGCATCAATGAACATGTGTATGAGAAAGTTGTGGTATGTGCCCTTGAAGTTAAGCTGGTAAGTGTGTATTCATGCTAAGTCTAAGAGCGCATGATTAGATGAGACACTATGATGAAGATATAGTCAGTTGAAGTGGTACAGACAGTAAATGCCATAATAGAACAAAGTATGCAATCAACTGTTAGTATTTTGATTAGTGGTTATAATAATTTTTGTAAAGGCTATGCACCTATTGTAATTAGGTTTTAGACATGTAAACATCTTTTTTACTAAACACACTTGAGCCAATTCACTTGGAAACATTGTATGAAATCGGTTATAGGTTGACCTATTTAATTCTTTTGTTAGCGCATAAAAATATAAGATGCGCCTTTGTAATAAAGGATGGAAGTGGATATAGAGATAAGATAAGAAGAGTAGAGACATGTGAAGTGAAGATAGAATATGTTAGAGCTTTACAAGGGGCTAAAACATCAGTGCACAAAAGGAACTGAACAGACAAGTAGTGTCAAATCACCAGTTCATCCAGTAGATATAGTGTGTATCTAAGATTAAAAGGTTGTAGCCTTCACCACTTGAGCAGTGAGTTCTAGGATAGTGTGTCCCCACCCCTAATATGGTTATTGTAAAAGACTCCTAACAGGGTCTAACCTTTGACCAGGTCACTTTACTAAAAGCATTGTAAAGAATAACTCCTAACAGGGTTAACAAGGATCATAAAACACTAGTGTAGTTCTTAGTGGGTGTTAATTCCCACTGGGGTTTTTACCTATTTGGGTTTCCTCGTAACCATATTGGTGTTATTTGTTGTGATTGTTTATCTTGTTTACATTGTTGTTCATATCAGTACTTAAGCAATCAACTTAAGTTTCAAGAGTTAAGAAAATCTAAAGATATAGTGAACACTGATTCACCACCCCCCTCCCCCCTTAGTGTTCCTATTCCTAACAATTGGTATCAGAGCTCTGGTCCTTCGAAGAAAATTTTAACCACTTGAGGAGATCAATGGGTTTGGGAGAAGCAAATAATCTGAAGAAGAACCTTATGGAAGCTCTTGAAGACCTTGACATATCTGAGAAAGAAGTTGAAGAACTAAAATTGAAAGTCAGTGGCGCACAAGTATTCATCAAGAAACTGAGACAAGATTTGAAAAATTGTACAAACAATGATTTGGGAAAAATGGTTAAGAAGCTGAATGAGGAGCACACATCTCTAAAAGATCAGATTGAAGAGTTGGATGAAAAGATAACTAAAAATCAAGAATTTTATGATGAACAGATCAAAGAGAACCTTCAACTGAAAGAAGAATTGAGCCAAGCAAACATGGAAATCTTGGAGCTAAGAAACAACAAAGAAAAGTTGGAATTTGAGTTGAAAGAGGCAAAGAATCACATTGAGAAATTACACACCAGTTTTGATTTGATAGAGTCATAGTTATATGCACGAAAGCTTAAAGGAGATACTAGCGGTATTGGATTCAATGAAGCACAAAAGTAGATTGATGACATGTGAGAAAAGATGAAAGCACCAAAAGACACTACAGATGCTAAGGAAATTGAAAATTAGACTAAAGACAATGTCAAACAATCTAAGGATGAGTGGAAGCTAGTAGACTGAACTTGTTATGCATGTAACAAGCATGGACATATAGCGAGGGATTGTAAAGAGGTAAGACCTTTCAATAGTTACTATTATTCATGCAATAAATTTGGTCATAAAGCTATGAATTGTAGAACATGTCAGAAGAACATGACTCATCATAATCAGAGAAATCAAAATCAACCAAATGCAAGAAGTTCTCAGAGTATTACATGTCAGATATGTAATTATAATGGTCACTAAGCTAGACAGTGTAAAATGGTAACCCATATCAATGTGCTGAGGAATTTAAGGCCTCCAGATATTTGTCACTCTTGTAACAAGGTTGGACACATCTCAAAGTTTTGTAGATCAAGAACATAAAGTCAGGAAAGCCCTAAAAAGCCAATAGTATCAATATTGAATGAAGAAGAAGTCAAGTTTGTGAAAGCTACAAAGGATGTGAGCTTGATTTGGTTAGAGGAAAAGAAGGATAAAGTTGACAAGCATGTATTGGATGCATCCACCTGAATGGATGCACCCTCTACATCTATATGAATGACCCTCAAGGTCATATGGGGAGATAATTTAGCTCTAGACCCTTGCACGGCCGGTAGACTCACCCTCAGAGTATGCACCTTTGGATTTAACATTTTGAAGACTACTTTATGCTATGTGCAAGAGAACACTACCTGATTGATTGCAGGATGGAAGTTGGAAATTCTTAGTTGAATTATGGTTTATGCTACAAGCATTAATGGCAAAAATTTCTCTTTATAGTATACAGAGACTTACAAATCACTCATTGCATTTGAGATAGAGTGATTGGAGACCACAAAAGTCCTAGTAGTTGGATTGTGAAGTGTTGGAGCTTGATTTACTAGTGAAGAAGTGTGATTGATCAGTTGCAAAGCCCTAGTCTGACATGACCATTCAAAAGTCTTTGAAAACTGATTTGAAGTGTTAAACAAGTAAGTCATGGCTACACCTCTTATATTTGATGTCATGGAAAGGAAGAGATGTTTTTTTTAAAAGGAACCCTTTTAAGTCCACCTTAGATGACCTAGAAGGTGCATTTTTAATAACCCTTATGGGTGTCATACATGTTGAAGACATTCATGCATATATATGCAGTAAGAAGGAACTAGTTGGACTTGATAGGATAAGGTCGCACCTTGAGTCCATGATGAAATTAGACAAAACATTCCTAGATGAGTTCGCACATTTGAAAAACCATCCCATTGTTGAGTATGCTACGACATATGAGTTTTATGAATCTGAGTGGATCAAGATATTACTAAGTAGGATTCATGATGACCTATTCTGGATAGGTGAAGTGCTAGTTAGAATCATAGGAGAACTCATTCATGAAATAATAGGCCTCTCTAAGATAGGCACCATTCTTCCAGTGGGCAAGGATGTGAGGAAATTAGTTGAACATGCATGTAAGTCTAGAAGTGATAGGTGCGGTATGAAAATTGAGCCTATTAAAGAGAAAGACATCAAATTGATGTCTATGATACTAGATTACAAGTTTTAGCACACCAACAGGGTGAATAGTGTGTCCACAACCACTATTCTTGTAGCAATCAGACTTGTTAGAGAAAATGGAGAGTTCAATCTGTGTGAGATCTTGTGCACACAATTGATTGATAACATTAGAGCCATCAAGCATGATCAGACCAAAATATTTAGGTTTGGGTCTCTAATCATTTACATGTACTTCCAAATACTTGGAAAGGTCTCAAATTTGTACTTAGAAAAAAGTATTCCTAAAATGCCTCAAATATCTCTTAAGGCATCTATTGAGAGCACATTGAAGGATTACATGGAGCTAGAATTGAAGACATTCAGGATCAAAATGTAGATGAAGTACAAGATACCAGAAAGTATTGTTGAGAAATACAAAGACAACATTTGTTTTATGGTAGAAACTAACATGACATGTATGGAAGAAGTTGAGCCTAGAACAAAGTGGATCCATCCACTTTGTTATGAGGTAGAAGAACCAATCTTGGAATCTTATGCACAAGTACTACTCTCAGTACCTAAGGACCCTAATGAACCTAGATGGGGAACTTATGAAGAAAAGATAAGGGAAGTTGATGCAATTCTAAACAGTGCAACAACTAAGAGGAAAGCCTCTAAGATTACATCTGAGATACTCAGAATTCATGGTGTAACATAGGAAGATCTTGACAAAGCAAGAGAAGAAAAGATAGCCTTGGATATTGAGAGGGCATCCACAGTGGAAGCTAAAACTGATGATCCTAAAATGAAGAAAGTCAAGATTGAGAAGACTGATGATCCAAATGATAAACAAGGTAAAACATATGTTATCCCTCCTGTGCCCAAAGATACAATTGATCTAACATCACCTCCTAAGTATAAGACAATGACCAAGAGGAAGAAGGAGACCAGTGCAAGCCACCCATCCTTGCAGACAACTAGAAGTCAGAAAAAGAACACTCAAGCACCTCTGCAGGTAGGTTTCAGACCTAGTCTTCAAGTGTTGAAACAAGGATTATTGAGGAAGGCAGAATTGATCAAATAGGGAAATTCTATGAGAAATACAGTGAGATTGATAAATCAAAAATTCATGGAATGATAATTAAACACATGCTCAAGTTCAAGGAGACAATCTTATAACTTAAGGCATTAATTCTGGACAATGTGTGGAAAATCTTGGAATTCTTGAAAAGATGGGCTATTAAGAAGAAAACATTATTGTTAGATTTGGTGAAGCTACACCTAAGAACTAAGTCAAGAACTCTGCATATAATGGATAAGAACTATGAGTTGGTAGCTAAAGAAACCAAGAAATCTTTTGAGAAAGTATTTTTGAATAGGAACATGTACCCACCTATTGTGCCCACAACTCAAGTGCCCTCTGAGGAAGCCAAGGAGTCAGACATCACCAATGTACCAGTAACAAGTCCTTAGGATTCGACACCTGTAATACCCCAAAAATGGGCTATAGGTTCATTAACCTCCAACATCTTCAAATCAAACAAAATCAACACCAAAGTCCTAACCTAAGGCACATATGCACATTATCGAATCCTAATTGATTATCCTAAATTCTGCATCGGGGAATATTCCTAGCAGTATTTCTATTTATCTTAATTATCTTTAATTTAATAATTATTTGGTGATAAATCCTATTTATCCTAAAGTTTGATTAATTGAATATTCTAAATATTTAATTAATTAGATTTAATACTGCCACTTAATTATTTAGTTAAATTTAATTAAATTTATTCCTAAATTATATTATTTAATTTGATAATAAATCAAAAATCTTATGAATAATTGATCAAATCCTTATTTAATTAATTGATTCAAAATAAATCATGCACAATCAAAAAAGTAGGCAGCTAGAAATTAACAACTAATTTTAAATTTAAACTCAACATCTATTGTGAGTTGGAAATTGATCTACAACTCTATTTTGAGTTAAAAAGCTATTTTTGCATGATTTTGTAAGTTAATTATCTTTGATTTCTTGCTAACTCAAAAATCAACCTGAGTTCATCAAGAGTGATTTATGGCTTTTCTCATGCACCCTCAAAGCCTTGGATTTCTATAAAATCAAAGCTTAGCTCTTCATAATTCACCCATCTTGAATTTGCACAACTACTCTGGCGAATTTACGATTGAAGGATTAAGCACTTGCGACAGGCGATTTGTGAGATCTTTCATTGTTGGTCATAGTTTTTCATAGTTTTCATATCATAGCTTTGCATTCATAGTTTTCATATCATTCTTAGATAAATTTGCATATCATCTCAATTTCATTTCTAGATTAGATTCATATCAATTTTTCAATCTTAATTGCATACAAAATCCAAAAAAAATAGATTAAATCTGCATTCATTTCATATCCATCTTTTGCATTCAAATCCTTCGTTTAGGTGTTGCATTGTCATTGATCTCAGTCTGATCTTAGAATACATACTCGCATCTACTAGAAGGCATTAAATCACCTAGTTTCAATTACTTGCAAGATTTCAATTTTTTCTAACCTCTAATGTTTTATAGAAGTGTTGTGTCCACAGCTAGGTACAATTTTCACACACATTTCTAGCACCCACCATGGGGCCCTGAAATGGATTTCCATTTCACTTCTATCAATTTCTATCTATTTTATGTAATTTTTTGATCAATCTTGTGATCTTATTCTCTATCCGTACAATTTTCATATGAGTTTTGTCAGAAACTCTTGCCAGGACCTTCTAGGTGTTGTATGACTTTTGACATTTTTGAGGCTCGTTTCAAAAACTATAGATCATCATTTGAGAACTACATTGTCATGTGGTAAGATGCCCACTATCGTACAAGTTTTAAAACTATCATCTGGGAGGTACACCACTGTTGTATGAGTTTTGATACCAGGATTCAATTGTCATTTCAAAATTTTAGGCAGTTTTTTCAGATTTGGACTAACAGCTAATCTTAACAATTGAGATCTTCTATTTTTGACTGATATTTGCTGAGTCTGAATGGAAAAAATATACTAAGCATGTTGCGAGGAATTTAGGTATTCTACTATGATCTGATAACACTTTGATTTGGATTAAAACAAACTCTCATGTGTCAAGCTTGTGTGACTTTTCTTGCTTTCATATCACAGACTTCATTTTGGGCTATAAAAATGAACATAGATTTTCTTTTCGCATTTTTGTTACACATCGTAAATAGGCCCTATGAACACTATTTATGGATGATCTTGAGAGAGTGGGCTTCTTTCACTTGTTCATATAGGTGAAGCTCTTCTTGATGAAGGATCCCCTTGTAGGTAGGGACGATACTGAGATTGTCTTTTGTTCTACTAGGTTTCTAGTCCTCAGCTTTTGATCGATACATTCTCTCTCCAGGGAGGTTGATAGACCATGAGTTTTTGACATCATAGATCTTGGCAAGATAGTTTCAGTCTTAGCATGTTGGATTAATCTATTTGCTTTGTTTTGGTGAAGTGAAGAGGCTAGGGGATTATGGTCTACTTCCTTTTTAGATAGTACTAGAAACCCTCTAGTCCCCCCGTGGTATCTTTTATGAGTCACCTTTAGAGAGGGTTAACCATAGTGGACATTCCCTTAATTGGGTTAACCATGTGGATAGAAACTCAAGTGGTAATAGCCATTTTTGTCATGGTAGCAGCAGCCGCTATATAAATGTCCTTGTGGAGGAAATATTCACAGGTGTGGTCTTTTGTTGGGTTGTCAAATCTCCCTAGCAGCTCCTGATTGATTAAATTCTCAGACTATGTCAAAACCCCAGTGCACCTGGATTAGATTTCACCCTCTTGAGATCACAAAATTTGTTGAGTCAGACCATTACTACAAACCCTAGTGAGGCCAAAATTTCATTTTCTAGGAATATGTGCGTTATTGAAAAACTTTATGGAACATACACAATTAGCACTCCTAGGGATTAGCACATTCAATCATTTGATTGTTCATGCACAAGGTTGCTTTGTCCCCTATTCATTGTTTTCAAAAATTCTTGAAATCACTTTCCTGCTATTCTGTGTGCTTGTTTATCTATTTGGTTATTGGAAACAAACGATCCCAGAATAATCTTCAAATCTGAACAGATAATCTTGCAAACACACTGATTCTAAAAAATTGAAAAATTGCAAAATCTAAAGCAAAATTCCTTTCTGGAGTCAAAAGTCATCCCATAGGGTCAGAAATTTGTATGATTTTTGACCATTTTCATTTCAGAACCCCTGTATTATCATATGCAAGCTTGTATATTGTCATACGAGCTTTGTCAGAAATCACAAACAAAAAGTCAAAATCTGCTATTAACTGTCATGCGAGCTTTGCAATTGTCGTACAAGCTTTGTCAACTATCATTTCAAAGCCTACCCACTGTCATATTAGCCTACATAAAGTCATATGAGAATTTTTGAAAAATTGCCAGAAAGTTGTCAAAATTGCCAGAAATCTAGCTTTTACAACCTATTTTCAGAATCTATCAAACAAATCATTGTGTCAGGAACAGAGAAGAAGCTAGAAAGAATCCAATCATTTTCCTAAAGTGGCCTCTTGAGTCTGATTTAGCCTTCTAAATTATCGATTTGAGTCTTTTCATCTTATGTCAAAACCTTCTCAAAATCATCAATCTTTAATCAATCTTCAAAATGGCTAAGTGTTTCAAACTCATGTCCACTATCTTTTGGGCATCTACCCATACTACTAGGGCACAATATCCTTCATTTACATCTAATATAATCTTTAAACAATCTTGTTAGTCCATTTTCCAATCATAGCAGAATCCTATGAAAATGGCCTCTTCCCTGCAATTTTTTTTGTAAAAGTGTCATGCCCTGTGTTCTTCATGTTGTCACCTTGCTCTAGTCTAAATCACATCTCCTAAATTGAAAAACCTAGGGAGTTATTAAAGTTTTAAGGTCTGTAGGAAATAGTTTTAGAATCTACCACAGTGTTGAAACCCATAGTGTTTTTGAAAATCCATGATGTTTTCGACCTTTTTGGCCTGCATGAAAACCCTCGATGTTTTTGCATCCTTATTTACCTTTGAGTCAATGTCGAAAATGCTTTGTGTTTTTGATCTTTCACCAAAAACCCTGTATGTTTTGGACCTCGTACTTCCACCCTGATTGATGGCATTTCCTATCTACGTAGCTACGATCGGATGGTGGGCCTGGGTCTTCAAGGGCTTTAAATTGATTGGTTGTCGCATGATCACATGTCAAAAATTTCTGACATGCGACCATGTGATCGGTTCCTTCCTTGCGCATGGGGCCCGTTGGTGGGATGGCAGTGGTCCCGCTGGTGGTCATGTGGCAACCTTTGGTTGGCTGTCACATGATCGCATAGCCCAATTTCTAGCTATGCAATCATGCGACTGGTTGACATGTGTCCATGGTAGTGAGGTGGCATTTCGTCAGTGGGCCCAGGAGATCTAGAGAGAAGGGTGACTTGGTAGATTACCAGTGGGGGTGAGGGTTGCAATGTTTTAAGGGAGGGCCCAATTGTTTGATCTCCATGACATGGCAGTTCCCAATTGGTCAATAGGCAGGCAGCGGTGGTGATTGCTGGCGATTAGTCCCATGTTCACATAGCCTTTTTCAAGACTATGCGATCATGCGACTAACATTTTGTGTTAGCAGCGGTGACGGTTATGCTGGCGGTTAAGGTTCCCAGGTTGTTGCATGTTTGTGTATCCTGTCTCTGTGCTATGCGATCATGCGACAAGGGTGCCACGTGTGTTGGGGCCCGTTTGTAGTTGTTTGGTGGTCCCATTGGTAGGTGGTGTTGTGGCAATCTCTGGTTGGTCTGAGCTGGCAGGATGATAGATTTGAAAGTGGGCCTAGGTTAGGGTATCTCAATAGTGGGAGGATTCCATGATCAACAGTTGTCATGTGATTGCATGGAATCTTGTTGGTCCATGCGATCATGCGACTGACTGTTGATATCTCCCTACTGACTTCATATTTTTAAGCCCGCAAGATGGAGAGGTTCTATGGCGGGGACTTAATGTTGGTCTTAGTTCAACTTGTGGATCACCGATGTAGTGTTAGATTTTAGGCGATGACGTGCCGACTGGTAGGATGCATGTTAGCGGCTTGTCGCATGTTCACATGAGCCAGTTTTTTGGCTATGTGAACATGCAAAAATCCCTTTTGTGGCAGTGGAAATGGTAGCGGTTATGAAGAAGGTAATGGGAAGTGGTGTGTCGCATGTTCGCATAGCCCATTTTTGATTTATGTGATCATGCGACAACCATAGGGATGTCGTCGTTGTGGAGTTGTAAGTGACCATTCAAATTCAAATTCGCAAGGGATTTCCCTGTGACAGGAGGTACCAAAATTTGAATGCTTGCATGGCCAGATTTGATTTGGTTGGTGGTGCCAGTGGTTGCAGAATGGTCCAGTGAGTTGGGTGATTGCTTGCAAAAAAATTTCCATGTGGGGGAGGACAATTTTTATTGGCTCGAGGTGTTTTGATGGTCTAATCAGTATGGTTTGCATGGTAAATTTATGATCTTCCTGTCCTTCTCAGAGATTCTTCTCAAGTGTGAAGATCATCCTTGGTCTGACAAGCTGATGTTGGTTTTATCTCTAGTGGTTTTTTCAAATTTTACTGTGGTTAGCCATCATAACCCTGGCCCTAGTCACCCTAAGCTTATTGCAATCTCTTTGAGATTCCCAAGGTGGCTAGTGGTATAAATTTTTTATTTTTTGACTGTGTAAGGGTTCTGAATTTTGTCAGTTCCAAGTAAATAGAAAATTTTGTCCCATTGTAGGAAGCTAAATAGAACTTCTTTGCATCTTTTGTAGGTTATTGAAGTGGTAGTCTCATTTCTGGTATAGACATGTACATGCCTCATCATACTTAATATAACTATTCTCATGCTTTCATGTCTCTCCTTGGTGTCAGTCTTATGAGTTTTGGCTTTTCTAGTCCATTGCATTAGGTAACCTTTGTATGTGTTCTATTCTTTAGTTCTTGATCTAGGGTCAAGTGAAATATACTTCAAATAGGGCATAGATTCAGTTTGGTTGCCTACAGAAGGATCTTATAAGTAGTGGATGGGTTGAAATAGTTATATTTATGGCTATGAGTCTTTGAAAATTGTTGGTTCATGTTTCTATACTTGCATTTGATGATTTTCCCAATGGATAATGGCACTGATCAAGGAATAGTACATTTAGTTGAGTTCAGTGTTTGATGGGTTTGGGCTATTTTCCGCATCTTTGAATATCAATACCATTTCAAGTCTTTACCCTTCACAAGGCCATTTTACCCTTCATAGCAATAGAGATTCAATGAATTCTTGGTTAGCATTTAGTAGTCTCTTGATATCATCTACTTTGTTTAATCTAGTCCAAAGTCCTAAAATGCCATAAGTTACTGGATTAGGTACACCCGTCATGGTTTTACAAAGCCAGAAGTGAAGAGGGTAGTCTTGTCCCTATAGTTGGTCCAGTTGCCTTACAGAGCTTTCACACTTGGATTTAACCAGTCCCAACATCAGTCTCAAGGCATATTGGTAGCCCTAAGTGGCATAAGATTTTTCAAACACCAACAAGATGGTGACTCTGCTGGGGAGCCATTGGAAAGAGTCAGATGAACAAACAAGCATTTGCTGATATTTTTTCACCTAGTTGTGAGTGGCGGCTCTAATTTTTCTCTGTTTGATCAGTGCATCTTCTAATAAATAGTGCATGTTTACTTTGTGAGTTTTGGTTGATTGGAAGAGATACTACACAAGACATACTTTCCTTTTCAAGGAGGTGGTAATTCTACATTGCAAAACCTGATGGAGCTGCAAGGTGAGCTCTAGATCTGCCTTGCTTTCTAGTCAATAAAGTCTTTTGCTGCAAAATTCATAGGTATTTTTCAAGGTCTAAATGTCTCCTTATTAAGTGATCAAGCACTAGGAAAAGGAGTAAGGTGTGAGTAGAGGTTTGCATACTTCAAGTTTTTAGTTGCATCTCTGCAAAATTTTATGAAAGTATTGCATTAAGTTATAATGGGTAAGCTTGAGGAGGAGCTTGCATTTCTTGAATAGGGCATCCTTAGAGATTGCATAAAATTGGTAAGATTGAAGGTGGGGTGCAGAAAAGATCTATCCATATCTTTGTTCTATGAAATATTTTGTGGTGCATATGATGAGCTTCCTGATGATGTTGAGTTTCTTGAATCTAAGTTCATTGGTTTATTCTTGGAGTTTTGTTTTCATGAGTCAACCGATTGGTCAGATGCATTGTGGGAAGGGTATTATATGTGTTAGAGATTGGATACTTAGTGATGACAGCCTTGGGCTTGAGGATGCACTTAGGGTCATGTCCTTAAGTGTTGATGTTGAGAGTGATGAAGATAGTGAGGGTGTGGTGTCTTTATATGTGTCAGATGCAACATGGGAAGAGGAAAGTGATGATGGAAGTGAACATTCTTTGGATAGTGAAGATGCTGAGGATGATTCATCCTCAAGGTATGAAGATAAAGAAAAAATAATTAAATGTGATATCAGTGAGTCTTCATATGGTTTTGATTTTTCTTCATGTGCTGTGAGTCTCCATGAGGTTGAGATGGGTATTGATTTTAAAGTGTTTTCTAATGCTTTATATGATGAAGAATTTGACCATCAGCCCATTTTTTGTCATGATGTTCAACAAGGTGTATTGCATAAAGTTGTCAATCCATTGTTTGAAGAACATGTGGAGGTCTTAGATCTAGTTGAATCAAGGTGTTCATTTTCCACCCATGGGTATAAATCTGACTATTCATTTGAGGTCCAGCCGGTTACACATATGGAAATGCAAAGTCAAGATATGAATGAGGCCTTTCTGTAGGTAGAGTATGAGGCTTTTGTGTTTCCAATTCATAGCATGCATGAGTCAGTAGATGAAAATCAGTTTCAGTATAGTGGTACTGATCATTGGCATGCTGAACCTTTTCTTCATAGTGAGCAAGATGGAGAGAGTGCAAATTTTTTTTACATGCACTATGAAGACAGTTACTTTGTTCTTCCTAATTTTTTGATTGAACATGTTGACATGCCTGGTGAAAAAGGTGAAAGTAAAAAATATGGTGTGCGTCATGAAGGAAGAAATGAGAACCAAATTTTTGATAGAGGCAAAGACTAATTCAAGTTTGATGTTGTAGGTTTCTTGTAAAAAATGTACATTTTGTAAATATCTTTCCCTTTCCTGCTATGTGTTTCTTTCCTGGTCTGTTCCCTATGTTTTTTGAGGTCTCTATGTTTTTCCAGTGGGTGGTCTGCTTCTTCCTAGAGATCTGAGGTCCTCATTGTATCTGCAGGAGATACATGTCCCCAACTAGAGCCACTATTAGTCTATTTTCTAGTCATAGCAGATCCTATGAAAATGACCTCTTCCCTACAAATTTTTTTGTAAAAGTGTCATGCCCTCTGTTCTTCATGTTGTCACCTTGCTCTAGTCCAAATTGCATCTCTTGAATCGCAAAACCTAGGGAGTTATTAAAGTTTTAAGGTCTGCAAGAAACAGTTTTAGAATCTTTCACAGTGTCGAAAACCCACAGTGTTTTTGAAAATCCATGATGTTTTCAACCTTTTTGGCCTGCATGAAAACCCTCGATGTTTTCACATCCTTGTTTACCTTTGTGTCAATGTCGAAAACCCTATGTGTTTTTGATCTTTCACCAAAAATCTTGTGTGTTTTCAACCTCACACTTCTGCCCTGTTTGATGGCATTTCCTATCTACACAACTATGATCAGATGGTGGGCCTGGGTCTTCAAGGGCTTTAAATTGATTTGTTGTCCCATGATCACATGTCAAAAAATTTTGACATGCGACCATGCGACCGGTTCCTTCCTTTCACATGGGGCCCGTTGGTGTGATGGCAGTGGTCCCACTGGTGGTCATGTGGCGGCCTTTGGTTGGCTGTCACATGATCGCATAGCCCAATTTCTAGCTATGTGATCATGCGACTGGTTGACATGTGTCCATGGTAGTGAGGTGACATTTCATCAGTGGGCTCAGGAGATGCAGTGAGAAGGGTGACTTGGCAGATTACCAGTGGGGCTGAGGGTTGCAATGTTTGAAGGGAGGGCCCCATTGTTTAGTCTCCATGACTTGGTGATTCCTGAATTGTCGGTGGGCAGGAAATGGTGGTGATTGCTGGTAGTTAGTCGCATGTTCACATAGCCTTTTTCAAGGCTATGCGATCATGCAACTAACATTTTGTGTTAGCAGCAGTGGTGGTTATGCTGGCGGTTAAGGTTTGTGAGTTGTTGCATGTTCGCGTAGCCCGTCTCCGTGCTATGCGATCATGCAACAAGGGTGCCATGTGTGCTGGGGCCCATTTGTAGTTGTTTGGTGGTCCCCTTGGTAGGTGGTGTTGTGGCAATCTCCAGTTGATCTGAGCTGGCAGTATGATAGATTTGAACACAGGCCCAGGTTAGGGTATCTCGGTAGTGGGAGGATTCCATGATCAATGGTTGTCATGTGATTGCATGGAATCTTGCTGGTCCATGTGATCATGTGACCGACTATTGATATCTACCTGCTGACGTCAGATTTTTAAGCTCATGAGATGGAGAGGATCTACGGTGGGGACTTAATGTTGGTATCAGTTTGACTTGTGGATCATCGATGCACTGTTAGATTTTAGGTGGTGACGTGCCAGCTGGTAGGATGCATGTTAGCGGCTTGTCGAATGTTTGCATGAGCCAGTTTTTTGGCTATGTGAACATTCAAAAAACCCTTTTGTGGCAGCGGAAGTGGCGGCAATTATGAAGAAGGTAATGGGAAGTGGCGTGTTGTATGTTCGCATAGCCCTTTTCTAGTTTATGCGATCATGTGACAACCATAGGTATGTCCCCATTGCAAAGTTGTAAGTGACCATTCGAATTCAAATTTGCAAGGGATTTTCCTATGAAAGGAGGTACCAGAATTTGAATGCTTGCATGGCCAGATTTGATTTGGTTGGTGGTGCCAGTGGTTGTAGAATGGTCCAGTGAGTTGGGTGATTGCTTGCAGATGTGTTGCCATGTGGGGGAGGACAATTTTTTTTCGCTCAAGGTGTTTTGATGGTCTAATCAGTATGGTTTGCATGGTAAATTTATGATCTTCCTATCCTTCTTAGAGATTCTTCTCAAGTGCGAAGATCATCCTCGGTCTGACAGGCTGGTGCTAGTTTTCCCTCCAGTGGTTTTTTGAAATTTCACTGTGGTTAGCCATTGTAACCCTGGCCCTAGTCACCCTAAGCTTATTGCAATCTCTTTGAGATTCCCAAGGTGGCTAGTGGTATAAATTTTTTATTTTTTGACTGTGTAAGGGTTCTAAATTTTGTCAGTTCCAGGGAAATAGAAAATTTTGTCGCATTGTAGGAAGCTGAATAGAACTTCTTGACATCTTTTGCAGGTTATTGAAGTGGTAGTCTCATTTCTGGTATAGACATGTACATGTCTCATCATACTTAATATAACTATTCTCATGCTTTCATGTCTCTCCTTGGTGTCAGTCTTATGAGTTTTGGATTTTCTAGTGCATTGCATTGGGTAACCTTTGTATGTGTTCTATTATTTAGTTCTTGATCTATTGTCAAGTGAAATATACTTCAGATAGGGCATAGATTCAATTTGGTTGTCTACAGAAGGATCTTATAAGCAGTGGATGGGCTGAAATAGTTATATTTATGGATATGAGTCTTTGACAATAGTTGGTTCATGTTTCTATACTTGCATTTGATGATTTTCCCAATGGATAATGGCACTGATCAAGGAATAGTACATTCAGTTGAGTTCAATGTTTGATGGGTTTGGGCTATTTTCTGCATCTTTGAATATCAATACCATTTCAAGTCTTTACCCTTCACAAGGCCATTTTACCCTTCATAGCAATAGAGATTCAATGAATGCCTGGTTAGCATTTAGTAGTCTCTTCCTATCATCTTCTTTATTTAATCTAGTCTGAAATCCTAAAATGTGATAAGTTACTGGATTAGGTACACCCACCATGGTTTTACAGAGCCAGAAGTGAAGAGGGTAGTCTTGTCCCTATAGTTGGTCAAGTTGCCTTGCAGATCTTTCACACTTGGATTTAACCAGTCCTAACATTAATCTCAAGGCATATTGGAAACCCTAAGTGGCATATGAGTTTTCAAACACCAATAAGATGGTGACTCTGTTGGGGAGCCATTGGAAAAAGTCAGATGAACAAACAAGCATTTGCTGATATTTTCTCACCTAGTTGTGAGTGGTGGCTCTGATTTTTCTCTGTTTGATCAGTACATCTTCTGATAAATAGTGCATATTTACTTTGCGAGTTTTGCTTGATTGGAAGAGATACTACACAATACATACTTTCCTTTTCAAGGAGGTGGTGATTCTACATTGCAAAACCTAATGGAGCTACAAGGTGAGCTCTAGATCTACCTTCCTTTCCAGTCAACAAAGTCTTTTGTTGCAAAACTCACAAGTATTTTTCAAGGTCTAAATGTCTCCTTATTAAGTGATCAAGCACTAGGAAAAGGAGTAAGCTGTGAGTAGAGGTTTGCATACTTCAAGTTTTCAGTTGCATCTCTACAAAATTTTATGGAAGTATTGCATTAAGTTATAATGGGTAAGCTTGAGGAGGAGCTTGCATTTCTTGAACAGGGCATCCTTAGAGATTGCATAAAATTGGTAAGATTGAAGGTGTGGTGTAGAAAGGATCTATCCATATCTTTGTTCTATGAAATATTTTGTGGTGCATATGATGAGCTTCCTGATGATGTTGAGTTTCCTGAATCTGAGTTCATTGGTTTATTCTTGGAGCTTTTTTTTCATGAGTCAACCGATTGGTCAGATGCATTGTAGGAAGGGTATTATATATGTGTCAGAGATTGGATACTTAGTGATGATAGCCTTGGGCTTGAGGATGTACTTAGGGTCATGTCCATAAGTGCTGATGTTGAGAGTGATGAAGACAGTGAGGGTGTGGTGTCTTCATATGAGTCACATGCAACATGGGAAGAGGAAAGTGATGATGGAAGTGAACATTCTTTGGATAGTGAAGATGCTGAGGATGATTCATCCTCAAGGTATGAAGATAAAGAAAAAATAATTAAATGTGATATCAGTGAGTCTTCATATGGTTCTGATTTTTCTTCATGTGTTGTGAGTCTCCATGAGGTTGAGATGGGTACTGATTTTAAAGTGTTTTCTAATGCTTTATATGATGAATAATTTGACTATCAGCCCATTTTTTGTCATGATGTTCAACAAGGTGTATTGCATGAAGTTGTCAATCCATTGTTTGAAGAATATGTGGATGTCTCAGATCTAGTTGATTCAAGGTGTTCATTTTCCACCCGTGGGTATGAATCTGACTATCTATTTGAGGTCCAGCCGGTTAAACATATGGAAATGCAAAGTCAAGATATAAATGAGGCCTTTATGTAGGCAGAGTATGAGGCTTTTGTGTTTCCAATTCATAGCATGCATGAGTCAGTAGATGAAAATTAGTTTCAGTATAGTGGTACTGATCATTGGCATGCTAAATCTTTTCTTCATAGTGAGCAAGATGGAGAGAGTGCAAAATTTTTTTACATGCACTATGAAGATAGTTACTTTGTTCTTCCTGATTTGCTGATTGAGCATGTTGACATGCTTGGTGAAAAAGGTGAAAGTAAAAAATATGGTGTGCCTCATGAAGGAAGAAATGAGAACCAGATTTTTGATAGAGGCAAAGACTAATTCAAGTTTGATGTTGTAGGTTTCTTGCAAAAAATGTACATTCTATAAATATCTTTCCCTTTCCTATTGTGTGTTTCTTTCCTGGTCGGTTCCCTGTGTTTTTTGAGGTTTCTGTGTTTTTCTAGTGGGTGGTCTACTTCTTCCCAGAGATATGAGGTCCTCATTGTATCTGCAGGAGATACATGTCCCCAACTAGAGCCACCATTAGTCCATTTTCCAGTCATAGAAGAATCCTATGAAAATGGCCTCTTCCCTACAAATGTTTTTGTAAAAGTGTCATGCCCTGTGTTCTTCATGTTTTCACCTTGCTCTAGTCCAAATCGCATCTCCTGAATCGCAAAACCTAGGGAGTTATTAAAGTTTTAAGGTGTGCAAGAAATAGTTTTAGAATCTGCCACAGTGTCGAAAACCCACAGTGTTTTTGAAAATCTATGATGTTTTCAACCTTTTTGGCTTGCATGAAAACCCTCGATGTTTTCGCATCCTTCTTTACCTTTGTGTCAATGTCAAAAACCTTGTGTGTTTTTTATCTTTCACCAAAAACCCTATGTTTTTTTGACCTCACACTTCTGCCCTGTTTGATGGCATTTTCTATCTGTGCCACTACAATCAGATGGTGGGTTGGGGCCTTCAAGGGCTTTAAATTTATTGGTTTTCACATGATTGCATGTCAAAAATTTCTGACATGCGACTGGTTTATTCCTTGCGCGTGGGGCCCGTTGGTGGGATGGCAGTGGTCCCGATGGTGGTCATGTGGCGGCCTTTAGTTGGCTATCGCATGATCGCATAGCCCAGTTTCTATCTATGTAATCATGTGACTGTTTGACATGTGCCCGTGGTAGTGAGGAGGTATTTCATCGGTGGGCATGGGGATCCAGAGAGAAGGGTGACTTGGCAGATTACCAGTGGGGGCGAGGGTTGCAATGTTTTAAGGGAGGGCCTAGTTGTTCAGTCTCCATGACATGGCCATTCCTGATTGGTCAGTGGGTAGGCAGTGGTGGTGATTGCTGGCGGTTAGTTTCATGTTCATATAGCCTTTTTCAAGTCTATGCGATCATAGAACTAACATTTTGTGTTACCAGCGGTGGTGGTTATTCTGGTGGTTAAGGTTTGCGGGTTGTCACATGTTTGTGTAGCCTATCTCCATGCTTTGTGATCATGCAACAAGGGTGCCACTTGTGCTGGGGCCTATTTGTAGTTGTTTGGTGGTTCCATTGGCAGGTGGTGTTGTGGCAATCTCCGGTTGGTCCGAGCTAGCAGGATGATAGATTTGAACACGGGCCCAGGTTAGGGTATCTTGGTAGTGGGAGGATTCCATGATCAACAGTTGTCATGTGATTGCATGGAATCTTGCTTGTCCATGTGATCATGCGACCGACCATTGATATCTCCCTACTGACGTCAGATTTTTAAGCCCATGAGATGGAGAGGATCTACGGTGGGGACTTAATGTTGGTCTCAGTTTGACTTGTGGATCACCGATGCACTATTAGATTTTAGGTGGTGACATGCCAACTGACAGGATGCATGTTAGCAGCTTGTCGCATGTTCACATGAGCTAGTTTTTCAGCTATGGAAACATGCAAAAAACCCTTTTGTGGCAGCAGCAGCGGTGGTGATTATGAAGAAGGTAATGGGAAGTGGTGTGTTGCATGTTCACATAGCCCTTTTCTAGTTTATGCGATCATGTGACAACCGTAGGGATGTCATCATTGTGGAGTTGTAAGTGACCATTTGAATTCAAATTCATAAGGGATTTTACTGCGAGAGGAGGTACCAGAATTTGAATGCTTGCATGGGCAGATTTTATTTGGTTGGTGGTGCCTGTGGTTGCAGAATGGTCCAGCGAGTTGGGTGATTGCTTGCAGAAGTTTTGCCATGTGGGGGAGGATAGTTTTTGTTGGCTCGAGGTGTTTTGATGGTCTGATTAGTATGGTTTGCATGGTAAATTTATGGTCTTCTTGTCCTTCTCAGAGATTCTTCTCAAGTGCGAAGATCATCCTTGGTCTGACAGGCTGGTGCTGGTTTTCCCTCCAGTGGTTTTTTGAAATTTTACTGTGGTTAGCCGTTGTAACCCTGGCCCTAGTCACCCTAAGCTTATTGCAATCTCTTTGAGATTCCCAAGGTAGCTAGTGGTATACATTTTTGATTTTTTGACTGTGTAAGGGTTTTGAATTTTGTTAGTTCCAGGGAAATAGAAAATTTTGTTGCATTGTAGGAAGCTGAATAGAACTTCTTTGCATCTTTTGCAGGTTATTGAAGTGGTAGTCTCATTTCTGGTATAGACATGTACATGCCTCATCATACTTAATATAACTATTCTCATGCTTTCATGTCTCTCCTTGGTGTCAGTCTTATGAGTTTTGGATTTTTTGGTCCATTGCATTAGGTAACCTTTGTATGTGTTCTATTCTTTAGTTCTTGATCTAGGGTTAAGTGAAATATACTTCAGATAGGGCATAGATTCAGTTTGGTTGTCTACAAAAGGATCTTATAAGTAGTGGATGGGCTAAAATAGTTATATTTATGGCTGTGAGTCTTTGACAATAGTTGGTTCATGTTTCTATACTTGCATTTGATGATTTGCCCAATGGATAATGGCATTGATCAAGGAATAGTACATTTAGTTGAGTTCAGTGTTTGATGGGTTTGGGCTATTTTCTGCATCTTTGAATATCAATACCATTTCAAGTCTTTACCTTTCACAAGTCCATTTTACTCTTCATAGCAATAGATTTTCAATGAATGCCTGGTTAGCATTTAGTAGTCTCTTGCTATCATCTGCTTTGTTTAATCTAGTCCAAAGTCCTAAAATGCCATAAGTTACTGGATTAGGTACACCCACCATGGTTTTGCAGAGCCAGAAGTGAAGAGGGTAGTCTTGTCCCTATAGTTGGTCTAGTTGCCTTACAGAGCTTTCACACTTGGATTTAACCAGTCCTAACATCAGTCTCAAGGCATATTGGTAGCCCTAAGTGGCATAAGAGTTTCAAACACCAACAAATCTAATCTTGACAAGGTCACATCATTCGATCTTCTTGAATCAAGTCATTCTTCAATTGTCTTCATCTTTCTCTCTTGCTTCACCCAAGGTTAATGGTGGAAACTAGAGCTTCTTGACACAAGAAATCCAGAGGAGCACCCAGTACCTTACCTTTGTCTTCTCATGTGGGTCCAACCTTTGAGCAAGTCTACAATTCAAGTCTCTACAAAGATGATGGTCTTGGCAATCTTCAATTCAAAACCTGTTACATATGCCCCCCTCCATCAACTCATGAAGGTAATCAAAAAACTCCACATCAATCTATCCCAGGGAGCCCTAATACTCCTAACATGTCTCAAGGAGGGAAAAACCATGGGTCTCAAGGACCTCATTCCCAACATGGTGCAGATCAAGAACCTACACCTTCTAAAATTGCCCAATATCAAAATGATGTTAACTTCAAAAGAATGATGAAGCATTTCTTGAAATAAGATAGAGAGGCATACTTTCTAGAGTTAGTTCATTAAGGAGCTAAACTTCCTCCAAACTTTAATGTTGAAGATATCATTACACATGAGGAAGAAACCCCTATCATGACTATGATGAAATAGATGCATGTCATCCAAGTCAAGCTCAACAAACTAAAGAAAGAAAAGGAACCTAAGGAGTTCTCCATGGAGGCCCTATGCCCATTTCCATTTGATAAGGACTTGTACATGCTACTATTCCCAAAGAGAGTGGAAATGCCTAAATATGATAATTATGATGGAAACTCTGATCCTCAAGATCATGTCAGAGAATTCTGTACTCAATCTATGGAGTTTAGGCATGAACCAACCTACTTAATGCATCTTTTCCCTTGATCTCTGGGAGGAGCAACCATTCATTGGTTCTCTAGGATGCCTCCAACTATCAAAACTTTTGAGGAGTTAATCAAACTATTCTACCAGCAATACTCCTACAATATCCAACATCCGGTCACCCTGATCAACATATACAATTTGAAACAATATCCAGGAGAACCATTCCTGACATTTCTCAAGAGATGGAGGAAGAAATTTTCTCTATATGCTAGACCCATTCCAAAAATTGAGAAACTGGAAATCTTCATCAATAATCTTGTTCCATAAATCAACTACCCTTTACAAATGCAAAATCATACATCCTTTGATAAGATGGTAGATAATGCGATCAAAATTGAGAAAGTACTTGTGAAAAAAGGAGACATCACACTTCAAAAGGACAAGTATGAATCTAGTTCTAGTTCTAAGGACAAGAACAAAAATTGGAACAAGAATAAAGGTGTTGTCACTGATGGAGTTTTTGATTCTATCTATGCCCCATCCAAGGCACTCACTTTCAATCTCACTATTTGCACCCAAGGCATAAAATCTTCTGAATCAAAAACCATAGAGTCCAACAAAAAGTCATCTGATTATAGACCTTGGGCTTCAGATCCTAAATGAAAGTTTACTCCTCTTGGAGAGTCCTTGGAATCTTCTATGAAAACTTTATTGGCAAACAACATCAGCTCTTTGCCTAAGATCTGATGATTTGATCCTGAACCTAAACCAAAATGGTGGAAAGAGAACTTTTGTCACTTCCATCATAGTAAGGGTCATAAAACCAATAACTTTTTACGCTTTAAAAATACCATACAAGAAAAAATTGATAATGGAGAAATCATGATTGACAATCATAAAAGCAATAATGATCATACAACATTCATGGAACCATTTTCAAAACATGGTAAAGAAGATTCTTCTTCTTAGCCTAATATGGGTGCTAAAGTCAATTATGCCTAGTCTAGAAATAATGCTATCATAAATATGGTTGAAACATGCCTATCTGAGCATTGCAATATCATCACAATTGTAAGAAAAGATAGAGAAAATCAATCAGCTAATGCAGTTACTCGATCACAAGCTCAGGCACATCTACAAGGACAAATCCCAGACTCATCAAATGTCCCCAAGATGCCTTTCAATCTCTCCTCCACTTCTAAATAGAAGGCTACATCTAAATATTCAAATCCTAAAGACATGAGGCCTACATCATACATTATTGTTCAACAACTCTAGCATACCAATGCAAAAATCTCCATGTTTGAGTTGCTTCAGATATCTCCAGCTCATAGAGCCATTCTAGACAAAGCTTTTTTTAGATCCAATGTTCCAGACAACCTTTATTTAGACATGTTCCAGACTATGGTTGGTCATCTTACATCTCCACAGTATATTTCCTTTTTAGAGGAAGATGATAACTCCCTAAGTCATTCACATAACCAACCCTTGCATATTGAAGTCTTGATCCAAAATCATCACGTCAAACATGTGTTGATAGATGGGGTGCTGGTCTAAATATTTGTTCTTTCAGCTTCATCACACAACTGGGATTTTCAAAAATGGCCATCAATCCTAGAAAGAAGATAACTCTCAAAGCATATGATGAGCAAGAAAGGTCTTCCAAGGGCATAATTTTCTTACCTATCTGAATAGGTCCAGTCATCAGAGATACTACATGTCAAGTTCTTGATCTACCTTTGGCTTACAACATCCTTCTAGGGAGACCCTGGATACATGAAATGGAAGCTATTCCTTCTACATACCATCAGTGTTTGAAATTTCCTTATGAAGGTGTAGAGGTAACCATTCTAGTTGATGTATCTACAACTTGCAATGCATTGAAACAAAGTGCAGATAAAATTGTTCCTAATAATAGAGAATCTTCCACTAAGAAAAAAAAAGTAACATCCACATCCAAGATGGAAGACATTGCAAAAGAGGTCACAATCAAAGAAAATGGTCTGGGAGAATATACTATAGAGCCAGTCTTATCTTTGACATCTCTCCCTATCTCACCTAAGTCCTATGGGAAAACTCTAAAACAATCCAAACTCGAGTCTAAAGAACCTCTTGAGGCATATAAAGGAAATTTTGTTGCAGAACATGTGTCCAAACAAGAGTTTGAAGAGGATGAAGTTTTTCTT
Organism: Chamaecyparis obtusa; assembly: GCA_027943335.1. Lineage (NCBI taxonomy): Eukaryota > Viridiplantae > Streptophyta > Pinopsida > Cupressales > Cupressaceae > Chamaecyparis > Chamaecyparis obtusa. The sequence continues at coordinate 524,810 of BSBK01005939.1, forward strand.
GCATGGCTATACAAAGATGAACATAAATCTCAAATTGTTCAAACATGTGACTCTAAAACACCAAAGATCCCTTCTAAGTCATATGGCCCATGGGACAAGCTGATCACAAAAATGGGATATACAAGAAAAGGACCTCTAGGACTATAGGGTAAAGTTCTTCTATCACCTCTTGACCATCATGGCCGAACAAAAAAGAATACAATAGGTCTAGAATATAAGAAAAATCCTTTCTATCTTAGCAAGAACTCCCCACATGCCTTAGAAGAGATTGAACCAAAGGAGGAAACAATACAATAGTTTGATAGTGATGATTCAAACACCACTAAAGAGCTCATTTCTTATGAACATTTTCCTATAGAAATAAAAGACCTCCTTGAAGCTGAAGATGATCCAGTAAAAAGAATCAATGTAGTAGAAACACAAGAACCAACTGATCTCAAAGGAAATCAAAAAGACAAAGAGGAAGGTGGTAGTTATTTTGAAACAGATTCCCATGAGTATGAATTCAAATCATAATCTGAGGGTAACCCTTCTTGGGGTATCCATCCTGACTTTACTCATGTTCTTAAATTTCCTAGAGGCATAGATGAAGAATCTAATGACTATGAATGGGGAGTCATTCCAGAAGAAGATGAACTTATCACAGATAAATATATTGATGTTATTCACCAATATGCACCTAAACCCAACATAAGTCTAGATAAAAATAATGAACTTAATGAGTCTGATCCACTGATGGCTGAAGTGGACTCCCACAATGACATTGAGCCTATTCATGAATTGAACGTCTTAAGTTATAATATCACTTTCAAACTTGATTGTCAGGTTAGGACCAATGATGATAGATCCATATCCATAAACACTATCTCCCAATCCTTTCCCACTTTGACTATCCAACATCCTAAACTTCTTGACCAAACTTCCATAAATCCAAGCCAAGCTATCTATACTTTCTCGAATGACTATGCCCTTGCTTGCTACCTAAATGTAGTTGAGCCTATGATGACTTCCATCAGTGAACTGAGCATTAGCATAACAGAGTTGGACATCAAGTATCTTAGTCAAAAGAATAAGAGTAAAAATAAAAAGAAAAGGAGTTCTGAGGGTGAAAACCACTTTGTGGCAGTCTTAGAACCTACAAAAGTAAAAATAAAAGATGTATCCAAAGCTGAAAACCTCTCTGAGGTGCCCAAGGATGAGATATTTGATTTCTTTATGAGTCATTTACATGATAGATCTCCATTTTTAATTGAGCCCACTCAATCTATCAACTTGGGAATAGTAGAAGAACCACAATTGATCCATGTGGCACAATCCTTATCAGAAGAAGAAAAGAAAAAATTTACCACATTCTTAACAGAAAAGAAGATCAACTTTGCATGGAAATATTCAGATATGCCAGGGTTGGATCCTGATCTTATAATGCACCATTTATCTATAGCTCCAAGGGTCAAACTTGTTAAGAAAAAATTAAGAAAGATGCATCCACATGTTGCACTCCTTGTCAAAGCTGAATTAGAGAAACTTCTAAAAGTTGGATTCATCTGTGTTATTGACTATGCTGAATAGATATCAAATATTGTACCTATTTCTAAACCAGATAAATCAATCAGAGTGTGCATAGACCTTAGAGATGTGAATAAAGCATGCCCAAAGGATGATTTTCCACTACCTAACATTGATATGATAGTGGACATGACTGCGGGTTTCAAGATGTATTCCTTGATGGATGGTTTTTTTGGATATAATCAAATAAAAATTGCTCTAGAGGATCAAGAGAAAATTTCTTTCACATGTGCGTGGGGTATCTTTTGTTATAATGTCATTCCATTTGGGCTTAAAAATGTAGGTGCTACATATCAAAGAGCGATGACATCTATTTTTCATGACATGATGCATCGAACTATGGAGGATTATGTTGATGATACCTTAGAAAAATCTATGATAAGAGCTGAAAATCTAAATGATTTGAGCAAAATACTAGATAGAATGGAAAAATTTAGTCTCAGACTGAATCCTAAGAAGTGTGCTTTTGGCGTCACTTCTGGAAAGCTATTAGGATACATAGTTTCAAAGAAAGGCATTGAAGTTGATCCAGCTAAAGTCAAGGCTATAATAGAGATGCAACCCTCGAGGAATATCAGTCAAATGAAAACATTACAAGGGAGAGTACAATCTATCAGGTGTTTCATATCTCAACTACCTCACATATCACATCCTTTTACAAAACTTTACATAAAGGTGTGACTTTTGCATGGAATGAAGAATGTAAAAACAAATTTAACCATATCAAAAAATATCTATCAAATCCTCCTATTTTGATGCCTCCTATTCAAGGGAAGTTACTAATCCCATATGTCTCCACCATAGATACATCACTAGGGGCATTGCTAGCACATCATGATGAGAATAAGAAGGAAAGATCTATATACTATATCAGTAGAACATTGGTCGCATATGAAAAGAACTATTCAATGACTGAGAAAGCTTGTCTAGAATGGAAATTATTCTTTAATAGCTCCTATACACAGAATGGATCTAGAGCAGGCATCTTGTTTATCACTCCTCAAGGATACTCAATTCCTAAGGCATTCAGAATCAATTTTCCTTATACAAACAATATTGTTGAATATGAAGCCCTTCTTAATGGTATGAAAATAGCAATTGAGTGGAGAGTGACAAAGTTACACATTAATGGGGACTCACAATTTGTTATCCATCAAGTCAATGATGTGTACCAAATGAAAGATGAAAATCTCATTCCATACAAGAGAATGGTAGATGATCTAAAGAATTATTTCATATCTATCACATTTGAGCAAATTCATAGAATAGAGAACATGGCTATTGATGCTATGGAAACACTCTCTAATTTATTACAGTAGCCCAAAAATGAGCTACGCTGTGAGTTCCTGGTGGAACCAATATCTTATCTTGCATATGATTCCCCTGAAACCTGCATGATCTGCATTGTTCTTGGTCATGATTCATCTAGATATAAAAACCTTTTCTCCTATCTCCAAGATAAAATCATTCCCGATACCTTCAACTACCATGAGAAATGTTACCTTATCTGCAATGCATCCCAGTATGTCATTATTGGTAATGATCTGTACAAACAAGGTCTAGATGGTACACTCCTTAGATGTTTACAATGGGAAGAGTCTCAACGTGCATTGGAGGAAGTCCACGAAGGTATATGTGGATCACACTAATGGTTTAACACTAGCTTGAAAACTTATTAGGGCTGGGTACTATTAGCCTAAAATGGAAAAAGAGGCTATCAAGTTTTCTAAGAACTATCAAAAGTGCCAAGTACATGGTAACTTAATTCATGCACCAGGGAGAGATCTAATTCCCTTTAGCACACAATGGCCTTTTCACCAATGGGCATTTGATCTTATAGGATCCATACATCCTCATTCTTCTAATGGACATACCCATATTATTACAGCTATAGACTATTTTACAAAATGGGTAGAAGCAGTCCCTTTGACTCAAGCAATCGGCAAACAAATTTCAATGTTCATGTTGAACTACATCATATGTCAGTATGGTATTGCACATTCTATAGTCACAAATAATGGTGGAAAATTCAAGAATAGAGACTTAGATGATCTATGTACCAAATTCAATATTACACAATATTGGTCATCTATCGACTATCCTCAAGGGAATGGCCAACCAGAGGCTTCAAATAAGAATCTATTGAAAATCTTGCATAGTACAGTTAATACAATAGGAAGAGATTGGCATCTCATGATCAATCCAGCTCTTTGGGCCTATAGAACAAGTATCAGAACACCCACTGGGGCTACACCATTCACTTTAGTTTATGGGTCTGAAGGGGTACTACCTATTGAGGTTGAAATCCCATCACTAAGAATCAAAATGTATGGTCTAGTAACTGATGATGATTACAGAGTGTCTAGGTTACAAGAACTTGAACTACTAGATGAGCACAGAAAAGTAGTGTATGATCATCTCAGAGTATATCAGAAAAGAATGTCTAGAGGCTACAACAAGAAATTCAGACCTAGAGAATTTCAGGTTGGCGATCTAGTCTTGAGAGAAAATCCTAAAAATCAATCACATAGAGAATGCAAGGGGAAATTTGAACCCAATTGGTTGGGTCCCTTTTTAATCATTGCTACTTTTGGCTCTGGAGCCTATCAACTCTCAACAACTGAAGGAGAATAGCTCTGAGAACCAATCAATGTTCTCCATCTAAAGAAATTCTACACCTAAGCCATTCAGTCTATGGTAAAATGTCCTAAAAAAAATCATAAAAATCATAAAAAGTCCTAAAAATGATCATCCTGGTGAAAACCTAGCAAATAGGCACCTTGATGTATCACAAAAGAAATTCAAAAGTAAAAAAAAATTTAAAAAATTTGAAAAAGTACAAAAAAATTAAAAAAAAATGAAAAATACAAAAAAATGAAAAAAAGAAAAAGTGCCTTGGTGAAAACCTGGAAACAGGTGCCTTGGTAGAAAAAATAGAATCTTTGCCAAGATGGTGAAAACCTGGAAAACTGTAATACCCCAAAAATGGGCTATAGGTTCATTAACCTCCTATATCGACACATCGAACAAAATCGACATCAAAGTCCTAACCTAAGGCACATCTAAACATCATCGAATCATAATTGATTATCTTAAATTCTGCATCGGGGAATATTCCTAGCAATATTCCTAATTATCTTAATTATCTTTAATTTAATGATTATTTGGCAATAAATCACATTTATCCTAAGTTTGATTAATTGAATATTTTCATATTTAATTAATTAGATTTAATATCTTGCCACTTAATTGTGTAATTAAATTTAATTCTATCTATTATTAATTGTATTATTTAATTTTGACAATAAATCCAATATCCTATGAATAATTGATTAAATTTTTATTTAATTAATTAAAGCAAGTTGTCATTATTTAATAATATAGTTTTTAATAAAAGTTTGATTAAATAATTGATTAACCCATAAATCAATTATTTATTTTCAAAAATCAGTTAAGTTGAGCATAAATCACTTTATTTATTTAATTAATTCATAATTATTATGCACATTCAAAAGAAACAGTTAAACTCCAAATTAGAAAATCAATGCAAAGTGTTGAATTTTTAGAATTCAACATCCTTTTGGAGTTCAAAAAGCTGATCTAAACTCTAATTTGACTTAAAAAGTTATTTTTGCATGATTTGCATATTTTTGTGAATTAAATTATCTTTATTATTAGATAACTCAAAAATCAAGCTGAGTTAATCTGAGTGATTTATGGCTTTCTTCCATGCACCTCCAAAGCCCTGGATTTCTATAAATCAAGGCCTCAACTCATCTCAAAGGATCTCATATTTTTGCACAATCACGTTGGAGAATTGGAATTTGGAGAATCAAAGCTTATTGCAAATCAAGGCTATTGTGAGATCAATTTGTTTTTTTTACATTCATTTAGATTCTTTGTCATATCATTGTTAGATCATTTTAGCAGATCAATTTCATATAGATTAGATTTCATATCAAGTTTTTATCATTCTTATTGCATAGAAAATCCAAAAAAATAGCTTAATTGCATTCAATTCATATCTAGATCAATTGCATTCAAATCCTTCATTTAGGTGTCATCTAGGTCACTGATCTCGATAACAATCTGAGAACATCAATCTCGCACCTACTAGAAGGCAGTAAATTGCTTGGTTAAATTAGATTTCAATTTTGCACGATTTTGATTTTTGCTAACCTCTAATGTTTTACTGAAGTGTTGTGTCTACAGATCAGGTACAATTTTCACACACACATTTTTGGTGCCCATCGTGGGGCCCTGAAATGGGTTTCCAATTCAATTCTATCAATTTTTGTCTTTTTCTCCTTAGTTTCTGTGCAAAAATATGATTTTTATTTTTTGTCCGTACAATCTTCGTACGAGTTTCTAACAAAAGTTATATAAGTTTGAGCCTACTGTCATACGATAGTTGGTCGAGTATCATTTCATCAGGCACCCAGTTTTGTTTGGAAGCTGAATTATTGTTTCATCAGACACCCAGTGTCGTACGAGTTTCCAGACTATCATCTGGGAGCATACCCACTGTCGTACGAGTTTCTTACTGTTGTCTGGTTATAGACCCACTATCATACGAGTTTAGGCATTAGATTTCAATTTTCATTTCATTTTTGCAAGCAATTTGTCAGATTTGATTTTCGGATTTTGACTAACAGCTAATCTTAATAGTTGGAATTCTCTATTTTTGATTGACTCTTGCTGGTTTTGATTGAAAAAAGTGTAAAGTTTTCTAAAATCAGGTAAAAGTCTACTAAGCGCATTGCGAGGATCTCAGGTATTCCACTTGTGCTAATAATATTTTGATTTGGGCTTAAAATAAATCTCTCGTGTGTCTAGCTTGGGTGATTCTTTTCATGCTTTTGTTTTACACACTTGCATAATTGATACTAGGTTGTGACACCTTAAGTATTTATTAGCAATCTTAGATTACTTGTGATTGATCTTGATTTCTATTTTGGGTTATTGGACTTGCTAATCTGCTGACCCTTCATTCCGCCCTGTGGTTGCAAGGTCAGTGCCACATTAAAGGGGAGGGGTCAACAGGACAGAAGCATTAAGTGTTCCACTTGGCAATCCATTTATTCTTTTAGGAACTCACTTGTTTTCTAAGTTGGGGACTCATTTTCAGCTTGTGTGAGGTGTTAAGTGTTCCACCTTGTGGACTCATCTCATATTCACTTTAAGCGTTAAGTGTTCCTCTTTCTGCTTTTTGGGTACTTTTGGTAGATTTGCTTTTGGAAACATACATCTATGCTCACATAGTAATTAGGCCCTATGAACACTATTCGTTATTCTTGAGAGATTGGATTCCCAGTGAAATCCTTCTTGATGATAGAATCCTTGTAGGTAGGGAGGATACTTAGTGCATTTCACATTCAACTCAGTTAGTGCATCTTCTCTTATTGATCGATACATTCTCTCCCAGGAGAGGTTGATAGATCACGTGGGGTTGACATCACGAGCTTTGGTGAATCAAAATTGATTAGTGTGCCTTCTCTTATTGATTGATACATTCTCTCCCTAGAGAGGTTGATAGATCACATGGAGTTGACATCATAGACCTTGGTGAAGAAAAACTTTGTCTTAGCGTGTCGAATTAATCTACTTGCTTTTTTTGGGTTAAAAGTGAAAAGGTGTCAAAAACCTTGGATCTGGAGCCAAGTTCCCTTGTGGTATACTATTGCGAGTCACCTTGAGAGAGGGTTAACCATAGCAGACACTCCCTTCATAGGGAAAACTGTATTGATGGAACCTCAAGTGGTAATAGCCATTTTCACCGTGGTAGTGACAGCCGCTATATAAATGTCCTTGTGGAAGAAATCTCCACAGGTATGGTTCATTGTTGGGTTGTCAGATCTACCTAGCAGCTCCTGAAGATTAAGTTCTCAGACTGTGTCAAAACCCTGGTGCATCAGGATTGGAGTTCACCCCTTTGGATCATAAAAGTTGCAGAGTCAAACCATTACTAAAAACCCTAGCGAGGCCAAAGTTTCATTTTCTAGGGTATATGTGCATCATTGCAAAATATTTTGGAATGTACACAATTAACACTTTTGAGGATTAGAACGAATAAGTCACTTGATTGTTCATGCGCAAGGTTGCTTTTACCTTTGTTCATTATTTTTAGACATGCTTGAAATCACTTGCTTGCTATTTTGCATGCTTTTTTATCTATCTGGTTACTGAAAACAAACAAATCTGTTACAATCCTCAAATTTGGACATTGAAATTTGCAAACAATCCGAATCTAAAAAATCAAAATTTTGCAAAAATTGATGTAAAATCCTTTCTGGAGTCAAAAATCATTTCAGGAAGTCAAAAGTCATACGAGTTTTTGGAAAGTGTCATTTCATTACAACCCATCTATCATATGATTGAGTACCCGGTGTCGTACGAGTTTCCATGCCAACAAATTCTCAAAGTCAAAATCTTGCAACTGTCGTATGAGATTTTCAACTGTCATTTCATTGTTACCCAACTGTCGTACAATTTTTTCAACTATCATTTCATAGCATACCCATTGTCGTACGAGTCTGTAGAGTGTCGTTTGGGAAATTTTTGAAAGTTGTCAAAAAATTGTCAGAATTGCCAGATATTTAGCTTTTTCAACCTAATTTCAAAATCTGTCAAATGAATCACTGTATCAAGAATAGAGCAGTGGCTATTAAGAATCCAATCATTTTCCTAAAGTGTCCTTTTGAATCTGATTCAGCCTTCTATTTAATCAATTTGAGTCCTTATCATCCTGTGTCAAAACCTTGTCATAACTATCAATCTTCAATCAATCATCAAAATGACTAAGTGTTGTGATATCTTATCCACTATCTTTTGGGAACCTACCCATACATCCAGGGCATAGTATCCTTCATCCACGTCTAATCAAATCTTCAAATCAATCAAACCTTGACAAGGTTGTGTCATTTGATCATCTTGATTCAATTCATTCTTCAGTTATCTGAATCTTATTCTTTTGTTTCACTTGAGGTGAATGGTGGAGACTAGAGCTTCCTCTCACAAGAAATCTATCACCACTCTCCAAACTCCAACTCTTGAGAAACTCATCAATTCTAGTCTTTATGAGGATGATGGTCTTGGCAACTATCGATTGAAATCTGGTTACATACCTCCTCCATCAACTCACGAAGGTACTCAACATACCCCCCATCAATCTAATCCAGGGAGTCCACACTCTCCTACCATGTCTCAAGCTGGGAAAAATTTGGCTCTTAGAGAACTCAATCTCAACATGGTGTAGATCAGGAACCCACACCTGAAGAAATTGCTCGCTATCAAAATGATGATGAATTTAACAAGATGATGAGGCATTTCTTGAAAGAAAATAGAGAAGCATACTTTTTACAACTAGCTCATCAAGGAGCTAAACTTCCTCCCAACTTTAATGTTGAAGATATCATTATGCATGAGGAAGAAACTTCACTCACAGCTATGATGAAATAGATACATGCTTTAAAAGTCAAATTTAATAGCCTTGAGAAAGAAAAGGAACCCAAAGAGTTCTCCATGGAAGCTCTATGCCCTTTTCCTTTTGACAAAAACTTGTATATGCCACCATTTCCAAAAAGAGTGGAGATGCCAAAGTATGACAAGTATGATGGACACTCTGATCCTCAAGATCATGTTGGAGAATTATGTAAGCAATCAATAGAGTTCATGCATGAACTGACTTATCTGATGTGTCTCTTCCCTCGATCTCTAGGGGGAGCAGCCATCCACTAGTTCTCTAGACTACCTTCTACTATCAAAACTTTTGAGGAGTTGATCAAATTGTTCTACCAGCAATACTCCTACAATATTCAACATCCAGTCACCATGATTGATATCTGTAATCTCAAGCAATATCTAGGGGAACCATTCTAACATTTCTCAAGATATGGAGGAAGAAGTTCTCTCTATATGCTAGACCTATTCCAGAAATAGAAAAACTAGAAATCTTCATCAATAACCTTGTTCTAGAAATCAATTATCCTTTACAAATGCAAGATCATACATCTTTTGACAAGATGGTGGATAATACTATCAAAATCGAAAAAGTGCTTGTAAAAAAAGGAGAAATCACACTTCAAAAAGACAAGTACGAATCTGGATCTAGTTCCAAAGACAAGAACAAAAATTGGAACAAGAACAAGGGCATCATCACAGATGGCATTGTTGACACTGTTTGTGCCCCATCAAAGGCACCTGCCTACAATCTCACTCTTGGCACTCAAGCCATTAAAGCTTCAAAGAAAAAGTCTTCTCAACCATCTCAAAGGAAGCTAGAATACAAAAGATGGGATAAACATAAAAAATTTACTCCTCTAGGAGAGTCTTTAGAATCAGCTATGAAAACTCTACTAGCTAATAACATCATCTCTTTACCACCAATCCGACCAAATGATCAGGACCCCAAACCAAAATGGTGGAGAGAAAATGAATTTTGTGATTTCCATCAGAGTAAAGGTCACAAAACTAGTAGTTGCTACCACTTGAAGCATACCATTCAAGATCTGATCAATAGTGGAGACATCACAATTAACAATCCCAAGAGCAATAATGATCATACAACATTCATAGAACCATTTATGAAACATGGTCAAGAAGTTTCAACTTCTCAGCCTAATATGGGGGCAAAAGTCAACTATGCCTACCCTAGAAATAATACTGTCATCAATATGGTTGAACCATGTCTCCCTAAAATTTGCAATGTCATCACAATTGTACCAAGAGATAGAGATCATTCCTTAGCTAACACAGTTACTCGATCACAGGCTCCAATGCATCTGAAAGGACAAATCCCAGATTCATCAAATGTCTCTAAGGTGCCCTTCAATCTTTCATCTACTTCTAAACAGAAGGCTACTTCCAAATCTTTCAATCCAAAGGATACAAAGCCTACGTCTTATAGCATTGTTCAATAACTCTAGCACACTAATGTGGAAATATCCATGTTTGAGTTGCTTCGAATATCTCCAGCTCATAGAGCCATTCTTGGTAAAGCTTTGCTCGGTTCCAATGTTCCTGATGACCTTGATTTAGATAGGTTCCAGACTATGGTTGGACATCTTACATCTCCACAATATATCTCCTTTTCAGAGGAAGATGACAACTCCTTGAGTCACCCACATAATCAGCCTTTGCATATAGAAGTCTTGATCCAGAACTATAGAGTCAAACATGTGTTGATAGATGGGGGTGCTGGCCTAAACATTTGTTCTTACAGCTTGATCATACAATTGGGATTTTCAGAATTGGTTATTGATCCTCGAAAGAAGATCACCATAAAAGCCTATTATGAACAAGAAAGATCTTCTAAAGGCACCATTGTCTTACCTATCAAAGTAGATCTAGTTATCAAAGATACCATCTATCAAGTGCTTGATCTACCTTTGGCTTACAACATTATTCTAGGGAGGCCATGGATACATGAAATGCAAGCTATTCCTTCTACATACCATCAATGTTTAAAGTTTCCTTATGAAGGAGTAGAGGTTACTATCCCCGCGGATCTGAATACAACTTGCAACACCTTGAAGGAAAGTGCAAATAAGCTTGTGCCTAATAATAGAGAATCTCCCATTGAACCAACTAAAGAAGCATCCACATCTAAAATGGAAGATCTTGCCAAAGAGGTTAATATCAAAGAAAATAGTATGGGAGAATATACTATTGAGCCAGTCTTATCTTTGACATCTCTCCCTATCTCACCTAAGTCTTATGGGCAATCTTTGAAACAATCCAAACTAGACTCTAAAGAACCTCTGAAAGCATATAAAAATAATTTTGTAGCAGAACAAGTATCCAAGCAAGAGTTTGAAGAGGATGAAGCTATGCTATCATGGCTCTAAAAAGACAAACCTGAATCTCAAGTTGTTCAAACTGGTGACTCTATAGTATCCAAACTCCTTTCTAAGTCATATGGTCTAGGAGGTAAATTAATAGCTAAGATGGGATATTCAGGTCAAGGGCCTCTAGGAGTCAGAGGAAAAGGTCTCGTGGCACCTCTCCCACATACTGGTAGAGAAAATAATGATAAAGTCAGCTTAGGCTTTAAGAAGAAACCCTATCACCTCAAAGGTAATAGCTCTCATGTCATAGAGTAGATCGCACTAGGGGAACCTCTTCTTAAGAAAGAAGAAACAAAACCATCAGATAGTGATTCAGAACTCATCCCCTATCAAAAATTGTCTAAAGAGATCAAAGACCTTCTTGATGATAAAGATGATCCTATCAAGAGAATTAATGTAGTAGAAACACAAGAACCTACTATCAATCAAGAGATAGTTGCAACACAAGAACCAGCTAATCTTGAAAACAATCAAGAAGAGGGAAGTGGTAGTGATTCTGAGATAGATTCTCATGAGTATGAATACAAATCAAAATGTGAGGGTAACCCTTCTTGGGGTATTCACCCTGACTTTACTCATGTTCTAAGATTTCCTAGAGATCCTAAATCAGAAGATGAATCTAATAACTATGAATGGGGAGTCATCCTAGAACCAGATGAGCTTATCATAGAGAAACATGTTGATGTTATTCACCAATATGCACCTCAAACCAATGTAAGTCTAGAGCGAAATGATGAACCTATCGAGTCTGATCCACCTATGGCTGAATTGGACTCCCATGATGACATTGATCCTATTCAAAAATTGGATGTCTTAAGTTGTAGTATCACCTTTGAACTCAAGCGTTAGGTTAGGACCAATTATGATAGATCCATATCCATAAACACTATCTCCCAATCTTTCCCTACTTTGACTATCAAATATCCATAACTTATTGATCAAACCTCCACAAATCTGAGCCATGGTATTTATACCTTCCTGAATGAATATGCCCTTGCTTTCTACCTCAATGTAGTTGAGCCTATGAGGACTTCCATCAGTGAATCAAGTGTCAGCATGACCGAGTCAGACATCAAATATCTTAGTCAGAAAAACAAGAGTAAAAAGAAAAAGAAAAAGAGTTTTGAGGATGAAAACCACTTTGTGGCAGTCTCAGAACCTACAAAAGTAAAAATAAAAGATGTATCCAAAGGTGAAAACCTCTCTGAGGTGCCTAAGGATGAGATATTTGATGTCCTTCCAATTCATTTATAGGATAGATCTCCAGTTCTAATTGAGCCCACCCAATCCATCAATTTGGGTACAACAGAGGAACCACAATTGGTACATGTAGCACAATCATTATCAGAAGAAGAGAAGCAAAATTTTACAACATTCCTAACAAAGAAGAAGATCAACTTTGCATGGAAATATTCAGATATGCCAAGATTGGATCCTAATCTCATAATGCATCATTTATCTATTGCTCCAAATGTCAAACCTATCAAGCAAAAGTTGAGAAAGATGCATCCTCATGTTGCACTCTTGGTAAAAGCTAAATTAGAGAAGCTTCTGAAAGCTGAATTCATCTGAGTTATTGACTATGTAGAGTGGATCTCTAATATTGTACCTATTTCTAAACCAGATGGTTCAATCAGAGTGTCCACAGACTTTAGAGATGTGAATAGAGCGTGCCCTAAGGATGATTTTCCACTACCGAACATTGATATGATTGGATATGACTACGGGTTTTGAGATGTATTCCTTGATGGATGGTTTCTCTAGATATAACCAAATAAAAATTGCTCCAGAGGATCAAGAGAAAATTGCTTTCACATGTGCATGGGGAACCTTCTGTTGGAATGTCATACCATTTGGGCTTAAAAATGTTGGTGCTACATATCAAAGAGCAATGGCATCTATTTTCCATGACATGATGCATTGAACCATGGAAGATTATGTTGATGACACACTAGAAAAATCTATGATCAAGACTGAACATCTAAAGGACTTGAGCATGATCCTAGATAGAATGGAAAGGTTTAGTCTCCGACTAAATCCTAAGAAGTGTGCTTTTGGTGTCACTTCCGAAAAGCTCTTAGGATACATAGTTTCAAAGAAGGGCATTGAAGTTGATCTAGCTAAAGTCAAGGCTATAATAGAGATGCAACCTCCCAAGAATATCAGTCAAATGAGGACATTGCAAGGAAGAGTTCAATCTATCAGAAGATTCATATCACAACTAGCGGACATATCACAGCCTTTTACAAAAACATTACATAAAGGTGTGACCTTTGCATGGAATGAAGAATGTGAGAAAAACTTTAACCATATCAAGATGTATCTATCCAATCCACCTATCTTGATGCCTCCCATTCATGGGAAGCCATTGATCTTATATGTCTCTGCAACAAATACATCATTGGGGACATTGCTAGCACAGCATGATGAGAACAAAAAGGAAAGAGCTATATACTATATCAGTAGGATATTGGTTGCATATGAGAAGAACTATTCAATGATTGAGAAAGCTTGTCTAGCTATGATCTTTGCATCATAGAAACTGAGACACTACATGTTAGCTCATACCACATAATTGGTAGCTAAAATTGATCCCCTCAAGTACCTACTAAGCAAAGCTGCCCTCATACGTAGATTAGCTAAATGGGTTATGCTCTTAAGTGAATTTGACATTGAATACATGGAAAGAAAAACTATAAAAGGATAGGTTATTGCTGATCAATTAGTAGATGCACCTATGATTGCTAATACACCACTACAAATAGAATTCTCAGATTCCTCTATCATGCATCTTTCTTCTAGAGAATGGCAATTATTCTTTGATGGCTCCTACACATAGAATGGCTCTGGGGTAGGCATATTGTTCATAACTTCTCAAGGATACTCAATCCCAAAAGCATTCTGATTAAATTTTCCTTGCATGAACAATATTGTGGAATATGAAGCCCTTTTGAATGGTATGAAACTAGCAATTGAATGGAGAGTAACAGAGCTACACATTCATGGAGACTCTCAACTTGTTATTCATCAAGTCAATGATGTGTACCAAACTAAAGATGAAAATATCCTTCCTTACAAGAGAATGGTAGATGATCTTAAGAAATATTTCATATCTATCACATTTGAACAAATTCCTAGAACAGGGAACAAGGTTGCCGATGCAATGGCAACACTATCGACTTTATTACAACAGCCTGAACATGAGCTACACTACAAGTTTCTAGTGGAAGCACTATCTTATCCTGCATATGACTCCCCTGAAACCCGCATGATTTGCACTATTGTAGGTCATGATTCATCCAGCTATAAAAACCTATTTTCCTATCTCCAAGACCAAATCATCCTCGATACCTTCAACCATCATGAAAAGAGATAACTTATTTGTAATGCCTCCTAATATGTCATCATTGGTAATGATCTATACAAACAAGATCTAGATGGTATGCTACTTAGATGTTTAGAATGTGAAGAGTCTCAAAGTGCATTAGAGGAAGTCCATGATGGTATTTGTGGGTCACACTCAAATGGTTTAATACTAGCTCGAAAACTTATTAGGGTTGGGTACTATTGGCCTAAAATAGAGAAAGAGGCTATCAAATTTGCTAAGAATTGTCAAAAGTGCCAAGTGCATGGCAACTTAATTCATGCTCCAAGGAGGGATCTAATCCCCTTTACAACACAATGGCCTTTTCACCAATGGGCATTTGATCTTATAGGAGCTATACATCCTCATTCTTCTAATGGACATACCCATATAATCAGAGCTACAGATTATTTTACAAAATGGGTAGAAGCAATCCCTTTGACACAAGCAATGGGGAAACAGATATCTATGTTCATATTGAACTATATCATATGCAGATATGAGATACCTCATTCCATAATCATAGATAACGGTGGACAATTCAAGAAAAATGATCTAGATGATCTATGTGCCAAATTCAAGATCACACAACATTGGTCTTCTATCTACTATCCACAAGGAAATGGCCAAGCAGAGGCTTCCAACAAAAATCTATTAAAGATCTTGCACAGAATAGTAAACAACACTGGTAGAGACTGGCATCTCATGATTAATCTAGCTCTATGGGCCTATAGAACAAGTATTAGAATGCCTACAGGGGCTACACCTTTCACTTTAGTTTATGGGTCTGAAGTGGTACTACCTATTGAGGTTGAAATCCCATCACTAAGAATCAAAATGCATGGTCTTATAACTGATGATGACTACAAAGTGTCTAAGTTGCAAGAACTTGAACTACTCGATGAGTGTAGACAAGCAGCATATGATCATCTCAGAGTATATCAGAAGAGAATATCTAGAGGCTACAACAAGAAAGTCAGACACAGAGAATTTTAGGTTGGTGATCTAGTCTTGAGAGAAAATCCTAAAAATCAATCCCATCGAGAATTCAAGGGGAAGTTTGAACCCAACTGGCTGGGTCCCTTTGTTATCACTGCTACTTTTGGCTCTAGTGCCTATCAACTCTCAATGACTGAAGGAGAACAGCTCTGAGAACCAATCAATGTTCTCCATCTGAAGAAATTCTATGCCTAAGGCATTCAGTCTATGGTAAAAAGTCTTGAAAAATTTATAAAAATCAGAAAAAGTCCTGAAAAAATGAGCATCTTGGTGAAAACCTAGCAATAGGCCCCTTTATGATTCACAAAAAAAAAAAATAAATAAATGAAAAAAAAAAAAAGTGCCTTGGTGAAAACCTGGAAACAGGCGCCTTGGTAGCAAAAATAGAATCTCAACCAAGATGGTGAAAACTTGGCAAACGGGTGCCACTTATTTCAAAATGCTCCATCTATCAGTGCAATCTTGGTCTTTCCCAGCTTTTAGTCTTTCTTTAGTTTGTACATATCTCTCGGTTTGTTTCTGCATTTCCAGTTTTCAATAAGTCGATCTGTACACCAATCAGCTCCAACGTCTATATCCTATCAATGCTTAACACTTGGGGGTAATCAATATCATATCCTATGGTCTCCAGTATATCTTAGATGTATCATATCTAGTCAAAGTCCTTTGAAGCTTCATTTGAGTCAGTCAAGTCTGTCTTGTCTCCAGAAAGGATTTTGCATCTACAACAACACAATCAAACACAAATTGAAAACAATCTGTGCTTCATGCTTTTATCTCCTTGTATGCTTACTGATTCGCATTGAGATTTTTGCATATTGTTTCCCTTCGAGCTCTTTGATGATGTCTTTTATAGGATTTAGAGAGTGATGACTGGGGGCATAATCTTTTCTTTGTTTTCTGCTTGTATGTGAAAATCTAAACAACTTTGGAAATTCTAGATTGAAATGGTGTCCAACTGTAAGAGCCTCTATCTTGAATTGGATGGCCATGCGTACCTCGACCATTGATACCCAAAAAATTCAAGGAATTTTGATCTAACTATTGTCTTTTTGAGTGAGTTATTTCTCCTATTGTGAAACGCGATCTTACCTAAGGATGTGAACAATAAAGGGTCGCTATGGATAATTCACATTGGATTTAGAATAATCTCTTGGCTGTTTGATGTGTTTGTCATGCAAGGCATATTCAGGTCATCATGACATTTATGTTTTGATGCTTATACAAATTGCTATATCAAAATGGACATGATATTCAGGTCATCCTGGCATTTATGCCTTGGTACTTATATCTAATCTGACATTCTGAAAATAAAACCAATATTCATATGTCCATGGTTGTTTAACCAGTGGGTGTTGTATTGGTTCTTGAGCATTACAAATCAATATTCATATGTCTATGGTTTCATAGCTAGTGGGCATTGTATTGATTTATCTGGTTACCTAAAAGTTCAATGATGATAAAAAATTGACACATGATCAGTGACTAGGTCTTAGGTCTAGGGTTGCATTATCATCCTGCATGTTTCTTTGCATTTTGCATGTTGCATGATCTCACAAATTGCTTGAACACTTAAAAGATTCTTCAATCACCTCTTCCAATCTAACAAGAGCTGAATCTCACATGAAGGTTCCTCCAATGAAACAGCAAGTAGAATCCTTTTTCAGGATCAAAATTCAAATTTGAGATCGTTTAATATGTCAAAATCACGATTTAAAATTTTTGGGCCTAGGATGGTCTACTACTTGCATAATCGACCTTCCATCATCACAGAAATCTAGTATTCAACTTAACTGATTATCTAACATGAAACTATCAAAATTTCAACTTGGTCAACTATGGTCAACTCATGGTTTAACCTAGTCAAACTTGGTCTTTTGGGACCTTCCAACGATGAAGAATGCGATCTTGAACATGTATAACCACTTTTCCAATCAATTAACATGCTTCTGAACTCTCAACATTGACTTTTCTTATTAGATTTCAATTTTAATCCTGAAGGGGGCATGGTATTGCACATCATTCAAAGTCTGTAAATCAAATTCTATCAATATTTCCTTAGTAATCAAGACAACAACCATGTCTAGTTATTGATTCATCAAAAAACCTCATCGCTAGGGGCAAATCTATCATCACTTGGGGCATATCAGATTCATCAAGATCCATATCAATCTGGTATTCTCCTAATCTTATAAATTGTATTAGCTTTTGCAACCATCGGATCATAGTGTTCTTTCCTTGGTTCTTCGGCAACTGAAGGATTCGGATGTGATACCTGCTAGTTCTACTAAGACAATCGAGTCTAGAACCAGTCACTCACTCCTTTGTAATCCTAAGGTTTGGAATCAGGTGTTTTGACACTTTTTCGCAATCATAGGTTCATTTTCTGTTATAGTGAACATTATCTTTGGTCATTCAGGACCTATTATCTCCATATCAAATCAATATCAATCAGCTTCTGTCTCATATCAATCATCAATTTCGAATCAATTTCATATCTCTATCAAACACAGTCTGTCTTTGAACCACTGCACTTTGCACAGTAATTCAAAGAGGGGCAAAATGTAATACCTCAAAAATGGGCTATAGGTTCATTAACCTGCTATATCGACACATTGAACAAAATCAACATCAAAGTCCTAACCCAAAGGCACATCTAAACATCATCGAATCATAATTGATTATCTTAAATTCTACATCGGGGAATATTCCTAGCAATATTCCTAATTATCTTAATTATCTTTAATTTAATGATTATTTGGCAATAAATCACATTTATCCTAAGTTTGATTAATTGAATATTTTCATATTTAATTAATTAGATTTAATATCTTGCCACTTAATTGTGTAATTAAATTTAATTCTATCTATTATTAATTATATTATTTAATTTTGACAATAAATCCAATATCCTATGAATAATTGATTAAATTTTTATTTAATTAATTAAAGCAAGTTGTCATTATTTAATAATATAGTTTTTAATAAAAGTTTGATTAAATAATTGATTAACCCATAAATCAATTATTTATTTTCAAAAATCAGTTAAGTTGAGCATAAATCACTTTATTTATTTAATTAATTCATAATTATTATGCACATTCAAAAGAAATAGTTAAACTCCAAATTAGAAAATCAATGCAAAGTGTTTGTTAGAGTAATAGTAAATTTACCTTTATAATTAAGTCTATCTGATTTAATTATTAAAGGTCACTATTATTCTATTTTCACTTAAGCTTGTCATTTAGGTGCATAATAATTAATATGTTTATTAATTATTATTTGCACAAACCTAGCTTTCTCCGGCTTTAGGGTTTCTCACCTTATAAGCCGCTTTTTGTAATTATTGTTTCATACTTTTGAGAAATATATTTTTGCTCTCACTCCGCTGAGATTCTCAAAACCCTAGCTCTCTCTCTCTCTCTCACATGTTTTCACTCCAGCTTCTGGTATTTTGCTTGCAGGTGATCTTGGCTTTCTGTGGATTTGCACATTTGTGAAATCCTACATGGTATCAGAGCAACCCTGCCGCTGCCGAGGTTGAAGTTCTTGAAGCCTGGATTCGAAGATGACAGCCACAGCTTGTTTCTGAGGTTTTCTGTCACTTTGAAGGAGGCACGAGCTTCTGGAGCAGATTGAGCAGAAACGGATGTCGCCATTGCGTTCAGAAGGCCTGGGAGAGTTGAAATCGCAAAAAACTCGACCACGTTTGGTCTTTGTGACCCCAGGGAAAATTTTTGAGCCTACGAAGGCCGTACGGCTCAAAAACTGAGGCGAAACCTTGAAAAAATTTACAAAAACACATTTTTTTTTGCAAAATTCAGCGGTCCGCCACCGTGCCACCCGCGCTCAGCTAGCGCGCCGCCCGTGCGCAGCCGCTGGGCAGCGCGCCACCCGCGCGCCCCCGCCGCGCCGCCGGGCTCCGCCGCTGAGCCGCCACGCTCGGCCGCCGCCTCCTCTCCGCCAGGGCGCCGCCCGCGCCCGGCTCACCCGCCGCCCGCGCTCCGCCTCCTCCGGTGCTACCACCATCTCACCACCGCTGCGCCGCCGACAGCCAGCGACGGCCAAACGGCCGTCAAACTTAAGCTCATCTCTGTGTTTTTCCAAAGAGGTATTCTTTTTGAGAGGCAGTTGGTTTTTTGCCCATATCTTGAGCATCCGATATCATTTTTTGGAAAATGAAATATCGCCGGAAAGGTGTTTCCAAGACAGACGTGATGGTGCTGGTTTTGTTTGTTGATTCCACCATTTGAGCACCTATTTTCAGCGTTGAAGTAGAGGCTTCATTTTCCCTCCTACTCTGCATCCAGTATTCCAGGTTTTTCTCTAGTTTTTTTTGTACTTTCAGTGGTTGATTACTTGCTGTAGGGGGTTAGAATCCTACTTTGTGGGGGGGTGCTTTTGCTTTTTGTAATTTACTTCAGAACAGACCCTTCTACTTTTGTGTTCTTCTTCTCTCAATGTCGGATCCCTCTGTGGCCCGGCTAACACCGCATAATTATCATACCTGGAAAGCACACATGACTAGACTTCTTATGTCACGTGGCTTATGGTCATGTCTGGATGAGAACCAACCTGTCCTGCAACGTCCCTTTGAGATTCTTCAGCACAGAAATAAGATGGATGAAGCCATGTGCTTGATTGCACTGAACATCTCAGACAGTCTCTTCTTTCACTTGGATGGTTTGACCACTCCTAGGGCCATTTGGGGCAAGTTTTCAAATTTTTTTGGCACAGTTAATGAGTTCCGGGCACTTCAGCTTGATGCAGAGTTGACTACTTTGACACCTACCAGCTTTCCCACCATTGAGGACTTCTTGATGAAGTTCAAGTCTCTGCGTTCAGTTTTGCAGGGATATGGGAAAACAAAGACAGATGATGAGTGTATCTTCTTGATACTCTCAAAGTTGTGAGGACAGTATCAGATCTTTTCTTCCACTTTCTACTCCACCATGGATGCTTTGGGTGCTAGGTACACCATGCCTTCTTTTGATACATTCTGTGATCGGTTGACACGGGAACAGGCAAAGATCCAACAGATGGATGCTTCTGGCTCTTCTAGCCAAGCGTTGGTTGCTCAGTCTTCACATGGGAAACCAAAATAGAAAGGCAAACCAAAGAAAGATTCTACAGGCAATGAGTCTTCCTCCAAACCTGCACAGAAAAATGATTCAAAACCTCCAGCTAACCCTTCTAAGGGTAAATCTTCTTCGAAGTCTACTGAGTCTACCTCCAAGACTAAGAAGAAATCAGTTGAGACCTGTGGCTTTTGTGGAAAGGATGGACATCCCGTTTCCAAGTGTTGGAAACATTTGGAGGCTTTAGAGGAAGCCATGCAGGAGCATCACATTTCAGCTCCCCAGTCCACCTCCTCCCCTGTAGGGAAAGGTCATGCTCTTACTACACGAGCTATGACTTCTGGGCCCACCTGGATTCTTGATTCCGGTGCTTCTCACCACATGACTCACACTCAGCAGTTGGTCACCTCAATTGCTCCTTGCGCTACTTCACAGATTGCTGTTGGGAACTCATCTCATCTTTCTATTTTGGGTTCTGGTTCAGTTGCATTAGCTGGGGGTTCTCTTCAGGATGTTCTTTTTGTCCTTGACATTTCGACGAACCTTCTGTCTATCTATCAGATTTGCCACTCTGGCTCTGGTAAGACAGTTGAGTTCTCACCACATGATGTGGTTATTCGGGACTTACATGATACTGAGATGATTGTGGCTACTGGGAGTGTTGACACTGCATCCCGCCTATACAGATTTGATGGATTTGAGTCTTCTGCTGGCACAGGTTCCTATCTTATAGTACATGTAGATTCAGTGAGTAGACTTTGGCATGAGCGTTTGGGCCATGTCAATTACAGATATCTTCAGCAGATGAGCACACAGGCACTTGTTCTTGGGCTTCCACAGATTACTTGCACTGATGGGGTTTGTCAGGGTTGTGTTCTTGGCAAACAACATAGGGATCATTTTCCTCAGGGATGAGCTACTCGTGCTTTGGAACCATTGGAGTTGATTCACAGTGACCTCATGTCCTTTCCTACTCCTTTTTCTGGTGCCAGATATGTGCTCACATTTATTGATGACTTCTCCAGGCGCACATGGGTGTACTTTTTGAAGTACAAGTCTGATGTCTTTGATTCATTTCGAGTCTTTAAGACATTTGTGGAGAAGCAATCTGGTCTTTCTATTCACTGGATACGCACAGATAATGGGGGGGAGTATGTGAACTAGGCTTTCAGGGATTTTTGCTCTGAACATGGTCTTCAGCATCAGTTTTCAGTGCCCTACACTCCTTAGCAAAATGGTGTGGCCGAGAGAAAGAACATAACACTTTGGGAGATGGCTAATTGTATGATACAGTCCAGGTCCATGGATTCGTCTTTTTGGGCAGAGGCAGTCAATTGTGCCAACTATATTCAGAATCGGATGCCTCACAAGGCAGTTTGACATATGACTCCTGAGGAGGCTTGGTCTCATGTCAAGCCTGATGTATCTTCATTTCGAGTTTTTGGTAGTGAAGCATGGACATTTGTGCCTGACGCTCAGAGGAGAGCAATGGAGCGAAAGAGCTGACACCTCATTTTTGTTGGCTACTGTGAGGATGTTAAGGCATATAGGTTGTTTGACCCTGATTCCAGAGAGGTCCTGTTTCGACGGGATGTCCAGTTTGATGAGCACCTTCCTGTAGTAGATACCCCACTTCCAGAGTCTACTTCACTTACCACTACTCCCTCATCTCCTCCAGTTGTGTTTCAGGATGATGACGATGATGATCTTGGTGATCCCCATTTACCTCCACCACAGGATCCTCCACAGATGCCTAGATGGGCCCGTGTTACAGTTGATGCTGCAGGATCTCTAGCTAGTGACCCTTCCACCTCTCGTCGCACCCGGTCTCATATTGCAGGTTCTAGTCTTCTGAGTCATGCCATTTGTGGTGACCCTCAGACATTTGGGGCAGCGACCGGACATACTGAGTGGGATAGTGCTATGGAGGAGGAGTATTCTTCTTTGATGAAGAATCATACTTGGGATCTTTGTTCGCTTCCTAAGGGAAGAAAGTTAGTGCGATGCAAGTGGTTGTATCATACTAAGTTTGCTGCTGATGGTTCTATTGATAAGTACAAGGCACGTCTTGTTGCGAAGGGGTTTTCACAGGTTGAGGGTATTGATTACACTGAGACATTTGCCCCTGTCGCCAAGATGAACTCTATTCGCCTTGTCTTATCCCTCGCAGCTTCTCAGGGATGGCCCATTTTTCAGATGGATGTGAAGAGTGCTTTCTTGCACGGTGATCTTAGTGAGGAGATTTACATGGAGCAGCCTCAGGGATTTGTGCAGGATTCCTCCTTGGTTTGCAGACTTCGACGTTCTTTATATGGTCTCAAACAGGCCCCTCGGGCTTGGTATGAGAAGATGGACTCTTTTCTGCTTTCTACAGGATTCACACGCTGTCATTCCGATCCTACAGTCTACATTCAGCATCTTGCGGATGAGGTTTTGATCCTTGTGCTATATGTTGATGATCTTCTCATCACAGGTAGCTCATCTTCTATGATTCAAGATGTTCAGCACGCATTGATGGAGTAGTTTGAGATGACAGACCTTGGTCCTTTACACTTCTTTCTGGGTCTGCAGATTGTTTAGTCACCTACTGGGATCTTTGTTTACCAGCAGAAGTATGCTCTTGACATGCTTCAGCGCTTTGATATGCTTGATTGCAAGCTTGCTCCCACACCTTTTCAGTCGGGTGTTACTTTGTCTACCTCTTGCACTACGCCTTTAGTGGATGCTACTTTGTATCGGCAGTTGGTTGGCAGTTTGTTATACCTGACACACACTCGTCCTGATCTCTCCTTTGCAGTTGGTCTAGTCTCTCGGTTCTCACATGAGCCTCATGAGAGTCATTGGCAAGCTGCCAAGCGTATTTTGAGATACATTCAGGGCACACTTATGTATGGCCTCCACTACACATCAGGGGCTCCTCACATTGTTGGCTACACTGACTCAGATTGGGCTGGTGATGTTGATGATCGGAAGTCTACTTCTGGCTTTGTCTTTTGTCTTGGCTCTAGTCCAATCACATGGTCATGCAAGAAGTAGAATACTTGAGCACTTTCATCTACAGAGGCTGAGTACAGAGCAGCAGTTCATGCTAGTCAGGAGATTTTATGGCTTCGGCAGTTGATGACTGAGTTTGGGTTTCCTCCTGATCGTCCCACTGTTATGTGGTGCGATAATCAGAGTGCTATTCACATTTCCCGCAACCTGGTGGAGCATCAGCGCACTAAACACATTGAGCTTCATATGCATTTCATCCGTCAGCAGATTCAGGATGGTGTTCTCACTTTGGAGTACATTCCCACTGACGCGCAGGTTGCTGACATCTTCACCAAACCCTTTGCATCTCCACGCTATCTTCAGTTGCGTTCTATGCTTGGGGTGATGGAAGTTGTCCTTGGGGGGTCTTGTTGAGGCCTTCCTTCCTTCATGTTTCTTTCAGCATGTTGTTGTATCTCTTTTTGGGGTAGGGTTTTTCCCACTGGGTTTTCTCTATTTCCCCAGTTCACAGAGATTTCTTTGTTGTTGGGTACCTTATCAGGCCTTGTTGCCGGGACCCATTTCTTGCTTTCATAGCTGTGCTAGGTTAGTTTCCTCCTGAGCTTCGCTTAAGGGGGGGTGTTAGAGTAATAGTAAATTTACCTTTATAATTAAGTCTATCTGATTTAATTATTAAAGGTCACTATTATTCTATTTTCACTTAAGCTTGTCATTTAGGTGCATAATAATTAATATGTTTATTAATTATTATTTGCACAAACCTAGCTTTCTCCAGCTTTAGGGTTTCTCACCTTATAAGCCACTTTTTGTAATTATTGTTTCATACTTTTGAGAAATATATTTTTGCTCTCACTCCGCTGAGATTCTCAAAACCCTAGCTCTCTCTCTCTCTCTCACAGGTTTTCACTCCAGCTTCTGGTATTTTGCTTGCAGGTGATCTTGGCTTTCTGTGGATTTGCACATTTGTGAAATCCTACAGTGTTGACTTTTTAGAACTCAACATCCTTTTGGAGTTCAAAAAGCTGATCTAAACTCTAATTTGAGTTAAAAAGCTATTTTTGCATGATTTGCATATTTTTGTGAATTAAATTATCTTTATTATCAGATAACTCAAAAATCAAGTTGAGTTAATCTGAGTGATTTATGGCTTTCTTCCATGCACCTCCAAAGCCCTGGATTTCTATAAATCAAGGCCTCAGCTCATCTCAAAGGATCTCATATTTTTGCACAATCGCATTGGAGAATTGAAATTTGGAGAATCAAAGCTTATTGTGAATCAAGGCTATTGTGAGATCAATTTGTTTTTTTTACATTCATTTAGATTCTTTTTCATATCATTGTTAGATCATTTTAGCAGATCAATTTCATATAGATTAGATTTCATATCAAGTTTTTATCATTCTTATTGCATAGAAAATCCAAAAAAATAGCTTAATTGCATTCAATTCATATCTAGATCAATTGCATTCAAATCCTTCATTTAGGTGTCATCTAGGTCATTGATCTCGATAACAATCTGAGAACATCAATCTCGCACCTACTAGAAGGCAGTAAATTGCTTGGTTAAATTAGATTTCAATTTTGCACGATTTTGATTTTTGCTAACCTCTAATGTTTTACTGAAGTGTTGTGTCTACAGATCAGGTACAATTTTCACACACACAAAAATAGGTGCCACTTGTTCAAAATGATCCATCTATCAGCACAATCTTGGTCTTTTCCAGCTTTCAGTCTTGCTTTAGTTTGTACATATCTCCCAGTTTGTTTCTGCATTCTTATTTTCAATAAAGTCAGTATGTACACCAATCGACGCAAATGTTTGTATCTTATAAATGTTCAAACTTGGAGGCAATCAAAGTCATATCCTACAGTCCTCAGTATCTTAGATGAGTCATATCTAGTCAAAGTCCTTTGAAGCTACATCTAAGTATGTCTATCTGTCTCCTCTCCAAAAAGGATTTTGCATCTACAATAATGAAATCAAACATCAACACAAAAAAAAAAATCTATGCTTTTACATGTTTTTATCTCCTTGTATGCTTACTAATTCGCATTGAGATTTTTGCATATTGTGTCCCTTCGAGCTCTTTGATGATGTCCTTTACAAGATTTAGAGAGTGATGACTGGGGGCATAATCTTTTCTTTGTTTTATTCTTGTATGTGAAAATCTAACAACTTTGGAAATTTTGGATTGAAATAGTGTCCGTCTATAAGAGCCTCTATCTTGTATTGGATGGCCATGTGTACCTCGACCATTGATACCCAAAAAATTCAAGGAAGTTTGATCTAACTATTGTCTTTTTGAGAAAGTTCTTACTCCTACTGTGAAACACGATCTTACCTAAGGATGTGAATGATAAAGGGTCCCTATGGGTAATTCACACTGGATTTAGAATGATCTCTTGACTACTTGATGTGTTTTTTCTGCAAGGCATATTCTGGTCATCACGACGTCTATATTTTAATGCTTATACAAATTGCTATATGAAAATGGACATGATATTCAAGTCATCTTGGCATTTATGCCTTGGTGCTTATATCTAATCTGACATTCCAAAAATAACATCCATATTCATATGTCCATGGTTGTCTAGGTAGTGGGCGTTGTATTGACTTTGGCGCAAAAATCAATATTCATATATTCATAGTTTGCTAACTAGTGGATGTTGTATTGATTTATCTAGTTACCTAATAAAAATTCAATGATGAAAACAACTGATACATGATCAATGACTAGGTCCTAGGTCTTAGGTTCGCATTTCATTTTGTACTTTATATGATTACATTTATCTCATGATTGCCCAAATCAGCTTGATACTCAAATGATTCTTCAAAACTATGCTAAACATGACACAAGGACTGAGCATTGTATGAAGGTCCCTCCAACTAAACAACAAGCAGAACCCATTTTCAGGATCAAAATTGAAATCTTAGATTGTTTACTTTATCAAAATCATGATTTAAAATTTTTAGACCTAGGATGGTTGACTGCTTGCATAATGAACCTTCAATCATCATAGAAATCTAGAATTCAACTTAACTGATTACCTAACATCAAACTATCAAAATTTTAACTTGGTCAACTCATGGTAAAACCTAGTCAAACTTGGTCTCTAGGACCTCTAAATGATGCAGAATGCATTTGTGAACATGCATAACCACTTCTCAAATCAATTAACATGCTTCTAAACCATCCAATGCTGACTTTTCTTGTCTAATTTCAATTTTCATCCTGAAGGGGGGCATGGTATCGCATATAATTCAAATCTATAAATCAAATCTTCTCTCAGTAATCAAGATAACAACCATGTCTAGTTGTTGATTCATCTAAAGACCTCGTTGCTTGGGGCACGTCACTTGGGGCATATCAAATTCATTGAGATCCATATCAATTTGGTATCCTAATCTATCTTGTAAACTGTATCAGCTTTTCATAACCATCAGTTCATTAGTGTTATTTCCTTGGTTCTTCGTAAATGAAGGGTTCAAATGTGATACCAATATTGATTCCTTTGGATGATTAGGTCTAGAGTCAGGTCACTCACTTCTTCATAATCATAAGGTTCAGATTCAGGCATTTTGACACTTTTTCGTAATCATCGGTTCATTGTTGCTATAGTTAACATTATCTTTTCAATCAAGACCTAACATCTTCAAATCTTTCAAATAGTTTCTATCTCAGAATTGGTTCATCTTTCAAATCAGTTTCGGTATCATACATAGACTATCTTTATACCACTACACTTCACACAGTGATTCAAAGAGGGGCAAAATGTAATACCCCAAAAATGGGCTATAGGTTCATTAACCTCCTACATCTTCAAATCAAATGAAATCGACACCAAATTCCTAACCTAAGGCACATCTGCACATTATCAAATCCTAATTGATTATCCTAAATTTTGCATTGGGGAATATTCCTAGAAATATTGCTATTTATCCTAATTATCTTTAATTTAATAATTTTCTTGTGATAAATCCTATTTGTCCTAAAGTTTGATTAATTGAATATTTTGAATATTTAATTATTTAGATTAAATACTATCACTTAATTATTTAATTAAATTTAATTAAATTTATTCCTAAATTGTATTATTTAATTTGACAATAAATCAAAAATCTTATGACTAATTGATTAAATCCTTATTTAATTAATTAATGTCAGTTGTCAATATTTAATAATATAGTTTTTGAATAAAGTTTGATTTAAAAATTGATTAACCCATAAATCAATTATTTTAAATTTAAAATCAGTTAAGTTGAGAATAAATCACTTTATTTTTAAATTAATTCAAAATAAATCATGCACAATCAGAAAAGTAGGAAACTAGAAATTCACAACCAATTTTAAATTTAAACTCAACATCTATTGTGAGTTGGAAATTGATCTAAAACACTATTTTGAGTTGAAAAGCTATTTTTCCATGATTTTGTGAGTTAATTATCTCTGATTTCTTGATAACTCAAAAATCAACCTGAGTTCATCAAGAGTGATTTATGGCTTTTCTCATGCACCCTCAAAGCCCTGGATTTCTATAAAATCAAGGCTCAACTCTTCACAATTCACCCACCTCAAATTTGCGCAACTACTCTGGCGAATTTGTGATTGAAGGATTAAGCACTTGCGATAGGCGATTTGTGAGAACTTTCGTTGTTGGTCATAGTTTTTCATAGTTTTCATATCATAGCTTTGCATTCATAGTTTTCATATCATTCTTAGATAAATCTACATATCATCTCAATTTCATTTCTAGATTAGATTCATATCAGTTTTTCAATCTTAATTGCATACAAAAAAAAAAAGATTAAATCTGCATTCATGTCATAT
Organism: Chamaecyparis obtusa; assembly: GCA_027943335.1. Classification (NCBI taxonomy): domain Eukaryota; kingdom Viridiplantae; phylum Streptophyta; class Pinopsida; order Cupressales; family Cupressaceae; genus Chamaecyparis; species Chamaecyparis obtusa. The sequence continues at coordinate 553,485 of BSBK01005939.1, forward strand.
CCATCTTCTGCATTCAAATCCTTTTTTTAGGTGTTGCATTGACACTGATCTCGGTCTAATCTGAGAATACATACTTGCAACTACTAGAAGGTAGTAAATCACCTGGTTAGCTTAGTTTCAATTACTTGCAAAAATTTCAATTTTTGCTAACCTCTAATGTTTTACTGAAGTGTTGTGTCCACAACTAGGTACAATTTTCACACACACAACACCTATAGTGGTAACACCCACAAAGGCAGTGAAGTCTGCGCCTATGACTGAGACACAAAAAGATGACACAATCTTTATTGATAATGTAGAGATAGCAATAGCAGCCACAGATAATGACTTGGATAAATTTAAGGAATCTTTTGTAAGCACACACGAGATTTAAATTCTATGCGGTGACAATTCATGTAAGATACAAGAAGAAGTGTTAATAGAGGATCTAATAGATGAAGAAAAGGAGAAAGGAGAAGAAGAGGTGAAAAGAAGTGAACCAACAGATGAGCCATCTATTGAAATACCATTCAGAATAAAGAAAGAAGTGATGGACAACACTCCTATCACTCCCATATCCTCAGCATCATTGTTGTCAAGTTTGACACCAGACACCACAAGCTTGGAATCTTGGGGAGAAGAAGACCTGATTAAGATCAGTGTCCTTGCTATGGAAAAAGTGAAAGAGAATCAGGTGATGAGGAACACTCTATTTGTTGAATCAATCAACATTCTGAACAGCTTGTTACCTTCAGACAAGAAAGTTTCTAAGGTTCATTCAGTTGATAATGTTAGCACCATTATTACAAAATTCAAGACAAGCTTTTCTATCTTGGAAGAATCTGCATCCCAAGTTTTAGAAGAGAAATATATGAAGAAGAGATTGAGTGAACTAGTTGGAAACTTTGCACTTGACCTCAGTTCATTGAAGGTAGGTCAAGAATCCTTGAAGGAGTTCATAGCTAAGGGAAGGAAGATCATTATAGACTACATGAACCAAGATAAACTAACTGTAGATCTATACAAGAAAATCCAGGAGGAAGAAGCGATGATTGATAAGGTAAGAAAATCAGTGGAAGATCCCTCCACCGATGTGAACATGTGCAACAATGTGTACTAGGGGAAAATAGAAAAAATAGAAAAGGCTGAGAAAGAGATGTCTAAGATAAGGGCAAGGCAAACATAGCTCAAGAATGCTCTTGTGCCCTCTCTAGATGTACTTAATCAGAAGATCAAGGAGATCGATGCCACTATGGTGACATATGATCAATGTCCAAGTACAGACTTGGAAAAGATGGAGAAGCTAACATATTCCTTATGAACCCATCTATAGACTATCAATGAACTGATAGCATTTTGGAAACAAGAGATCCAGAACTTACAGATTTCTTATCCAGATGTACTTTTTTTGTAAGTACTTGTAGATACACTTTTTTGAGCACCTTTGTCATTAATGTTAAAGGGGGAGTATTTTATGTATAATATGGAGTATTATATATGATGTAAATAATAAGTATAGTACAGAGTATAAGGGAGATATAAATTAGAGTATATATTAAAGAATTTTGTATAAGGGCACAGTTAGTAACTTCACCATATTCCTTTGTTTCCATTAATGACAAAGGGGGAGATTGTTGGAAAGTTGACTATACTATTGTATATGACTAGATATAGTGTTTTCATTATGGAAACAAAGTCATATAGATTTTTGGAGTCAACACACATTATCATAAGGTCAAAATATGGCTAAGTATAGAAGACTAGACAATTAGGAGAGCACCAAAAGATCAGAGCATCAACATATGTGTGTATGACCGAGTTATGGTATGAACCCTTAAATTTAAGTTGGTAAGTGTGTATTCATGCTAATTCTAAGAACCCATGATCAGATGAGACACTATGACGAAGATACAGTCAGTTGAAGTGGCACACATAGTGAATGCCAGAACATAATAGAGTATGCAACCAATTGTTAGTATTTTGATTAGCAGTTATAATAATGTTTTGTAAAGGATATGAACCTATTATAATTAGGTTGTATACATGTAAAAATATTTTTTTGTAAACATGATTGAGCCAATTCACTTGGAAGCATTGTATGTAGTTGGTTATAGGCCAACCTAGTTAATTTTTTTGTTAGCTCATATAAATATAAGATGTGCCTTTGTAATAAAGGATGGAAGTGGATATAGAGATAAGATAATTAGAGTAGAGAAATGCAAAGTGAAGATAGAATAAGTTAGATCTTTACAAGGGGCTAAAGCATTAGGGCACAAAAGGAACTGATTAGACAAGCAGTGTCACAACACCAATTCATCCAGCATATATAGTGTATCTGAGATTAGAAGGTTGTAGCCTTCACCACTTAAGAAGTGAGCTCTAGGATAGTGTGTCCCCACCCCTAATAGGGTTATTGTAAAATAATCCTAACAGGTTCTACCCTTTGACCAGGTCACTGAACTAAAAGCACTATAAAGAACAAATCCTAACAAGGTTGTAGATCTTCTAACAAGGATCATAAAACACTAGTACAGTTCTTAGTGGGTGTCAATTCCCACAGGGGTTTTTACCTATATGGGTTTCCCCATAACCATATTGGTGTTATGTGTTGTGATTTTTTATCTTATTTACATTGATGTTCATATCATTACTTAAGAAATCAAGTTAACATTCAAGAGTTAAGACAATCTAAAGATATAGTGAACACTGATTAACCCCCCCCTCTCAGTGTTCCTATTCCTAACAATATAGTGGATGTACACATCACATGACTGGTGATAGGAGTAAGTTCACTAAGTTGGAATAATGTGATGGTGGTTTGGTAAGATTTTATAATAACTCTCCTTGCTTGCGATGGGATTAGCTAGGATAGACCAGTGATCCCTGTCTAAGGACTCAAGTGTACTCTAACACCTATAGTTGATCTATAGGAAACCTAATACATTCAAGTAACCCCTGATCTTCCTAACTAACCCACCAAGTTACACAAGTTCAACTATCACCATGACAAGCTTTACTTTCAGGCACTAACCTTACATTGGCTCAATAAGGGTCTTTTTGCTTCCTGACCTGCTCCACATCCTAACAGTGAGTTCTAATGAGTTCCAAGGAATTTTTATGGCTATGGTCACCTTTTCCAAGCATTCATAAGATTTGGGGATCACCCAATTTGGTAGTTTCCTTATAATCTAGGGCTACAAGGAAGTGCCAATTAGGCCTCCTTCCGGATTTGTAGGACTTGTTACTCCTTCCCTGTGCAAAACCCAAACTCCTAGCCTTAAGAAATTCTCATAAAAATTCCTCAATCTCAAGGATTTTTGAGGTCTTAAGTGCCCGTGTGACCATACAGTACTATTCCCTATTTATGAGGGTTTCAAGGGTTTCAAGACTTTTCTCTACTCCTAGCTTCACCAGTGTCTTTCTAAAGCTCTTCAAAGCTTCTCCTTCTCAACACTTAACCTTTCCTCAACTACCTAGCTTCCCTCCAAAGGGATTCCTCTAAAACTCATTCCACTATCAGTAGTAGCTTCTACATTGTTGCTTGCTTCTAGCCGGGCTATGCCTTAGCTCTACTAGGGCTTCCACAAACAATTGTTTGTCTTCATGCTCTAGGGCCCTACATTATAATACAAACTCATTGGGGTCTATACTTTTAGAATCCACAAATCCATGGTGTTTCCATGGTGGACATGAAAGGTACAGACCTACATTTGCATTCCCCTCCAAACTGGCAGAGAGTAGTCTAACACAAAAGAAATAAATAAAAACTACTAATACTCAAAATGAAATGAAACTACACACACACAAATGAAAGTCTACACACTCAAACAGTAACTACAATAAGGATTCACAGAAATCTCTTGTATTCACAGATATGCAGTCTTTGTAATAGTGACTGTTGTACTCAAAAACACCAGCAGACTGATCTTCCTGTATTGTGCTATACAATAATGACTCTAACCTCAAAATTAGGGTTAGATAGGTCTTAAATAACCTTTCTTTAGAATGATTTTCTTTTTTTAGGGGTTTTAGCCTTTTAGCATATTTAGACAATACAAAGGAAGAAATTGCTTAGCAACTATTAAAAGTTGCTAGCAACTTTTGAGCAACTTGTAGTTGCTTGAGTAGCCTTTGCTCTCTCATGTCAAAAGACCATTGCTAGGCCACCTAGAGCACTCATGTGCTCAAATCATAACTATACACTAACTCCTAGACTCTAACTCAAAGTAAACAAAGATCTCAAGATGACAACCTTCATTGAGTCTATGTTCCATTCCCAAAAGGAAGACCACCTACACTTCTAGGACTTAGACAATGCCTAGACACAACAAAAATGAGTCAAAATCCTTAGCGACTCTTATTGTAATTACATGATTCAATCCAAGATAAGACACACCAAAATATGAAGGTGAGGGCCCTCATAGAGGTGCAACTGCACCATACTCCCCCTCAACACAAACTAAGGCACCTTGGTGTCTAGGAGAGCTATATCAACACCAAACCTTTTGAACTCTTCTTCCTCTATCCAGGTGGCTTCAAATTTAGGCTGACCCTTCCACTTGATCAGATGCTCCATGTAGACTTGATGTTGGGTAGTCTTCTTCACCCTGGATTCTAGAATCTACTCTTCTTGGGCTGGTTCCTTCTTAGGCATGGCATTGCTATCCACATCTTGTAGTACCTTTGGTGGAGTTGTACCTTGCTGACTGAGATCACCCTTAAATCTAACCAAGTCTACAACATTGAACACCAGTGAGATGGCTAACTCTGAAGGTAAGTCCACTTTGTAGGAATTCTCTCCATACTTGGCTAAAATCTTGCATGGACCTACTCTCCTCATCTGTAGCTTAGTGGACATGCCCTTATGCATTCTTGCTTTGCTGAGATGGACCATAACATAGTCCCCAATCTAAAATTGTACATCTTTCCTCTTTTCATCCACTTTAGCATTGAGTCTTTTAGTAGACTCCAAAATGGTTTTCTTCACTTGCTCTTGAATCTCCTTGATGGTTTGAGTAAAATCTTCAGCTTTTCCACTCTTCAACTCCATAGAACCTAAGTCTCTCAACTCACACATTCCTCTAGGGTGTCTTCCATAGACTATCTCAAAAAGACTTCTTCTTATGGTCTTGTTTACACTATCATTATATGCATATTCAGCCTGAGATATAACAAGATCCCAAGTCTACCCATACTCCTTTGTCAAACACCTTAGTAAGTTACCAAGCACCCTATTGATGACCTTAGTTTGACCATCAGTTTGAGGATGGTATGTTGAACTGAAAGAGAGATTAGTTCATAGCCTTTTCCATAAGGTTTGCCAAAAATGGCCCATGAACTTGCTATCCCTGTCTAACACAATGCTCAAAGGAAGTCCATGAATTCTAACAATCTCTTTAAAGAAGAGATGTGCTACATAACTTGCATCATGAGTAGTTCTACATGGAATGAAATGACTCATCTTAGAGAACCTATCAAGAACAATATAGATGCTATCCATACCTGATTTGGTTTTAGGGAGTCCAACCACAAAGTCCATACTTACACACTCCCAAGGCCTATTAGGAACTAGTAGAGGTTGATAGAGTCCTCCATTGCTTGAGTCTCCTTTAGCTCTCTGACATACTCCACATTGCTCAACATACCTCCTGACATCCCTTGCTAGCTTAGGCCAAAACTAGTATCTTTGTACTAACTCTAAAGTCTTGTTTATGCCAAAATGACCACTTAGGCTTCCATTATGCTTCTCTTGGATCAGATTTTCCCTCATGGATCCTCTAGGTACACAAAGCTGATTACCTTTAAACAATAGTCCATTCTAAAGGGTGTAATCTGCAAACTCACCATGAAAATGGTTCTCAAACTCCAAGCACATCTTATAGGCTTGTGAGAAGTCTTCATCCTCCTCATATAAATCTTTAAAACCTGCTATTCCAATGCTTTGCAGCTGTACCTCTTGGACAGTCAATAACTTCCTACTCAAGGCATTTGCTACCTTGTTGAGCTACCCTTTCTTATGCTTGATTGTGAAGGTAAAGGATTGGAGATACTCCATCCACTTCAAGTGCCTATTACTGAGCTTCTCCTGAGTGTTTATGTAGCTTAAAGCCTAATTATTAGTAAAAACAACAAATTCTTTTGGAAAAATGTAATGCCTCCACTTCTTGAGAGATTGTACTAATGCATACAACTCCAAGTCATAAGCTGAATACTTCTTCTTTGCCTCATTGAGTTTCTCACTGAAGAATGCCACAAGCCTTCCTTCTTGACTCAAAACACCCCCTATTGTTGTACCACTTGCATCACATTCAATGGTAAACAATTTATCAAAAGTAGGTAAGAGTAGGATAGGTTTAGTGGCTACCTCTTGCTTCAATGTTTGGAATGCTTTGTCAGCTACCTCGGTCCATTTGAAATTAGTTTTCAGCACTCCTTTGATAGTGTCTAATACTGGTGCATAAATCCCAATGAAGTTCCTGATGAACTTTCTATAAAATTGGGTTAAACCATGAAAACTTCTAACTTCTATCCCTATTTTTGGGGTAGACCAATTCAATATTGCCTCCACCTTGCTTGGGTCCATTTTCAAGGTACCCTTGGACACCACAAAGCCCAAATAAATCAGCTCTTTCTGCATAAACTCACACTTTTCCTGATTGATGGCTAATTTCTCTTCATTTAGCTTCTTCATAACCAACCTTAAGTGCTCAAGATGCTCTACTTTTTTCTTGCTATAGATGAGTATATCATCTAGATACACCACTACAAATCTACCTATGAAGTCCTTCAAGACCTCATTCATCAACCTCATGAAGGTGCTAGGGGCATTGGTAAGCTCAAATGGCATCACAAGCCACTCATACAAACCATCAGTGGTTTTAAAAGTGGTCTTCCACTCATCACCCTCCTTAACTCTAATTTGGTGATAACCACTATTCAAATCTAGCTTTGTGAAATACATAGCACCTCCTAAGCAATCCATCAAATCTTCTATTCTTGGAATTGGGAACCTATACCTGATAATGATCCTATTAATAGCCCTTGAATTTGTTCAAAGTCTCCATTTTCCTCCTTTCTTGGATGCTAAAACCACTGGTACTACACATGGACTAATGCTCTTCTTGATCAGCCCTTGATCCAATATCTCTTGTACTTTCCTTGCCACTTCCTTGTTTTGATCTAGGGTAAGCTTATATGCTTCTTTATTAGGCAAGGATCCACCAGGTATAAAGTCAATTTGATGACTTATAGCTCTTCTTGGAGGTAAAGTGGTAGGGGTTCCATCACTTACAATATCTCTGAATTCTTCCAACATTTGCTGCACTTCCAATGGTAAATCTGCCTGCAACTTCTTGTCTTCCTCCTTTGGCTTCACCATAATAGCACACCCTATGGTCTCCTCATCTTGTAGTGCATGTAAGAACTCTTTACCATTGCTAAGAAACACATTGGGTGTCTTAGAAGTTCCCTCTTCATTCTTTGTTATGGACTGAATTTTGAAAGTCCTTGCATCTTTCTTAAAAGAAATGGAGTTCTCCTCTCCATCATAGATCATCTTCCTATCAAATTGTCAGGTTCTTCCCAATAGAAGATGACATGCATCCATGGGTAAGACATCACAAAGAATTTTGTCTTTATAGCCTCCAATGGAAAACTCTACCCATGTCTACTCATTAACTAGCATACTTTGCTCCTGGTTCAACCAAGTTACCTTGTAGGGGTTTGCATGTGGAATATTTGTGAGTTTCAGCTTCTTTGCTAATTCCTCTACTATAATGTTATCAGTAGACCCTGAATCTACTATAAACTTGCATACTTTTCCTTGTATCTTGCATCTGACTCTAAAATGAACCCTTCTTTGCTTTGGTTCACCTTGATTAGGTTGCCTGATAAGTACCCTTCTGAACATAAGATTCTCCCCCATTTTTTATTCCAATTTGCTGACCTCATTAGTGCATGATCTATTGTTGTCCTCTTGGGTATAGGCTACCCTCTTCTCATTATGTGAGGCTGAGGATTTATTAGGACACCTATAGGCAGGGTGTCCAAGCTATCCACACTGATAGCACTTCATGGTGGCAAAGTAGGAGCTACTCCTTCCTGTTCCTCTTCCTCTGCTTCCTTGAGAACCTCTTCCTCTACCATAAGATCATCTTGTACTGATTTCTGAACTTTGTTCCAAGAGTCTTCTCTCACCTTGGTTTCTTGATTCACCACCTCTACTAGAACCTCCTCTTTGATCCCCTCTAGAGTCTCTACCTCTTCCTCTATTCTTGGAATTAGGTTCTTTCTTTCTCCTCTGTTTGTCTTCAAGCTTTTGTGCCATATGTTGACAACCAAGTATGGTGGTAGGAGTGAACAAACTCATCTCTTCTGCTATGCTCCATTTCAAGCCACCAAGGTACCTTGCTACTTTAATGCTTTCATCTTCTTGGACTCTAGATCTCAAGCTCAATTTGTGGAACTCTTCAATATAAGTAGCTACATCCATCTCCTTTTGTCTAAGTGTCAACCTTTTCTTATGCTATTGTATTTCATAATCAGCTGGTAGGTATGCTTCCCTGACTTTTTTAACCATAGCTTTCCAATTAGAGATTGGATTCTTTCCCTCTTTCTCTCTTTCACCTTGCAAGTAGTTCCACCAGGTTAATGCTTGTCCTCTCAACCTAGACTTAGCCACTTTGACCTTCAGTTCCTCTAAGATCTCTTCACACTCAAAGTTATTCTCCATGCCTTCAATCCATTGCATCACAAGCTCAGTATCCATCTTGCAAGTCAATAATGGGACACCTTCAAGTGCCTTGCCTGTGATAGCCTTTAAGGCTTTGAGAAACTACTCATCTTGTGTTGGAGGATCAGGTGTAGGGACATCATCATCAAGATTCTTCTCTTTTCCCTTAGCATCTTACTCCTCCATTTTCACATTCACCTTGTTTGCCTTTGCTTGGACATCATCCAAGAGTTGTTCCATTTGCAACAATCTTTCCTCTAGGAGTCTATTAGCTTCCTCCCGATCTTCTACTTTCTTGGCAAGCTCTACATTGGTCACCATTTTCTATTTTTGAGATGATCCACTTGATTCTTTTGGTGGTTGAAACATCCACCCTTCACTTCCCAAGCCTTAAGAGGCTCTGATACCAATCTGATGGGATTAGCTAGGATAGACCAGCTAGTCTATGCTTTGATCCCTGTCTAAGGACTCAAGTGTACTCTGAAACCTATGGTTGATCTATAGGAAAGATGATACATTCAAGTAACCCTTGATCTTCCTAACTAACCCACCAAGTTACACAAGTTCAACTATCACCATGACAAGCTTTGCTTTCAGGCACTAACCCTTACATTGGCTCAATAAGGGTCTTTTTTCTTCTTGACCTACTCCACATCCTAACAGTGAGTTCTAATGAGTTGCAAGGAATTTTTATGGTGATGGTCACCTTTTCCAAGCATTGATAAGATTTGGGGATCACCCGATTTGGTAGTTCCCTTGTAATCTAGGGCTACAAGGAAGTTTCAATTAGGCCTCCTTCTGGATTTGTAGGACTTGTTACTCCTTCCCTGTACAAAACCAAAACTCTTGGCATTAATTAATTCTCATAAAAATTCCTCAATCTCAAGGATTTTTGAGGTCTTAAGTTCCCATGTGACCGTACAGTACTATTCCATGTTTATGAGGTTTTCAAGGGTTTCAAGACTTTTCTCTACTCCTAGCTTCACCAGTGTCTTTCTAAAGCTCTTCAAAGCTTCTCCTTCTCAACACTTAACCTTTCCTTAGCTACCTAGCTTCCCTCCAAAGGGATTCCTATAAAAATCATTCCATTGTCGGTAGCATCTTCTACACTGTTGCTTGCTTCTAGCCGGGCTATGCCTTAGCTCGCCTAGGGCTTCCACAAATAATTGTTTTTCTTCATGCTCCAGGGCCCTACATTAAAATACAAACTCATAGGGGTCTATACTTTTAGAATCCACAAATCCATGGTGTTTCCATAGTGGACATGAAAGCTACAAACCTACATTTTCATTCCTCTCCAAACTGGCAGAGAGCAGTCTAACACAAAAGAATTAAATAAAAACTACTAATACTTGAAATGAAATGAAACTACACACACACAAATGAAATTCTACACACTCAAACAGTAACTACAATAAGGATTCACATAAATCTCTTGTATCCACAAATATTCAGTCTTTGTAATAGTGACTGTTGTACTCAAAAACACCAGCAGACTGGTCTTCCTATGTTGTGCCATACAATAATGACTCTAACCTCAAAATTAGGGTTAGACAGGTCTTAAATAACCTTTCCTTGGAATGAGTGTCTTGTTTTAGGGCTTTTAGCCTCTTAGCATATTTAGACAATACAAAGGAAGAAATTGCTTAGCAACTATTAAAAGTTGCTAGCAACTTGTAGTTGCTTGAGTAGCCTTTTCTCTCTCATGTCAAAAGACCATTGCTAGGCAACCTAGAGCACTCATGTTCTCAAATCATAACTATACACTAACTCCTAGACTATAACTCAAAGTAAACAAAGATCTCAAGATGACAACAAAAATGAGTCAAAATCCTTAGTGACTCTTATTGTAATTACATGCTTCAAACCAAGATAAGACACACCAAAATATGAAGGTGAGGGCACTCATAGAGGTGCTCCTACACCATACTCCCCCTCAGCACAAACTAAAGCACCTTGGGGTCTAGGAGAGCTAGATCAATACCAAACCTTTTGAACTATCCTTCGTCTATCCAGGTGGCTTCAGATCCAGGATGACCCTTCCACTTGATCAAATGCTCCATGTAGACTTGATGTCAGGTGGTCTTCTTCACCCTGGATTCTAGAATCTACTTTTCTTGGGCTGGTTCCTTCTTAGGCATGGCATTGGTATCCACATCTTGTAGTACCTTTGGTGGAGCTGTACCTTGCTGACTGAGATCACCCTTTAATCTAACCAAGTCTATAACATTGAACACTAGTGAGATGGCTAACTCTGAGGGTAAGTCCACCTTGTAGGCATTCTCTCCATACTTGGCTAAAATCTTGCATGGACATACTCTCCTCATCTGTAGCTTAGTAGGCACACCCTTTTGCATTCTTGCTTTGGGTAGGTAATGTGGATGATAGGAAGAGAAAAAGTCAAGGAGATTTCTTTCTTGGAAAGAGAATTATGTTATGGACAGTCTAAATATGTCACATAATTTTTGAATAAATTTAGTATCAATGACTCTAAACCAGTTGGTACCCCTATGGTTAGTGGTTTCAAGTTGACAAAGAATGATGATTCACCTAATAGTAATTAGATAAGGTATAAATCAATGATCGATGGAATAATGTACTTGACACACACTAGACTTGATATAACAAATGTTGTTTGTATTATTGCAAGATTTTAATTAGAATTGAAGTAATCATATGGTGTTATTGTTAAAAGGATATTAAGATATTTGGAAGGAACAATTGACTATGGAATATTTTATGGAAAGGATGATGATTTTACACTGATTTCTTTTACCAATACGGATTGGTCAGGTAATTTGGATGACATAAATAGTACAATTGGAGGATCATTTTTCTTGGGAAAAAGGTCAGTCTCTTGGTCCAATAAAAATAAAAGTTGTATATCACAATCTACTACTGAGACTGGGTATGTTGTTGTTGTTAAATTTACACAAGTAGTTTGGATGAAGCAATTATTGAAGGATATTAGAGTGAAAATTATTTATCCTATTACTATTTATTGTGACAACTCAAGTGTTGTCAATATTTCAAAGAACCTTATATTGCATTCTATAACAAAGAATATATCTATCTAGTTTCATTTCATGAAAGACAAGGTGAGTGAAAGGGAATTCAAATTGGAATATGTGTCTACTAAAGAGAAAATTGTAGATATCTTCATGAAGCCCTTGCCAAAGGATACTTTTGAGTATCTCTGAGGTAAGCTTGGGGTGATGTCCCCTCCTGATCAGAGCTAGAGATGCATGGATTTGTATCGGTCTAGCACTTTCATAAATATTGTCATTTACCTAGATTTATGTTTTGGTGGTTTCTAGTCAGGGGGAGTAGTTAGTCTTGTGAAGTATGTTTCTTTTAAGATGTTCATTTATTTTTGGCCTCTACGAATTAGTGCATATATGTTCCTTTTTCATTTATGTCAAAGGGGGAGAGATAGCCATGTGAAAAACAATATGGATTTTAGGAAGAGAGATTTTTCTTTATTGGAGAAGATTTGAGGGAGAGATATATTATGGATATTGTTGGTAGTGTTGTTGATATGGTTTATATGTGCGTTAATTTGTCTTTTCACATCATATGTTTCCATCAATGCCAAAGGAAGAGATTTTTGGATATTCTAGAGATATAGTGCATATATGTGATGAAATTAATGTTTTGTCATTGATGTCAAGATTTTATCTTATTTTGACAATTTTAGTAAAGTGATTGGATCAATTTGGTTATTGTATTGAGTATCACATATTGCACACTTGTAGATATGTTTTGGGATGTTTTTACTTGATATGGTTTAGGTGTTAGAGTTTCTCATTAATATTTGAGTGAGTTATAAGTGATCTATTAGAGGACTAGTTTCTAGTTGTTTAGGAAGTGACATTTTTGCAGTTGTTGAGTCAGTATGGATCATTTATGAAATATTTTTGGTTTCTATCTTGGTTATGAGTTTAGGATATGGATGTGTGTCCTCAACTCAAATGTTTCATGATTTGGATGATGGAAAGATATTTTTCTAGAGTGACAAAGGTTGTTGTTTGGTGTTCCTAATGATAATTGTAGAGACAGTTGTGAATTATAGGGTAGAGATGTTTATGTTACTGTATCATCTTAAAATGGAATCAATTCCATGATAAGAGAGTTTATCCCTCCAAGTGAGTGGTCTAGAGTCATGTCAAGCACCTTGATTGGGTCTTTACATGGATCTAGAAGTTTCTCCCTTGTTATGCTTCTCTCTCCCTATTTTCAGCCTCTTTTTGACAGACTTTCTCTAAGAAATTAGAGACTTTTAATTTCTGGGTCAAGGATGACCTAGACCTTGACCTAGGTGAAGGTCAACCTCAACTTTGACCTAGACTAGAGTCAACCTCATCATTGACCCTAGGTCCAAATTTTAGTTTCCAAAAATTTTGGGATGCCAAGCTTCAAAAAGTTTTATTTTCCCGCTTCCGAGTCAACTATTTCGGGTTTCAGAATGGTAAACTCTTAAATTTCATTTAATCTATGTCCATTTATAGGGGTTAAGGTTAATTGGGATTTAATTCCCCAATGTCAGCCTTCTCTAGGAGTTTGTGCCCTAGATCACTATAAAACGAGGCCTTCCTATTTCATTTTCACATCTACAATCAAGTAATCACATCCGATTTTCATAAGCATTCACAATCAAGTAGCAAGAAAGAAGGAGAAGGAAAGAAAGAAATCATTCATTCATATTCAAGCCAAGAATTCAATTAATCATCCATTCAAGCATTGATCAAGGAGATCCAGTGTTAGCTATTGAAGGATTTAATCTCTTTGGAGCCCCCTTAAAAATTTCTCCATCCACATTCATCCAAGCCTCTTCCTATGCAAAGATACATTCAAGATTGGTGTTGAAGATCTAATGCCATTGATTTGAGACATCCTATATATTCATTTGGAGCATCCCTACTTGTGGATTTAAGGATTCAAATCCTCCACAAGGACTTCGACTTAAGCAAGGTGAATAGTTCCATTTACTTTGTTTATACATATTGCAATTTCAATTACATTTCAAGGTTGATTCAAAACTAGGGTTTGACCAAGGAAAACCACCCATTCAAACAACAAAAACCATTTTTCTTGCAGATATAGGTACATGACAGTGAATTGAAGTTTAGATCTAGATATCCTTTTCAGTGAACTTCCGAGATCCGTGAACAAAATTTCCATCAGAGCTATTTCAGGTTAGGGATGACCTTCAGTGGGGGGTAAGATTGTGCCTCGCTATCTAGGTCAAAGTTGACTTGACATCAGAAGGACAAAATTTTTCTGGGTTTTCTCTGTCTCAACATTTCCAGTTTGGAGCAAGTTGCAGAATTTTTTGAAACTATGCACAGACATTAGAAATCAACATTTTCCGTATTTTCCCTATTTTGAGGTTAGTATTTTCCTTCTATTCATTTAAGATTTCAAGTACATATTTTCTATAGTAGATTATAGGATTTCCTCCTTTCTTCATGTTTTGCATTGTTTGATTCATTTGTGCATTAATGATCACTTCTTTGTGATTAATCCATTTGGATGGTTCCTTTTGGGAATTTGGATTAAGGATAGGTCCTATATTCCCCCTTTCATATCATATTATCATATCTACCACTATTCACTTCCATCCATACCCATAATTATACCATTCATTTTGGTGAACCCAACATACTTACCCTCTTTTCTTTTGTGGAATTAGATGCCCTATTGTGTTTTTTGGCGTTAGATTTCCCTTTGTATTATCTTGTTGGTGTTAGATTTGTCTTTTATGTTAAATATTGCATACTAATTAGATAACTTGCATCTACATTTCAAAAATTAAAAAAATTTGCAAAATCTCTTTCAAAATACAAAAATATTCATGCTTTATGTTTTCTTAGTTTAGTTCATTTGCATTGCATTGGTTTATCAGCTTTAATACTACTAGTCCTACTTATAATATTCTAGTTAGATGAAGTCCTAGACTTATGGGTGCCTTTGATCTTGATTCTTCTTCTCCTTTCCTTAGGATCCCGGATGATAATTTGATTCTTCATGATTCCAATCCTATTATGGAGAAAAACTCTTCTCACTCATCTCATGATGAGGATGATGCTTTAAGTGTTCCTCCTGAACAAGTCCAAAAACTTTCAACTGAACTTGATAAAATGGGTAATTGGCTTATTTAATAAAACCATAATCAAGATTTTATTCAAGCTATCGATACTCTTAAGAAATTTCTTCATGATAGTGATCAAGGTGTTAACCTCTTGTGTGATATTACACATATGTTCCATTCAAATGTTAAACCTTTAGCTCAAGAAGCTCAAGATTTAGGGTTGATTCTTGCTATCACTAGTGTAGAATCTTCTTTTATTCCTTTACCTAGTATTCCTACCTATACTCCTTCTTTGGTGACTGTGACAGTTCCCTCTGTTCCTATGTGTGTTCCTCCTATGTCCCTTCCTACATCACAACCTTCTTATCATAATGTTCCTTTTACTTATTCCAATACTCTTCCAACTGTAGTTCCAAGTGTTCCTCTAGTTGTCTCTTCTATAACTACAGCTTCTTACACTTTACCTAGTGTTTCTAATGTTACTATTTCCTCTAATGATTCAACAATCATCAGTTTGGCTCAAACTGTGTCATCCTTACAACAACAACTAGTATCCTCAACTCAAAAAAAGTTTAGTATTCCTACATGTGACATGGGAAGTCTTTTTTCCTTAGACATAATTCATACTCCTATTCCTCAGCAAGTTGATATGCCTCATCTTGAGAATTATAATAGAAAAGAAGACCCCGTTCATCATGTTAAAACATTTCAAATCCTTTGTAGTGATTATGATCATGACCATAGGATTTTAGCCAAGCTATTTTCTAGAAATTTTTGTGACAAGGCCTTACAATGGTATTGTTCCTTGCCTCCTTATTCTATTGACTCATTTACGCAACTTTCCAATGCTTTTATTCAACATTTTCAAAACAACATTGGTCCGCAAGTGTCTTTGACTAATTTGATGCATTGTAAACAAAGTGCTAAGGAAAAATTGACTGAATTTAATGGTAGGTTTAAGTATTTACATGCTCATATTTCCTATCATGTTCCTGATATTGATATTCAACATATGTTTATTTAAAATCTGCAAAAGGATATTAGAGATAAGATTCTGCTTACTGAATTTACCTCTTTTCAACAAATTTGTGTAGCACTTCATCATTATCAATTACAAGTGAGTCAATTTGAGAGCACCACTCCAATGGCTCCTATTCCAGTTGATAAAAGTGATGCTTCTCCTAATCCAAACAAATTTCAAAAATTCAACAACTATGTCAAGATAAACAAACAAGTGAATTCAATTGTTGATCAAGTTATTGTTGCATCTCACAAAGCCACTTCTGTGTCCACTGCTTTTCGATTAAATCATATGTTTACTCCTCTTTCTGAATCTTTAAATTCTATTATGAATAGGTTGTTAACTGCTAATAAGATTACTTTACCTCCTATTCGACCTCTTTTACCTACTATGATTGCATCTAAATCTTTTGATCCTAAAGATTTTTGTCAATATCATTGTCCAAGTGGTCATGATACTGAGAAATGTTATTCTTTAAAATACAAGGTTCAAGACTTAATTGATTCTAATGCCTTATCTATTGATAAGCTTGATGGTAGTGGGAACAAATCTATCTCTCCTCTGAATCAAAATCTTCAAATCTATATGAATCCTTTACCCACGTATGATACTAATACCATTTGTCAGCCATCTTTTATGGATATTGTGTATCATTCAAAGATTGATGATCTTAATCACATTGTTAATCAAGTGGAGCATGTTGTTCAATTTGTATCTCCACCTTAGCCTCAACCTCAGATTCAACCTCAAGTTCCATCTTAACCACAACCTAAACCTCAACAACAACCTAAGAATAAAAGACCTCGGGAACTTTTGATTACCTTTGATGATTCTAAGACCATTAAATCTCTTGATGGTCCCCTTTATATTTATGCTAGGATTTCTTGGATACCTACTCTTGGTTGTCTTGTTGATCCTACATCCTTAGTCAATGTTATCACTGAAGAAAATCTTTTTTATGAAAAATTTTCAATGTGATTCTTATGATACATCTGATGTGTGGATTCAAACTTGTAATAGTTTTCATTATCCATCATTTGGTTCTATTAACTTGCTAGTTGAACTTTGTGGTAAAATTGTGAACACTACCTTTGTTGTTGTTCCTAGTTCTTATCAATTTCAAGTTAAGCTTGGTTTGCCATGGTTAAATGCCATGCAAGTTGTTGCTTCACCTATTCATAAATGTCTTAAATTTTTTCATGATGAAGAAGTGAAGATGGTTAATCATAGTTTATATCAAACTTCTAGGCCCAAGGATTGTGCTACTCTTGATTTCTTTTGGCCTTCATTACCTAATTCATGTCCTTCTCAACCTGATAATATTTTTCACTCATATCAAGCCTATAAGCATCATAAGATTCTCAAATTAAGTGTAGCTTTGATGGATCTTAATCATGGTCTTTTTCCTAAACCTTCTATACCTCCTTTATCCATAGCTTCTACATTTGTTAATCAAGCTCCTACTATTGGTTGTCTGACTACTGATAATCCTATTAATCCTCGTAAAGAACCTATGAAGGATCATGTAATTATTCCTCCTAGTTCTCAACATATTTCAAGAAAAGAAAAACATAATCGATAGCCATTTACCTAATATTCTTTCATCACAATTGACAATTACAGCTAGTATTGAACATTATGATTCTGAAGAGGATCCTTGTTTGGAAATGGCTATCATTCCTATTGTGTTGGATAAAGTCCCTCTTGTGAGTTACCCACCTTCCCTAAATGATATAGAACAAGATGGGGAGAGTAGGTGGTGCACTTGATCAACTTATCCTTTATGGTAGCTTTGTTGTGTGTTTTCCTATTTTACTATGCTTCTCCCGTGATGTGTTTGCTAAATGTTGTTAGATTATTTTATATGACCCTTGTTACTTTTTTGGTACAATGTGATAAAGGAATCAAACCTATTGTACAATTCCCCTATATGTATCTCTATTCTTCTATATGTTGTTTCATATTATGTTGTACATGTGCTATTTTTATTAAATGTTTCCTTGTGTAATCTACTTGGATCCGTGACTTGGTAGCACTGGTTCTTTTTGGTCTCTAGGTCTTGGTCCAGAAAGATTCTTCTTCGTATCTCTTATGTGATATTTCCTCCTTTGTGATTGTAGTTCTAATTTCTTTGGGGAATTATGTCAATTTATTTGCAATAATATCATATATATATATATATATATATATATATATATATATATATATATATATATATATATATATATATATATATATATATATATATATATATATATATATATATATATATATATATATATATATATATATATATATATATATAATCTTATGATCATACTGACCCCATGGTAGGTAGATCCCTTATGTGTTCTTTGTATTTTTATGTGGTATTTCCCTTGATTTGTCTTCATCTGGGGGCATCTCATAGAGGAAACGTAATCAGTGGAGTTGCTTATGTTTCCGTTAAAGACATTTCTCCTGTTAAAGTGTTAGCAATTACTTTAATGTGGGGGCATACACTCTGCTCACCTATTGCACACATGCACTTTTCGATACACATATATTATTTTTCAAGATACTTTTCTCCCTTTTTGGATTAGTGACTAATCCTTAAAGCATGGATTTTTATTTTAGGATCTCTTGATCCCTCCAGTTTCAAATTTTTGATCCCTTAAGGTCGAAGGTGTCCTTAAGACTGGATCTCTTTTGCTTTTGGTTTTACTCTTATAGAATAGAATATTCCTAAGGGTGAATTCTTGATGGTTGACTAGTGAGTAGCCACATTTACTAGGCGGTTCAATTTCATCTTTCCAGTTGTGTCATTTCCTTGTGTGGTTCACAATGGAACATAAGTTATCATTGGGTAGGTAATCACACCCTCTTTCTCTCTCTCTCTCTAGATATGTCTCTCTTATTTTGATCTTGGAGTTGAAAAATAATTGAGTCCCTAGGGGCTTGAGGATCTCTTTGTCCCTTTGATTTTAATAAGATTATCTTTTCATTATGATCTCCTTTACCAAGAGTTTGCATCAAGTCCATACTCTTGCTAAAGTGGGGGCTTAATGTATCATCTTAAAATAGATGCACTTCCATGATAAAGAGTGTTTATCCCTCCTATTAAGTCATCTGGGGTCATGTCAAGTGCCTTGATTGGGTATTTGCATGGATCTGGTAGTTTCCCCCCTATTCTACTTCTCTCTCCCTGTTTCTTGCTTCTTTCTGATAGACTTTCTCTGAGAAATTTGAGACTTTGAATTTTTGGGTCAAGGATGACCTGAAGGGTCAAGGATGACCTAGAACATGACCTTGGTCAAGTTCAACCTTGACTCTAACCTAGGGAAGAGTCAACCTCATCCCTGACCCCAGGTCCAAATTTTAGTTTCGAGAAGTTTTGGGATGTCAGGCTTCAAAAAGTTTTATTTTCCCACTTCCGGGTCAGCTGTTTTGAGTTTTGAAATAGTAAACTCTTAAATTTCATTTAATCTAGGTCCATTTCTAGGGGTTAACTTTAATTGGGATTTAATTCCCCAATGTCAACCTTCTCTATGAGTTTGTGCCCTAGATCATTCTAAAAGGAGGCCTTCCTCTTTCATTTTCACATCCACAATCAAGCAATCACATCCGATTTTCATAAGAATTCATTATCAAGTAGAAAGAAGGAGAAGGAAAACAAGAAAGAATAAATTCATCTTCAAGCCAAGCATTCAATTAATCATCCATTCAAGCATTCATCAAGTAAATCCATTGTTAGCTATTGAAGGATTCAATCTCTTTGGATCCCCCTTGAAGATTTCTCCATCCACATTCATCAAAACCTCTTCCTATGTAAAGATACATTCAAGATTGGTGTTGAAGATCTAATGCCATTGATTTGAGACATCCTATACATTCATTTGGAGAATCCCTACTTGTGGATTCAAGGATTCGAATCCTCCACAAGGACTTCGACTTAAGAAAGGTGAATAGTTTCATTTACTTTGTTTATACATATTACAATTTCAATTACATTTCAAGGTTGATTCCAAACTGGGGTTTGACCAAGGAAAACCCCCCATCCAAACAACAAAAAACATTTTTCTTGCAGATACAGGCATAGGATAGTGAATTGAAGTTTAGATCTCGATACCCTTTTCGATGAACTTCTGAGATCTGTGAACAGAATTTCTGTTGGAGTTGTTTTAGGTTAGGAATGACCTTCAATGGGGGGTAAGATTGTGCCCTGCTATCTAGGTCAAAGTTGACCTGACCTTAGAAGAACAAATTTTTTTGGGGTTTTCTCTGCCTCGGCATTTCCAGTCTGGAGCATGTTGCAGAATTTCCTAAAACTGTGCACAGACATCAAATATCAACATTTTCCAGATTTTCCCTATTTTAAGGTTATTATTTTCCTTCTATTCATTTAATATTTCAAGTACATACTTTCTATAGTAGATTATAAGATTTCCTCCTTTCTTCATGTTCTCCATTGTTTGATTCATTTGTGCATTGATCACTTCTTTTTTATTAATCCATTTGGATTAAGGATAGGTCCTATATTCCCCCTTTGATATCATATTATCCTATCTACCACTATTCACTTCCATCCATACCCATAATTATACTATTTAGTTACTGATATGGTATTTCATGTTTCCTATTGGTGTTTCTAGATCATATTCTATTCATGTTGTTGGATCACATTGGGTTGTGTGATAGGATTCAATAATTATTCTTGGCCAACTTGGTGAGCTAGCATGTTGTGAATATTTATGATGAGATTTATAGATCATAGCATGTTCGTAGATGGATATTTGGCTCCTGAATATATATTTTCCGACATGTCTTTGATTGCATCATTTTTGCATTGTAATTGATTAAATATTTTTTATTCATGAGTTAAGGTTGATGCCAACCTTGTTCATGTTTCTTATGTGATTGAAATATATGTAAAGATGTGATAAATTATAATTGTGATGAGAGTGAGAGGATGTATGTGTGTGTATCTGAAGAGGTATGAGTGGAATCGAATAAGAGATTTTTTACACTTGATTGGAGCTATATTGGAATATCAGAGATACTATCAGTCAGTTTATAATTTAATGGATTTTTGTTTGTGAATTATAGTCTTTTTTGGGGTTGTAGCCCTTGTTCTAATCTCAGGGTTTTTTCCTTCTATTATATTTGGGTAGTGAACTCTAGGAAGTGAGCCTTAATGCATGTTCATTCCCCATTGTACCTTTAATAGTTTTTTTGTGATAGTGCATTATCTTGTGGGTTTGATCCCCATTGTAGTTTTTCCCTTAACCTGGTTTCCATGCAAAAAGATTTGGTGTTATGTGTTCATGAGCTTTTTGGTTCAGTACTTTAATTCTTATCGTTTAGATCTAATTTTTATTATTAAGTTGTGGGTGAAGTTTTGGAATTAATTAACACAATTGATTCATCCCCCCCTCAATTATGTGTTCTACCTTGTTTCTAATAGATTTCGTATGATAATATTATATTTTTATGCCTTTTTCTTTGGTGTTTAGTTGGCCAATTGTTCACCAAAGGATTGGATTTTGTCATAATGTTTGAGTCTTGGTATTTATGTTTTTAATTCAAAGTTAAAATAACCTTTAATCTCTTTTTTGAATTTATTGAGCTTCATTAAAATATATTTGTTTGGTCCTAATTGTGTAATTGAGGTCACAAGAAGGTCCTACCTCCATTCTTTGGTTTTTTATTGTTAGAATCAATTTAAAGTTTAATTTGGGGGTGAGTTTAATCCTTTGTACTCCTATGTTATTTCATGGAATTTTATTGTTTTATGTTTACATAGGCATATTGTGCAATTGATTGGACATGTGGATTCTATTTCTGTGAAGTGTTTCCTAAGTTTTAGAATGGATCCTAATGATAATTTATGCATTGAATCATGATTCTATGATATTTTGGAATTGGATCATGCCTTAGAACCTAGAGGAATTCCTAATTCTATTTTGGTATCCTATTTATTAAAGCACACATGTTGTTCATGTTTATGTGTATTGTGATTTCTCTAGATATGTTGGATCATTTTGTTGATTTTGATTTTTTATGCTCTAAACTGTACTTTGTTGGTTTCCTTGTTTATGATGAATTTACAAGTATCTTTTTATAATTATTTTACTTGTAATTTTCTCTTTTAGGTTTTTCATTTTGGAACATAGGGGTGGGTTTCTATGAGCATGGTTAGGGGAGTGGCTTGCAATGGGGACCAAGGCCCTAAGTGACTACTAGGGTAACCCATTATGGGTAGATAATCAAGTGATAATTAAATAAACTAGGTCGAGATTAAACATTAATCAAGATAATTATGTCTCCTCACCCATATCCTTGAGTTCTCATATAGACTAAGGATGGGTTGGACAAGGTCTAACTGTATGTGTAGCGTTGAGCTACAAAATCAACTTCTTTTTCCTCATGAAAGGATTGCCAGTTTCACATGAGTTATGGCCTAAGGTGTAGGATCTAGAGAGAGACTTCCAAGGTAACCTAAAATAGTTGGGAGGTATGTGATGAAACTCTCCTACATGTGTCTTATAATTCCCTCTAGTTATCCTAGTGGTTCACCTCTGCTATCCCTACTGATATTTCCTCTAGTATATCTTTTTTGATGCTTGATTTTCTTATTTGATTCATGTCATTACTTGAATCCTTTCCTTGTGTTTATATGTGTGGTGTGGAGCCTTGTGTCTAACTCATGGATGGGTGGGCCTCAAGGTTCCATGTGGTCAAGTCATGTGTTTTTTCTTTTCCATCAAGTTTTCAAAGTTTTAATTTGTTTGTGATCTTTTAGATGAACTTGTATCACCACTATAGTTTGTGGATTCATTTTGGTATATTATTCCTATTATACTTCTTTGTATCATACCATGCATCATTGAGCATATGCAATATTATTGTAACGTATTCCTCTTGAGGAGATGATTGAAAATTATAAATGTAAATAAGTGAGAAGGATTATTAGTCTTATAATGATGTTGAATTTGATTATTATGATGTAATCATATGTTTTCTTTCTTTAAAAAATCATATGTAAGGTTTAAATGAATTATTTTTATGTTGTAATCTTGTACATTATCTTATGGTTTTTTAATCGATGTAGTTATGTTTTGTTATCATGTGTTTATTAGTAGCAATGTTAGGGAACTACAAAGGACATAGGATAATGTGTTAATGTTTAGTGTTTACATTTGTAATTATTTCAATGAATCATTTTTTAAGTTATTTTAATGTGAAATTGTAATAATAATGTTTAAAGTTGTAGTTGTCATTGTCATTTAAAAAAAAATTGTCATGTTCTTTTGTAGTTTTTTTTTTCCTATTGGGTTCCATAGTGGGGCGCTACATGATATGTTTATTAAACCTCCAAACTCTAAATCCCAAATGTAGTGCCAAAAATAATATTTGTTTCTCAATGAATAAAGAATCACAAATCACACTATCTTTGTCTTTTTTTTGCTCCAACTTGACTTAAAGCCAAAAAGCCACTCTACATCCTTGAATATGTACTTATACCCAAATTGAGGTAGGTAATATTCCCAACAAACACTTTTAGAATGCAAGGGTATGCTATAATATGACATGAACTAAAAAGATGACCATATAGAGATTCTTCAATCACAAAATCTATATGATGGTTTCAAATACTCAATTTCATGAAAGAGAATTCAAATAGAAATTTTCAATCACCATATCCCTTAGTGATTTGTAGCTATAATACCCTTGTGATGCACTTAGAATTTTTTTTCTTTGCAAGAAGCCTTTACAAATTTTCTCTATAGTTATCGTTACATTGCAATCACTCTACAAAGAAGAACTAGGGTTTCATCCAACTCTTCTATAAATTTGGTGAAAGGTTTTTGTCCTTAGAGATTCAACTAATGTAAAGCATCTGACATATTCATCAAATCTCAAATCCATAAGCTTGAAAAATGAGCCTCTTAACACTGCTTTTATAGCTTTCTCAAAGGGGTTGACCCTCTTCTTCAAGCCATGTGGGATTATAATTTGTACTTTATTTAATAACACTTGTATTTCCCATAAAGTGAATTTTATATAATAATTCTCCGATGGCATAAAGTCACTTAAAGTTCTTAAGTAAATAATTAAATTAATTCATAAATTTTATTTAATTTGACAGCTTAAAACTTAATTATTTAATTAACATCTAATGCCCCAAAAAGGGGACATTACAATCCTCCCCTCAAAACCACAAATTTGGTATTGATTATTATTGGAAGAATGAATTGTTGTTTTCTACTAAAAATTAGGTACACACTCTATATAGAATCGATGAAATTATAAGTTTAGTTGCAAAATTCATCTTCATGGCACAGTGAGGCCAATGTGAAAAAATGGTCCCCTTGCTGATTTTCACAAGATCAAGAACCCAATGGAAGGAATAAAATCAATTTTATTACACATGATGCATGGAAGGGATGTTTCCACCAAGTTTTTAGGTGATGCTTTGTTTTTGAATGATAAATTAAGGGGAAAGGTTATTTGAGCTCAACATTGAGCTCGATTCCACTAGGCTTATTTTGAAAGGTGTCCAAGAGGATATTCTTAAAGAAAATGATCAACTCTATAAGGCCAAATATTTTAGAGAGTGAGGAGATTAGATTAATCATAGGGATATTGTATATCACAAGCTAATTGATAGCTCACTCTTTAAGATGAGTTCTGATTGGACATTTGATAATCCACTCTTCAAGTTGGATGGGGAATTATTTTATGACTCTAGTGATGAGAAGGGGATTGATTGCAGGATTTGGGACCTAGGTGAATTTTTTAGTGATGAGGTATGGTCATAGGATCAGAGTAGTGTATCAATTAATATAGTTAGTATTTATACCCACTTTCCAATCAACTTGCACATGAGTTCGGATTGTAATCTACAAATGAGTTGGATGGACTATTTGGTTTAACATATGAGTAGTTTTTGGTTGAGGATTGATGGTGGATGTAATTTGATACTAGGAGATGTATTTTTACAAAATTTTATACTCATGACTCCTATGTATTTAGTGTCATCACACATTGTTTACTATTTTAGTAAGCTCCTCTACACTATTAGTGTTGACCTCATTTTTTGGGTAGTTTGATATTGTCCACTTGCATATTTTAGTGTAGCTAGTTATGGGAAATCCTTTGGGCACAACTCATTTAATATTCAATCCCATTTTGGATAATTTGGGACACTTTGGTTTCTTCATAATATTAGTATGTGTTCTTTCAAATAATGGTGTGTTGATTCTAGTGAGCTGGGTTTTTTGGAATACTCAATTTTCCTACACTAGCACTTGGAGGCTAACTGTCAATGGTATGATTTTAGTTGTTGACCACAAAGGTAGTAATTTTAGGGTTGGTTATGCTAACTTCTATTCCATTCCCTCAAAAGTGATGAATTATATTCTTGTTTGGGACTTCATGAGGGAAGATACTAATAAGTTTACTTTTTGGTTGAATAGATTATTCTTTCTATTACATAGGATCATGATTAGCAAGGAGATTATTGATGTAGTCTTTCTTGAGTTACATTGGAATGATATATTACATGGCATTGATGTCAGTCCTCTTAATGTTTTCAAACCTATGGGAGTTATTCTATTTTACACAAATAACTTAGGATGGGTTGATATATCCTTTTTCATTCCTATGATGGGTGTTTTACACTTTCATGGGAGATAATTTGGAGCTAGAGATTTAGTCAGTGTTTATAACTCCTTGAGATAATTTTATCTCCTCACACTTCATATTTGTGACTACATGATTATATGGTATCCTGATATTGGAATGTTTTGTGCATTACTTCACTAAGATCTTGATGAGTTTCTTCACAACTTTGGGCATGGTGATATTTTTAAGAATGTGAGGTTGATGTTGATGATAATATGTCATTGTAAAACTAAGAGGGGGGGTGAATTAGTTGTTACGAAAACCTCAAAATTAAAAAATTAAATATAAAAACCATTAACTTGTGTACCCTTAAATATGATATGATTAAATGAAATATAAAACATGCATGCATATAAAAATTAAAGTCACATCCACATAAATTTGACACAGGATTCTTATCATGGAAATCCTAGTAAGGGGAAAACCATGGTGGGGATGATTACCCACAATAATTAAATAACATGTTAGAAGTATCAAACTATATAATATGTTGGAAATATACTTTCATTCGGACTAACTATCTAGATCGTACTGCTCAAATAAAAATCCCCAGGCTCCAACCCTAAGGAAGGCTCACTACCTTACAAACTGATCACTACAATTATATGAGATTTTGTGAATAGTGAAGATGACATCTACCTCATGTCTTATATAGCTCTAATGTAGAAGAATACAATTTTTTTTTCAACCCCTTGTTGAAACACTTTTTATTATCACTTAATTAAGCTCTTCCTTTGCTAGCAATCTCTAGCATCCACATCCATGATTCACACCCCTATTTTTCCCTAATTCATCATCTTTTCAAATCATCACACCAAATATAATATTCAAGTCCATCTTTGACCATAAAACTATATCCAAAACCCCTAACAACCTCCTTGAGATCATAAATCTCCCAAATTTCATGTGTTGGAAATAGAAAATACCGAGAGGGGGGGTGAATCAGTATTTCACAAAATTTTACTTTTGTCCACTTATGGATATATGAAATTAACTTGTAGCTTGCATAAGAAACTAAACTAAATAATAAACACAACCATAAAATAAAAGAACTCATAACACCATGTTTGTTCTCAAGAAAAACCTGGCCAAGGGAAAACCTTGGTGGGGATGATACCCACAAACGATCCACTAATCAAAAGTGTCTAGTTAAAGATATTGACCCTATTAGGAGTCTATTACATCTGTATAGTGTCTTTGCCCTTGTTAGAGGACTTTAGGCCTTGTTAGAAGTCTCAACCCTGTTAGGAGTTGGAATTACAAAATATGAATGTATGCAAGATGATCTCACTGCGTAAACATCCAATATATAATGATAATCTTTAATACAAAAGGTAGAATAAGAAACCCTTTTACAGCTGCTGAATATCTTCAATATTCTGATTTAGCTTTCTAGGCTCTTCACAAAAAATTTCTATCAACTCGCATTGATCTGATCATATATTAGATTTCACATAACATATCAATATACATCAATACAATACTTACTCACAACTTTGCATTACGTGTTTCTTTCTTTTATACAATCTATTACAAAAATAATCTTTTTTTCAGCCTTTAATTAATTACATGCTTCCCAAAACATAAAATTATTTCTTGCTTCCTTAGGGTTAACCTCTAGGATTTCATCCCTAATTATTCAAGTCATTATTTTGATAAAAAAAAATAATCCCTTAACTCAATATAGTCAAATACTTATCACTTTTCTACTCCAGTCGACTCAACATTATCTCTATAAAAAATTGATATCTATGTCCGTACATGTCATACAATATTGCACTCTTAGATGTAACTTCAATATACCTTCTATAATCTATTTTCAAGTGCACATGCATTGAAAGTACTTATGTGAACTCAATTGATCAAAATAGTCTCTGTGTAGATGGATAAACATTGTTATACTTAGAAAATTTTCATAGGTTCTCATCCAGAACTTCCTCTTTAGATCATGTTGTCTTAACACTGAATATATGTTTCCATAATGACAACATCATGATATCCTACTCAGCCAAATTTCCAACAATCTCCACCTTTGTCAATGGTGGCAACATATGGAAAAATTTGATAAGTCCCAAAAACTTACAACAAAATTTCAAAAACAAATTTGTGACATTCTGCAACATTGTGTTACAAAGCCATTACAAGATTTGCAAAATTATTTGGATCATATATGTGTCTACTTATATTTACATAGGGATACTCCCCCTTTAATTATACTCCATACTATTTTACATATCTATATCTTATACATATAAATAATTTTCTCATACTATACTACTCCCCCTTTGACAACAATGACAAAGGTGTTAAATAAATGTATATACATGTCAAAAAAAATTTATACCTCCTTCTCTTCAAATTTATAGTGTTGGAAGACTTAAAATGCAATCTGTAAAGTTTGCCTTCAAATTTTCAATTTCCTTGTCCCATGTCTTCTTAACAGAATCAAATAATCTAAGTAATGCACATAGCCCATAGGATGCTATCTCAACTTCTCTAAGATTCAGATAAGAAAATTTACCATATGATGTCTTTGATGAAAGACATTCTTCTAGTTGATTCTGTACATTAGTGATTTTCAGGGTTAGGTGCTCTCTAAGTAATGCAAACCTCTTCAATTTTGTTCCCTTTTCATTTTTGAGTAGTCTAATTTCATCATGAATTTTTCTTATTTTCTTCTCAATATCAGTGATCTTCATACTAGGATTATGTATCTCATTCACTATGACTTGTAATTATACTTCTTTGTTCTTCAACTTTTATGAAATGTCTGAGATGTGTTTGTGTGACAAGGCACACTGACTGTATAATGCTCTTCCTCTCTCTAAACATCTCCTCAATTCCTTAATGCACACATCAATATTTTCTAAATCATTCTTGATATTTTGGCAAGTTTTTTGGAATATTTTTTCATCATGAATTGTTTGTGCTTTCAATGATGCAATGTTAGATAGAGTAGTGAACTCACTATCAATAACTTTCATTGCCTCTCTTTCTTTTACTTGTGGATCAACTTCACTGACTTGTGTAGATATAACACCTTGAAGCTTGTTTGTTACCTCAAGTAGTGATCCTTCTAGGATTTTTACTTTCTTATTATTTCCAATAATTCTATTCAAAGATGAGATCAACTCTATTTGATCATCATCATCAACTTCAGCTCCCAGATTAGCTAGCACTAACTCAATTGGTGATTTTGATGAGCTTGTCATTGTGACCTTTTGTGGTGTGATAATTTGGATATGTTGGGGCATAGTCTATGTAGGTTTAACCTCTTTTCCTATACCTTGTGCATCTTTCAATTCTTTCTTGGTTATTTATATTTGAGTTTCATCAGATGCCTTTACTTCTTCTTGCTTCTCTTCTTCCTTTTCTTCTTCTGCATCTTCTTCTTTATTTTCTATCTCATCTTCTTGATTATTTACCATTTCTCCCAAATTTCCAACATCCTCTCCTTCATCTTCAAAAGGATTTTATTATCTATGAATGGTAATGTCAGTGCCTTGAACATGAATTGATTCATCATCAATATGAATGGTGGGTGGTGGAATTGGTGTTTCTTGTGTTTGTGAATCTACTTCTTTTGTTTGAGTGTCTTGTTCTGACTCACTCAAAGTTTCTCTTGGTATTTATGTCATCACTTTCACAACTGCTTCCTCAGCTTCCTTATTTAATTCCTCATAATTTCCTCCCATGATTAGAACTATCCTTCTTTTTCTCCTCAAATGGGTGTTGAGACTCTTCATAATTTCTTTGAAATGATCTTCATCTTTGATTACACACAACTTTCTTACAAATCTCTCTCTTATACATCTGTCCTCTTCTATTGCTCTCTTATTTCTATTGACTAATTTTTCATAGAGATGACTTGCTATCTTATCTCTAATGTTCTCAATTTTTTTGTCAGCAAGAATCATATGTCTGACAAATGCATTCTCAAGATTCAATTTTTCAAAGTTATTGTACATGTGATAATACTTTTTTAGCTTAGTGAAATCTCCTTCATTTATGATCAAAGGATTCAATTTCTCAATTTTTGGTTTCTATTGTTTCTTTTTGTTGTCACCTACCTCTTCTTCTACTTTTGATTCAATTGAAATTTGACCTCTCATTTTCTTTTTAGGTGGTGATACTTCTTCTTGTGTCCTTATCCTTTCTACTGGAGAAAAGATAGTCTTCTCCCTTTTACCTGGTTGACTAGCCATCTCTTTAACTCTCTTAGATGGTATAGTGGAGGTGGATATAGTAAATTTTCTTATTGCTACAATAGGCGGCTTGTCTACTGACATGCTCATTTCACTAGATTTAGTGGCATCTTCATCAACATTATGAATATCTAGAACAGGGGTTTCTTTAGATGCCAAAGGTGGAACTGTCAACACTTCTTTCTATCTAATATCTCTTATTATTGTTGTAGTCTATTTCACAATGTTGAATTCATGTTCAACCATCCTTGTATCCTTTAATATCTTCTTAATTTTACTATCAACTCTTTTCTTTGCTAACTTATGTACCTGTTATTGTTGTGTTGTACTAAAAATTTCCTCAAATGTTCCAAATCTATAACTTTTGGAATCTAATATGCTCTTCAGTAATCTTCTTACATATCATTCAACTTCCTCTTCAGATACTTCATATTCTAAAGGGTCTATGAATTCAATCCATCATTCTACTACTTCAATGTATGTGAAATCTATCTACTAAGAAACATATCTCATCTTTGTACTTCTCCACTATTGAGGGTAGAATTCTTAATCTTTTCTTCATCTCATTTTGAAAGGTTTTGATTAAAAGTGTAACACTCTCATTCACTTTGTCAATTGGGTTTCTAAGATACACCTTGTTGATTATTTCCTTTGAACTTCTATCATCATTCCAATCAGCTTCTATAGTGTAAGGAAATCTCCTTAAAAGATGGAAAAATATATAGGTGATTAGGGATGAGAATCTAAATTGGGAGTTATTTTTTTTCTTAATCCTCACAAGATTTTCAATCAATTGGATTCTCATAATTTCACTCATGTCAACTTAAACTTTGTCAACAAACATAAGATAGGCTACTTGCACCATTACTACTGCCATATCATCTTCCCTAGAGCTAGTACATACCTTGGTAGTCATTATTTTGCACACATACCTCACATCATTTTGCTCAATCTTGCTAATTACAATGCCTCTTCCATTATATGAATATTTAGTGTTATCTAGCACTGTATTCTTCACATTATTTTCATTTAGAGGAATTGCACCTTTGTTAGAAAATCTTGTAACCTCATGTATCAAATCAGTTGTAATATCTATTACTCTATCATCCAACCAAAATTTCCCAATATGAATTTTACTTAAAATGATCTTAGTCCATTCATCATTCTAAAATTCATAATGAAACATGTATTTAATAATGTCCAATTGACCTAAATGTTCATATCCTTCCTTATAGGTCATATCATGTTTGTATATATTTTCATACTCCTCAATCATACTACTATCTCCTATAGTCTCAAATTTACATTTCAGATACCCTCTTACATCTTCCAAATGCAAGACACCATTTGGTGTACCCAATAATGCTAAATTAGGGTCTTCTTCAGAGGGTTCTATTGATTCCTTTCTCACCTTAGGTATAGTTGTTTCCTTAATATTATGGACGAGGGATACATCCATGATTGCACTAAAAATTAACTACTTTAACAATAAACACCTAGTGAAATACCTCATCATTGTGATTTAGGGCTTCCATGTAGATCTAGCAAAACTCCATCTCCAAATCTTGCAAACTACTTTCAATCTTCACTATCTAGCTCTCTAAAACTCTTGTAAATACTTAAATGATCAATTAATGTCAATAATCCACTTTTATCTACCAAATTCTTCGAGACATTATCATTGCATTAATTGCATAAGTGTATTCATGCCAAAAAGTTATTCCTGGTTACCTGCAAAACTTCTTTCTCTTCATGTGATCGCATACATGCTTATAAAAGCATGCACTCTTAACCATAGCTTCCTTACATCATTTACTAACTTATATTAACTTTACAACACTTGATTCAATTTTTGCTAAAATCTATGCTATTATGATGCTTATTTTGATATATAATTCATGAAATGTAATGCTTAATCAGTTTGAGATGGGTTCAGAATTGGTTCCAACTTACTCTCAAATACTTCACCTGACTGACTTTCTGATATTGTGGATGCAGTTTCTTGATCTGTACCTTTGACAAATATAACTTCTTCCATGTTACTATTTTTTCCCTTTAAGTTTTTGTTGGTATCCATATTTCTTCTGGTGTAGTTCATATTTATTCTAGGATTAGAGTTCCTCATGTTGTTCATTCTGCAATATCTCACTGTGTGACCCATGTTATTACAAATTTGACAAACTATAAAATTGTTTCCATATCTTGATCCTGACTGGCTGATTTGTGATCTGCAATTTCTGGTAATATGTCCAAAATTATTGCATCTATAACATACAACTCCATTTCTTATATTGTTTGTTGCTCCAATAGGTCTTTTATCTGCAGCATTAGTAGTTCTAAAAATTCTACTATTATTTTTATCATTAGATCTAGGTTTCTTACAATCAATAGCTTTGTGTCCAAAACCATGACAATTATAACAATAACCAGAGATAGGTTTGAATTGCTTACCTATACAATCTCTTTTCATGCGTCCAAATGAATTTCATGAAAAACATCTACCTTTTAATTGACTTCATATTTCTTTAGGTGATCCATCTTGCTTAGGTTTATTAGGTACATCTTCAGATTGGTTAGATTCAACTTTGTTTTGTTTTTCTTCTTCTTTGTTCTCAGGTTGTTGAAATTTGGGATCTAGTTATTTACATTCTTCAATCTTCTTTGAGAATTTTTCTTCAAAATATCCAAGACCATCTTTATCATAAGAAGCTTTCTGATAAGAAATTTGTTCATCAATCTTTTCACTGCTAGAATATAGTTTGTCAAGATGTTGTTTGGATTGTGTTAGTTCTCCTTTCACAATTGTATTGTTATTCTCAAGTTCAGCATACTGTAATTTTGTTGTCTCAAATTTAGATGTTCCTTTGATAAGTTTAGATATCAGATCTTCATTTTTGAACTTGAGATTTGATTCAACTTTGTTGTTATCATCTTTCAGACTTAACTTTAGGTCTACAATCTTTAGTTCATGCTTTAGGATCTCATTCACTTTTTTCAGTTTTGAAACTTTATCACTATCCTTGATTTGACTTTTAGGTTCTTTCCTTAATTTTAGATCTTTTATATTGTCTTTTAGTTTCTCAATGTAGTCTTTTTCCCTATCATATTTGTTCTTCAGAGTATCTCTTTCTTCAGTAAGAATATCAATCTATTCAAGAGCTTCATCTAGATTTTTTTACAATTGATCCATATCCATAGAGATCTTAGTCAAGATATTAGACCTTCTTTGAGTAACTATGCTTTAATACCAATTGTTAGAAATAGGAAATACTGAGAGGGCAGGTGAATTAGTATTTCAAAAACTTTTACTTTTGCCCACTTATGGATATATGAAATTAACTTGTAGCTTTCATAAGAAACTAAATTGAATAAACTAAATAAGAAACAAAACCATAAAATAAAAGATCTCATAACTGTTAATATGATTTAGAACAACAGAGAGGGGGGGTGAATCTATTGTTCTCAGGTCCTGATTTATAAAATAACTTCAAAAAATTTTCTTTAAATCAGATCAAGCAACCAAAACAAACTTGGTCATCATTGATTCAATAATAGAAACATATAACATAGTAGTCCACTTACCTTGTTGTATCTAACTTGTAAAACATAGAAATGTTCAAACCCAAAACATTCACACAAGTATTGACACCAGGATTTATAGTGGAAACCCAATATGGGAAAAACCACTTTGTAACATGCTACTATTATTTTCACTCTTCTGAAGTGAGCTCAGTTAAAAGCCAACTCTGTCAAAGGTTACAATACACACTGTGAAGTATGACCCGGTTAAAGGATTTCAATCACCCTATTAAAAGTGAGCCTGGTCAAAGGACTTACATACATTCCATTAGAATGCAACCTTGTTCAAAGGATTTAACATATGACTATTAGGTCAACCTCTGTTAAAAGGATTTTGACTGTTATAATGGTTAGAAAGTAGTAGTAGTATTGATCTAAAAACATACAAATCTCTTTGCAAATATCAGATCCAATTCCGTACACAAATGCTGGTTTAATGACTTTGAAACTTTTCCATCTCCACTTCTGATCTGCTCAGAACTTTCCTTCAAGCAATCACCACACTTTTCCTTCAGCCTTTTCGCTTATATAGTCAATAAATCTTTATTGTTCTTCCAACATCTACTTCACCCATGCCATTACATAACTAATGCTTTTTTTCCCTTAATACTTTCCTCTATTAGGTTAACTTTTATTTTTCCACTTAATCTCCTTCATAGATCTTAGGGTTAGGTCAAATACATTGAATCTATCCACTTCATGTTCTTCATCTCCTCTTCTAGAATCATCTCAAATCACATAAATATTTACCATAAAACATTTTATAAAGCATTAAATGCTTCCATACAATCAATAAATAAAGTCAACATGTTTTACATAATCCAAGAATTCAACAATGTCGGCTCCAAATCTAAATTCTCTTGAAATATAAAATTGTTGATACTTGGTCAATACTATGATCATCCACTTGGTCTCCATGTAAAATTCTCAGTCACTACTAAAACTATTTTCTTGGCAAATATTGTCTTCCTCGGCAATTTACTGATACTCGGTCGACTCTGTCATAACTCAGCTTAAACATGATCTCTTCATTTTTTCTCAGTTAAGCCTACCAGTTTAGTCTTCAATCTTACTAAGATAAACAATACATTGTCTCATCATTATGCAACATCATCAAGTACACTTTGTAGTATCAAGATAACTCAACCTTTCCTTAGGTGCTATTGTTACCAACCTTTCTTTCCCTTCTCACCATAGATATAGTACTTTCCTAAGTAGCAATAGTCTTACCAGTTAAGGTTTGACATCAATGACAATACAATAATTGTTTCAATTGTAGTTTCCAATAATCTCCCTCTTTGGCATTGATGGCAACACCATATGATATCACTTGAATAACACATGGATTACCAACCAATCCAAAAAAAAAATTATTTGTCCATCAGAGAAAATTTATAATATCCTTAGCTTCATTCTGATTCAGAATCTATAAATCTCACTTCTATGACCGTCAGAAGTATCTGGATCTCCCTCTATCCCGATCTTTCATTTCAGTTCAATCTCCCTTACTTTCAATGTCATGTGTTATAGTATTATTTCAATTCAATCTCCCTCTTTGACAAAAATTCCAAAGCAACAATTCAAACATACATCCAACAGATGTAGATATATCTGTTTAGCATAGTGTTTATCCCTCTTTCATCTTGCTTATGACTGATTTGTTGTCTTTGCTTCTTCTTCTTCATAGCTCTAGGATAGTCCTAAAGTGTGACAATCTTTTGCATCAATGTGTCAAATGTTCTATTTTAGCATATTTGATGCAGTGCTCCTAGCTTGGCTAGGAAACCTCAATTAGGGGAAGGACCCCTAATCAACTTCTCAGGTACTCATGAGCTTCTTTAGGTAAAGCTTTAGTGAATATGTCTTCCAATTTTTCTTTTGTATTCACATATTCCATTCAGACTTCCTTGTCTTGTACCAATTCCCTCAAATAGTGATACTTGATTGCTATGTGCTTGGTCTTAGTGTGCATCACTGGATTCTTAGAAATATTGATAGCACTTGTGTTGTCATAGAAAATAACAACAGGTTCAGTGATTTCTTCTTTCATGCCTATCAACAACTATTTTATCCATATCAAATTTGAACAGTTTACTGTAGCAGCAACATACTCAGCTTCAGTAGTAGATTGGGAAATGCAATTTTATTTCTTGCTTGTCTAGGAGACTAATCTCTGTCCAAGAAAGAAAGCTCCACCACTAGTGCTCTTTCTGTCTTCTACATTTCCTGCCCAATCAGCATCAGTATATACTCTAAGTTCAACTTTGTCATTCTTCTTGTAGTATAACCCATAGTCAGAAGTTCCTTTCAAATATCTCATGATTCTCTTCACTGCCATCATGTGTGTTTCCTTAGGATTGGCAGAGAATCTTGCCACAATCCCAACAGCTAATGCAATATCAGGTCTACTATGTACAACATACTGTAATTTTCCAATCATGGATCTGTACAAATTCTGGTTAACTTCTGCAGCATCATCATTCTTAGATAACTTTTGTCCAGTAACCATAAGAGTTCCCACTGGTCTAGCATCTTCCATTGCAAAAATTTTCAGTATTTCATTAACCTACTTAGAATGTGTAATGAAAATACCTTTCTTCATCTGATATACTTGTAAACCAACAAAGAATTTAATCTCACCAAACATACTCATCTCAAATTCAGTTTGCATTTCATGTGAAAAAATTTTACACAATGCATCTTGTCCACCAAAAATAATGTCATCAACAAAAATTTTGGCCAACAAAATACCTCTACCTTCTTCATCTTTCATATATAGATTGCTTATGTCATTTGTCTTGGAAAATCTAATCTGTATCAAATAATTATGCAACCGCTCATACCATGCTCTGGGAGCTTTTTTCAATCCATATAAAGCTTTGTTCAGTTTGCATACCATGTGTCTTCTATTTGGATCAATAAAACCTTCTAGCTATTCTATGTAAACTTCTTCTTCCAGTATACCATTTAAAAATGTAGACTTGGCATCCATTTGATATACCTTGAAATCTTTATAAGTAGCATATGCAAACAAAGTTCTTACTCCTTCCAATCTAGCTACAGGGGCAAATGTCTCCCCATAATCAATTCCTTCTTCTTGTGTGTAGCCTTTGCATACTAGTCTAGCTTTGTTCCTAGTGATTTCTCCTTTTTCATTCAACTTGTTTTGAAATACCCATTTTGTTCCTATAACATTCTTATCTGCAGGTCTCGGCACCAGAGTCTAGGTTTCATTTTTCTCAATCTGGTCAATCTCTTCATTCATTGCTTGTATCCAATCTTCATTTTCTAATGCCTCTTTAGTTGTCTTAGGTTCAAATTTGCATAGTAAGCATGTTGGATCTTTTGTCTTGCTTCTGGTCTGAATTCCAGTGTCTCTATCTCCAATTATTTGTTCAAGTTTGTGATGTCTTCTTACATATTTTGCCAAAATAGGTTTAGCATTTTTCTCTTCTATTTCATCAGGTTCCCCAACAAGATTGTTAGATTCAACTTCTGAATGCTCGACAATCTCTTCCTGATCCTCGACAGCATTATCTTGTAGCTTGGCATGTTCTTGTTCTCTCTTGGCACTATTTTCCTGACGCTCGGCATCATCTATCTATTGCTCGGCATTGCTTGCCTGAGACTCGGCATCAAGTGCAGGTCTATTACTTGCCTCTTCTATTTCCTCAATGTACACAAAAGATCTGTAATCTTCTGGTTCTCTTTTTCCATCAGCCTCATTTCTTTCTACATACTCATCAATTTTTACATTCACACTTTCCACAATTTTGTTAGTGTTAGAGTTCAAACACTTATAAGCTTTACATTTTGTGGAGTAGCCTAGGAATATGCCTTCATCACTTTTAGCATCAAACTTTCCATTCCTATTATCTTTCAATATGTAAAACTTGCTTCCAAAGATTCTAAAGTATTTAACACTCAGTGCATGCCCATACCATAATTCATAGGGTGTCAGATTTGTACCTTTCTTGATCTGTACCTGGTTAAGAGTGTAAATAGCTATACTTATAGCTTCTTTCCAGTATTTCTATGCCACATTCTTTTCAATCAATAATGTCCTTGCACAATCCAAAATAGATTTGTTCCTTCTTTCTACTACACCATTCTATGGAGGTGTCCTAGGTGCAGACATCTGTCTTTTGATTCCTCTTTCATTGCAAAATAGATTAAATTCATTTGATGTAAATTCTCCACCATGGTCAGATCTAAGACATTTCAAGTTCCTACTTGTCTCCTTCTCAACCTTAGCCAAATACCACTTGAAAATTTGAAAAGCATCAGATTTTTCTTTTAGAAACATTACATGCATCATCTTGGTATGATCATCAACAAACAAGATAAAATATCTAGCACCATAGTAACTTTGTATACCCATAGGTCTACAAAGGTCAGTATGAACCAAATCTAAAATGTGTTCAGAAGTAAAGGATTTTCTCTTGAAACTTGACTTAGTCATTTTTCCTAATTGACATTCTTTGCACATCACATTCTCAGGTTTCTTCAATCTAGGTAGGCCTCTTACTTTCTTCTTCTTACTTATCTCTACCAGATTGTCAAAGTTAACATGACATAGCCTCTTATGCCATAACCAAATGTCATCAAGTTGTGCAAACAAACATATTTCTTTAGATAGGTCAAGATAGAACAAACTACCTCTAGTCTGCTCACCACTTCCAATCACTTCACCAGTAGCATCAAATATCTTAGCTTTCTTGTGATGAAATTCCACTCGGTAACCAGTTCTATTGAGATGAGAAACACTTAACAAATTATAATTCAGTCCTTCAACCCAATAAACATTTTCACAAGAGATCTTATCAGTCAGTTTAATCAATTCTTTTCCTATAATAGGACATGGTGCATCATTACCAAATGTTACACTTTTACCTTTATAATGATGTAGGGTCTCAAACTTACTTTTTTCACTAGTCATGTGATGTGAACAACCACTATCAATAATCTATTTATCATTCTTGTTCACATAGGAAATCAATGCAGTTTTCTCATCATCAGATTCATCTTTCATTGCAACATAGACCACCTCAATTTCAAAATCATCACTATCAGTGTCAGTCTCTTCTTCAGCAATGTAACAGGATTTCTTACCTTTTTCTCTATAGTCTTTGTACCTTTGGTAGCCTTTGTTATCTCTTCTATCTTTGTGTCCTCTATTTCTTTCTTCATCTTTATCCTTCCTGTTAGGACATCTAGCAGCTATATGACTGACCTTGTTGCATGCAAAACATATAATAGGGAGTTTACCTTTGTATTTTCCTTTTCCTCTTCTCAGTCTTCTAGCCATAAGAGCTTCTAGATCTTCAAGATCTTCATCAGAAGTGTCACTGTCATCCTCACTTTCACTTTCACTTTCAATGATGCATCTTTCCTTTTCCTTTTTAGGATTTCTCAGGACTAACTATGACTTAAAAGAAGATTCAACATTTCCAATACTACCAACAGTGAAATTATCATAGTTAGACAGTTCAAAAGCAGTCAACTTGCCAATCAAACCTTCCAAAGTAAGCACATTTATAGAGTTCCATCTAGATTCTTGAATAGCTGAGATCTTAATAGCATATATAGGATGCAAGGTTCTTAACACTTTTCCAATTATGGTCTCATCATCAATAATTCCATTTGCTCATCTAATAGCATTCACAACTTCTTTTATTCTACCACAATATTGTGCAATGTTTTCATCTTCATTCATTCTCATTTCATCAAACTTACCTCTAAGACTCTCGGCTTTAGCTTTCAGTACATATAGATCACCACCATAGATGTTTGCAAGAGTGTCCCACATATCTTTAGCAGTTGCGCAATCCTTAATGTCCTCAAATTCTAGATAGCTTAGGGCAGATGCAATTTCTAGCATTGCCTGATTATGTTCTTGCGTAGCTCTCATTTCCTTGGTAGTCACAGGTGCAATAGGTGTGACATAGTCATGCTCAATGTAGTACTTTATAGAATCACCAATACTGGCCAATGTAGCTTCATCAAGCTTTTCCATGCAGGGAAGTTTTCCTTATTCAGCTTCGGTACCTCATTCTTATACATCTTGATCATTTGCTTCAAGTCCCTTTAAACTTTCTTTCTTTAAACACTAATAAGAAACACAACTCTAATACCAATTGTTAATATGATTTAGAACAATAGAGAGGGGGGGTGAATCAGTTGTTCTCAAGTCCTGATGTATAAAATAACTTCAAAAACTTTTCTTTAAATCAGATCAAGCAACCAAAATAAACTCGGTCATCACTGATTCAATAATAGAAACATATAACATAGCAGTCCACTTACCTTTCTGTATCTAACTTGTAAAATACAGAAATGTTCAAACCCAAAACATTCACACGAGTATTGACACCAGGATTTATAGTGGAAACCCAATATGGTAAAAACCACTTCGTAACATGCTACTATTATTTTCACTCTTCTAAAGTGAACTCAGTTAAAAGCCAACCTTGTCAAAGGTTACAATACACACTATCAAGTATGACCCGGTTAAAGGATTTCAATCACCCTGTTAAAAGTGAGCCTGGTCAAAGGACTTACATACATTCCATTAGAATGCAACCTTGTTCAAAGGATTTAACATATGACTGTTAGGTCAACCTCTATTAAAAGGATTTTGATGATTACAATGGTTAGAAAGTAGCAGTAGTATTGATCTGAAAACATACAACT
Organism: Chamaecyparis obtusa; assembly: GCA_027943335.1. NCBI lineage: Eukaryota > Viridiplantae > Streptophyta > Pinopsida > Cupressales > Cupressaceae > Chamaecyparis > Chamaecyparis obtusa. Next base: position 593,450 of record BSBK01005939.1, read on the forward strand.
CACTTTGCAAATATCAGATCCAATTCTGTACACAAATGTTGGTTTACTGACTTTGAAACTTTTCCATCTCCACTTCTGATCTGCTCGAAACTTTCCTTCAAGCAATCACCACACTTTTCCTTCAACCTTTTCACTTATATAGTCAATAAATATTTACTGTGCTTCCAACATCTACTTCACCCATGCCATTACATAACTAATGCTTCGGTTCCCTTAATACTTTCCTCTATTAGGTTAACTTTTCTTTTGCCACTTAATCTCCTTTGTAGATCTTAGGGTTAGGTCAAATACATTGAATCTATCTGATTCATGTTCTTTGTCTCCTCTTCTAGAATCATCTCAAATCTCATAAAGATTTACCATAAAATGTTTTACAAAGCATTAAATGCTTCCATATAATCAATAAATAAAGTCAACACGTTTTACATAATCCAAGAATTCAACAATGTTGGCTCCAAATCTGAATTCTATTGAAATATAAAATTGTTGATACTCGGTCAATACTATGATCATCCACTCGGTCTCCACATAAAACGCTCGGTCACTACTAAAATTGTTTCCTGGGCAAATACTATCTTCCTTGGCAATTTACTGATACTCAGTCGACTCTATCATAACTCAGCTTAAACATGATTTCTTCATTTTTGCTCGGTTAAGCCTACCAGTTTAGTCTTCAATCTTACTAAGATAAACAATACATTGTCTCATCATTGTGCAACATCATCAAGTACATTTTTTAGTATCAAGATAACTCAACCTTTCCTTAGGTGCTATTGTTACCAACCTTTCTTTCCCTTCTCACCATAGATATAGTACTTTCCTAAGTAGCAACAGTCTTACCAGTTAAGATTTGACATCATTGACAATACAATAATTGTTTCAATTGTAGTTTCCAACAATAACACCATGTTTTTCCTTGAGAAAACCCTGGCCAAGGGAAAACCCTAGTGGGGATGATACCCACAAATGATCCACTAATCAAAAGTATTTGATTAAAGATATTGACCCTGTTATGAGTCTATTACATCCATATAGTGTCTATGTCCTTGTTAGAGGAATTTAGGTCATGTTAGAAGCCTCAACCCTATTAGGATTTGGAATTACAAAAGATGAATGTATGCAAGATGAGCTCACTGCCCAAACATCCAATATACAATGATAATCTTTTATACAAAAGGTAGAATACAAAAACCTTTTACTGCAACTAAATATCTTCATTATTATGATTTAGCTTTGTAGGCTCTTCACAAAAACTTGCATTCAAATTGCACTAATCTGATCATATATCATATTTCTCATAACATATCAATCTACATCAATACAATACTTACTCACAACTTCGCATTACAAGTTTCTTTCTTTTATACAAGCTATTACAAAAATAACCTTTCTATCGGCCTTCAATTCATTTACACACTTCCCAAAATATAATATTACTTCTTGTTGCCTTAGGGTTAACATCTAGGATTTCATCCCTAATTATTCAAGTCATTATTTTGATAAACAAAATAATCCCTTAACTCAATATACTCAATTACTGATCACCTCTCTGCTCCGGTTGGCTGAACACTATCTCTGTAAAACATTGATATCTCTATCCATACATGTCGTACAATCTTCAGCTCTTAGATGTAGCTTCAATATACCTTTTATAATTTGTGTTCAAGTATGCATGCACTGAAAGTACTTTTGTGAACTTCACTTATCAAAACAGTCTTTGTGTAGATAGATAAACATTGTTATACTTAGACAATTTTCATAGGTTCTCATCCAAAACTTCCTCTTTAGATCATGTTGTCTTAATACTGAATATATGTTTCCATAATGACAACATTATGATATCCTACTCAGCCAAATTTCCAACATCATGTTTTACAAATTGCACAACATGATTTACCAACCTAGTCAGCCAAGAACAAGAATAATAACAAAAATATTATTATTGACTGAAAATCACAGTGATTTGATCCTTTTAATCCATGTATATCATGAAATCATCAATAACATGCTTCAAGAACATCCTATAGCATCATGATAAACACTCATCTACAAATATTCATCACAACCATTGGATTTTCCAATCCTTTTTCACTTGTTCTTCAAGAACACTATCACAAATCTCTAAGACAAGAAAAATATACCATGCAAACCTTTGATTTAATAACCCTTTTGACATGAGGACACCTTAGTATGTCCCAAACACACTCGTAAGTACGCTCCAAAAGATTCCAACTTGATTAAGCACACCAAACCTCTTTTTGTCTTCTTGTCAACACTATTTGACATACTGTTTGCCAGTCACCAATTTTGACTTTGAATCATACTCAAATATTTATGATATCCTTTGAAACTTGGACTAAACTAAGTATTCAACTTTATTAAAAATATAACATGTGTGTGACTTGATATCTTTAATACCCAAACCTCACTGAACCTTTGAAAATCTTGTTCCATTGGCTAACCTACACCAGCTTAGTTAGCATCCAACAAATGGCTCTTCTAATCAATTCCTCTAAGTTCTCTGACATGTTGAAATCCTTCTAATTCCTTTAATATGTTGACATCAATTAAAACACATCAAACATGCCAATGTGCCAACACTCTCCCCCTTTGGAATTGATGGAAATATATGATGGGAAAAACATAATAATGCAATATAAAACTAATAGTCTCCCCTTTGAGAACAATCATCCATGATATATTTCAAGGTATCTCTAACTCATCTTCCACACTAATCGTCCCCCCTTGGAAGAAAGATTCCTTTGGTTCCAATCTTATTACATACTCTTCTCTCCAATAATTTCTCCCCTAGGATGTATGCAATTCTTCTTCTCATTTCTTATGTGAAATTATATAAACTTGCTTATCTCTTCTAATATGCTCTTTTTATCCATCTGATCTTCTTTGATTTCTCCTCTGATTTGCTTCTATTTTTTTATATTCTCTTGTAATGTTTTTCACATCTTCTTCTTTCCCCCTTTGACATCATGAAAAAGGTGTATCATATTTTCTTATGAATCTTTCTTTGTCATATTAATTTTTTCTTCCCTTTCCTTCTTTTCTCTTGTCAATATCATTTTCCTTTCTCTCTCATGCATATTTGAGTCATCCATCTAATGATCAAACATTAAGTACTAAACTCACATATCTTTACGATATCTTGTATCTCTTCTACAACCAATCATCTTTAGGTCAAACTACCTTACCTTACTATTCTTACTACCCCCCCTGAGTAATAGCCTCCTTACTCAATCCATCTTGAATGATGTTTCCATAAAATATTTTGGATTGATGCATCCCTCTACATCTTAGTTTGGCTTGGGAAGAGAAATTCCTTTTGAATTGCCTTCAAATCTTACTGAAGTAGATCCCATGTATGAGTTATCTTTTTTATTCTTTATTCTTATCCTCTTCTTATGCTTCTACTCATTTTCCTCCTTGTCTTTTTCTTTCCTCTTTACATTCTTTTGATCATGTTTGTCTACCTTTTCATCTTTTTGTATGATCCAGTCAACTTCTTGCATATCCTTGTTCATTTCCTCTAGATCAAACTCAACATCTTGTATGCCTATGTGGTGTTCAACAACTTTCTTTGATACATTTCATCTGAGACATATGACAATCTTCTCCTTTATATTTCCATTCCTCATCATAGTATAGTGACATCTACCTATTTTATTTTTGATAGTATCACTTATCCTTCTCACACCTTTAAATATATTAGGGACATGATTTTTTCTCTTACCTCTAGGAAGGTGATTCTTCCTCTTGCAATCTAAGGCTCTATGTCCATACTTTGCACAATCAAAACAACTACAACTGAATCTTTGAGTTTGAGGACTTCTTACCACATTTTTCTTTCTCTTATTCCTCTTTTTGTCCTTGCACTTCTTATGAATTTTCTTCTGATTGTTTTCCCTTTCCTTCTTCTTGCCTATATTTTTCTTCTTGGCATGATTCTTCTATCTTTTTTCTTAGTTCTTCTTGGTCTTCTCCTTCTTTTCTAATTTGATTTTATCTTAGCTAGATTTTGAGCATTCTTGTCTCTCTAATATAATACATTATTATCTATTGACCTTCTCTAAATTAGAAATGCTTCAATATTAGTTGAATTGATCCCTATCTTATCCTTTCATTAATGTGAAACTCTAAGCTCTTCTTCCATATCTCTAACCCACTGATCATCTATGTAGTATTTGTACACTTCTTTGACCCTAGTTTTAGAGATTAAGAAAATTTGATCTTCAACAATTTTTTGACACTATTGTTTGAAGCTTCTCTCAACTAACTGTTGACATTCATTCTCCTTAGGTTTCATGTTATTACATTCCTTCTAATGTTTAACATTGAGGTTGACACAACTTGTAGATCCCTTTTCATTTACTACTATATCTATATGTACTATCACTTCCTTTTTAATTACTAACTCTTGTGGACTAATTTTGATTTGATTCTTATGAAATTTGTATTCCAAAAAGTACATTTACACTTTGTTCATCCAATTTTCCTTTGTAAGAAATAGACTCATTTTCCCTATACTAGACAAGTAAGTGACTTACTTTAGAATGATTTAAATCTTCATACCTTGATATAATTGGCTTCACTTGTGATTGTAGCATTGTTCCTTCTTCTTTTCCTACATTAGGGTCATCTTCAATTTTTTTTAGAGTGGTTGCATCTGATTCAGCTTTTTTTGGTGCAATACATTCTTGATGTTGATTCCTTGACAACCTTTGTGTGATTTGGTCTGACTTTTTTCACTTTGATTAATATGATAATTTATTCCTTCTTTATTCAGATGGAAGATATTCTTCTTTCTCTTTGATCCTAATCCAATCTCACTTCTAGAACTATTCATAATTATGCATCCCTCATAATTGAAGAAGAGAGTGTATCCCTTCACAACTAGTTGATCAACATTGATAATATTGTGTGTTAGACCAATAACATGTAGCACATCATTTATTGTATTCATTCGATCTAGAGAGATAGTACCTCTTCCCTTGTTTCTTCCTCTAGTGTTGTCACCCCATCTGACAATTTCATCATCATATTCTTTATATTTCACAAATTTATTTATGTTGCAAGTCATATGATGTGAACATCTACTATATATCAGCAAATCATTTTTTCTATCCAATTGTATAGTTGGAGATTTATCTTCTTTGATAGCACAATTTATAGAGTTCTCAAGAATAATCTCATCAACATTACCACATACAAAAACATTACTAACAAAAGTATCACAAGTCATGATTTTCTTATTGTCACAACCATCATGAACATTAGTTATAATATATTTTTTAGAATTCATATCAAAAGTATTGACCATATAATTCTTACATCTTGAGTTACCACCCCTCTTGTCAGTACCTCTTTCATACTTTTCTTATTCTACAGATTTTTTCATGTTACTGGTTATGTGATGTGAGAAGCCACTATCAATGATCCATTTGTCTCCCTTGACACTTTGAGAAGTTATTATTTTTCCTTCATCTTGTGTTCCTGATATTCCTTCTTTAATCATGCTTCTAACATGAACATTAGGCATGAGATCTTCAACAACATTTATAGAAGAAATGCAAGACATAATATTTGAAGAATTAGGCTCATCTTCTTGGATTGCAAAAAATAAAAGTTCATCTTCACTTTTAACATTATCATATTCAACATCAGTTATTCCATCATCAATAGAATAATAAAAATTTCTCTCATATTTTTTCTTATCATACTAGTACTTAGGAAATCTCTGCAGACATCTAGAGGCATAATGTCCTATCTTCTTACAACAAAATCATTTAAAGAGAAGTTTTCTTGTGTATTTACTAGATCCTTTTGATAGCCTTCTTGACACCATTTATTCCAATTCTTGAAGCTCTCTTTCTTCTTCTTAAATCTCCCCTAAATCCTTTTCATATTTTGATACTCTTCTTATAGAGCCTTCACCTTGATATAATCTATGCATATCTCTTCTTGATACTATAGCCTTGAAATTTTATTCAACCTTGGGTAAAGAATCACCAAATTAACTCATTTCAAAAGAAGATCTAACTTATCAACCAAAGTGTCTCTTGTCACAATAGCAACAATTCTAATTTCCTCAATAGGAAAAACTTTCTTTTGTAAGATGGGGGAAGATATATCAACACTTTTGAGACAATATCTCCTTCATCCAATGCACCATCAACACATCTAATGCTACAAACAAATTAATTTATCTTTAGCATATAAGAGTTGATGTTCTCATCCTTTGACATTATCAAGGATCCATACCTTCCTTTTATGATTTATAACTTGGCTTTCTTGACACATTCATCACCCTCATGTAGGATTTATAGCTTTGTCTAAATTTCATGTGTTCTTTCTAGATCCATCACATTTTTATATTCTATATCTAATAGGGCACTTAGCAGTGCTTCCTTCTCTCTAATATTGTACTCAAATTGATTCTTCCCATTTTCTGTATTCATAGATACATCTGCAGGAGGCATGTAGGATTTCTTTGGGATGGTCCAGTAATCTTCTCCAATGAACTTTAAGTGAGTGATCATCCATCCTTTCTATATGAGGTAGTTTGTAACTTAAAACCTAGGACTATCCTTCATGTAAGATGACATATTAGATCTCCTTCAAGTTGTTAGGATCCCTTCAAAGGACCAATGATATAATACCAATTGATGCTAATATGTCATTGAACAAATAAGAGGGCAAGGTGAATTATTTATTACCAGATCCTCAAAGTTCAAACCCTTAAACCACAAAAAACTTAACGTGTGTACCCTTAAATCTGATTTGATTAAATAAAATATAGAACATGCATGCATATGAAAATTAGAATCACATCCACACAACTTGATACAAGATTTTTATCATAGAAGCCTTTTTAAGGGAAAAACCATGATGGAGATGATTACCCACAATAATTATATACCTTCTTAGAAGTATAATAGAATTAAAATATGTTGGGAATTCACTTGCATTTAGCCTCAATGCCTAGATTTCACTTATAAAATAAAAATCCTCACGCTCCAACCCTGAGGAAGGCTCATTTCCTTACAAACTAATCACTAGAATGATCAAATATTTTTTGAATAGTAATAGTCACATCTACCTCATGTCTAATACAACTCCAATGTGTGTATGTTCCTTTTGGCATCTGGAACTGATATTTGATCACTGTACTTCTATGAGATTTATGAGATTTATTTGAGACTTATGATCTTAGGGTAGGTTATCTAGGTGTTAGATGGAAGTAGATTTCTTTGGAGGTGTCATATCCCATAAGTGGCTACTTGGGTATCCTCTGCAAGTTAATTAGTGATAACATAATACATTAAACAAGGTTTTAAAATGAATTAATAAGATAATTTGTTCCTTGCCCATGTATTCAGTACTAGTATAGGCTAAGGATGGGAGTGGGACAAGATGCCTATTTATCTAGTAGTGATGTTGAGGTATGGCAAGATTGGTTATCCTTGTCTTTATGAGAGGATTTGTGAGTCTTCATATGTTCCAACTTGGGAGACAGTCCAGTGAGATCATCCTAAGGGGTTGGCATATGTGATGACACTTCCCTTATTTCATATTAGGTCTCCTACATGGGTAGGTTGCCTATGGGATTAGTATGTTTACCTTCGCATTTTGATTTGTACCTCTTGAGATAGAGAGCTTTCAGGATCCCTTGCTTATTTCTACCTTATAATTGGTTTTGGTATTGTTATCTGAGTGCGGTCTATTGTTATCTTCTCAGTGTGGTTGGAGTGGACCTTTGGTTGCATGAGGTCAAATGGTAGTGATTCTCTTACAATTTGAGATTTTGATGTCCTTGTGCCAATGTTGGATGATCCTTGTAGTAGTTTTACCTTCTTCTTTCATTTTGGAGATGTTATCTTATCTTTCATTTGTTGTACGTACTTTTTTCTTGGTCATTATTACATATCCTATGACTTGTGTAGTGGATGTGGGGTTAGTGTGTATACCTTATTATATGAGTTGTATTTATGTTTGCATTTATTTCATCATGTATTAATTATTATTCAAATATGTGAGATTTAGTACTTGTAGTTATTCTTAGTAATTATTTAACACTTGAGTAATTATACATCATGGAACCCTTGGGATTTGTAATCCATAAATGAATTACATTTATGAGTGTGTACTGGCTTATGTTATATTGCTTCCTCTTTATTATTTATTATTGTTTGTAAACTCTTAAGAAAATAATTATTATGTAAACTTAGTAGTATGTTTTAGGTTAATTTCTTCTAGGTTCCCTAGTGGAGCATTACAAACTGAAAAATCTCCTAGTAGATTTTGAACTACCAAGATGGGTGCACTATTCAATCACTCTTTCAATATTTGGACGATTTCCTCACATTGTTATAACCAAATAAATTCCTTCCCCTTCCTTTGAAGATGAGTAATAGAATGAGATAACCTTGAAAAATCCTTCATAAATCAGTGGTTGTAACTCACCAATCCCATGAATTTGTGAGATTGTAATATATTAGTGGGTGCTAGACACTCCATAATTTCTTAAATCTTCAAGGGATCAACAAAAATAGCCTCCTTATAAATCACATGACCCATGTATTTTACTTTTTTTTTAAATAAATCATAATTTTTTAAGTTGGCATAAAGTTTATTTTCATAAGACATTACAACACCTTGCACATGTGCTCCTCATGCTCCTCCATTATCCTTGAATAAATAAAAATATCATATAGGAAGACAAGGATGAAACAATCCAAATAAGTGCAAAATATTTCACTCATCAAACTCATGAATATTGATGGAGAAATTTTCAAGTTGAATGGTGCCATTGTAAATTCATAGTCTCTATAGTAGGTACAGAAAGATATGTAATGAATATATATCTACTGGATATGCAACTAGTGATATCTATACTTGAGTTATATTTTTTAGAATACCATATCTCCCTTAATTTGATCAAATATATCATCGATCCTTGATAATGGATACTTATTTTTTATCGTTACCTTATTCAGCTGACAATAATCTATACAAAAGTGCAGATTTTCTTCTTTCTTCTTTTCAAATAGAACATGTTCTCCCCAAGAATAAATGCTAGAACAAATAAATCTCTTTTCTAAAAACACTTCCAATTGAAGTCAAATATCACTCAACTCCTAAGTGGTCATCCAATAAGGAGATCTATAAATTGGTTCCTCTTTTGGAATAATCTCAATTTAGAAAATCTTGGTGGCATACCTAGAACCTTACTAGCAAAAAAATTTGTAAAATCCTAAAGGATAGGATGAGTAAAATATGTATCATGACTTTCACCCTCATCCAAATCATTCACTTCCACTATAAATAGATGACATCCCTATTGTACACATTTTTTTATTTGCATTACAAAAATCATACGAAGAGAAATGGGACACTTAATACCCATAATCTCCACATTCCTACCCACCTCATTCTCACATTGGATATTCTTTCACTAGAAAACAATGATAGCTCCATCAGAATCCAACTAGTCCATCCCTAAGAGAACTCTATAAGATCCTAAAGGGAAAATGTGAAGGTCCACTGTAGTTTTGAAAATCCCTATACCCAACTCACAACCATGGACAATAGATTTTTTAGCCACCCTATAATTGAAGGATAACTCAACCTATCACCTAACATCTTTCTTTTCCACCAGTTTCCCACACTTATCTATTATAGAAGGGGAAATAAAAGAAATTTTTTCTTCAAAATTAAATAAAATATAAATAGGAATACCTCCTAGTGCACGTGTAGTCTCAATAATTGTGCCTTAATATTTAGCCTAGTGGTGAAAAACTACTACAAAGAATATTTTGGATCTACCAATGTCACTAATTATAGGCTCTGAAGTTTCTTGTATCTGACTAGAAACATATGATGATTGCTAAGGACAATCGACTATAATGTGAGCATGTTGAACAAAAGAAAAAAACATCCTCTTCTGAAAATTCTCACTATCAAAGGTCAACTAAATTACTAGAAGTTTCCTCTACTAAAATTCTATTGTGAACTTTGAGTAGGCTGACTTATCAATTTTTTCTTATTGCACTTCTAATTGTAGAAATTCCCATACTGAGAACTGACACTATGACCATGATGAAATAGTTTCTTCTTCTGTTAATTCTAACCAACCTTGGATGATGTATGTGTTAGGATTGAATGCTGAATATATCCTATGGGGGATTATTCATAACCATTTTTTTGTAATTGTTGTTGCATTCAAGACTGTGATTGTCATTGATGTCAACACAATGATCTACTGGAGATTAGCAAAGAAGCACACATTGTATTTATTAGCCCACATGGGATATTGAAGATCAAGCTATGCAGAGTTGAGGAATTAATTTATGTTGTGTCATGTGTTCATGGTCAAGAGCACATTTGGAAATTCAACTATTCATGACAGTTATGTGTAATTCAATGGAAGCAGCATTCAGGCAGTGTTCCTAAGAAGTGGTTTGTGGAAACTGGATGATATCTCCTAATTAGGATAGAATCTAGGCATGCGAGGTTATAAAAATGATGAAGATATGATGATAGTGATGTGGATGTGACAAAAAGGTCAGAGGTTGCATGAGTGAATAATTGTCTTGTTTGGAAGTTGACAGTTTTATATAATTATAAAATATTGTGCAACGTGTGAAAGTTGTATTTTGTAATTGGTTAAGCCTTGTTGGATGACTCATTTGTAATTATTTGAGTGTGGTATAAAGGAAGGATTATTTTATTTATTGTGAGAAGGATATGAGATATTGTATGAAAGTGAATTTTAGAATTGAGCAATATTTATTATAAGAAGATTTGTGAAGTACATAGATCTAGTATTGAGATCTGATGAAGTAGCTGGTGTAGTTTGGCACAGTCAGAGGAGAAGTGATAAGTTTTTGAGATCATTAATATTTTGGTATTATTCTATTGAGTAATACAAAGATCAATTGGACAATGTGTTCAATGATCTTTCCCTTGAAGTTGTTTGGGCAGTGGGTCCTTCTATCTTCCATAAACTCCTCACAGGATTAGAATCTTTTAACAGGGATTCAAAGTCTCCTAACAGGGACTCATATGTACTGAATGTATTTCATAAGGATCTTAATAAATTCCATCCTCTCACAAGGAATTTTCATATTAGTGCATCTTTTGTAGGCATTATTCCCACCAGGGTTTACTCCTTGATCAAGAGGTTCCCTAGTCAACATATCTTATGTTATTGTGTTACTATGTATGTTTATCTTTATATGGTTGTTGCTTACATTTCTCACATGGTTAAAATCTATCAATGGTGATAAAAGTTGTATTTATCTTATAACTAATTCACCCCCCCCCCTCTTAGTTATCTTGGTGGAATTTACTTTCTAACAATTGGTATCAGAGCACTAGGTCCTTGAAGGAAAATTTTAAAAAATTAAGGAGATCCATAGTGAATCATTTTAGGAAAGAAAGCCCTAAGTTTGATGGAGTGAACTTTGACAGTTGGAAAGAAAAGATGAAGACACATCTTCTATGTTTAGGACCAAGATACTAGTTGATCACAAAGAATGAAAAGACTGTCATTGAAGAAGACAAAATTGAAGAATGTACTAATGAGGAGAGACATATTTTAATGTATAACATACTTGTTAGAGAAGCACTTTTGTCAGCCCTTCCAAAAAATGAGTATAGTCAAGTAAAATATCTAAGAACATCTCATGAAATTTGGTTAGCTTTACAATCTAATTTTGAAGGTGATGAACATGCAAATAGAGTTGGATTACATAATTGGATATGTGCATTTGAAGATATAAGAATGATGGAAGATGAATCTGTTAGAATTTATATTGGTAGAATGTCAGAAATGGTTGCAAGTATCAAATCTTGTGAAGGAAACAAGATAGAGAATGAAGTGATATGGAAAATTCTAAAGACATTAACTCTTGTATTTAAGCATACAACATAGATGATTGAGCAAGTTATACCTTGTACTGAGAACTTCACCAGAGAAACCCTTCTTTGAAGACTAGAAGCAGCAAAGATAAGCTTGAGACATTTAGGAGATCTACCTAGAATGGAGACAACATTCAGCGCACTTAGTGTTTGTCCTACCTTGTCAAGAAGCATTAGTGTAAGTGGGGATTATTCTAGTGGTAGAAGATCTAAGAATGAAGAAGACATGAAGATTGAGGAAGGAATTTCCTTATGAAAAGAGAACCAGAAGGTAAGAAATTTTTTAAATGTTGGACTTGTCAAGAATATGGTCATTTTGCATCTAAATGTCCTAAGAGAATAAATAAGTATAGAAAGATCTTTAAACCTAGAAGATCTAAAGAATGTTATTATGCTAATGATGAATAATTTAAGGCTAGTATGGAGAAATCCCTAAGTGAAAGTAATAATGAGAATGATGATATAGGATTTGTAGCAATAAAAGAAGAAAACTCTGAAACTAAAGTTAGAGAAGAAAATGCTTTAGTTTCTCAAGTAGAAAAGAGATCTGATTGGATTATAGATAGTGGTTGTTCACATCATATGACTAGAGACATGAAGAAGTTTATAAAGTTTAACAATTATGATGGAGGAATTGTTAGAGTTGGAAACAATGCACCTTGTTTGATAAAAGGAATAGGATCTATTTCTCTTGATGGAAAGACTAACATTGATGATGTTTATTTTGTGGATGGATTGAAACATAATATTTTGAGTATTGGATAGTTAGTTGATAAGGGATATCAAGTTTGGTTTACTCAGAAAACTTGTGTAATCAAGGATAGGGATGGTAATTTGACTGGAACTGGATCAAGAACCAAAGGTAATGTATTTTAGTTGAATCATGTTGAGACGACATGCTTGATTACTAAGATTGATGACAGTTGGTTATGGCACAGAAGATTTTTTCATATAAATTTTGATAACATTGTGAAAGTGAGTACTACGCTTGCAGTGAGAGATTTTCCTAAAACTATGAAACCTAAAACATGATTTGCAAGGAATGTATTATGGCTAAATAGAAGAGAAGCTCATTTCCTAGCAAGAAGTTTACATCAGCATAGAAGTTGGAAATTGTTCATACAGATTTTAGTGGTCCCACAAGGACTAGAGGATTCTATTGTGAAAGGTATTTTATGATTCTTGTTGATGTTTTTACAAGAATGATGTGGATTGCATTTCTTAAGGAAAAATCTGAGGCATTTGATAAGTTTAGAGTAGTTAAGAACAAAATTGAGAATGAATCTGGAATGAAGATTAAATGTTTAAGATCAAATAGAGGTGGAGAATTTACTTCAAAAGAATTTAACACTTTTTGTGAAGTGAATGGCATTAAGAGACAGTTTTTAGTCCCTACAACACCTAAAGAAAATGGTACTACAGAAAGAAGAAACAGGTCAATGACTGAAGCAACAAGAGCTATGCTATTTGAAAATGACTTGGCGAAGATATTTTGGAGAGAAGAAGTGAATACAATAGTATATACAGTTAATAGAGTACAAATCAGAGATGATCCTAAAGAATCACACTATGTAGCAGTAAAAAGGATACTGAGGTACTTGAAAGGCACAATTGAATATGGATTGTGGTATGAAAAATTTAATTTTTTTACCCTATGTGCATATACAGATGTAGATTGGGGAGGTAGTTTTGATGACAAAAAGAGTACAAGTGGTGGAGAATTTTTCCTTGGAGGAAGATTGGTTTCTTGGCTAAGAAAGAAACAAAATTGTATTTCATAAAGCACATTAGAAGGAGAATATGTAGTAGTAGCAAACAATTGTAACTAGATAATATGGATGAAACAAATGTTGAAGGATATTGGAATAAAATTTGATGAGCCTGTTGCTATACACTATGATAACACCAGTACAGTAAGTATGTCTAAGAATCTTGTACTACATTCTAACATAAAGCATATAGAAATAAAGTATCATGTAGTAAGAGAGAAAGTTGCAAAGAAAGAAGTCAGACTTGAGTATATAAGTACAAAAGAGAAGATTGCAGATATATTTACAAATCCCTTACTGAAAGATACATTTGAGTATCTGAGAGGTATGCTTGGGGTTATGCCCCAGCCTACTTTTGAGAAGTGATGCAGATTATTGCATCAGTCCAGTGGTACATGAGCTCTATCTTTTTCTGGACTGGATGTTGGTACTTCCTCTATGGGGGAGTATGTGTTTTTGAGTTGAGTCATGAGGACTCTAGTGAATGTATTTTCTAAAAACTTTCTTTTGACATTGAAGTTGTTGTTGACATAGTGATGTATTATTTCTCATTGAAGTCAATGGGGGAGAAGAATGCATCTATAAAATGGAATTTAAAGAGAATTTGTAAAATGGAATTTAAAGAGAATTTGGGGGAGAGAGATACAAGAAATATAAAATGGAAAACTATTGAATAGGAAAATGAAGCAAGATTTGATTGATGAAGAAGACTTGAAAACATTTCAAAGCAGTAGTGTTGCAGTGTTGGTATTCATAGAACTTGGATGATTTTTCATCTATGTTGCCATCAATGCCAATGGCGGATATTGTTAGGAATGAATGCTAAATATATCCTATCAGGGAGTATTCATAGCCATTCTATAGCATTTTTTGCATTCATGACTGTGATTTTCATTGATGTCAACACAGTGATCTACTGGAGATTAGTAGAGAAGCAGACAATGTTTTTATTAGTGCACATGGGATATTGAAGATCAAGATATGTGGAGTTGAGGAATTTCTTTATGTTGTGTCTTGTGTTTTTGGTCAAGAGCGTATTTGGAAATTCAACTATTCATGATAGTTATGTGTAATTCAGTGGAAGCAGCATTTAAGCAATGTTCATGAGAAATGGTTTGTGGAAAATGGATGATATCTCCTAATCGGGATAGAATCTAGGCATGCGAGGTTGTACAGATGATGAAGTTATGATGATAGTGATGTGGGTGTGATAGCAAGTTTAGAGGTTGCACAAGTGAATAATTATCTTGTTTGGAAGCCAACAGTTTTATGTAATTAAAAAATATTGTGTAATGTGTGGAAGTTATATTTTGTAATTGGTTAAGCCTTGTTGGATGACTCATTTGCAATTATTTGAGGGTGGTATAAAGGAAGGATAATTTTATTTATTTTGAGAAGGATATGAGAGATTGTATGAAAGTGAATTGTGGAATTGAGCAATATTTGTTGTAAGAGGATTTGGGAAGTACAAAGATCTAGTATTGAGATCTAATGAAGTAGCTGGTGTGGTTTGGCACAATCAGAGGAGAAGTGATAATTTTTTGAGATTAGTAATCTTTTGGTATTATTCTATTGATTAATATAGAGATTAGTTACATAGTGTTTTCAGTGATCTTTCCCTTGAAGTTGTTTGGGCAGTGGGTCCTTCTGTCTTCCATAAACTCCTAACAGGGTTAGAATCTTTTAATAGGGATTCAAAATCTCCTAATAGGGACTCATATGTACTGAATGTATTTCATAAGGCTCTTAATAGAGTCCATCCTTTCACAAGGAATTTTCATATTAGTGCATCTTGTGTGAGTGTCATTCCCACCGGGGTTTACTCTTTGATCAAGAGGTTCCCTAGTCAACATATCTTGTGTTATTGTGTTACTACGTATGTTTATCTTTATATGGTTTTTTCTTACATTGCTCACATGATTAAAATCTATCAATGGTGATAAAAGTTGTATTTATCTAATAACTAATTCACCCCCCCGCCCCCCTCTCAATTATCTTGGTGGACTTTACTTTCTAACAATATGATAATTCTTGGAGCACCCATATCCCTAAGACTTCCTTCCCCTAAATTCTAAACCTAAAAATGGGGAACTACTAGTTTGAACACTTTCTCAATGACTAAGTGTCATGGGAAAATTATGCTCAAGCAATGTATCCTTATGAAGTATGGCCTTAATAGTTCTGTGTTCAAAAAATCAAACTCCTCTAGTAATACAAGCATTTAGACCTCTAACAAAATGTTAAACCATGGCCTCATCATCTCTAAAACTAGCATACTTCTTAAGGTCAAAGAAATGATTCTCCTACACCTTAACACACATAGCTAAATATCATAGATTATGAAACTCATATACACCTTTGTCTTGATTTATCTAATATAAAATGAGCCCAAAAAATATCAAGAAACAAATCCCAAGAAATTTTAGATATGCTCAAATGAAGCTTGCGCTCCTCCAAATGCCACCAAGGGGATGCAAACCCTCTAAGATATATAATAGAACATCTATCCTTGGTATTTATACTATAGGGATACATCACAAAACATTAGTCCAAGTCAATTATCCAAGTCTTCCTTAGCCCACTTTACTAGATCCATCAAATGTAGGAGGTCTGGACCTAAGAATATCCCTCATATGACATGCCAAAATTGTATCCTCATCAGCTATTATTTTCCTCATCATAGGACTCTAAGACCTCTCTCTCTCTCCTCATTTTGAGAATGGTAAGATTCTTCCTATTCAATCCTACATTTCTCAACCCATAAACAATTTAGAATTTCTTCTAAAAGTTGGCAAGTAGGAGGATCCTCGAACTAAGCATTTTGATCATCTCTACTCTCCACACTTTGTTCCTCATGTTATTTTTCCACTTGAGAATCCTCATGAGAAGATATCAAAGGGAAAATATGATCTATACCTCATTCCCTACCCTTTCCTCATCCTCTACCTTGGCATGCATTACAATTCATAGGAGGAAACTTTACCATGACCACAAAACATCAGAGGACAAGATTCTAAAGATTGATTATACATTTTGATAAGTTCAAGATACTATCATTAGAAAAAAATACGACATGAAAACCAAGAAGGGATAAGTATAAAAGAATATATTTCAAGAACATCTATCAAAACACTTAATGTGCATACAATTCCCAAGGTTGATAGTGTATAAACATGGGCTTTGATACTAGATGCAATACCCTACCAAGGAACCTTTGAGGATGACATCTTAAGTAAAAAAATAATGTGGAAATGAATTTTTTTTTAATTATATATACATGGAATCTACAATTATGATTTTATAACAACTATGATTATAGAATTAACATAATTTTAACAGTTACATTACTAATATCATAAAGTGAAATCAACTTCTATTCTAACATATGTCCTATACAGTTCCCTAACATTGCTACTTAAGAAACCTAACTACAAAATCACCTAAATAGCTATCTATCATTGTAATGATTTTATATTCCATTAAGTATGAATGTTAACATAATCTGTAGATTCTTTTTAAAGAACCTATATCAAATATTCCTAATTCTTTTCCAAGATAACAACCACAAGATTTAGACTCAAAGGAATGATAATTGTAATCACCCAAAATTGGATAGAATCATAACCAATTGACCCAAATATTAAATAATTGATCAAAACCCTAATCAAGGAAATGAAATAAATTCAATCCTAAGCCAGACTATGTAATTGAATTTAATTTCATAGTTGATCAATCATTAATCATTAACCAAGGAGAAACCATTAATTAATTATCCTAGCTTATTAATTAAATAACAGGTCAAAAAGAACATGGCTAGTGATACTAATTACATGGATTTTGTTAAATGTCCTATATTCCATTCCATATAACCAAATCTCAAAAGGAAAAACTACTTGGCACCAACCAATGAGATTGAAGCACAAGAAGCACTCAAGGTCTTTTCAATCTCAACCATCCAATTAAAATTGGAGAATCTTGGCCCTTCAAATAGAATCAAGTCATTTACCTCTATGGGAAATGCATATAAATAACCTAAATCAAGCCATTTTCATAAGCTAGATCATTTTCATACCTAGGCCATGCTAATTTTGGTTTTGAGAGCGCATTTTGAGAGATTTTCATAGTTTGTAGCTTGAATTCATCTAGATCATCCCTCGTAGCTTAATTTCAATTATTTAGATTAGAATTATATTCATCTAAATTAGTTTCATAGTTAAATTCATCACTAATTGTATCAATTAGGATTATTTAGATCAATCTAGCTTCATTATGATCTCAATCTACATCCAAATTACATAATTTAGGTGCATATTCATAAGGAAATCTTCCATTTCATGATTTTCTATTCAAAGTAGATTAAAATAAATTCCAAGAGAAATTAATAATATGATTTAATATTCATGATTAGGGAGCCATAAGATGAATTTGATGTTTTATTTGAATGAATTTTATTTTATTTTGAGTAATAACACATTTATCTAATGTTTTATAGAATCTTGTGTCAATTCTAGATAGGTAAACAAATACACAACATGTTTTGTAGGTTTATAGCATATCATAAAATTGTATTGGGGATCTTGGATCATTTCTAACCCCATCCTGGATTGTATTAAGGAATAATCCTATCCCAATAGGTCTTGAGTCATATACACTATTATTAGTCATTTCATATACAATCCTTAATCATTTCTGGTTATTGATCATATAGGGTGTCATTTTAGTCATATTTGGGGTTTGCAGATAATCATATCCAGTTCACAAAAAGATGTATCAGTAGAAGTGAGTTAGTTTTAATTTTTTTTTTATTTGATGACTAATGTTGACAAACTTGATGTTTTCTTTCCTTTTCTAATGATTTAAATAGCCTAACAAGTTTGTTCAGGATGATTTTCAAAGATGATAAGCTAGAACTATTCATGAATTTGTCTTACAGGTTTCCTAAGGAGTACAACTAAACATCATGTTGTACATTAATTTTATTTCCATTTTCTAGGAACTCAGCTTAACTAGTCAGTACTAGATTGACCTATCAATGTGTTAGGAGATTATGCTCTCAATTTTTAAGTGAATTGATTTTTCATGGCTTGGGAACTCCATATGACTATCTAATTTTACTTAAAAAACATAGACTACATAGACGAATGAATGTGTGCTTGATTTTCTTGGGATCTTAAGTGTAGTAGGAGAGTATACTCTCACCTCTTTGAGGTGATCATAAATATAGACCCATAGTTAAGGTTTTATTTCACCTTAGAGATCACATTATACTGTGAAAAAGTACACACCCAACAAGAACAACTCAAAGTGGACATAGGTCAAAGCCAGTCCATCCCATCCACTATAAATAGATGCTACCACTAGCAAAAACCATGGTAGATAGGTTTTTTTGAGTTTTCTCTTCTAGAAGAGGCCTTGATGGTCCGATTGGGAACCCTATCTAAATCCTTAACCTAGTAGCCACCTTTCATCCTTGGTGCTTTTTCTATAGTGTATAGGGGTTGTGTCACCCCTAGAATATTTTACACTCACCATTTTTGTACCCCTAGTAGTGAGGTGGAAGGTTATTTGATGTCATTGCCTTGAACTCAAGCAAGACCAAAAAGACATCCCCTACCCACACACTCCTTGAAGGATCAATCATGTGTCCCAATTTCTCAGAAGCTCCACTTGAGATTACCCATTAGATTGAAGGGGACAATATGCACTAGATCCAATTATACTTAGCGTGGGCCTATGGAATTAGCATTGTAGCCACTTCGAGGATAGATTATTTTCTGTGTTTTTCATGTGCTTAACCAGTGAAAACATTTTGAACATACACTATATGTTTAGGGATTTTAGATACAAGAGAAATGTTTTATCTATCTTCTATGTGTTCTTTTTATCACTAAAACTTGCATGATTCATCCAAAAAAACCCTAGAAAATATTAAATTTACCCTTAAAAGCAATGGAAGAACACTTGACCAATCAAAAAAAAAATCTGGTAAACCTTGGATCATACCTAGTTTGCCTTAAATCATTTCCTATCATTTCCTTGGATCGTATCTAGGAAGAATAATTTCAAACCTTGTCTTGAGACGTATCGGGGGTCTTTTCTCGTAACCCACAGCACCTTGGATCATTCCTAATTTAGGAATCACATAGCCTTATGTTCTAGATTATATCCAGGGACATCAGAGAATCATATCTGGTTGATTTTATCCTAAGAAGATGCCACTTGCACATAGTATTTTACTTGGCCAATCATTGATCATGGTACCCTTTTCAGTCTTCTTTCAGGTCAAATCATCACATTCCTTGAAACTAGATGTTAACAACTTACTTTCATCATCCTTGATTTATTTGATCATTTTCTAA
Source organism: Chamaecyparis obtusa (assembly GCA_027943335.1). NCBI lineage: Eukaryota > Viridiplantae > Streptophyta > Pinopsida > Cupressales > Cupressaceae > Chamaecyparis > Chamaecyparis obtusa. The sequence continues at coordinate 613,512 of BSBK01005939.1, forward strand.
TCAAACCTCTTGCTGATTTTGATCTTTTTCAAATCAATTTGTATATCTAGTTTTATAGGTTATCATTAGGGATCATCTACCCTCACCTAGACCTCTTAAACTATCAATTTGTCATCATCCAATCCTCCAAAAACTTGGATAATTCCTTGCACATATAATCACCTTATATTGAACCTATTTATTTGAGTATCACTTCAATAATAGCTTGGTTATCTCAATTTGATTCCTATTCAAATGATGACATCTCATTATTTCTATCAATAATCTAATCCTAATCACAAAGGTAAGTCTAGCATTATATATTCTTTGAATCAAGGACAAACCTTGAACTAAGAGACTATACCTTATCACTCACCTAGACAAGAGGATCAAGAAAATCAAAACAATTATAACATTTCATAACATGAAAATGATTGGAAGAGCTTTGATGTTGAGAATTCTCATCATAGTGAACATATAAAATCTTTTAATGATGAAGAAAAAATAATTGAGGAACAAGTTATAAAATGTCAACAAGATAAATGATTCCAAAAGATGATGCACAAAATCATTAATGTTGATAAAGAAAAGTACTTCATGCATCTAGCCTCCAAGGGAGTCAGACTTCCTAGATACTTTCATGTTGATCAACTCAAAGAATAAGAAAAAGAGATTCCTCTCACAACTCTCACCAAACAACTCCAATATTTACAATCTAATATCCTAGACATGAAGAAAGAAAAGGATATACCTTCAAATAAATATTTTTACTAGAATCAATATGTCCTTTAACTTTTCATCAGGATTTGTACATGACACAATTTCCTTCAAACATAGGCATACCCAAATATGACAAATATATAGAAAATATAGATCCTCAAGACCATGTTAGGGATTTGTGTGCCCTTGGCATGGAATTCATGCATGATCAAACTTATCTCATGAAGTTGTTTCCTCTAGTTTCAGATGGTTAAGAAATGGAATGGTTTTCCAAATTACCTCTAGGCATTTAATCCTTTGATGAGTTAATCAAAAATTTCATCCAACAATACTCTTATAACATCCAACGTGATGTTACAATTTTATATATTTGCAATACTAAACAACAAAGCGGAGAATCATTTTTCACTTTCCTTCAAAGGTGGAGAAATAATTTTGCAAGGTCTCCTAGATTAATACCTGAAAATGAAAATATGGATATCTTCATCAATAACCTTGTTCCAAAAATGAGTTTTTCTCTACAAATGCAATGTCCACCCACCTTTGATAAAATGGTTGATAGTGCAATCAATATTGAGGATGTTTTGGTGAGAAAAGGAGAGATCAAACTCTATAAAGATATCAAAGGTATCTCTAACAACTCTAACAACGACAAATCCAAATTTTAGAACAAGAACAAGAATGTAGTACATGATGGATTCATTGAAGCTTCAAACATCAAACATAAACAACCAATCTTTAATATTTCAAGCAATACATTAGCTAACACTCCTAATACTACATCAGAAACCAAGGTTAATGAAGGGTCAAATAAAGAGAAAGAACCTTGCATGGATGGTACTAAAAGGAAGTTCAATCCTCTTGCAAAACCTCTTCAAACAACATTAAGGACTCTTCTTTCACACAAGATAATTACTCTACCTAAAGCAAGACCATTCAAACCACAAATAAAGAATAAATGGTTGAATGATGATCACTACTATGAATATCATTGTAAAAAAGGTCATAAAACTAATGACTGCATGAAACTCGAGTACATTGTGCAAGATCTAATTGACAATGAAGTCATCACTGTGGATAGATATAAAACCAATAATAATCATACATATTTTAAGAAACCATTTCCAAATTATGAGAAAGGGGGAACATCTGATTCTAAAAATGCTAAAGTCAATTACACATCTCATGATAATGTGATTAATATGTTGGATACATTTGATTAGTCCATCAATGTCATTATAATCAAGGATAAAAAAACAAGTTGAATCATATAACATTTTCACAAGAAGTCAATCAAAATTTACCTTGAAAGGTGTATCATCAAAGTAACTGACATCATCAAAACCAATAACATCCAAAAAGTTAACATCTTCTTTATCAACAAATTATAACTTTGTTGATCATTTGTCACAAACTCCAGCTCAAATATTGATCCTTGATTTTCTCAAGATATCTCCTACTCATAAAGATATCCTTGTACGAGCCTTATTGGAGACAACGATCCCAAAGGATTTAAATGTGCATTGAGTCTTGTAACCACATTGGGATTTTTTGAAAATATTATAGACCCAAGTAGAAAGATCATAATTAAGGCATATGATGATGAAGAGAGGTCTTCCAAAGGCTTAGTAAAACTACTAATTAGAGTTGGGCCCATAAAAAAATATGTGATCTTCCATTTCCTTGACTTGAATCTTTCATATAATATACTCCTAGGATTTTCCAAGGCCATGGATTCATGATGTGTAGGAAATGCCTTCTACCTTTAATAAATATATCAAATTTCCATATAATGGAGCATAAGTGAGTATAGAGGCAGATACTAGCTACTTCCAATATTGCAATAATCTTATACAAACCAATGATAGCATGGTTCCCCATAATAGAGAAACTTCTATTGAACAAAAAATAGAGAGTTCCATGGCTGCCACCTTGAGGGATTTTGAAAAGAAGCTAAAGCTAAAGGATAATGGGATAGGGAGTATAAACTTTATCAATTACCTTCCATGACTACTTTACCTACTTCACCAAGAACATATGGTAAACCATCAACATCAAACGCTTCAAGCTATAAAAATTTAGTAATTCAAAATGGAATATTTTTTAAGGGTGATTTATTAGATTATGAAAATGAAGAGAAAGGTGTTATAAATTGGTTATATAGAGGTGAAGAAGACTCACATAATGAGGCCAAACATATCAACATTTCAACTCAAAAGTATGGAAATGGTTTTCATATCATGCAAAAAAAGGGCTATAAAGGACATAGACCTCTTGGAAAGAACAAAGAAGGAATTGTTGAACCCATAGTCATGACCTCTAGAAATCCAAAAGACAAAACAAGAATAGGATATAGAGAATAAGAGGTTATTCCTTTAGTTCATAATGGTCCTATCTTTGATTAAGAGATTGAGGAAGAAGTCATATCAAACTCATTTGAGAGGCTCCTTTATCTATAAGAAGAATAATTTTCAAATCAAGATGAATAGCCCTATCACAACAACAAATACAAGAAATTTCAAATCAAGAAGAATCCATAGTACCACAATAATCATCAAAAGAAATGGAAGAAAAATTAGAAGAATAATTTATCAATGGAAAAGAAACATCTATATCATAATCACAATCACCTCAATAAGTTTAAAATTAATTATAACAAGCCAATGTTGTTATGGAAGAAATAATCACACACTTCCTCTTTGTAGGTATCCTATAATTGCAAGAGGGTGGTGAATCAGATTCTCATGAGTATGAGTTGGAGGAGAACTCAATGGAAATACAAGATATTTATGTTTATGTGATCCATAAATATTCATTTCGATTCGAAGAGGGAAAAAGCTTAGGATTTAAACCTTTCAAATTTGGTTCATGTATCAATGATGACTCTAGTGAGGATAGTCGGTATCTTAGAGAAAAAAACAATTCTTTGGAAAGTAATGTTATAGACCTTGTTAATATGGTTTAAATATTTGATAATATCCCAATTTTAACCCTAGAATCATTTGAGACAAATTATAATGATCCATTGTCCTTGGTACACCCAAAACTTATTGAATGGACCCAAACTGCACCTATTAAATTGTAAACCTTTCCCAATAACTTTTCCTTATCTTGTTACCTTAACATTGTTGAACCCTTAACAAATTCATCAAATGAACCTAGTGTAGGGATGGCAGTAGAAGATATAAAGTTTCTTAGATACAAAATGAGAAGTAAAAGAAAAATAGATCTGATGGTGAAAGCCACATCGTGGAAGAATCAAATTGGAAAAAAGTTAAAACAAAGAGCGCATCCAAAAGTAAAAAGCTCTCTGAGGCACTTGAGGATGAGAAACTTGATATTCTTCCACAACACTTCCAGGAAAGATCTTACATTCTTATTGAGACCACATAGCAAGTCAATCTTGGAATAGAAGAGGCACCTCAGATAATACATCTAGCTTAAGTACTCTCCAAAGAAGAAAAACAAGAGTTCACTAAATTTTTCAAAGAAAGGAAAATCAATTTTTCATGGTCCTATTTTGATATGCTAGGACTAGATCTTGACTTGATCATGCACCACTTATCAATAGCACCTAGAATAAAACTAGTCAAATAGAAGTTAAGGAAGGTGCATCCACATGTTTCACTTTTAGTAAAAGATCAATTAGAAAAATTTATCAATGATGGTTTCATCCAAGTTATTGATTTTGTTGAGTAGATCTCTAACATTCTTTTATTATCCAATCTTGACAAGTCAATCAAAGTGTGCACAAAATTTAGAGATCTTAACAAGGTGTTCCCTAAAGATGATTTTCCTTTACCAAACATTGATATGATAGTAGATTTGACAGCTAGATATTAAATTTTATCAATAATGGATGGATTTTCTAGCTACAATCAAATAAAAAATAGCAATGGTAGACTAGGAGAAAATAAATTTTACTTTTCTATGGGCCACTTGATCCTACTGGAATGTCATGCCATTCTATCTTAATAATGTTGGGGCTACATATCAAAGAGTGATGACAAAAATCTTCTATATCATGATACATCATTAAAATATGGAGGATTATGTGGATGAAACACTTGGGAAATAAATCAATAGGAAAGATCATCTAGAGGACTAAAGAAAAATATTTGATATAATGGAACATTTTAGACTGTGGTTAAATCCAAAAAAGTGTGCCTTTGGAGTGACTTCTAGAAAAATACTAGGTTACATTGTTTCAGCAAAAGGAATTGAGGTGGATCCTTCTAAGGTCAAGTTTGTCATGTAAATGTATCCACCTAAAAGCATAGCTTAATTAAGGTCTCTTCAAGGAAATTTGCAATCAATCAAAAGATTCATATCACAACTGGTGGATAAAGCAACCATTCACAAAGTCACTACACAAAGCTGTCATTTTCACTTAGAATGAAGCATGTGAGCAATCCTTCAATCAACTAAAATAGTATCTAGCTAATCTACCTATTTTAATGTCTCCCATTTAAGGAAAACCATTTCTATTGTATATTTTAGCTACAAAAACATCATTAGGAGCATTACTTATATAATAGGATGAAACATGAAATGAAAGAGCTATATATTATATCAGTAGAACATTGGTGGCCTATAAGCTTAATTACATAGTCATAGAGAAAGCCTCTTTGGAAATTGTATTTTGACCATAGAAGTTAAGACACTAAATTCTTTCACATTTAGTTAAACTCATCTCTAAGATTGATCCACTGAAGTATCTCTTAAGCAAAGCATCACTAATTGGAAGACTAGAAAAATGGGTGATGATACTGAGTGAATTTGATCTTGAGTATGTGAACTGTAAATGTATGAAAGGACAAGTTAATTGTTGATCAACTAGTTGAAGCACTTGTACAAGATGAAATACCACTAAGCATTTAATTTCCTAATGAATTTATCCTTCATATGACGGAATATCCATGGAAGATGTATTTTGATGGCTCCTTCACACAACAAGGATTTGGAGCTAGAGTTTTATTCATCAAACCATAGGATTATACTATTCTGAAAGCATACAAATTTTCGTTTCTCTACACAAATAACATAGTGGAATATGAAGCCTTGGTAAATGGTCTAAAGATGGCACTAGAGTAGAAGATAGTGGAATTACATGTTCATGGTGATTCACGACTAATAGTAAATAAAATCAATGATGAATATCACACTAAATATAAAATGCTAATGCCATATAAGAAGATTGTGGATGATCTAAAGAATTACTTTGTGTGTATCATATTCCACAAGATTTTAAGAGTAGAAAACAAATATCAATGTGATGGTGACTTTGGCATCAATGTTAAAAAATTCCATATCAACAACCTTGCTATGAGTTCTTGGTGGATGAGTTACCCTACCCTGCCTATGATTCCCTTGATTCTCAGCTTATCTAACACAAAACATGCCATGAATCCTCTTGCTATGGAAAATTCTATGTATACCTTAAAGACAATACTCTCCTTGAGGACTTATCCAAGAACCAAAATATAAACCTTATCCATCAAGCTTGGTGTTATTGTAGATATCTATAGTTTTGTTGACTATTAGTGACACACACTTAGTCATTTATCTAGGCAATGATGGTCAGTCATCACTATGACCAAGTCATTATGTAAAGGCCAAGTTATGTAATGTATACTTATCGAGAAGTAGTACTGTCGAGTAAACTGATGGTCACTATGCATTTTTGTATTAGTCAAGTCAAGTTTTGTCGAGCCATGTATGCAATGATTAGTGAGTGAAAGAGATATCAACATATGCCGAGTATAGTGAATGTCGAGTATCAGGAACATCATTTTCTAAGATAGCCAAAAATGACATATGAGTTTGTTATGGCACAGTGATCAAGGTAAATCATTTTGGCTGACATTCAGGTTTTGTATTTTGTTTGTTGAGGTAATTACAGAGGTAATTACGCATCTATTTTGCAATCATTGATCCCTATGTAATACTTAGAGCCAATCAAAAATTAGTAAGGCTTAAGCAGCAAAAGGAGTTAATTTGACCCTTAGATTTTGAATCATGAAGATGTTTTGTTGTTTATATAAGTATAAGATCTGAACCCTAAAATGTAAGAGAGAGTTAGCCAAGGCTAAGGACTTAACATAGAAGGATCCAAATCTATCTACAACCAAGAGCCTAGTTAATCTAGCTGCTGAGCTAGCAGTGCAGTCAAAAGTTTTAAATGTTGCTACAACAGGATGGGAAACTGCACTACACATGGTTATGATGCTGCATAAACCATTTCTGGAGAAATACTTCATGATCCCCACTCTAGAAGAGATCTGTCATGCCAAAAACAAGAGGGAAATTAAGTGACATGACATGACAAAGGGAAAGTAACAAAATTTTGTATGTATATATCTTAGCGAGAGTATTCTGCTAATACTAAATACTTTTGTAGATACAAATATAATGTCATGACAAGTGTTTTTACCACTAATGTCAAAGGGGGAGATTGTAGATCTCTATAGTTTTTTTAACTATTAGTGACACACACTTATTCATTTATCTAGGCAATGCTGTTCGGTCATCACTGCGATCGAGTCATTATGTAAAGGCCAAGTTATGTAATGTATACTTACCGAGCGGTAGTACTACTGAGTAAACTGATGGTCACTATGCATTTTTGTATTAGCCAAGTCAAGTTTTGCTAAGCCATGTATGAAATAATTACCAAGCAATAGAGATATCAACATATGCCAAGAATAGTGAATGCCAAGTATCAGGAACATCATTTGCTGAGATAGCCAGAAACAACATATGAGTTTGTTATGGCACAGTGATCGAGGTAAATTGTTTTGACCAACATTCAAGTTTTGTATTTTGTTTGTTGAGGTAATTGCGGAGGTAATTACGCATCTATTTTTCAATCATTGATCCCTATGTAATACTTAGAGCCAATCATAAATTAGTAAGGCTTAAGAGGCAAAAGGAGTTAATCTGAATCATAGATCTTGAATCCTGAAGATGTTTTTTTGTTTATATAAGTATAAGATCTGAAACCTAAAATGTAAGATAGAGTGTGAAAGAATGGATGCCAAGGGTATGGAGGAATGAGCAGAGAGGCACATTCAGTTTTGGTGAAGCATTTAGATAGAGTTTAGTGACTGATTTAAGCAGTGAAAGGATAGAATAGAGATAAATCTAATAGAAGAGATCAATACAATACTGTAAAGAGAAGATCTATAATCTTCATATAGTGCAAACTGAAGGATCAGGTACTGAGACATTCTAACAAGTGTATTAGGGTAAATCTCTTAACTAAGTGGTCCTAACAGACCTATTGTAATCTCTTAACTAAGTTCTTACTTTGTTGTAAGTTTTAAATCCTTTAGCAAGGTAGACTGTATAAGTCTTTGAGCTCTTAACAGGGCAGACCCCTTATAGGGTAGATCACATTTTGATCAAATTTTGTAAGCCCTAATAGGAAAAATTATTACTGCAGTAGTGAAGATTTTTGGGTGTCATCCCCACCCCAATTTTACCTTTCAAGGGTTTCTGGGTAACCAAAATTACTGTGTTATGAGTACTTTCATGAATGTTGCTTAGTATATTAGTTATTTTGTTTTGAGGAAGAATTGTTGATGCTATGAAAAAAATTTATACAATGTTAAAAGTTGAAGTAGGTGACATCTGATTCACCCCCTCCCCCCCTCTCGATATCACATTTCCCAACTATATTTCCAAAAGTTATCTTATCATTGCTAATGAATTATATCTACAAGGTATTGATGGTATGATACTTAGATTTTTAGAATGGTAAGATTCTGATAACACCTTACAAGAAGTCCATGAAGGTATAAGTGGATAAATTTCAAATGGTCTTTCTCTACCCAAGAAACTCTTTTGAACTGGATACTATTGGCCTACCATAGAAAAGGATTTTTTCTAGTTTGTAAAATAATGAAAGAAATGTCCAATCCATAGAAATATTATAAATGCACCAGAAAGAGATTTTTTAACCTTCATCACACATTGGCCTTTCAACAATGGTATTTTCAACACCACTCAACAATAGTATTTTTCAACATCACCAAAAAAAATGAATCTTTCCAAAAATAGTGATCAGAAAATAGAAGCATACATGAGTGAACTTGTCATGGATTTTTTATGAATTGTGTCTTCTAAGTGACTCAAGGAACTCTTTGAACTAGATAAATAAGGAAGGGGGCATGCCATTTTATTTTTATGTTATTTGTTAATATCAATTTTCAATTAAATCATATATTTTCAGTGACTCGAGGATGTCTCTAAACTAGAGGAACAAGGATAGGGGGAATGATGTTTTTCTTTAATTAATTCTTGCAGGATGTGTTCCAATGAATTATAATAGGAAATATACACTAGGGTGTCTATGATAAGTTCCTCCATATATCTAATAAGAATAATAGTATGCAAAATTGTGATATAAAAATTCTTAGATTATGGTATGCCACACATATAATGACTCCAAATATTTTCACTATAGATGGAAGTGAGAATCAATTCCTTATCTTTTAAAACATCATTGATTGTTTCTTGTCATATCTCATGAGGAATTCCATGATGTCTTTGTATTAGAAAACCAAAGAAGGAATATGACATTTTCTTTGTTTTTTGCTAGTGAGTTAATTCATAATAGTGTGCAAATTCATCTTAGGACATGAGCATAAAAGTATCATCAAGGACATTTTCATATGAAAAGGATTAATTATTTTTTGTTAATATGTGAAAGAATTATTCATATCATCATGGTTTAATCATACCAGTGGTGGTTGTACTTGTTGGTGATCCACAAAAGCTTAATGATGAAATATAGCATAAAAAAACATTGAAAGAATCACAATAATGGAATTTTCATATCATTCTAAATTCATTTAGGTATTTCATTCATTTTAGTTGATCAAAAAATCTCAATAAGATTATCTCAAGAGGAAAAATAAAATCAGTTGATATCATCACAAAATCTATCTAGTTGACATCATCATCACATCTATCATGAAAATGATTGAGTATCATGGGCACTGACACAAAATGATAACAAAAAAATCATGTAAAACTACATCACAAATCAATTTTGAGACATCATCACTCATCATATCTTCACAATATCATTATTAGGAGTGAAATCAAAATCTTCTTCATCAAATCATCAATCCCCTTTCAAAATCAAAACCATCAATTGTCTATATTCTTCATCAAAATCATTAGTTTCTTATATATTCCTATATTCTTTTTTCAAATCATTAATATTATTCACTAATCAAAGCATCAAATAATAAATAATAAATCATCCAAAATCAAATCTACATCATCAAAATCTAAAATCAATTCAATATCTTTCTATATCATCTTAAAATGGAAGCACCCATGTTAGGACATGTTTATCCCTCCTTATTTCACTCTTTGGACTCAATTAAAATGACTCATATAGATCCATGGATGTCCATATGCTTATGTGCTAGTTTAGACCCTATTTTATCCCTTTCCCTACTTTTTCTTGCTTTCTGAGACCCTAAGGTAATTAGCTAAAGCATTTCCATTTAGGTATATGCTTAATTTTGGCCCTGAACTTTAGGTCTAGGTCAAAATTTATCCTTGACCCTTAGGTATAGGCTGAATTTCACCCTGGCCTTCTAGGTCACCCTCTTTGAGATCCCTGGCCCTTTCAGAATTTCAAATTTCTTGCTATCTTCTGGTTGGCCCTTTTTTATTTCAAAAATGAAATGGGTATAAATAGAGTACTTCCCTCTTCATTTTATACATACACAAGTGCTTAAATTCAATAAAAAATGCATACAAACCTTCATATTTCATTCAAGAGCATTCTACAAGCATTCATAAGCATTTTTGGAGCATTTGAGGAGATCCTTTTGCAACACATCAAGACTTCAAGAATAGGAGATCTCTTTCATTCTAGGAGCCTTCAAGGAGCTTTGAAGGATTCTTTTTTATTCCTTTTCATCTTCTTTTCATGTTCTTGCATCCACCTTTCAAGATCTAGCTTCGTTCCTTGATGATAGTGGAGTTGGAAATCAAGGAAGGGACTCTCATTCATCATTCTTGCATACCCGATTTGAGTACATGAGAAAATCTACATCCATTGATCTATTGACTTAGTGACATCGATCTATTGCATTTTATTGAGATATACTACTCTTCTAAAAGATTCAATTACATTGGAAAACTTCTTCATCCTTGTGGAATACGAATCTGAATCCTCCTCAAGGGTTTCTATAAAAGTAAGGTAAATTCATACATTTTCTTTACTTTTTACATACATACTTTCATATTTACATTTAAGGTTGATTCCTCAACTAGGGCTTGACTGGGGAAAGCCACTCAAAAACCAAACAAAACCATTTTTCTTGCAGGATCATGTTTTCAAGAGTTTTAAATCCTCTATTCAGGAGTTTCAAAATAAGACACAATCGTAGATCCAAAGATAGAGAGTTCAAAAAAGAAGGTCTAGGTTGAATTTCATCCTAGTCCTGAGTCTAGACCATCCCAAAGTCAGTATAGACCTGAAAAATTGACCTAGTCCTGGAGCAGAAGGATTTATAGGTTTTGTTCGTCTCATAGTTTCATGTCCAAACCCAATCTTGTTCGTTGTTCTGAGCAGTTCCAAGTGTAGAAATATAGGTTTGAATGGGAATTTTCTTCTAAAGGTGACTTTTAAATTTACATTATTTACTTTGTCTATGTACCTTTTAGATATGTCATATTTTATTAGATTTAGCATCTTTCCTTCTTTCCTAGTTAATTTACAAACCCTAGGCTTAAATGAACATGTATCTTCTTTCCTAGCTCTTGGATATTTGGATCTTTGTTTGCATTGGTGCTCCTACATCACTTTGGTAGTGATAATATACTTGGATCCAAAACCTTGAGGGCTTGGCTTAGAGGATCTATTCCATTATGGCCTTTCCAATGTATAGTTGGCCATGGAAAACTGGGGTATGTTATTTTGGCTACTGATTCAATAGATTTGAATAACCAAGTGACAACAAACAAAAATACACCTAAGGATCAGCTATTTCCCATACAAAGTACTTTATTTGACCTTAGGCCAACTAAAAAGGATAGTAACTCCTACACTTCTGGCTCTATAGAACCAAGGCGGGTACACTTAGGATTTGGCACATTTTCATGACACTTCCTACTTTACAAATCCCAATTAAGAAGATTTAGTCATATAACACTTCTTTTACTAAATTACACAAAGTATATTATAAAGTAGCTAGCAATGAATCTATTTGATCACGGTTTTAAGAGATGACTATTCTTTAAACCCTTTCTTCTTTCTTTCAATGATTTAAGTTTGATTTTGATTTTGACCATGAATCATATTAGAACATTGATTTGATTACTTGAGTACTAATCAGTGCCTTATCCATTAGTTATTATCACAAAGTTACAGAGATATAATGAATATTAAGACCTATTTTCTTACTTTGTAAGTAAATATATCAATTGTTGTCAGAAAATCTCATACTTATTGATATCCTTTACTCTATTTTGTGATCTTATCAAATTATAGAAGCATTTTATTTAGTTCCTTGAACTAATAGAAACAATGAAGTGACATACAACCTAAAAGAGTTGCAAATGAAATTTAAGACTTGCTCAAATATCCATGAAATCAACAAATCAGTAATAGAAGGAGACAAGATTTTTGACACAATAATTCTTGCAATGCTCTTTGTATTAATCTCTTTGAGAAAGATAAATTCTCTATAACTCTCTATAAAACTATTCAAAAAAATACTCCAAGACAAAGACCAACAGCTTCCTTCATTAAAGCTTAGAATCAAAATTTACATACATCTATAATTATTCTACTGTACATTATATGGACTGACCTATTAGGACACAAAAGTGCTTTTAAAAATGAAAATTCAAACCCTTCCTCCCAGTCTTGGAAACCCTTTATAGAATAGGGTTGCAACAAGCTTCATAACATGGGAAGGTACACTTGTACTACAATTGGTTACAATTTTTCTTTTCACAAGATGAGAAAAATTCACTTTCAAAAATTCTCCTCTAATAGAAAATAAAGCTGCCATAGAAACAGGAGCATCATTCTTGAACTAGTTTTGGTCCCACCTGGACACTTGTCGCCTCCTAACTAAACTTTGCAACCCACTCATTGAAGACAACATCACCTGGCCATCCAAACTATAGAAACTTTAGTTCTTCTTCAACTAGGTGCTTACACCTAGCTCTTAGTAGTTTGTCTCTCTTCTCAAAGGAATCAAAATACATCATTGTAGTCATAATATCCTCAATAACTTTATTGAGCAAATAATTGTCATTATTGACAACAATACCATTTATCCTTGATTTGAGGGATGCATCCAAATCCTCCATCCATTTTCTCAGTCCTTAATCTTTTTGAGGCTTTTTAAAATGAAAGGAAATAAATCAAGATTCTTATTTAAATATTTCATGAGAAGGAATCTAGCCCAACTTTGTACTGAATCCATAACAATAGCTAACTCCAACAGACCTATAGTATGATCATAGGTTTTCTCCAAAGTAGCATCCACCTATGCCTGATCCTTATCTATTGCATACACTTCTTCCATTTTACTTTCCCTACTAGTGCATTTATTAAGGATCTCTTCTAATTTATTCTTATCTTGATCAAAAGAATTTAAAATATCAAATATCATTGAGATCTTGTAATAAACAATCCTAGTGTCAATACTATTGAGAAGATGAAAAATTGTACCATTTATCTTCTCCTCAAATATTTTAACCACCTTTACCTCTAAATCTTTAAGCTTAGTCTTCTCATCCTATAGGGCTTCTTTAAATTGGGTATCTGGGAGCATGGGGGATGAGTTATAGATATTATGGGGCTTTTTCTAGGAGGTGGTGTAGGGAATGATGCAATCATCCTTGTTGAGGACTCACCTACCTCAAATTACAAAGGTGTTGTGTCTCCCAACTATGTGAGCCTCCCCATCAATTCTATTTCTCCTCTTCTTAGCATCATATGCCTCCATCAATGTTTCACATTTGAGCCTAAGCTCATCCATGATATGTTTTTCTTTCAATGTTTTGGCCTTAAAAAAAAGGACAGCCTGCATTGTTATATCAGTGGGCTCCATTGCTAAGGTCTCACTCACCCTCCTAACCATCAAGCCACCACCCAAACCAGTGCTTGTTCCCTTGTCTTTCTTTTTTCTTCTTTTCTTTTGTAGTAACCATGTAACCATAACTGCATGATCATCACTGAATACCACACCCTTTGATGCTACCACAACCTCCTCCTATGTCTTATAAGCAGTGTCGATGCTCCTTTTGACTACATCAAACACAAAAAAAATTTCTATGTCCCACTCTGGTAGTATCAGGACACCAACATCCATAATCATTTTTCTTCCCTCTTTAGGGGTTATCTTACCAAAATTATCAAACATTTCTCTTTTTACCTCATCCTTTATAGTAGAGTCCTCTTTGTCAAGTTTCTCTTCTTTTATTTTTTCATAGTTTCTCTAAAGTCTACAATACTCATCATCCAAGAAAATTGAATAAAAGCTCTATATTTTATAAAAATGTCATCTGAGAAAAATCTACTACATGATTCCTTAATTACTAGATCTAATTCTTTACCTTTAAATTCTTCTATTGTTAGATCCATTGGAGGGGAAGTTGGTTCCTTTGGTACCCTCTCTTGTAATTCAGCCTCATTCAGTACAATAACATCCACATTGCCTAGTTGAACCAGTTTTTTAGCTACATATTCTTCATTCACAAACTATAGTGGGGATTGAGAGGGTGAATAGGCCTCTTCACTTGAATGGTTTATCTCCTCAGTCTTTGGCCTTTTAGGTGAAGGGTCATCTGGGGATTCCATTGCAGGCCTTTTGTAGATTGTGTGCACCTGAGATGGATAAATACTTTGAGTATGAAGGTACTCCTAATAATAAGAAGGTTAAGATAGCAGTCACAAAGTTGAAAGGTCATGCATCTCTTTGGTGGGATCATTTGCAAACTGAGAGATAGAAGAGAGGAAAAGAAAAGATCAAGACATGGATGAAGATGCTTGGAAAGATGAAGAATAAGTTTCTTCCAGCTGATTACCAAGTTATTTTGATGAGAAAAATGCAAAATTTGAGGCAAAGGGACATGAGTGTGAAGGAATATACTGAGAAATTTTACAAGTTGGATATCAGATCTAGACATGTGGATGATGAAGTTGAGAAGGTGGCTAGATATCTGAATGGTTTGAGGACATCGATTCAATATGAGATCAGTTATGTTAAAATAGATAGTGTGGAAGGATCATACAAATTCTCTTTGAAGGAAGAAGAGAGATTAACAAAAAGACATGATCAAAGACATAGAAGAAGAGGTGGAAAATTTTAGAGAAGTAGAGGTACATCTTATTGAGAAAGTAGCAGATCTGACAATGTAGTGCAAGATAAAGCATGGAAAGATGAACCTGCTAGTAGAAGAGGTAATTACTCTAGAGGTAGCTATACTAGTTACTCTAGGAATAAAAATAGTGGGAAAAGAGAAGATAAATCTTGGTTTAGAGGTACTTGTTACAAATGTGGTGAAGAAGGACATAAAGCCTTTTAATGTGGTGAAGAATTATCTAATGAACCTAAACATGGTGAAAACTTGATGCTAAGAAGGATCTTGTGGAATGAAGAAGCTGATGAGGAACCTATTCTGAGGAAAAGTTTGTTCAGAACCAGATGTAAGATCCCTGACAAATGTTGCAAGGTAATCATTGATAGTGGAAGTTCTGATAATTTGGCATTTGAAGAGTTGGTTAACAAATTGGAGTTGTAGAGATTGAGACATCCTAATCCTTACCATATTTCTTGGATCCAGAAGGAGCATAAACTACTTGTAAGTGAAAAATGCCATGTTAAATTCAAAATTGGAAGTTATCATGATGAAGTTTTGTGTGATATTATGCCTAAAGATTGTTGTCATATAATTTTGGGTAGAGCTTGGAAATATGATAGGAAAGCTTTGCATGATGGTAGATTGAATCAATATACTATTTGGATGGATGGGAAGAAACAAGTATTATTGCCTTTAGTAGAGAAATTTGATGAAGGTCATTGTACTATAATCAGAGTATGCTTGGTTGATGGTAAAAAGTTTTCAAGAGAAATGAAAGAACATAATATTTGTTTTTCTTAATTCCAAGGAAAACTAAGAAAAAAGATGAGTTAGAACATGCATCTGAGGTTAAACCTTTGTTGACTAAATTTCATGACATTATTTATGATAATGTACATAATGGTTTGTTTCCTATGAGAAGTATAAGTCGCTGTATAGATTTGATACCTAGAGCTAGTTTGCCTAATAAAGCACCACATAGGTTGACACCTGAAAAAAATGTTAGAAATGAATGCTAAATGTTTGGCAGCCATTCTGTAGTAGTTGTTGTTGCATTCATGACTATGATTGTCATTGATGTCAACATAGTGATTTATCGAAGACTTGCAGAGAAGCAGATAGAGTTTGGATTAGCGTACGTGGGTTATTGAAATTGGAGCTATGTGATGTTGAGGTTATACTCTTTGATATGTTATATGTTTATGGTTAAGAGCATAGATAGTAATTCATTTATTCATAGAATTTATGATCATTTTGGAGGAAGTAGTATTCAGGCAGTGTTCCTGAGTGCGGTTTGTGGAAATCGGATGATATCTCCTAATCGGGATCAAAACTGATTTTGTGTAGTTAAAGGGAAGTTGAAGACTCATTAATAGTGACATGGATGATAGCATAGAATTCTAGGTCACACGAGTGAAGATTTATTGTATTTGGAAGCTGACAGTTATGTGTAATTTTGATGTAGCATGTGGAAACTTTTATGTTGTAATTATATGCTGACTCATTTGTAATTATTCGATTGTGGTATAAAGGAAGGAATGTATTTCCTTTTTTTAATGTAGTTGGAGTAGTAATTGAAGATGATTGTGTGTGATGCTATATGCATGAAGTGAATAATAGAGCTAAATGTGAAAGTGAATATGTAAAGGAAGACATGCGAACTACAAAGATCTGGAATTGAGATCTGATGTAATAGTGAGTGTAGTTTGGCATAGTCAGAGAAGAGGTAACATATTATTTTGTTGAGTAATACAAAGATTATTTGGACAGTGTGTTCAGTGATCTTACCCTTAAGTTGTTTGGGCAGTGGGTCCTTCTATCTTCCATACCTCTTAACAGGGTTAGAATCTTTTAACAGGGATTCAAAATCTCCTAACAGGGATTCATTTGTATGAAATGTATTTCATAAGACTCCTAACAGAGTCCATCCTTTCCCAAGGAATATTCATATTAGTGCATCTTTTATGGGAATCATTCCCACCGAGGTTTACTCTTTGATCAAGAGGATCCCTAGTCAACATATCTTCTGTCATTCTGTTATTGTGTATGAATATCTTTCTATGGTTGGTAATTATATTTCTTACATGGTTTAATGTTGTTGAAGATAATAAAAGTTATAATTATTTGATAACTAATTCACCCCCCTCCCCCCTCTCAGTTATCTTTGTGGACTTTACTTTCTAAAAATTGGTATCAAAGTGGTAGGTCCTTGAAAAAGAAGTTTAAAAGCTTAAGGAGATCCATGGAAAATTTTAGGAAAGAAGGCCCTAAGTTTGATGGAGTAAATTTTGACAACTGGAAAGAAAAAATGAAGACACACCTACTATGTTTAGGACTAGGTTATTGGTTGATTACAAAGAATGATAAGACTATCATTGAAGAAGACAATCTTGAAATATGTATTGCTGATGAAAGATATCTATTCATGTGTAACATACTTTCAAGAAACGCACTTTTGATAGCACTTCCAGAGAATGAGTACAGTCAGGTAAAATGTTTGAAAAAATCTCATGAAATTTGGAAAGCTTTACACTCTACTTTTGAAGGTGATGAACATGCAAAAAGAGTTAGATTACATAATTGGATATGTGCATTTGAAGATATAAGAATTTTGGAAGATGAATCTATTAGAAGCTATGTTGGTAGAATGTCAGAAATTATTACAAGTATAAAATCTTGTGGAGGAACAAAGATAGAGAATGAAGTGATATGGAAAATTATGAGGACATTGACTCCTATATTTAAGCAGACAACACAGATGATTGAACAAGTTATACCTTGTACTACAAACTTTACAAGAGAGACTCTTCTTGGAAGATTGGAAGCAGTAGAAATGAGCCTGAGATTATTAGAAGACTTACCTAGAATGGAGACAACATTTAGTGCTCTTAGTGTTTGCCCTACTTTGTTAAGAAACATCAATGTGAGCGGAGATTATGCTGGCAGCAATAGATCTAGAAATGAAGAAGACAAGAATATTGAAGAAGGCATTTCTTTGCTTGTGAAAAGAGAACCAGACGGTAAGAAAATATTTAAATGTTGGACTTGTCAAGAATATGGTCATTTTGCATCTAAGTGTCCTAAGAGAGTTAAAAAGTACAGAAACAATTTCAAACCAAGAAGATCTAAGGAATGTTATTATGCTAATGATGAAGATCTTGAAGCTAGTATTGAAAGAACTTTAAGTGAAAGTGATACTGAGAATAATGATGACATAGGATTTGTAGCAATTAAAGAAGAGAATTCTAAAACTAATGTTAAGAAAAAGCCTTATTTTCTCAAGTTGAAAAGAAATCTGATTGGATTATAGACAATGGTTGTCCACATCATATGACTGGAGACATGAAAAAGTTCATAAAGTTTAATGAATATGATGGAGGAGTTGTTAGAGTTGGCAACAATGCACCTTGTTTGATTAAAGGTATAGGATCTATTACTCTTGATGGAAAGACTAATACTGATGATGTTTATTTTGTGGATGGATTGAAACATAATCTTTTGAGTGTTGGATAGTTAGTTGATAAGGGATATCAAGTTTGGTAATTTACTGAGAAAACTTGTGTGATAAAGGATAAAGATGGAAATCTGATTGGAACTAGATCTAGAACTAGAGGTAATGTATTTCAGTTGAATCCTACTGAGATGACATGTTTGATTACTAATATTTATGATAGTTGGTTATGGCATAGAAGGTTTTTTCATATAAACTTTGATAACATTGGGAAGGTAAGTACTAAACTTGCAGTAAGAGATTTACCTAAAATTATGAAGCCTTCTAACATGATTTGCAAAGAATGTGTAATGGCTAAATAGAAGAGAAGTTCTTTTCCTAGTAAGAAGTTTACATCTATAGAGAAGCTAGCAATTGTTCATATAGATTTGAGCGGTCCTACCAGAACTAGAGGATTCTATGGAGAAAGGTATTTTATGATTCTTCTTGATGATTTTACAAGAATCATGTGGATTGCATTTCTTAAAGAAAAATCTGAAGCATTTGATAAGTTTAAGATTGTTAAGAATAAAGTTGAGAATGAATCTAGAATGAAGATTAAATGTTTGAGATCTGATAGAAGTGGAGAATTTAATTCTAGAGAGTTTAACACCTTTTGTGAAGAAAATGGCATTGAGAGACAGTATTCAGCCCCTAGAACACATGAACAAAATGGCATTGCAGAAAGAAGGAATAGATCAGTGACTGAAGCAACAAGAGCTATGTTGTTTGAGAATCATTTGGAAAAGATATTCTAGAGAGAAGTGGTCAACACAGCAGTGTATACAATGAACAAAGTACAAATCAGAGTAGACACATACAAGACACCTTATGAATTATGGTTTGGACATGCACCCTCAGTTAAGTATTTTACAATTTTTGGAAGAAAATGTTATATAAAGAGAGATGATGATATTGGAAATTTTGATCCTAGAAGTGATGAAGGTATATTTCTTGGATATTCTTTGAAAAGAAAAGCATATAGATGTTTCAATAAAATAACTAAGACTATTGTTGAAAGCGCAAATGTTAAAGTTGATGAAAAGTTCAAAATTCAGGAAAGAATGCTTGATTATGAATCAGATGAAGAAGCTCATCCTAAACCTAACACTGTGTTGGTGTTTGAAAACTCTTATGCCATCTAGGGCTACCAATATGCCTAGAGACTAATATTAGGAATGGTTAGCTCCAAGTATGAGAGCTCTGCAAGACAACTGGACCAACTATAGGGACAAGACTACCCTCTTCACTTCTGGCTCTGCAAAACCAAGGTGGGTGTACCTAATCCAGTAACTTATGGCATTTTAGGACTTTAAACAAGATTGAACAAAGCAGATGATAGCAAGAAAGTACTAAATGGTAACCAGACATTCATTGACTCTCCATTGCTATGGTGGAACATTACTACTATCAACCAAATAATAATTAAGACTTGAAATGGTGTTGATATGTGAAGATGGAAAGAAGTAAACAAAAGCCAATCAAGCATTGAACTCAACTAAATATACTAATCCCTGATCAGTACCATTATCCATTGGGCAAATCTCAAATATAGGCATTGAAACATGAACCAACTACTGTCAAATACTCATAGCCATAAATATAAACATTCCACCCCATCCACTACTTATAATATCCTTTTGTAGAAAAACCAAATGAATCTATGTCCTATCTAAAGTATATTTTGCTTGATCCTAGATCAAGAACTAAAGAATAGAACATATACAAAGGTAACCCTATGCAATGGATCAGAAAATCCAGAATTCACAAGATTGACACCAAGGAGAGACTTGGAAGCTTGAAATAATTATATTAAGTATGATGAGTCATCTACATGTTCAAAGAAAAAAAGAGAGAAAACCATTTCAATAACCTGCAAAAGACTACAAGGAAGTTCTATTCAATCTCATACAATAAGATAGAGCCTGCTACAACCCGCTGGAACCAACCAAAATCAGAACCCTTGGAACTAACCTAGATCAGAACCCTTGGAGTTAACCTAGATCATAACCCTTCTAAATGATCAAGAAAATCCTTTTATAGGAACAAGGATTCAACATGCAATGGATCATTTAGGGCAAAAAAAGGTCTGTAACAACCAAGTACAACAAAAAGTAAAGAATGCATGAAACCCAAGAAACCCTAGAAAATCAGATCAAATCTGATGTACAAATGCATTGGTTTCAAACTCAAGGTTAACTGCAGATACAAATTCAACTGACTTCTTACTGCAGGAAACAAAAAATTAAACGCTAGAGTCGGCCTGCATAAGAACATGCATCTACCAGTCACAAAAATCTCTAACAAAATCAAAACCCTAGCCACCTACAACATGCCTCGAGCATAAAGAGCATAGTATAGACCCTTGCAAACAATCATGGAACACCCTAGACCACATTGCAATAGTTGACAAAACCAATTCTACTAGATCTAGTCGCTAAAACAATAAATTTCAATCCTTCTTGTCGTGAAAAACCTCTAGAAAATTCAAATTTGAAATACAACGATTATCTAAACAAAGATTAAAATGTGACCATCAATTTTGTTCATTTCTTGGAAAATTGGGCAGCCTATATTTAATCTCACAACAATCGTAAAGCCCTTTGAAAAGTCTCCGCCAAGTTAGCACACCATAGCCAATAAAAATCATGCATGTCAGCTCCACATAGTAGACAGGACCCACAAAGTATAAACCTTTAATCGAACGGTTGTCGCATGATCGCAGGGCCTAAAAAGATTCCATGAGATCACATGAAACCCATAGATCCTGCATCTGTCAGCCCCTTTGAAAGATTTGGGACCACTGACAAATCCAAGTCACCCTCCTGCTTAGCCAATCACAAACGTGCATGTCAGCGCCCACTAGAAAAAGGTCCCACACTGACATCTTGTTGACCAAGCAAGATCAATGATAGTTTCTATACCGTTGACCTTAAAAATTGATCAACTTGTCCTAGTGGTATAACGACAACCACATGATCTTGTGGACCTGCACGCACTTTATCTCCTTTAAAAACCTGCAGACCCACCTGACAATTTCCAAGTCACTTCTCCTCGACCAATCAGAACACCACATGTCAGCACCACCTACTAGAGGACCCACCCTCATCTTTAACATATTGGAAAATTAGACATTCAGCATATAATCTCAAGGGCCCCAAAGATTCCTTGAGATCATGCACCCACCGTAGATCTTGAATCTTCACACTGAGATACTGGGCCCAACTGATAGAATGTCCAACTCATGGTCACACGGACCAATTAAAGAATGCCAACTATGCTTACATGGCATGTGGACTTGAATCAAAGAAGGGATACACCAAAAAGTAGAATCAGTGGCTGGCACATGTTTGCAAGCCTCTGACAAATTTCATAAGAACATATGCCCATCGTTGATTTTTTGACAATGCCAGGACCCTCTGAAAAACCTAAAACTTAGGTCCCATTGACAATTGCCAACATATTAATACATGGACCAATCACAAACTACCATTTGTACCTACGTGTCACCTTGGACCCACAGTTTGAAATGTCATGTCATAAAGGAAAATCAATGGCCATCACAACTTCGCATAGCTCTGAAAAATCCCTTGCGCTTTAGTGACAACCATCGAATTGAGATGGTGTCAGAGAGACTAGGCCTGAGAAATAAAACAAGCTGAAACATTAGGAAATATTAAGGCACTCACTTAGGAAAAATATTTCACCGAGACTTAGGAAAAATTAAAACACCGCCAGGCTCGTAGACTTAGGAAATATTTAAATGGGGACTGACCAAAAAAATGAAGCATGTGTGTTTTAGGAATTTTAAGTGACCCAAAAAGTAACTTAAAATTAGAACAGGGCCTGGGTAGACTTAGGGTATTTCATTACAATGGCTAGTTTTTTGAATTTTTGCAAGGGTTTTAGCTAGAAACATGAAAAATGACTACAGGGACCAGAAGAAACATGCTACAACCATGAAACCTTTTGCAAGGGTAGACCATTTTCCTAGGTTTTGGTTGTGACTTGAAAATGGGCTAACAATGGCTCTTTCTGGGGATGCATGCCTCTTGTAGGCATGGCAAGAATTTAGATCTCTGGGAGAAGCAGACCATCAACATGGCAAAAATAGAGGGGCCACAAAAACTAGCAACCGGACTAGGGAAAGATATTTACAAATATTTACAAAAATTACAACCTTACTTAGTGGCCCCAGGCCACCAAGAGAAAACCAATGACCCTCCTTAATCAAAAATCTGATTTTCATCGACATATATGGCCAACCACCTAAAATTATCCTGATCACCCTGTTGCCAACATATGTGAAAAACCATGGGTTGAAGAATAAAATTGTATTGATCACTACCCATGTTTTTCCATTCATGACTACCACACGCATACTCATATTCTAAGAAGTAGGGAACATCATCTACTTCTCCTTAATGACTAGAAATAGAAAATTGATCTAGTAATGCATCAGAAAATGTGACATATTGATTATCATGCATTACCATAGGATTACCTGGCTGAAAAGGACTTGGATCCTTAGACTCACCTTCACACACTACCTCAGCCACTGAGCAACTTGGTTCCTCCATGATGTCTTCACTGACTTGATCATGAACCAAGTGAAGGTCTTCTTCACAAACAATGTGACAGGGGGACATTGGATTTGCATCATCATTTTCATTAAAAGAAGTTCTATCCCAATTATTAAAGACAAGGTCCTCAATACTGTCACCATCAATATCATATTTATCAAAAAAAGGAAAAGGATATGAACAAGAAACTTGTTCATCACTACAATTTTTATGATAGGAAAAGACACTGTCATGTCCTTCTACCTCTTCTTCTGCAAAGTCACCACATGAGGGGAATTGAAATATACATGGGTCATCAAGAATATGCACCTGTTGTATCTTATCAACATTTGACAAAACCAAAAATTGCTGGTGGATGGGAGTAAAAACATCAATACACACATCATAAACATGTGAAATTTGAGTAACTGTTCAGCCATCCTTCCATGGCTTAACAAAAGATTCAGAATTAGAACAAGACTCAAAATCTATACAACTTTCCCAATTAGTACTCAACACCATATCAGGGATATCTACATTACTTGAAGATGAACAAACACTGATGACTTCATCATCTGATATATCATACTATACCTGGTCACCATCTAGTATTGTTGGGGAAACAAAAGAATTAAAGGAACACATGTCAAAGTTAGACCCTACTAACTCATGCTCTCGGTCAAAATCAATGTGTGTTGGATGTAAGAACTCAGAGTCATCCCTCCCTAAATATCTAAGATATTCACAAGACAAGAAATCTAAAAATTTTTCACTATGAAGTGAACAACTATCCTCAAGAACACCTTCCTCTAATAGGCAATCATCAGTAACATCTTCACTTATATATTCTTCATCCTCTTACTGACTGCACAAATCCTCCTCCCCGTACTGAGAAAGAGCATCACTCTCATGATTATAAGAAAGAGTGTCATCACTTGACACATCTCCTTCATAGGTTCCATCATTCTCAATAATAGTACTATTAGACACAACCCCAAATGTATCTTCAAGATCAAGATCAACATCATTAAGTATCCAATCACTAAGATGCGCATAACACTCTTCATACAAGGAGGCTGGCCAATGGGTTGATTCAAGAAAATAGAGCTCCAAAAACAAGCCAACGAACATAGATTCTGGAAACTCAATACCCCCCAGAAGCTAATCATATGCCTCGCAAAATTTTGCATAAAAAAAAGGTATTGATAGTTTCCCTCTACCTCCCACCTTTAATCTTATCAATTGTATGCAATCCCTCTGGATGCCTTGATCTAATAATGCAAGCTCCTCCTCAAACTTACCCATTATAACCTAATGCAATACTTCCATAAATTTTGCAAAAATACAACTGAAACTTTGAAGTATGCAAACCTCTACTCACACCTTATTCCTTTTCTTAGTGCTTGATCACTTAATAAGGAGACATTTCAAATATTTGAGAAATACCTAGGAATTTAGCAGCAGGAACTAATTTGTTGACTGAGAGCAGGGTAGATCTAGAGCTCACCATGTAGCTCCATCAGGTTCTTTACTTTTATAGAGTCACCACCTCCTTGTAGAGGAAAATATATCACTTTTATTTATTCTTCTTCCAATCAACCAAAACTTCACCAAGCCTCACTATTTATTAGGAACTGCACTGGTCAAACAAAGAACTTAGAGTTGCCACTCAACACTTAGTGAGAATATATTAGCAAACGCTTTGTTTTTCCTTTTGACTCTTTGATCATATAACCAGACTCTGGGATAGTTCAGCAAAGCAAGGAATTGGACATCTTAAACTTGATGTCATTTATCATTTCCCTAGTAGAGTAACCATCTTGTTGGTGTTTGAAAACTCTTGTGCCAACTAGGGCTGCCAATATGCCTTGAGACTGATGCTAGGAATGGTTAGCTCCAAGTATGAGAGCTCTGCAAGACAACTGGACCAACTATAGGGACAAGACTGCCCTCTTCACTTCTGACTCTACAAAACCATGGTGGGTGTACCTAATCTAGTAACTTATGGCATTTTAGGACTTTAAACTAGATTGAACAAAGCATGTGATAGCAAGAAAGTACTAAATGGTAACCAGACATTCATTGACTCTCCATTGCTATGGTGGAACATTACTACTATCAACCAAATAATAATTAAGACTTGAAATGGTGTTGATATGTGAAGATGGAAAGAAGTAAACAAAAGCCAATCAAGCATTGAACTCAACTGAATAAACTAATCCCTGATCAGTGCCATTATCTATTGAGCAGATCTCAAATACAGACATTGAAACATGAACCAACTACTATCAAAGACTCATATCCATAAATATAAACATTCCAGCCCATCCACTACTTATAACATCCTTTTGTAGACAAACCAAATGAATCTATGTCCTATCTAAAGTATATTTCACTTGATCCTAGATCAAGAACTAAATAATAGAACATATACAAAGGTAACCCTATGCAATGGATCAAAAAATCTAGAATTCACAAGATTGACACCAAGGAGAGACTTGGAAGCTTGAAATAATTATATTAAGTATGATGAGTCATCTACATGTTCAAAGTAGAAAAGAGAGAAAACCACTTCAATAACCTAGAAAAGACTACAAGGAAGTTCTATTCAATCTCATACAATAAGATACAGCTTGCTAAAACCCCCTGGAACCAACTGAAATCAGAACCCTTGGAACTAACCTAGATCAGAACCCTTGGAACTAACCTAGATTAGAACCCTTCTAAATGATCAAGAAAATCTTTTTATAGGAACAAGGATTCAACATGCAATGGATCATTTAGGGAAAAAAAAGGTTTGCAACAACCAAGTACAACAAAAAGTAAAGAATGCATGAAACCCAAGAAACCCTAGAAAATCAGATCAAATCTGATGTACAAATGCATTGGTTTCAAACTCAAGGTTAACTGCAAATACAAATTCAACTGACTTCTTGCTACAGGAAACAAAAATTTAAATGCCAGAGTTGGCCTACATAAGAACATGCATGTACCAGTCACGAAAATCTCTGACAAAATCAAAACCCTAGCCACTTGCAACCTACCTTGAGCACAAAGAGCATAGTACAAATCCTTGCAAATGATCATGGAACATCCTGGACCATACTACAACAGTTGAAAAAACCAATTCTATTAGATCCGGCTACTAAAACAATAAATTCCAGTCCTTCCTGTTGTGGAAAACCTCTAGAAAATTCAAATTTGAAATACAATGATTATCCAAACAAAGATTAAAATGTGACCATCAATTATGTTCATTTTCTAGCAAATTGGGTAGCTTATATTTAATCTCACAATAGTTGTAAAGCCCTTTTAAAAGTCTCTGCCAAGTCAGCACACCACAGCCAATAAAAATCATGCACGTTAGCTCCGCGTAGCAGACAAGACCCACAAAGTATAAACCTTTAATTGAATGGCTGTCGCATGATCGCATGGGTTGAAAAGATTCCATGTGATCACACGACACCCATAGATCCTACATCTATCAGCCCCTTTGAAAGATTCAAGCCCACTGACAAGTCCAAGTCATCCTCCTACTTAGCCAATCACAAATGTGCATGTCAACGCCCACTGGAAAAAGGTCCCACACTGACATCTGATCAACCAAGAAAGATGAACAACTATCACTATACCGCTGACCTTAAAAATTGATCAACTTGTCCCTGCGGTATAACGACAACCACATGATCTTATGGACATGCACGCACTTTATCTCCTTTAAAAACCTATGGACCCACTTGACAATTTCCAAGTCACTTCTCCTCGACCAATCAGAACACCACATGTCAGAACCACCTGTCAGAGGACCCACCCTTGTCTTTAACATATTGGAAAATCAGATGGTCAGCATATAATCTCAAGGGCCCCAAAGATTCCTTGAGATCATGCACCCACCGTAGATCTTGAATCTTCACACTGAGATACTGGGCCCAGCTGATAGAATGTCCAACTCACGGTGACACAGACCAATTAAAGAACACCAACTGTGCTTACATGGCATGTGGACCCGAATCAAAGAAGGGATACATCAATAAGTAGAATTAGTGGCTGGCGCATGTTCACAAGCCTCTGAAAAATTTCATAAGAACATATGCCCACCATTGATTTTCTGACAATGTCAGGACCCTTTGACAAACCTGAAACTCAAGTCCCACTAACAACTACCAATGTATTAATACATGGACCAATCATAGATCGCCATTTGTACCTACATGTCACCTTGGACCCATAGTTTGAAATGTCATGTCATAAAGGAAAATCAACAGCCATCGCAATGTCACATAGCTCTAACAAATCCCTTGTGCTTTAGCGACAACCATCGAATTGAGATGGTGTTCGAGAGATTGGGCCCAGGAAATAAAACAAGCTGAAATATTAGGAAATATTAAGGCACTGACTTAGGAAAAATATTTCGCTGAGACTTAGGAAAAATTAAAACACCGCCAGGCTCGTAGACTTAGGAAATATTTAAACGGGGACCAACCAAAAATATGAAGCATGTGCATTTTAGGAATTTTAAGTGACCCAAAAAGTAACTTAAAATTAGAATAGGGCCTAGGTAGACTTAGGGTATTTCATTACAACGGCTAGTTTTTTGAATTTTTGCGAGGGTTTTAGCCAGGAACATGAAAAATGACTGCAAGGACCAGAAGAAACATGCTACAGCCATGAAACCTTTTGCAGGGGTAGAGGATTTTCCTAGCTTTTGGCTGTGACTTGAAAATGGGCTAACACACTGGATCTACTAAATTATTTTATGAAACTAAGAGTGATTTTTTGAATGAATGCCACAGTGAAGTTACTGAAGAACCTACACCTAAAGTGAGATCTGAGATAGTGACACCTAGCAAGAGTTTGTTAAGGAATCATCCTATTGAACAAATTATTGGGAGCATCAAAAGAGGAGTTCTAACTCAGAATAAGGTACAAGAATAGTTATGTTTGATTTCTCAAATTGAACCTAAGACTACTACTGGAACTTGTGAAGATGAAAGTTGGCCTAATGCTATGAAAGAAGAACTAAATCATATTGAAAAGAACAAGACATGGGAATCGGTCCCTAGACCTAAAGACAAGAATGTTATTGGAACTAAATGGGTATTTAGAAACAAGATGAATGAACAAGGAGAAGTAGTAAGAAACAAAGAAAGATTGGTATGTAAGGGTTACTCACAACAAGAAGGAATTGATTATGAAAAAACCTTTGCACCTGTTGCAAGATTTGAAGTAGTAAGAATGTTTTTGTCTTATGCAGCTTACAAGAAATTCAAAGTATATCAAATGGATGTGAAGTCAACATTTCTGAATGGAGAATTGGAAGAAGAAGTCTACATTGAGCAGCCTGAAGCTTTTCCTTTGACTCAAGAAGGAGACATGGTATGTAAATTGAAGAAAGCTTTATATGGACTTAAACAAGCACCTAGAACTTGGTATGCAAGACTGGATAAGTATTTGTTAAAACTGGGATTTACAAAAGGAACAACTGATAGCAATCTGTACACAAAAGAAATTGAAAATGGTTTTTTGGTTATAGTTATTTTTGTTGATGACATTATCTTTGGAGGAGAAGATGAAGATAGTGACAAATTTGCTGATGAAATGAAGACTAAATTTGAAATGTGTATGATTGGTGAGATGAAATACTTTTTGGGATTATAGATAACACAAAACATTGATGGTATCTTTGTAAGTTAGACAAAGTACCTGAATGACTTGTTGAAAAGATTTGGAATGGATAATTGTAAACCAGTTGGAACACCCATGGTGACTGGACATATAGAGATTAAGTATCATATAGAGATTAAGTAAAATGTTTTAAGTATCATATTCTAAGAAAAAGCATATAGAGATTAAGTATCATGTTTTAAGAGAGAGTTGTTGAGAAAGAATTCAGACTTGAGTACATAAGTACAAAGGAGTAGATAGAAGATATATTCATGAAGCCTTTGCCTAAGGATACATTTGAGTATCTAAGAGGTATGCTTGGGGTTATGCCCTAGCCTACTTTTAAGAAGTGATGTAGTTGGTTGCATCCATCTAGTGGTATATGAGCCCTATCTTTCTTCTGGACTGGATGTTTGTACTTCCTCTATGGGGGAGTATGTGTATCCGAGTTGAGTCATGAGGACTCTAGTAAATGTATTTTCTGAAATAGTGTCTTTTGACATTGATTTGTTGTTGACATAGTGATGAAATTTTTGTCATTGATGTCAATGGGGGAGAAGTATACATGAAAAACAATATGGAGCATCTATTGGAGAGAACTGAATAGGATAACAAAGCAAGATTTGATTGATGAAGAGGATTTGAAGAAGCAGTGTTGCAGTATTGGATTTTTGGAACATTGGATTTTTTTCTCTATGTTGCCATCAATGCCAATGGGGGAGATTGTTAGGAATGAATGCTAAATATTTGACAGCTATTCTATAGTAGTAGTTGTTGCATTCATGACTATGATTGTCATTGATGTCAACATAGTGATTTATCAAAGACTTGCAGAGAAGCAGATAGAGTTTGCATTAGCGCACATGGGTTATTGTAGTTGGAGCTATGCAATGTTGAGGTTATACTCTTTGATATGTTATATTTCTATGGTTAAGAGCATAGATAGTAATTCATTTATTCATGGAAGCTATGATCATTTTGGTGGAAGCAGTATTCAAGCAGTGTCCCTGAGTAGCGGTTTGTGGAAATCGGATATCTCCTAATCGAGATGGAATCTAGTTTTGTGCAATTAAAGGGAATTTGAAGACTCATTGATAGTGACATGGATGATAGTACAAACTTTGAGGTCATACGAGTGAAGATTTATTGTATTTGGAAGCCGACAGTTATGTGTAATTTTGATGTAGCGTGTGGAAACTTTTATGTTGTAATTGTATGCCGACTCATTTGTAATTATTTGCGTGTGGTATAAAGGAAGGAATGTATTTCCTTTTTGTAATGTAGTTGGAGTAGTAATTGAAGATGATTGTGTGTGATGCTATATGCATGAAGTGAAGAATAGAGCTAAATGTGAAAGAGAATATGTGAAGGAAGACATGTGAAGTACAGAGATCTGGAATTGAGATTTGATGTAACAGTGAGTGTGGTTTGGCACAGTCAAAGAAGAGGCAACATATTATTCTATTTAGTAATGCAAAGATTATTTGGACAGTGTGTTCAATGATCTTACCTTGAATCTGTTTGGGCAGTGGGTCCTTCTGTCTTCCATAACTCTTAACAAGGTTAGAATCTTTTAACAGGGATTCAAAATCTCCTAACAGGGATTCATATGTACTGAATGTATTTCATAAGAATCCTAACAGAGTCCATCCTTTCACAAAGAATATTCATATTAGTGCATCTTTTGTGGGCATCATTCCCACCAGGGTTTACTCTTTGATCAAGAGGTTCCCTAGTCAACATATCTTATGTCATTGTGTTATTGTGTATGAATATCTTTCTATGGTTGGTAATTATATTTCCTACATGGTTTAATGTTGTTGAAGATGATAAAAGTTATAATTATCTAATAAATGATTCACCCCCCCCCTCTCAATTATCATGGTGGAGTTTACTTTATAACATAAAAGACTGAGTTGAATATACAAGTGGAAGAATTTCTTGAGACATGTTTGATTAGGGAAAGTTTGAGTCCTTGTGCAGTACTAGATTTATTAGCACTAAAAAAGAATGGAGAATGGAGAATGTGCACTGAATGTAGAGCTATAAAAAAGATAATAGTAAAGTACAAATTTCCTTTTCCTAGGATGGATGACATAATGGATAGTTTGAGTGGAGAAAAGTATTTCAAAAAGATTGATTTGAAGAGTGGTTATCATCATATTAGGATTAGAGAAGGGGATGAATGTAAAAATGCTTTTAAGACTAATGAAGGTTTGTATGAATGGTTGGTTATGCTTTTTGGTTTGACTAATGCACCTGGTACTTTCATGAGGCTAATGAATGAAGTTTTGAAAAGATTCTTGGGTAAGTTTGTGATCGTATATCTTGATGACATTTTAATATTCAATAAGAGTAAGGAAGAACATCTTTAGCATATCAGACAAGTATTGTAGAGATTGAAGGAAGAAATTTTTTTCATTAATTTGAATAAATGTTCATTTATGAAAGAGGAGATTGTGTACCTTGGTTTTGTAATTTCAGCTGATGGATTGAACATGGACCCCGAGAAAGTGAGATTTATACTTGATTGGCCTACACCAGAGAATTTTGGAGAGGTAAGATCATTTCATGGATTGGAAAGTTTTTATAGGAAGTTCATTATAAATTTTAGTTCTATTTTTAATGCTATGACTGAAACTATGAGAGGAGATAAAAGGGATTTCAAATGGACACATGGAGCACAAAAGAGTTTTGAAACATTGAAACAAAGAATTACAGAGTTTCCTACACTTGCTTTGCCTAATTTTAGTAAATTTTTTTAAGTTGAATGCAATGCTTGTGGAAGTGCAATAGGAGTTGTTTTGAGTCAAGAAGGAAGACCTATAGCTTTCTTTAGTGAGAAGTTGAATGATGCTAAGAGAAGATATTTAGTTTATGACTAGAAATTCTATGATATTGTACAAGCTTTGAAGAAATGGAGACATTATTTGGTGCCTAAATATTTTGTGTTGTATACTAACCATAAAGCTTTGCAGTATTTGGGAAGTCAGAATAAATTGAATCAAAGACATATGAAGTGGGTTGAGTTCTTGCAGAATTTTTCCTTCTCATTGAAGCATAAAAGTGGACAATCAAATAAAGTTGTTGATGCCTTGAGCCGAAGAAGAAATTTTCTAACAGAAATGAGAGCTGAGGTAGTTGGTTTTGATGATTTGAAGTGTTTGTATGAAATTGACCTTAATTTTGTAGAGCCTTGGAAAGATTGTAAGGAACAAACAGTGAGTGATAAGTGGACTGATTATTTTATTCAAGAAGACATGTTGTTTAAGGGAGTTCAATTGTACATATTTAGAGGATCTATGAGAGATAATATAATAAAGGAGAAACATAGTGGTGGAATTTTTGGACATATTGGGATTGATAAGACTATGAAACTGATTTTAGAAAGATACTTTTGGCCACAGATTTATAGAGATGTACAGAGAATGGTTAGAGGTTGCAGAATTTGCCAAATAGAAAAAGGAACTAGTCAAAATTTGGGAGTGTATACACCTTTTCCTATACCTGATAGACCTTGGGAAGATGTGAGTATGGACTTTGTTCTTCGATTACCTAGAACTCAGAGAGGTAATGATTCTATTTTGGTAGTGGTTGAAAGATTTTCTAAGATGGCTCATTTTATACCTTGTAAGAAGACATCTGATGCATTACATGTAGCTGAATTATTCTTCAAGGAAGTGGTAATATTGCATGGTTTTTCGAAAACTATTATTTCAGACAGAGATACTAAGTTTACTGGTTACTTTTGGAAAATAGTTTGGAAGAAGATGAATATAGAATTGAAGTTTAGTTCTACATTCCACCCTCAGACAGATGGATAGACTAAAGTTGTGAACAGAAGTTTGGGAAACTTGTTGAGATGTTTAGTTGGAGATAAGCCTGCTAATTGGGATTTAGTTTTGGCACAAGTAGAGTTTGCATATAATAATTATATGAATAGAAGCACTAAGAGGACACCATTTGAGATTGTTATTAGATTTCATCCTAAGGGAACCATAGATTTGAGAGATTTTCTTATTGAGACAAGAAGTGCTGAAGATGAGGGTTTTGCAGTCTTCATGAGAACTTTACATGATAAAGTCAAAAAGAGTTTAGAGGATAGTAATCTAAAATATAAATAGAGAGAAGATAAGAGAAGGAGACATAAATCTTTTAAAGTTGGAGATGAGTTTAAGATTTATTTGAAGAAGAATAGATTTTCAATTGGTGCCTACAACAAGCTAAAAATGAAGAAGTCTGGACCTTGTAAGATTCTGAAGAAGTTTGACAGTGGAAATGCTTATGAAGTGGAATTACCAAAGGCCATGGATATATCACCTATATTCAATATTTCTCATATCTTTGAGCACTTTTAATGAAATGATGAGATGGAATATGATTTAAATTATCCCAAGAAGAATAAAGACAACATTGAGAAGATCTTGAATAGTAGAGTGAGCAAGAGTACCAAAGGAAAAGACTACATGGAATACCTAGTTCAGTGGAAAGATAAGCCAGTTCAAGACAGTTCATGAATTAAAAAAGCTGAGTTGGATCTTTATGATTCGGCTTAGAATATGAGCAGTACCTGATATGGACATCAATTCTTTATTTACCCCAGGTGTTTGATGCAAGAGCATCTTCGGTCTTTGAGCAATCTTGCATCAACCAAAAACATTTTCTTTTTTCTATACCTGTATGTTGTTTTCATTATAATCATTGTGGTTGTTGGTTTCATGTTGTGTGAAGCATACATTATGTTGAGGACCTATTTTGGAACCTTATCCTATGATTGCATAAGGATTGGATGGATCATGTCGAAGTTAGATTTGTTTTGCATTGGTGGTGCTTTTTGCATGTTGATTGTGCATTGTGTAGCCATTGATCCTTAATGAATAAGCATTTGCGATCTTAGGTCCTTAAAGAGGACATAAAATTTTATCTTCACCTAAGACTGCAAATCCTAATTCATCATGAGTTGGGAGTTATGACCATTTTCCTCGGGTATTGATTTTCAGCCAGTTTCATGCGAAATGTGGAGTTTTTCATCTTTCACGGTTTCATATGATGAAATGGGATCTTGCTAAGTTTGGGCATGTTCTTGGATCATGTTCAGACCTAAATTTAACCTGGCATCAATTTTTGTTCATTCTTTCTTTAGTTTTGGTTTACTCTTCCTAGTTGGACCTGTAATGTCATTAAATGCCTGACTGGCCGACTTGTGGCTTAGTTAGCTATATGAGAAGCTTAGGTTATTTAGTTGGTAGAAGATGGTGATAGTATAAGAGTAGTAGAATTAGAAAAGAAGATAATATGTGAGTTGAGACTCTGAATTCATAATTCTCCTTGTATAAGGCCGAAACCTGGAAGGCCTCACAGTCGAGCATATTGCCTGATTTATTTTAATCACACAGTTTGGTTTCTAGTTTTCTTGCCTCATATACATTGGGTTTTCATTATTTCATGTGAATTATATATTGCTTCTATGTGTAACTTTGAGCATGGCTTGTTTGTTGGTTCAAGTTGAGTCAAATCTGCTTGAATTCACCCTGCCTCTATGTCAAAATACCTTGTCAAATCTCATGAAGCTAGCTTCAACCCTATTCCAAGATAAATCCATGCTCCATATCTGCACTAGGATCTCCTCATCATCCTTCTTCTTAACCAAACTCATTTATTTCCCAAATAAATATTCTTCTTTAAATCAAAGCATATGGATCAACATAGAATGCCACCCAAAAGGTTGATCTACCTTTCCTTTTTCAATGCCAATTAGCCCATTGTGAATACATTTAGCCAAATATGGTGCAAAGTCAAAATTCACCCCTACCACTACATGAAAGATTTAAACTATCATAAACATAAAATGTAAAGGAATAGGGTCAGTCTCATCCTCACCAAAGATCTTTCATAGAGACATGTAAACACCTAGAGCAGGGAGATTGAAGTATTCTTTTAGAAAAGGTTCTGGGGTTTTGGGTCCTGCAAGCATCAATGTAATACCCACCCGTAGGTTGTTTTTAGGTTGCTTTGTGTTTTAGGTGATTGATCGAATTCTTTTAGATCACTTTTCATGTGATTGGTTATTGTTTCATTAATGATGATTATGGATTATTATCATATGTTTATTAGGTGTATACATATATTAGATGATGATGTTTCATGATGTTAGATTACATGTTTTATATTGATTATGATGTACTTACCCCATACTTGCATGTGTATGGTGATTATGTGTCTGTATCTATTTGACGTGTTTGTGTGGTAGAGGATGGAGGCGTAGTTACTCATATAGTCAAGATCCACATGTCCAACTGTACCCTATCATTGTCTGCTATTTATTGTATGTACATGCTTCGTCTTGTGATGACAAGTTTGCAGGTATAGGGCATCATCTTCCTTGAATTGGCAGGAGTGAGCGTGCCCACAAACATTCATCTCAATGGTAAAGAGGGGAGATAATACACAGACCCAAACCCTAACCTAAACCTAATTGTCCTAGGATTGGAAAAGTGTCTGTATGACTACCTTACCCAAATTCACCTAGTTGGTATGAATTGGTGGATCACGTTCTTGAGTCTGTGCATGGTTTTAGTTTGCTTGATTTATTGTGCTTGATTTTACTATGCTTGATTAAGTTGATTCATGATTATTCAAGTGATTTTATATGATTATCGATATTAGGATTATAGTTGAATTTAATGATTTAATTATGTTCCTATGTTTAATTTGGAAAATTATCTAAAGTCAATTATTTGATTAATTGGAATTAATTGATTATTTAATTAAAATTAAGATTAATTATGCTTGAGTGTATAATTAAATAATTGAATATTTTAATGCATTCTTTAGGATGTATTAGATATTTAATTTATTTAATTTGGGTTTTAAATTATTAACATGTGCTTAATTAGAAAATGTCATGATTTGATTTATGCTTGCATATTTTATTAATTGATTAAATAATTAATTGCATAGATTTGTGATGCATTAAGTATTTAATTTAATTAATAAATGAATTTAAATTATAACATCTGCAAAATTAAAAAAGGTGTTTGTTTTCAAAAAGATAACTAGTTTTTAAAAGTCAAGTTGAGTTGTGCTTTTAAAAGATATTTTAATTAATTAATTTTATTTACATTCAATTTTGGAATTTGAGTTGGATTAGGAGTTGTCTTATGAGTCATTTATGATTTGGAGTTGAACTCTCAGTTAGCTTTTGAGTTGTCTTTTGAGATTGCATGAATTTGAGAATTGAATTCCTATTGGAGGATTTTTGCATTCATTTTTGAGAGAGACAGGTTTTGGAGAAGATTTTTGGGCGAGCTTATGTGCTTGGTATTTTTTAGATTTGTGGATTGTTGTGGTTGTAAGTTGAATTGTATTTCTCTGTGCATCTAGATTGGGCACCTGTTTACAACATATTTTTCAGATCTACAGGTTGGGCTTGAATTTGGAGAGAATTTTGTTCTCAGATCTGCAAGGGTTTTCATTTTCAGTTTCTGGCATTGGATCTAAGGTAGGCATTGAATTTTGTCTGTTATCTTTGTTTCTACTTTCATTTGTCTTTCTATGTTTTTGATAGATCTGGGTATTTAGAAACCCTAGTGTAGCTAATTTTTGTATTTTATTATTACTTGGCATTGTAGTGTTACTCTGGTAAAATTTTGTTAATTAAGTGTTCATGGTTTGCCTATAAATTGATAAATTAATCCTATTGTATAGTTTAACTATAGTGTTGGGAGAAAATTAATCCCCTTGAGAAAATAGATCAAATTGCTAAAAAAACCAATTTGGGTGTAAAGGTCAAGGCTAGAAAATGAAAATATTTTATTCCCTGTTTAAAATTTCAGATTTTTAAATATATATATATATAGTCTGTCATAAAATCTTAAGAAAAGATAAAATTCTGTGTGAAAGCATGTCACTGTTCTAGAACTTTGTGCATGTCTCTCTATTATTTTACTTTTAGAAAATAATTTAATTAGAATTATAATGTAAAAAAATATATATTGTTTGTATCAATATTAATTTGTATGTATTTGTTTAAATATATATATATATATATATATATATATATATATATATATATATATATATATATATATATATATATAATATATATATATATATATATATATATATATATATATATATATATATATATATATATATATATATATATATATATATATATATATATATATATATTTATATTGAAATATATATATATATATATATTGGAAATATAAAAAAAAAAAATGTTCACCAAACTTAGTAGCAACTTATAGGTTAATCTCTCTTGGGTTCCTTGGCGGGGCATTACATTTGGTATCAAAGCAGAGTTTCTACACTGGGAACTCTGGGTATGTATGCCTATTAGGTTTTGTGGAGTCTAAACTTGAAACTAAACATAGACATAAAACATTTTGTTTGTAGACCATTGCTTTGTGATTATGTTTTCTTTTCGGTGCAAAGAGTTTCATGGGACTTATATCCCTACTTGTTTCAGGCTTCCAGGAGTAAGCCTAATCCTAGGGGGGGTGAATGTAATACCCACCCGTAGGTTGTTTTTAGGTTGCTTCGTGTTTTAGGTGATTGATCAATTTTTTTTAGATCACTTTTCATGTGATCGGTTATTGTTTCATTAATGATGATTATGGATTATTATCATATGTTTATCAAGTGTATGCATATATTAGATGATGATGTTTCATGATGTTAGATTACATGTTTTATATTGATTATGATGTACTTACCCCATACTTGCATGTGTATGGTGATTATGTGTCTATATCTGTTTGACGTGTTTGTGTGGTAGACGGAGGCGTAGTTACTCGCATAGTCAATATCCACATGTTTGACTGTACCCTATCATTGTCTGCTATTTATTGTATTTACATGCTTCATCTTGTGATGATAGGTTTGTAGCTACAGGGCATCGTCTTCCCTAAATTGGCAGGAGTGAGCGTGCCCACAAACATTCGTCTCAATGGTAAAGAGGGGAGATAATACACAAACCCAAATCCTAACCTAAACTTAATTGTCCTAGGATTGGACAAGTGTCAGTATGACTACCTTACCCGAATTCACCTAGTTGGTATGAATTCGTGGATCCCGTTCTTGAATCTATGCATGGTTTCAATTTGCTTGATTTATTGTGCTTGATTTTACTATGCTTGATTAAGTTGATTCATGATTATTCAGGTGATTTTATATGATTATCGATGTTAGGATTATAGTTGAATTTAATGATTTAATTATGTTCCTATGTTTAATTTGGAAAATTATCTAAAGTCAATTATTTGATTAATTGGAATTAATTGATTATTTAATTAAAATTAAGATTAATTATGCTTGAGTGTATAATTAAATAATTGAATATTTTAATGCATGCTTTAGGATGTATTAGATATTTAATTTATTTAATTTGGGTTTTAAATTATTAACATGTGCTTAATTAGAAAATGTCATGATTTGATTTATGCTTGCATATTTTATTAATTGATTAAATAATTAATTGCATAGATTTGTGATGCATTAAGTATTTAATTTAATTAATAAATGAATTTAAATTATAACATGTGCAAAATTGAAAAAGGGGTTTGTTTTCAAAAAGATAACTAGTTTTCAAAAGTCAAGTTGAGTTGTGCTTTTAAAAGATGTTTTAATTAATTAATTTTATTTACTTTCAGTTTTAGAATTTGAGTTGGATTAGGAGTTGTCTTATGAGTCATTTCTGATTTGGAGTTGAACTCTTAGTTAGCTTTTGAGTTGTCTTTTGAGATTGCATGAATTTGGGAATTGAATTACTATTAGGAGATTTTTGCATTCATTTTTGAGAGAGACAAGTTTTGGAGAAGATTTTTAGCGGAGCTTGTGTGCTTGGTATTTTGAAGATTTGTGGATTGTTGTGGCTGCATGTTGAATTGTATTTCTCTATGCATCTGGATTGGGCACCTGTTTGCAACATAGTTTTAAGATTTACAGGTTGGGCTTGAATTTGGAGAGAATTCTATTCTTAGATCTGCAAGGGTTTTCATTTTCAGTTTCTAGCATTGGATCTAAGGTAGGCATTGAATTTTGCATGTTATCTCTGTTTCTACTTTCATTTGTCTTTCTGTGTTTTTGATAGATCTGGGTATTTAGAAACCCTAGTGTAGCTAATTTTTGTATTTTATTATTACTTGGCATTGTAGTGTTACTCTAGCAAAATTTCATTAATTAAGTGTTCATGGTTTGCCTATAAATTGATAAATTAATCCTATTGTATTATAACTATAGTGTTGGGAGAAAATTAATCCCCTTGAGAAAATAGATCAAATTGCTAAAAAACCCAATTTGGGTGTAAAGGTCAAGGCTGGAAAATAAAAATATTTTATTCCTTGTTTAAAATTTTAGATTTTTAAAATATATATATATATATATATAGTCTGTCATAAAATCTTAAGAAAAGACAAAATTTTGTATGAAAGCATGTCACTGTTCTAGAATTTTGTGCATGTCTCTCTATTATTTTACTTTCAGAAAATAATTTAATTAGAATTATAATGTAAAAAAATATATAATGTTTTTATCAATATTAATTTATATGTATTTGTTTAATATATATATATATATATATATATATATATATATATATATATATATATATATATATATATATATATATATATATATATATATATATATATATATATATATATATATATATATTTATTTATTTATTTATTTATATTTATATTGAAAATATATATATATATATTGGAAAAAAAAAAAAAAATGTTCACCAAACTTAGTAGCAAGTTATAGGTTAATCTCTCTTGGGTTCCCTAGCGGGGCATTACAATCAACCCTTCAATTACTGCAAAGTGTTCCCTTAACGGACCATTCTTAATAAAACCCTTATGAGACTTATAAGTTTCCTTTAACTTATCAAAATCAATTGGCTCATGGAAATTTGTAGGTGCACTCTATTGGAGCTCTAAATTTTGGGCAAAATTTGGAGTCCTATATAGTGAATATATAGCCCTAAAAATGGCATCTTAAACTCCATGCCCAATAATTAATGATGAAGTACATGAAATGGGATAAATAATTATATTTATTTTTAATTAAAAGTTGAGGGATTAAGAAAGGAAGCTCTGTGACAGGAACAATAAAAATTATGTGATCAAAGCCTTCAGAAAATGCTAGAATTTTGACCTATTGCAAAGATGATGCCGACAGAGCCTAAAGATGATCGTATTTTAAAAATCTAAAAATGACCCAGTTCGGTAAATCAAATTTCCTATCTCCAATAAAAATCTTAGATTTCCATGAGGTGTTTTGGTTTTTCAACCAGACCCAAATCCGAAAGTTAGGTAGTTATTTTTAGTTAATTTATTATTTTTCAAAATAATTTGTAATAAGGGTTGTGTCTTTTCACCCTAAAGAGGTGTGAAAGTCACTCAAACACAAATATATATATATATATATATATATATATATATATATATATATATATATATATATATATATATATATATATATATGTATGTATGTATATGTATATGTATATGTATATGTATATATGTATATATGTATGTATATATATACATATATACATATATATATACATATACATATACATATACATATACATATACATATACATATACATATACATATATATATATATATATATATATATATATATATATATATATATATATATATATATATATATATATATATATATATATATATATATAATGTAAAATATAAAGAGAATATAATTCAGAT
The DNA here is from genome assembly GCA_027943335.1 of Chamaecyparis obtusa. Taxonomy (NCBI): domain Eukaryota; kingdom Viridiplantae; phylum Streptophyta; class Pinopsida; order Cupressales; family Cupressaceae; genus Chamaecyparis; species Chamaecyparis obtusa. The sequence continues at coordinate 654,039 of BSBK01005939.1, forward strand.
TTTCATAGGATAGAATTTGATCACAACTGCAATATTAACTCTAATGTACTATTTTTTCAACATTAATAAAGATAAGTGCTCTTTTTTTATTTGTGGTTATAAGTTATATGTTTTCAATTAGTCTTTCGGATATTCTATTAAATAGAGTATTTCACTATGTTGAATTCCTTGAGTATCATAATTCAAAATTAATATATATAGTTTAAAATTTAATTAAAAGATCTATGTATCTTCTCTTGTTTTTATCGGTCTCTTAATTTGAGTTAAATTTGATAAGATTAGCTATATAGATTGATTTGAATTATAAGTCAAGTGGAATCATGTGAAGTGATGGTCTTGTCATATTAAAGAAAGTTTTAAAAATCATCTCTGATCGTACATAGGATTGAACATTTTCTGACTCTGTAACCCAAGTACTTAGAAGGCACTGATCTAATCTTTAATTAAAAATTGTTATATTTGGTTCATTTGTAGTTTGTAGATCATTAAAGCATTATTAAAAGCATTACTTTTCAGTCTTTAGTATAATCTATTTATTCAAGTATTATAGAGTAGAGATTTTCAAGAGATTAGTTGCTTTCCTCAAAGGATCATTCACCACCTTTGGAGGAATCGCATTGTGTACGTTGTTGTGTGACACGAAGAATTTAATAGGTCAAAGTGAATTTGGGCCTACCAGCCTTGGCTTGCTTAAGTCAGAATTATAAAGGTATCAATTTGTGCCTGTCACTTGGCCAAATCTGAACCATCAGTTTTGGGCACCCAAAAATTGGTGACTCTACTGGGGAGAGTTTCTCACAATATATATTGTGAAGTTACCTAAAATTTTAGATTTCGCAAATCAGAATCAAAAAGTAGTTATATTAGTTTGTTTGGAAGCACACTCTACTAGAAGAAAGAGCCCAAAAGAAAGACATTCCTTGAATGAGGTGGTGACTCTATTCAATTAAGCTTTTCAATTAGTGACTCTATAGAGGAAGAAGACCTAGAAAGAGCTAATTAATATTTTCCTTTTTGAAAGAGGTGGTGACTCTATTGACAAGAACCTAATGTATAAAGAAACAAGTTATTAACGATATAGATATTTAGAATGTATCAGAATAAACAACTATTTTAAAGAAAACCATTTATTCCAGATGGTATCAGGTCATTGGATCTCAGGGGATTCCATTGTATTCCTTTTAAGTTGCTCCCTAAGTTTTTGCAGCTTGTACCAAAGTTCCATGGAGAATGGGATGAATCAGCAGTTGAACATTTGGATGCATTTTATGCATTTATAAAGAACTATGAGATTTGTGCAGAAGATTAGGCAATGAAACTATTTGTCAGGACATTAGAAGATTATGTAAGAGAGGCATATGAATCATTACCTGCACAAAGTATTTCATCTTGGAAAGAATTTGAACAATGGTTTCTATATGAATTTCATGATGCAAGTGATGAAAATAACATGTGTTATGAATAGTGCGAAGACCAAAGTGGCATCATGGAGGAGGATTATAGTATGTCTCTACTTGATGCATTTTTTAGTTTGGAGAGATTTGAAGGGGAGTCTTCTGCACACTTATTCTTGAGGATGGTGAATATCTATCAGATGATACCTATAACAATTATGCCTTCAAAAAAAGAATTAATGAGAAAGGTCAAAAAATTGGGAATCTCACCAAATGACCTTGATCTGAAGCTACTTTTTAAGATATTAGAAGAAGATAGGGAAGACAGAGAAGAGAAGGATTATGATCAAATTGAACAAGGCCTTATGTTTGATTGAAATCTTAGTGATGATAAAGAAGATCCAAATTACTTATCCCCTTTGGACGCATTTTTGAACTTAGAGAAATAAGGAGAAGAATTTGTAGTACAATTCTTCATAAGGATGTTTAATATTTGTCAAGAAATACCTTCAGAGTACAGACCTAAATCCTCTAATCTTTTCAATAGAATGCAAGAACTAGGTCTTTTATATGATCATCAGTTCCTTACCTTTCTCAAACTTATGAATAATGAGCTGGTTGCAGAGGAGAAAGAGTGCAGAACTGAAATAACATATCAGTTAAGTCAGGTTTAAGATTTGAATGGAGAAGATTATTTTGGCACTAGTACATTTGAGACCTTTTTTCGATGGTAGGTCGTCTGAATTGGGATGGTTTATTGTCAATATAATGACACAACCCAATGTCACAATTTTGCAATCGAAAAAATTGACGGTTTCAATTGGCGTCATAATTACGATGATAATGGATGTTGCAAGAAGGGGGTTCCAACAAGGCAAACCTGGCATCAGACCTATTCATGGCCATCCCAATTGCAACGCATATCCGTCGCAAAAAATAAAAACAATGACGACCTGTCAGAATCTTTCGATGGGTTGCCATCATTTGTAATTTGTTTACCGACAGAGATGATGTTAGTTCGATGGATATCTATCAGAAGTGTATGATGGATATATGTCATTTGTATTTTCTAATGATAGTGATCATGTACATGCGATAGAGACCCATCAGAATTTTATGATGGCTATCCATCATTTATAATTTTTTACCAACATCGATGTTGTACATGTGACGGCTAGATGTCAGATTATTTTGATAGATAACCATCATTGTTTTATGGTCATCATAATTGTGACACAAATAAATAAATAAATAAATATATATATATATATATATATATATATATATATATATATATATATATATATATATATATATATATATATATATATATATATATATATATATATATATATATATATATATATATATATATATATATATATATATATATATATATATATTTGTCGATTGGGTTGGTATCGATTTAGAAGGGTGCTCTTGCAGATCTAGTTCCTGCTCGTGATTTGGTTATAGATCATTCAGAGATGACTTTGTAGTAGATTTGGTAGTGGCTCATGGATTATTGAGTTACATGTGATGTCAAGAGAGCGACATGCAGAACTTGCACATTGGAGATTCGTAGATCACTATGGTGTCCATGATGACTTGGGAGAAGTCTTCTTCTTGGTGAACAGAGCTAAGAAACTTAGATTACAGAAAGTGGGTCATTTGATGTGACTTATGAGACATTGGATGCCTCTTCATAGCAGGTTCATGGTGCAGTCTGTGGTGTTTCTTTACGACTGGGTTTTTGCAGAGATCTATTGATTTGGTAGCCATTGAGATGGATTGATATATATTTGTCGTATGTGGATTGAGATCTTAAATTATTGAGCTTCTCTTTATTTCAAGAATAGTTTAACATTCTCTACTTAATAGGGCCAACCACGTGAAGGTGGAAGCTCATCTGACCCCTCCTAGGAGCCTCTTATGACCCTTTACGACATTTTAAGACCTCTAAGATGTATTCTTAGGGATCGTAAAGGGTTGTAAAGGGTCATAAGGGGTCTTGGGACACAACAGCTGAGAAACATAAATGTAGGCATCATGGTCACAATTTTTTGGAAACAAAACATAATTGAGTGGTATACCCAAATGTGTTGCATCATTTGGGTATACCATTCAATTATGTTGTGCCTCCAAAAAATTGTGACCATGATGCCTACATTTATGTTTCTCAGCTGTTGTGATATCTATATTTATGTTTCTCATTTGTCATGTTTATGTGCAAGTTCTTTATGTGTATCTACTAGAAATTCTAAAAATAAATCAGTATCTATAATATCCCTCTGTTAACCACATTTACACATATGGTCCCAACAAAGTAGTGCACAAACTACACAAAGAAGGCATCGCAGAAATATGATTTCTTCTTTCACCATTGAAGCAATCTTGGCGGCACTAGCTAACTCTTGAGCCTTGCACAAGTTGCACTCATTTCCTACATCAGGTATAGATGTAGATGGGGTATATGTAAATGTAGTTTGATCAACCCACCAAAAGTATTGACATCCACTATTTCCTTGCAATACCAAATGTACATCAGTTCTTCATAAAATGATTAATTAGTTGTCACATTATTTTTAAACATAAAATATAATTGTGCATCCAGACCTTTTTCCTATTTGGGCAAACCCAAAATTGACGCCCAGGATTACTTGTTATGTGTGACATCTTCAACATGCATGGGCCAACACCACATTGACACATAGGCACATTGACCGAAGTGATCGATGCTATTTCGACAAATATTGTATTATCACAAATATTGCATTATCATTATTTTGTTCATTCATACTAATTATAATTACAATAAAAAGAAACATACTAATGTCGACTTGCACATTGTTTGGCTAAGTCAAAGTCTTTGGTTTAAATCACTAGACACTCAAAACAAAATGACAAACCAAAGACAACCATGCAATAAAAAGAAATTACTAGGCAATTCAAAATTAGCTCACTCCATTGTAGGGAACAAAGAGAATCCCTGTGATTTAACATCATTGATGGGCAAGGAATTAGAAAATTAGCAGAAGAAACTCTCATATAAGTAGGACATATAAAACAAGGTGAATAAGAGTAGTACATATAAAATAATCATTAGAACATGCCAAACATCTAGCATAATTGCACATTTCATTCATGTCATTGATATTTTTCTTCATCCATCTCATCATCAAGATCATCATCGTCAATGACATCTTCACCACCAATATCATTTCCATCATCATCGTCATCACCATCAACATTGTTATCATCATCCTCATCAGTAGCAGCATCATCCTCATCAGTAGCAGCATCATCGTCATCTTCTTCTTCATATTCTTCTTCGACTAGCTCTCGATCATGATCATCATCTACATCATCTTCCACTTCTTCATCTTCCTCGGTATCTTCTTCCATTGCATTATACTTTATCGGCCTTCCTCTTTGATCGTGTCTAACAACCAATGACCAACCTATTTTATGTGGAACCTCTAAGTAAAATACATGCTCACATTGGCTCAAAAGAACATAGGGCTCTTCTCCAATTGGATCAAACAACCTTGTATTAATCATTGAAAATCCATTGTCATGTTCAATAATGGTTCTATTAGGATCACTTTTATTGAGTCATATTTTGCACCATTTCACAACGAAGAGAACTAATTTGAAGAAATTAAAGTTGCAGTCAAGTATATCAACCAAAATACTATAGTATCAATTTTGCAACTCTCAAGAATGTAAGTCATTTCTAGATGAAATATTAGTCACTTGGAACACTGCACTTATCCCAGAATCACAAGTTCTCTTCGTGTCATCCAACTTTTTGATGTAAAATTTATATCCATTGCAAAACATAGCCTTGTGATGTTTCACCTGCAATAATGTCAAACATTTATAAATTATTGCTTCACGAGTTGAAAAACATATAGTTGATTAATTAACAAATTTATAAGTACCTGGTGATCTCTTAAACCATATGCTAAATCTATTTCCTTTTGTGTAACATTGGGATCTCCATTACAATGAGCTTTATAACCAATGAAGACATGGATTCCCATGTTAATCTATGACCATCATGCTGACATCATTCAATCCATGTCATCATCCAATTTTGATTGTTTGCAATAAAAAGATGTATTGCATCCCACTCTTTAGCAGTTGTACAAAATTAAATAAATGACTTACAAAAAATTTAATTTGAAGATTAAGAATTAATTAACTACAATAACATCTCATAATTTATTACCTTTTAGTTTCATGAATCTATCGTTGCCGACCAAGTACTCCCCTTCAAATTTTTTAATTGAGTTGAGATCCCAAATGCAATCTATATGGGGATTTTCTGCAAGATTAGGAAGATATTGAGTAATGTACACCATCATCTGGTATACCATATATCCCTCAATTGTAGAGCCTTTCAGATGTGCTCTTTGTCGTATCAAACCCTTCAAAAATTTCAAATGTCTCTCAACCATCCACATTGACCTAGCATGTACAGGTCCACACAATTCCATCTCCTCAACTAGGTGTATGAGGTAGTGTTCTTGTGCATTGAAAAAAGCTAGAGGTAAACACTTTTTCATTTCACACATTAATCGACAAATTCTTTTCTTCCAATATTTTATATCTTCTTTATAGATTTCTTTAGATGACAACCACCTACAAGAGATTCAAGAAATAAATATATAAATACGAGACTTTACAATATATTAATTGTTTGATATTATTGTTTTATATATTGAACAAATATCACTTCTTACCTCATGTATTTTCCAAGATCATATATCACTTGTTTGATATTATTATCAAAGTTCTCTGGGAGAGATAGGGGTAGTAAGTACTACAACAATTATCAACTGATTATTTCATACAATGAAAATTGAATGCAATTACACAAATATATTGTAAATATAAAATAATATGACTTACCTTGATGAAGGTATGTCAATCATGCATTTTCATCCCTGAACCAAAATCATTTTTCTTTGATATGAGATTGCTTATATCCGCAACAAATCCTATAGGAAATCAAATTTTTGGATCACTTCTTTTATGGCATTACTTTGTTGCTCTGTTAATAACCAAGGAAGAGCACTTGCATTAATCTGATCTCCATTGCTATTTGATTCAATGATATTTTTCATTGCATGATTGGAATCATGAATGTCACTACAAATTTTGCCAAGTTTTTCTTTGTCACGCCTTTCATCAAATATTTTCCATAGTGTCTCTGTTACATTCTTTCCAATATGCATAGTATCAAACAAATGCACAATTTGTAGATGCTCATAGTAGGGAAGCCTACTAAATTCTATGGGATAACATTTTAGTCCTTTTGGAAGTTGGTCAGTGATGCCTTAACGACCTTCAAGATCATCAACTACATAGTTAGCCAACAAAACACAATCAAAATATATAATTTTCAAACATTGACCATTACGTGGAATGATATTACCTCAAATTCTATTATATTCCAACTACCATAGGTGAGGTTTCATTCTTCGGGGCTTTGATGTAGTCTCTTCTTTCCCATTGAAAAGATGTATTTATGCACTTCGATACTTATGATTTTTGGGGAGGAACTGCCTATACTCCTCAAACACCTATTTTCTTAAACTTTTGGAATGATGAGATTTCATCTTTGGATCACACATTTGACATGTAAATTTTCCCTTTGTTTGAAGACCTACAAGATAATGATAAAATTGGATTAAATATGTATATTTTTATAATTTAAATTATCGCGTACAACTAAAATTCACCATAACATACCACAAAAATGTGTCAACCTTGGAGCATCATGAATTGTCCACACAAGCATTGCATGGAATTGAAATTGTCTTTGTCCAATTAGTCAAGAGATGTCATACATAGTGAAACCATTCCATAACACCAAAAACTTGTTGATAAGAGGTGCAATATATACATTCATATCTTTCACTTGGAACTTACCTATTTGAATTAACAACAACATCAGATAATTATTGTGGCCATTTCACTCCAAGACTTATAATTACATGTAGATAACTATAAAATAACAAGATACCTAGAACAATCATTGTCAACATAATGTGCTCCCTCTTTATTGACATCCATGGAGGAAGGTTATTGTTTATAATAAAAATAGGTCACATCGAGCAAACGGATCTCATCTCTCCATGCGGATTGACAGTGTCTGCTACCAGAGAAAGCATGAGATTTAAAGGTTCCTCTTTAAAGTGTGGCCACTTTTCCTCTATGTCCATAAATGATGAACATTATACAAGCATTCGAATAATGTCATCTCGAATCCTATCGCATGCATGGTAATCCATAAATTGTGCCAAGCTATTGCACCTGAATAATCATTTCAGACCTGGAATAATGGGGATGTGATGAAGAGCCTTGCGAGGCACCTTTTTTGTCACTTGATCATCTTGATATCTTCTCATATGGCATTTAGGGCATTCTGTTGCATTTTCATGTTCTTTATAATAATTAATATGATCTTCAAGACAAGCATGTATTATTTGATAATCCATTCCAATATGTTTCATAGTGGCACATAATTCTCGATACGAGTGAGGGAGAACATTTGATGGTGGTAACAGAAAGTCACCTATCAATCTGCAATAAATAATATAAGTCATTACTATAAACAATCTTAATAGTACATGTTTCACCTTTTATAGACTATAATGACATATATGACAAACCTTAGCATACGTGACATTGCTATGTTGGATAAACCATTCATAACCTTCAAATTCACCAACAATAATACAAAAAATAGAAGAGTAGATTGGGAGCCTTTGTAAAGGATCATGTTCTCCTTCTCAAGTAGAGGTATATTATGGATTTCATCAATGTCATCCTTATCATAATCATCATCATCAGTAGTACCAGTAGCACCAGTAGCACTAGTACCAAATGTGTCAATGATCAATGCATTCATACCATCATCTTTAAATGTGTTTTCTAGCACATGATCGTCATCTTCCATGGGATCATGATCTTCAACTTCAATACTCACACCTCCATGTTCCTCTATATTCACACTGGGGAGATTGACCTATATAAAAATGATGATAATCAAACCCCCCTTCAATGTGATAATCAAACCTCCTTCCATGGTTCATATGTATATTAATTGTGAAAACAATATAACAAACAAGTTACCACTAGATTATAATCAAACCCCCCTTCGATGTGACCATTCTCCCTACAATGTCTCTTTGCTATTTTGATTTTGATTCTTCTTGTCTTTAAGCCGTTACAACTCTTGGATGGACAATAACATTTGTCATCACCTTCTCTTTGAAAGTTAGACAACAATCTAGAGATTGTCTCCCTATTTTGATCGAATTCCCTTGTATTATTTGACATGATCTTTAATGTGTATATCTGCAAAACAAATTGGAGATGCCTGCTTTCATTAGCTTCATGTCACCTTCTCATAGCTTCTCATTTTCTAAAAAATTTCACCAAAGAATTTGTAGGAAACCAAGTAATGGGTATTCTTGAGCTTAAACACATTGAGCTGCTACAACTGAATTATAAATTATGAATTCACTATAAATCACGGGGCATTATAAATCATGAATTCGCTATAAAATTAATGTATTTCTCTAGATTTCATATGGACATTTATTCAAATGGAGTTATATCATTTGGAATGGATATATGATAGGTTGATATCAAATTATATATCCCTATTTGATCTAATAGCATCAATATAACAAACAGAACACCGACCAATCAAATAGGGACATGAGGTGCTCAAACAGTGAGCTCATAAAATAATATATTTAGTCTTAATAAAATCTTATAAAACAAAATATATTTTGTGAAGTGTTTGATCTCTCTTTATTTATTTTTTTGTTTTGATATTCATTGTGTGGTACTCCCTACTTATGATCATTTCATGAGGAAATGTCTTAATGGCTTGCGAGCTGCAAGCTAGGGCATCATGTATTATTTATGAGCTCACTATTTGAGCACCAACCATTGAAATAGGGACATGAGGTTCTCAAATAGTGAGCTCATAAACAATGCATGATGCCCTAGTTGTAGGTAGTTATCTCTTCTATAATGATGGAGGAGTGAAAGGTAATGATCAATGAGGTTGCTACTATTAGATCATACATTAATACACTTACTATTTTGAATTTGAGTTCGGGCGTCATGCAATTTTATCATTTTCATTGCATGCTTGATGTTGTTTTGCACCATATATTGTTTTATACACTGCTTATTTCATTGAGACCGTGAGCTTGGCATTTGTAATATATTTTCTATTATTGGATCAATGCTACCATGTTGTTGAGGTTGTAGATGCATTGAATCACCACTACCATTCTAATTTGATAGCAGCAATATAACAAATAGAGCACCATCCAATGAAATAGGGACATAAGTAAGATATTTAATGTATTATTACTTCATCATGATGATAAAAATTTCATTGGCTCAAAGCACATAGAAATTCAAAACAATAGGATATCTTAATCTTTATGAGCTCAAATTCAAAATAGTAAGTGCATTCTTTTATTATTGATGTCCCTATTTGATCTAATAGCATCAATATAAAAAATAGAGAATGAACCAATCAAATAGGGACATGAGGTGCTCAAACAGTGAGCTCATAAAAAAAAAAATTTAGTCTTAATAAAATCTTATAAAACAACATATACTGTGTGAAGTGTTTGATCTCTCTTTATTTGCTTTGTTGTTGATATTCACTATGTGCTACTCCTAGTTTATGATCATTTCATGAGGAAATGTCTTGATGGCTTGTAGGTTGCAAGCTAGGGCATCATGCATTATTTATGAGCTCACTATTTGAGCACCGGCCAATCAAATAGGGACATGAGGTGCTCAAATAGTGAGCTCATAAACAATGCATGATGCCCTAGTTGTAGGTAGTTATCTCTTCTATAATGATGGAGGAGTGAAAGGTAATGATCAATGAGGTTGCTGCTATTAGATCATACATTAATACACTTACTATTTTGAATTTGAGCTCAGGCATCATGTAATGTTAGTGTTGTCATTGCATGCTTGCTACTATTGTGCACCATATATTATTTTATACACTGTTTATTTCATTGAGACCATGAGCTTGGCATTTGTAATGTATTTTCTGATATTGGATCAATGCTACCATATTGTTGAGGTTGTAGATGCATTGAATCACCACTACCATTCTACTTTGATAGCAGCAATATAACAAACAGAGCACCCTCCAATCAAATAGGGACATAAGTAAGATATTTAATGCATTATTACTTCATCACGATGATAAAAATTTCATTGGCTCAAAGCACATAGAAATTCAAAACAATAGGATATCTTAATCTTTATGAGCTCAAATTCAAAATAGTAAGTGCATTATTTTATTCTTGATGTCCCTATTTGATTTAATAGCATTAATATAACAAACAGAGCACCGACGAATCAAATAGGGACATGAGGTGCTCAAACAGTGAGCTCATAAAATAATATATTTAGTCTTAATAAAATCTTATAAAACAACATATATTGTGTGAAGTGTTTGATCTCTCTTTATTTGTTTTGTTGTTGATATTCACTATGTGGTACTCCCTGTTTATGGTCATTTCATGAGGAAATTTCATGATGGCTTGTGGGTTGCAAGCTAGGGCATCATGCATTATTTATGAGCTCACTATTTGAGCACAATGCCACTATTAACATTCATATTGTGTCATTAAATCAACAAATGCTATCAAAATGAAATTGAGGTGCTCAAATAGTGAGCTCATAAACAATGCCCTCTTTGCACCATGCAAAAGTGCAGTGTCGTCTTCACGGCAGCTCTTTGAATTCACAAAAATTACAAATGACACTTTCTTTTTCAAAATTATAAAATTACAAAAATTTAAATGGCTCAAAGCACATAGAAATTTAAAATAGTAGGATACCTTAATCTTTATGAGCTCAAATTCAAAACACTAAGTGTATTATTTTATTACCGATGTCCCTATTTGATGTCCCTATTTGATCTAATAGCATCAATATAACAAACAAAGAACCGACCAATCAAATAGGGACATGAGGTGCTCAAACAGTGAGCTCATAAAACAATATATTTAGTCTTAATAAAATCTTATAAAACAACATATATTGTGTGAAGTGTTTGATCTCTCTTTATTTCAATTTCTATTTGCACTATATCAATTGTATTTCTTTTTCTTTTTATTTTATTGGGAGTGATGTTTTCCCCCCTTGTTTAATTGTCATTGGTTGTAGGTCTTGTCATTTTGGATCTCCATGCACCTATCTTCTCTCTCCCCTCTTCCTCTCTCCCTCTTTTTATTGTTTGCTAGATCTGCAACATATCATTTTATGTTATTTTCTCTCTAGCATCCTGATGATGGATCATGTAGTATGATCTGAAACATTGATGGTAAAAAAAAATGCTACACAATTGAATCCAGAAACTGATACTTAAACAAATTATCTTCTATTTGTCTTCTCCTAATGTCATTTGATATTTATTTTTAAGTGAAAAAGTTGAGAATCTTGAATTAAATCTCCATCTATAAGATGTGCTTATGTCAATAATAGCACAAATTTTATTGTAATCTAACATATTTACTTACAAAGATTGTCTATCGGTGTAACCCTTGCACCTATTTTTCGTACAAGTACTAGTATATAATACTATCGACATAACTATTGCACCTTATTTTAATACAAACTTAATATAAAAATATACCATCTATTCAAAATGACCCTAAATAAAAAAGCACATGATATGAAGGGATGTACATTTTGTAGGTGTTCCTCTTGAAAGGAAATGCTTTGAGAAATAGGGATGAAGTCGTTAGTAAGTAGTTAGGTATGCTCCTCATCCTTTAGAATATAAGGAGTACAACATTTTTTGGAAAGAAATAGTGGGGAAGTAAAGAGTAATATATAAAGTTGGTTGAACAGTCTCAAAGTTTAGAATATAAGGAGATTGAAGAGGCTCTCATATATCCCACTAGAAGCATATACACAGGGCAGAGAGGGGTGTCCTTTAAAGAAACAAGGGAAGAAGAAGAAGAGTGGCCTGGTAGAAATAGAGGAAGATGGACGTGATAAAGACACAAAAGATCTCAGAAAGGCCAATTGAGAAAGTGGTAGTGCATCCTCTGGTATTATTGAGCATTGTGGATAATTACAATAGAGTGGTGAGGGATACTTACAAAAGAGTTATTGATGTGATTCTCAGAACAAGATTCCATGGAACAATAGATGTCACCAACAGTTATGCAGATATTCAGTTCTATTCCATTGAATGTTTTATATCGCAGTACATGTAAATATCACAAATTTTCATTTTTGATTGTAACGGGTCATTTCTTGCACTCTAGTAACATCAGCCTATCTATTTAGCACTACCCATTAGCCCAAACCTTCCCAACTTTTGTATTAATGATCTTAACTAGAAATCAATTCTAGGGTTTTGGTAAAAGTTGTTCTAGGGCTTCATTAGAGAAGTTTAAGGACCCTCTGGAGTTTCTACACCATGTGCCAGTGGATTGTTATGTTCAAATTTTGCATTGAACTTGTTCACAAGGTCAAAATAGAAATCTTGTGTATCAAATGTTAAATTATGTGATGATTATTCTTCTGAAGGAATCTGAAAAACTGACTCAAAACCACTTGGGTGAATCTGAAAAACCATCACATTTTGATCCACTCTGTAAACATCACTTAAATGAGAAACTGTGATGTTGGAATGAGGCAGAGGGGCATTGTGTTCTCTTTCCTTCATTTTTTTACCTTTTTTGTGTGATTGAGTTCCTTTGAGACTTTCAAGTCTCTATCTTAGCACATGTTATTTTATGCCTACTTGTCAGAGTAGACAAAGCCTTCCAAGTTTAATAATGGCATGGCTGAATCAATTTTCAGTTTTCAAAAAGATAAAAGGGTTGTATGATTTTATTTATGACTGAAGTATAAACAAAATTACTTGCAAATATTAGAGTAGTGTAGTCTACTTGAAAATATGATAGTAAATTAAATTACCTTAGACAAAGTAAATTACTTGCAAACTTTATGATTGGCCCAAGTTATTTGACTTTAGTGCTATCAGAGATCACCATTGAAATCCTATATAAATTTAAAAGTAAACTTATCCAAATCATTATCAGATGGATAGCATGGTCATATTGAATCTTAAGCATCCAAATTTATTTTAATTTACTAGGCCATGCAGAATATCCCTTTGTCTAAAATTCTAATGTAGTGCTCACAATGATAAATAGAACTTTATATTGTCATTGTAGACATTTTTGTTGTCATAGCAATTTCGTCATATTATTTTTGATACTAGAGATTTAAGAAAATTAAAGGCCTGTGAATATTTACTTGTTAATCCTAATAAGGTATTTTGTCTTTCTCTAGTAACCCCACTCAATGAAGTATTGTAACTTTTCCTAAAACAATCTCACCCTCTTGAGAAGGGCACTTGCGTAAACTATGGCAACATTAGGCAAACAGAACATAGGGAGTTCCAAAATCTTTTGCAACTCATCTTATTAATGGAGGGTGTTGGTTTTTAGTTTGATTGATTTTTTGGCTTGGGGCTTCCTTGTAGATCTTATAAACATTATTTAATGCATTAGTCTGTTGATATTTTTTCTTGTTCAAAAACAACAGTAATATTATATGTAACAAATGGGAGACAAATTTGAGAAGTTATTATTTGAGTAGACTTGAGACCTAATAAATTTTCTATGACACACTCTATGCGGTGTGCTTCTAATTGCTTTCCCTATAATGATGAATTGAGGAAGAAGGGCACCAGCCCCTAGATGAATGAAACTATGCTTGGGCAGTTATCTTAGAAACACCGATAAAGTAGGTTCAAAATTACAATCAAAAGTATGTTGAATAGAAGGCCACCAGCCCCTTGATGAATGAAACTATGTATGCTTTGGCAGTCATTTTAGAACACCAATAAAGTAGGTGTAGAAATACAACCAAAAGTATACTAAATCTAAATTGTGAAGAGCTCAACGTTTTGGTTGAGAATCTAACTACAGAAACTAAAGTCTTCAGGCATGTGGATGATTCCTTGGTCAAGTTTAATGCAGTCTGGTATTGATAAAGATGTTATTATACTAAAGTCGCACCTTTGAGAATGTGAAATTGCTTGAATTGATGGGTTGACATTGTAATACCCCAAAAATGGGCTATAGGTTCATTAATCTCCTATATCTTCAAATTGAACGAAATTGACATCAAAGTCCTAACCTAAGGCACATCTGCACATTATCGAATCTTAATTGATTATCCTAAATTTTGCATCAGGGAATATTCTTTATTCCTATTTATCCTAATTATCTTTAATTTAATGATTATTTGGCGATAAATCTTATTTATCCTAAAGTTTGATTAATTGAATATTCTAAATATTTAATCAATTAGATTTAATACTGCCACTTAATTATTTAATTGAATTTAATTATATTTATTCCTAAATTGTATTATTTAATTCTAACAATAAATCATTTATCCTATGACTAATTGATTAAATTCTTATTTAATTAATTGAAGTCAATTGTCAAATTTAATGATAATCAATTATTTTATTTTTAAATTAGTTAAGTTGAAGATAAATCACTTTATTTATTTAATTAATTCATGATTATTTGTGCACATTCAAAAAAAAAAATAGTTAAACTTTAAATCAGAAAATCAATTCAAGTTGTTTTAAAAATAAACTCAACTTCTAATTTAAGTTAAAAAGCTGATTTGCATGATTTTATGAATTAAATATTCTTAATTTCTTGATAACTCAAAAATCAACCTAAGTTTATCAAGAGTGATTTATGGCTTTTTCCATGCATCCCCAAAGCCCTGGATTTCTATAAAAATAAGGCTTCAGCTCTTCTAAGATGATCTCATAAATTTGCAAACTTACTCTGCCAAATTGTCAAGCTCATAATTCTCGAATTTGCACAATCACACTGGTGAATTGGTATTTGAAGAATCAAGCTTCTTGCAAATCAACCACTTTTGTGAGATCAATCTTGGTGTCAAATCATTCTAGCTTCATATTTCATATCATTGTTAGATTAATTGCATATCAAGTTTTTCATATAGATTAGATTTCATATCAGTTTTCATCCTAATTGCATAGAAAAACCAAAAATATAGCTTAATTTGCATCCAATTCATATCTAGATTTTGCATTCAAATCCTTCATTTAGGTGTCATCAAGGTCACTGATCTTGTTCTAATCTGAGAATACATACTTGCATCTACTAGAAGGCAGTAAATCGCCTGGTTAGTTTAGTTTCCATTTCACTGCACGATTTTGATTTTAGCTAACCTCTAATGTTTTACTGAAGTGTTGTGTCTACAACTAGGTACAAATTTCACACACACATTTTTGGCGCCCACCGTGGGGCCCTGAAACAGGTTTCCATTCCATTTCTATCAATTTCTATCATCTTGTCATTTTATGTTCCAAGCTGCGATTTTTAATTTCTGTCCATACAATTTTCATACGAGTTTTGTCAAAAAATCATACCAATAGATACCTACTGTCATACGACAGTTTATTTGATCAAGGATCATACCATCAGAAACACATTGTCATTTGGAGGCTCTATTGTCGTATGATCTGATACCCATTGTCGTACGAGTTTCTGGACTGTCGTCTGGGAGGTGACCCACTGTCGTACAAGTTTCAGTGTGAGGTTTCAATTTTCATTTTACTTTTTCAGCCATTTTTCTAGATTTGATTTCCAGATTTGGACTGACAGCTAACATTAACAATTGAAATTTGTTGTTTCTAATTGATTTCTGCTGATTTTGATTGGGAAAAGTGTGAGAGTTGCTAAAAATGGGTAATAATCTACTAAGCACATTGTGAGGAATTCGGGTAATCTTCTTAACTGATAACATTTTGATTTGGACTAAAAAAAACATCTCACGTGTCTGGCTTGTGTGACCTTTTATTACTTTCATATCACAAACTTCATTTTGGGCTATTAAAAATGAACATAGATTTGCTTTTTCAGCATCTTTGTTACACATAGTAAATAGGCCCTATGAACACTATTCATGGTTCTTGAGAGAGTGGGTTTCCAATGAAACTCTTCTCAACGAAGGAACCCTTGTAGGTAGGGAGGATACTAAGGGCATCTCACGTTCTACTAGATTTGTGTGTCTTCAACTTTTGATTGATGCATTCTCTCTCCGAAGGGGTTGATAGATCATAAGCAATTGACGTCATAGATCTTTGTGATACAATCTTAGTCTTAGCATGTCAGATTTGTGTGTCTGCTTTGTTTTGGTTAAAAGTGAAAATGCTAGAGGACTATGCTCTACTCCCATTTTGGGTAGTATCAGAAACTCAGATCCTTGAATCTGGAACTAGTCTCCATGTGGTATATTTTGCGAGTCACCTTTGGAGAGGGTTAATTGTAGTGGACATTCCCTTAATTGGTTCAACCACATTAACAAAACCTCAAGTGGTAATAGCCATTTTCACCATGGTAGTAGCAGCCGCTATATAAATGTCCTTGTGGGGAAATCTTCACAGGTGTGGTCTCTTGTTGGGCTATTAGATCTCCCTAGCAGCTCCTGATTGATTAATTTCTTAGACTGTTTCAAAACCCTGGTGCACCTAGATTGGATTTTTCCCTCTTGAGATCACAAAAGTTGCAAAGTCAGACCATTACTACAAACCCTAGTGAGGCCAAATTTTCATTTTTTAGGAATATGTGCGTTATTGCAAAAAATTTTGGAACATACACTATTAGCACTCCTAGGGATTAGCACAATCTAGTCACTTGATTGTTCATGCATAGGGTTGTTTTGTCCCTTGTTCATTGTTTTTAGACATGCTTGAAATCACTTGCTTGTTGTTTTCCATGCTTGCTTATCTATCTGGTTACTAAGAACAAATCAATGTGGTACAATCTTCAAATCTGGACAGATAATTTTGTGAACAATTTGAAACTAAAAACCTAAAAATTGCAAAATCTAATGTCAAACACCTTTCTGGAGTCAAAAGTCATCTCATAAAGTCAAAAAGTTGTATGACTTTTGGCTATTGTCATTTCAGAACCCCCAGATTATCGTATGATAGCTGGTATATTGTCATGCGAGTTTTGTTGCCAGTCAATTAAAAAAGTAAAAAACCCTGCTATCAACTGTCATGCAAGTTTTACAATAGTCATATGAGTTTGTCAATTGTCATTTCATACCCTACCCATTTTCGTACGAACTTGTGGAAAGTCATTTGAGAAATTTGGAAAAATTGCCAGCAAGTTGTTAGAATTGCCAGATACCCAGCTTTTTCAACCCATTTCTAGAATATGTCAAATCACTCTATCAGGAACAGAGCAGTAGCTGCTAAGAATTCGATCATTTTCCTAGAGTGAACTCTTGAATCTAATTCAGCCTTCTATTTAATTGATTTGAGTCTTTTTCATCTTGTGTCAAAACCTTGTCATAACTATCAATCTTCAATCAATCCTCAAAATGGCTAAGTGTTGTGAACTCATGTCTGCTAACTTTTGGGCGTCTACCCATACATCTAGGCCACAATATCCTTCATTTACATCCAATCTTATTTTCAATCAATCAAACCTTGACAAGGTTGCGTCATCTGATCTTCTTGAATCAATTCATTCTTCAGTCGTCTCCATCTTATTCTTTTGCTTCACCCAAGGTTAATGGTGGAAACTAGAGCTTCCTCACACAAAAAATTAGGAGAAACATCTCATACCTTACCTTTGACTCATAGCTAGGGTCCAACTCTTGAACAAATCTACAATTCTGGTCTTTACAAAGATGACGGTCTTGGCAACTTTCAATTAAAAAATGGTTACATACCTCCACCATCAACTCACAGAGGAAATCAACAAAATCCTCCTTGATCTATCCTAGGGAGTCCTAAAAATCCTACCATGTCTCAAGAAGGGACAAACCATGGCTCTCAAAGAGCTCAATCTCAACATGGTGCAAATCAAGAACCCACACCTAAAGAAATTTCCCAATATCAAAATGATGATAACTTCAAAAGAATGATGAAACATTTCTTGAAAGAAGACAGAGAGGCATACTTTTTACAATTAGCTCATCAAGGAGCTAAACTTCCTCCCAACTTTAATGTTGAAGATATCCTCATGCATGAGGAAGAAACTCCACTCACAGCTATGATGAAATAGATGCATGCTATGCAAGTCAAACTTAATAAACTTGAGAAAGAAAAGGAACCCAAGGAGTTCTCCATGGAGGTCCTATGTCCTTTTCCATTTGACAAAGACTTGTACATGCCACCATTCCCAAAAAGAGTGGACATGCCAAAATATGATAAGTATGATGGACACTCTGATCCTCAAGATCATGTCAAAGAATTTTGTGCTCAATTTATGGATTTCATGCATGAACCAACCTATCTGATGTGTCTCTTTCCTCGATCCCTAGGGGTAGAAACCATTCATTGGTTCTCTAGATTACCTCCTACTATCAAAAATTTTGAGGAGTTGATCAAATTGTTCTATCAACAATACTCCTACAATATTCAACATCTGGTCACCATGATCGACATCTGCAATCTCAAACAATATCTAGGAGAATCATTCCTGACATTTCTCAAGAGATGGAGGAATAAATTTTATCTATATGCTAGGCCTATTCCAGAAACTAAGAAACTGGAAATCTTCATCAATAATCTTATCCCAAAAATCAACTACCCTTTACAAATGCAAGATCATACATCTTTTGATAAGATGGTAAACAATGTGATCAAAATTGAAAAGGTACTTGTGAAAAAAGGATACACCATGCTTCAAAAGGACAAGTATGAATCAGGATCTAGTTCTAAAGACAAGAAAAAAATTGGAACAAGAATAATGGCATCATCACAGATGGCATTGTTGATACTATATGTGCCCCATCAAAGGCACCGGCTTTCAATCTAACTGTTGGTACCCAAGCCATCAAAGCTTCAAAACAAAAGGTATCTAAATCATTTCAAAAGAAGCCAGAATATAAATCTTGGTCCACTGATAATAAACAAAAATTCACTCCTCTTGGAGAATCTTTGGAATAAGCTATTAGAACTCTGCTAGCTAATAACATCATCTATTTTCTTGAGATCCAACAATCTGATCCTGACCCTAAGCTGAAATGGTGGAGAGAGAATTAATTCTATAATTTCCATCGGGGTAAAGGTCACAAAACTAATAACTACTTATGCTTGAAACATACTATTCAAGATCTGATTGATAAGGGAGACATCATGATTGAAAATCATAAGAGCAATAATGATCATACAGCATTCACAGAACCATTTACAAAACATGATCAAGAAGTTTCATCTTCTCAACCTAATATGGGGGCAAAGGTCGATTATGCTTACCCTGGAAATAATGTTGTTAGCAATATGGTTGAGCCATGTCTCTTTGAGCATTGCAATGTCATCACAATTGTGCAAATAGATAGAGATCATACTTTAGCTAACGCAGTTACTCGATCACAAGCTCAGGCACATCTAAAAGGACAAATCCTAGATTCATCAAATGTCCCTAAGATGCCCTTCAATCTTTCTTCCACTTCCAAATAAAAGGCTACTTCTAAATCTTCCAATCCTAAATATATGAGGCCAACATCTTATAGCATTGTTCAACAACTCCAACACACTAATGCAAAAATCTCCATGTTTGAGTTGCTTCGGATATCTCTAGCTCATAGAGCCATTCTAGACAAATCTTTTCTCGGATCTAATGTTCCTAATAACCTTGATTTAGACAGGTTCCAGAGTATGGTTGGACATCTTACATCTCCACAATATATCTCCTTTTCAAAGGAAGATGCCAACTCCTTGAGTCACCCACATAACTAGCCCTTTCATATAGAAGTCTTGATCCAAAACCATAGAGTCAAATGTGTGTTGATAGATGGGGGAGCTGGCCTAAACATTTTTTCTTACAACTTGATGACACAATTGGGATTTTTAGAATTGTCTATTGATCCCATAAAGAAAATAACTATAAAAGCCTATGATGAATAAGAAAGATCTTCTAAAGGCACCATTGTCTTACCTATTAGAGCAGGTCCTATTATCAGGAATACTATATGTCAAGTGCTTGATCTACCTTTGGCTTACAACATCCTCCTAGGGAGACCATGGATACATGAAATGCAAGCTATTCCTTGTACATACCATCAATGCTTGAAATTTCCCTATGATGGAGTAGAGGTTACTATCCCAGGAAACATATCTACTACTTGCAATGAATTGAAGGAAAGTGTTGATAAGCTTGTTCCTAATAACAAAGAATCTTCCATTAAGCAAACAGAAATAGCATCCACATCCAAGATGGAAGACTTTGCTAAAGAGGTTCATATCAAAGAAAATGGTATGGGAGAATATATAGTAGAGCCAGTCTTATCTTTGACATCTCTCCCTATCTCACCTAAGTCTTATGGATGGTCTTTAAAACAGTTTAAACCAAACTCTAAAGAACCTCTTAAGACATATAAAAGAAATTTTGTGGCAGAACAAGTCTCCGAGCAAGAATTTAAAGAAAATGAAGTTGTGCTTGCATGGCTATACAAGGATGATCCTGAATCTCAAGTTGTTCAAACTAGTGACTCTACAATATCCACAATTCCTTCTAAATCATTTGGTCCAGGGGGCAAATTGATAGCTAAAATGGGATATCCAATTAAAGGACCTCTAGGAATCAGAGGAAAAGGTCTTGTGACACCTATTTCACATACTAGTAGGGAAAACAAAGATATTGTTAGCTTAGGCTTTAAAAATAAACCCTTCCACGTCAAAGGTAATTATTCTCATGTCATAGAGAAAATCACACCAGGAGAACCCCTTCTTAAGAAGGAACAAACTAAACCATCAGATAGTGATTCAGACAGCTCATAACTTATTCCTTATGAACGTTTGCCTAAGGAAATCAAAGACCTCCTTGAAGCTGAAGATGATCCAATAAAAAGAATTAATGTAGTAGAAACACAAGAACCTACTATAGAGAAAGAGATAGTTGCACCACAAGCACCAGCTAATCTCAAAAATAATCAAATAGATAAAGAAGAAGGTGGTAGTTACTCTGAGACAGATTCCCATGAGTATGAATTCAAATCAGAATCTTAGGGTAACCCTTCTTGGGGTATTCATCCTGACTTTACTCATGTTCTTAGATTTCCTAGAGGCATAGATGAAGAATCTAATGACTATGAATGGGGAGCCATTCTATAGGAAGATGATCTTATCACAGAAAAACATGTTGATGTTATTCACCAATATGCACCTAAACCCAATGTAAGTCTAGAGAAAAGTAATGAACTTAATGAGTCTGATCCACCTATGGCTGAATTGGACTCCCACAATGACATTGAGCCTATTCAAGTGTGTGATGATATTATTCACCTTCATGAAATTAAGATCAAGTAGCAACAATTTAAGCTAAATACAAAGGAAATTTACTCTAAAATGCAACTACAATCTATAACATCTCATGGATCTCTAGAAAGAAGTGGTAAGTGAGCTCTTAACTGCAAATCCTCACTAGTGACACCTCTAAAATGAGAATAATGATGCTATGATGCTTCTAAATGCTTATTCTATGATGAATTCATGCTTAATCTAGCTCCATTTTGATAACAATGCAATGATAAAATGATAAAATGATAAACTCTAAATGCTCCAATGCTCCAATTGCTCTTAGAATGCTCCATTTGCCTATAGTAATAATGCTTTTGCAAATGACTTCCAAGATGGAAATGCTCTCCAAAATGCCTCATACTTATAGTAATTTTCCAAGGGTAGGGGGTAGAGTGAGTTGATCATGGTTATCTCATGGTTGAGTCAAAAACTTTGCTTTGTCCATAAATGGGGGGACAAAGAGGGAACAATCATTTAAATGGTTTCAAAAGGCTGGACCATTTCAACAAAAGTGAGTGATTTGTGTCCATTTTGTCTCCAATTTGCTTTGTTGAGGGAAATTATGATTTATTAATTAATTAAAGTAATTAAATTTAGCCATGAAGGGTAAGAGGTTCATTTTTTATTTTTTTTTCAACAACTATGTCATTAATTGAATTTAATCAATTTCATAGTGTTTTTCCCCTTTTCAAGCTTTATTTAATCATTTAATTGAATTTTCCTTTGATTTGAATTGCCTTTGTTCCATTTATTGATTTCTCGTGCTATTTTGATGATTTGATGCACCTTTTGATTGATTTAAGCCTTTGGCCAATTTTCCATGTCTACAAATGCCCCTCTTTGAGTCGATGTGTGAAGAACATTGATTCAAAGATTCCCTTGGTATGATGATCTGATTCTGTTTTGGTTCTGTGATTCCTTGATACCTCTAATAGTTGGTACGATGATATGATACTATCTCTGATAGTGATATGCTGCCTAATATGATATGATAAACTGATCTGATATGCCCCACTGATTTCATGATGTATGATTGCGACTTCGATTCGATACCCTTATTGCCCCCTCAAAAATTAAAACATATTGATTCCTTGATTTGAAAAAGATTGTTGATGTTTGATATAGCAAATATGTTTTAATTTCTGACTATTGATGATATCCCACGATGTATGATTATGCCCCAGTTTGATTTGATATGTTAAGATAAGTCAATGACCAAGTTCACCTCCAAAATTAGGTCAAAAATACCTTAAATAGGTTAAGAAACCTTCTTTTACCATTCATTTTTACTTTTTACCCTTGGTGATTTTGCTCTAATCCTCTAGCAATTTCAAGATGGTTGTGCCGATTCGGGAGCATAGATTCGAGAGGCATCGTAGATATGCAAGACTACCTGATTATGCACCTCTGGTAAGTCATTACAAACTTTGATTTGCATTTATTGAGCATTTATTAATCATTTATTGCGATTTTATGTTTCATCATTGTGTTGTATTTAAGAAATCACGCATAGGAAAAATTTATTGTCGCCTAGGTTATTATACTGTCACTTTCACGGTTTTTGTTCTCACCTCCTTGTAATTTGTTATCGCTTACAAAAAATTTTAGTCTCACCTAGCAGCATAAAAACTATCACGTCAAACTAGGTCAAAATACCCATTTTTGAATAAATTGTTGCCTATACAAAACCTAACGATTTAACTCTCGCCTAGGGCACGATTCTTTGTTGTGTTGCCCAATTAACTGTCACATAGGGAAAAATCTATCGCCTGGCAGAATAATAATGTCGCTTAGGGAAATAAAAAGTCACACCTAAGATAAAATGTCACCTGGTATGATAAAAATCACGCCTGATGCCTTTTTTGCAAAATTTTTATACTTTTCACACATGTGTTGATTGTATCTAATGAAAATTTTGATAACCCCCTGATGATAAATTCGGATAATTAGTGTAGGTCCATGATTGAGAACAAAACAATTGGTTTAGATATCAGGATAGTAGTACTTTAAAATATGATTTGTCAATCGGATTTGAAGATGAACTGATAGGATAAATCAATTAGTGTGAAAACTGATATGATTTGAACTTGTCGCTTCATTCTCAGGACACAGAGAAATGAACAATGGTACTTGGTGTGATTACTTGATACTTTTGATTGACTTGAGATAATTCCTTGATATAATATACTGATATTATTCCTTTACCTTGCCAATAGGGTCACTATCCTACTTTATACATATGTTCAGTTGCATCATGGGTTATTGACTTAGGTCAAAGACTCACAGCAGCTGAGTTCTGAGTCATTAACAGATGTGGTTTGAGTTTCCTCCTTGATCTCCCATGGTTCCAGTTGAACCATGGATTACTGACTACAGTGGTGGAGTGATGGCAGTCCGACCACAACACATTTCACTTGCCAAACGGAGAGATGACAATCATGCTAGAGGACGTGTATCGATTATTGCAGATTCCTTGCAGGGGTGAGTTGGTCTACTATGATTCTACATATGATTCCTCTGTCTACCGATGAGTATTTGGAGAAAACACTATTGGAGATGGGGATACTATTACATGGCCTCAATTTGCCTCTTTTCCCACATTACCAACAGTTTTGGGTGCATTGATTGGTTGTCTACTTCTTCCCGACTGGCGAGGTCATGATTTTTCAGTTGGTTGGGGCTAGATTATAGAGGATTTACTTGCTCATCCTCGATGGTTTGATTGGGGTTCCTGCATCTTGGCACAGTTGTATCATGATTTACATGAGGTAGTCTATCAGGGTAGTGCATCATTGTCAGTGGGTGTTATTGTTCTGCAGTTGTGGATATGGGAGCATCTTCCCATTACTAGGCCTATTTCTGATAGGGTTCAACCTCGGGGATATCCTTATGCTTTCTTATATACAGGCATGGTCATATAGAATCATATGGGTCATTTGGATTACTGGCAATGTCAGATTGATGATCTAGATTAGGTTACATGGCATCCTTTCCTCAGTTGTGATCAGTGGAGAGAGGATGGTGACGAGTTACCATATATGTTTGCCCCTCACTGGATGATTGGGTGCACTCCTACCACTATTGAGTGATTCTACTTTAGCAAAGTTTTGAGACAGTATGGGCGAATTTAGGATATGCCTCAGGGCAATGCATTATATGCTCAGGTATAGGTAGAGATCTCTCTATGGGGTCCATGTATTGATTACTAGTTTGCATTAGATCAGATTGCGGGTATGACTATTTGCAGATGGAAGATACTTCCTAGTATGGCTAATGTTGGGATGTCACATGAGTATGTATATTGGTGGGCTCACAATAGGTTTCCTCAGTTTACTAATCTAGCTGAGCCTATTCCTAGATGCCATGATGGTGAGAGGGGTGGTAGACATTAGAGAGGATGAGGACATAGACATCCTTGGGTTGTTGCAGGGGGAGGTCAAGTGAGACAAGATCAGGGTCATGATAGATAGGTTAGAACACAGGATGATGCAGCTGATAGACAGCCTAGAGTAGATAGGCAGGATAGAGTGCATAGACATCAGAGAGCTTAGAGACATGCACAGATTGATGCAGCTAGGTAGATTCCTGGGAGATTAGATCCCTTAGTACAGTTACAAAGAGTAGCCTTAGCTCAGCATGATGATGATGTGGCTCATCAGGATCAAGCATAGCAGGATGATGCACAGCAAGATGATGGGGCTCCATAGATGCCTCCGCTAGCTCCACAGTCACAGGGTGCATAGGGTGATTTCATGGACGGAGTAGAGTGAGGTTTATAGTCTATGAGGATAGAGATATCCACTATTGTGGGTCAATTGGACCAGGTTGCCTCTTTATTATAGCAGCTTGTATCAGTCATGGTTGTTCAGAGGCAAGATGGAGCGGGTACATCACAGGCTCCTCCCCAATAGGATAGTAGAGGACCAGATGGATCTCGTGCTATAGGCTCTTGATTGATATGATGATAGATTTACTCAATGTTGTTGGTCCACCTTTCATGTTATTCTCATTGATCAAAACATTTGATAGATCACTTTGATGATATCTTGACATATTTTATGTATTGGATCCTCCTTTTGACGATGATATATGATGATATACTTCTTGATTCTCTTTGATGAGCTGATTATAAGATTATCTTTTATGCAGCTATATGATGTTTTATTTATACATTTACTTGGATTCATGCTATGAATGCAGTATCTTACTTTATGATATATATAGATGTATGCAAAGATGTATGAATTTGGTGATGCTCTTCTATTGTTCATGTATGGATGATAAAATGTTTAATGGAAATGCACATGTATGTTCCTATGTTTTTGATGTATGCTAGTCTATCCTTAACTATATGAATGCACATGATATGTGGATGATTTCTCATTGTAATATGTGGATAATGAATAATGGTCAATGTATGTATGCAAAATATAATCTCATTTTCTTTATAGTGTTTTATCAAGAATAAATGTTGTTATTGAACCCCCTTTTCTTAAATGTTTTAACTAACCAAGATTATTG
The DNA here is from genome assembly GCA_027943335.1 of Chamaecyparis obtusa. Taxonomy (NCBI): domain Eukaryota; kingdom Viridiplantae; phylum Streptophyta; class Pinopsida; order Cupressales; family Cupressaceae; genus Chamaecyparis; species Chamaecyparis obtusa. The sequence continues at coordinate 680,358 of BSBK01005939.1, forward strand.
ATGTAACCCCTCATTCCCTTGGAAAAGTAACCATAAACACATGCATTTAATTAAACAGGACAATGCATTTAATCTAACAAGATAATGCAATTAATCTAATATGCGTTACAATGCAACCTAAGTGTCACCAGCTTTTAGCAAATAAATGCCTTGAGGATAAATTTTCATCATTGAGCATTTTTGGGACCGGAAAGTCGATACAATCACCACTGCCCACTGACATGATGATATGAATACCGCTTTTTATCACATTTTGGTAACCTCTTTGTTGAACCAAGTACAACCCTCACTAGTTGGATGACCAAACTATGGGAGTCTGAATACCGGTGTCAATGGATTCAATGTTGCAAGTGGATTTTTGGTATTAAGATATAGAAGATCTAAATAGCCAAGGGATCTATTTGTGTAAACAAACAAAGGTCAATCCACCCTCTTATGAGATAGTCCTCGATGGTTCTTTGATGACCATGTCATTAGACAAATTCTCATAAGGTGATGAATCTTCCTCCAAATAATCATTCAAAGGCAATAAGATATCACATCTTTATCATGGCTAATCTAGATGAACATCATCGAATAACTCTAAAGATATGATAAAAAGTCAAGTTCATCAAGATTTTAACAAAACTTCAAGTGTTTTACCATGTTTCATTACTTGCCAAGAAAAGACAACTTTTGAATGTTTTTCCATGTTTTCTCATTTTCAAAAAAAAGATTTCCAAGTATTCTAATCTTTAAGATGTGTTTGTCAATTTTAATCCTAAATAATAAAGTCAATGTAGGTTCCCGGATTATGTTGTAGAATCAAATACTTAGGCTCAAGAAAATTTTCCATCTCTTCTAAAATTCTGATAAAATCCCTCTCTGACGTGACTGATTGTAGCACTTATTGAATCCATTGGATGCCAAATTTACCATCTTCTTCTACCCCCAAGTGATAAATGTGATCGATTACCAAACTTAGGAGTGATAGACAATGCAACAATGTGACTGAACAACTTTATTATGACTAAGTACAAATGACAGATGCAATGGTGGTTGTACAAATGGGATGATGGAAATGCAATATGTATAAATGCAACCTAGGAAAGACCAACTTAAGGGAACCAAAGGTGCTTGTTTACCAAGTTTTCACCTTTTGGATGGATCAAGCTTCTCTTTTTTCTATTTTTGTTTTTGCAAGCTTTTTCTCTCTTTTTTTTGCTACCAAGGTGCCTATTTACTAGGTTTTCACCAAGGCACTTTCTTCTTTTTCAATTTTTTTATATTTTTGTATTTTTCTCTTTTTTTGGTATTTTTCATATCATCAAGGCACCTATTTACTAGGTTTTCACCAAGACAACATTTTTGAATGTTTTTCCTTTCTTCATGCTTAATTTTCTCAATGTTTTTATCTTTTTGTGCTTTTCCAATGTTTTTGGTATTTTCAAGATCTCTTTTGAACTATGTATAATAAATAGGATGCTCTCTCATCTGATACTCTTTATACTCTTTATGTGTAGAACCTTTTGAGATGAATACTATTGATAGGTTCTTGGAGTTCCTCTCCATCACAATCTGATAACTTATAGGTTCCTATGCCAAATGAAGATATTATGATAAATGGGCCAAGCCAATTAGCCTCCCATTTTCCTTTCTTCTCCCTCTCAACCTGATTCTTTGGATTCTCTCTCAACACCAAGTCGCCTACTTGAAAAACTCTGGGTTTAATATGTTTATTATAGTTCCTTGACATTCTATTTTGGTACACTTTCAGGTGCTCATAAGCTTGTGTTTGATGTTCTTCAAGTAACTCCAATTGTTGAAGTCTAGCAACTCTGTAGTCTTCATATGTGATCAATCCTTGTAATGATACTAGTAGAGACAAGATTTCAACCTCTAATGGTAGAACTGCTTCGGCCCCATAGACTAGTGAGAATGGTGTGGCTCTGGTGGGTGTTCTTATGCTGGTTCTATAGGCCCATAATGTTGGATTAATTTGTATATGCCAATCCCTTCCTGATTTGTTGACCGACCTTTTCAAGATCTTCAATATATTCTTATTTGTGGCTTCAGCTTTCCCATTTCCCTGAGGGTAATAAATTGATGATGAATGGTGAGTCATATGAAATGTAGCAAAGAGTTCATCAACATCCTTATTCTTGAACTCTTTTCCATTATCTGTTATTATGGCATGAGGAATACCATATCAGCAAATGATATGATTCAAGATAAACATGGAAATTTGTTTTCCTATTGCCGTTATCAAGGGAACCATTTCAACCCACTTGGTGAAATATTTTGTTGCGGTTATGATATGTTTGTGTCCATTTGAAGAAGGTGGATTTATGACACCAATTAAATCAAACCCCCATTGATAGAAAGGCCATGGTGTGACAAATGGATGTAATTCTTGTGCTGGTGCATGTATCATGTCACCATGATATTGGCATTTGCTGCATATCTTCACAAAGTGGCAAGCATCTTTTTCCAATGTCTTCCAAAAATACCCTAAGCGAAGGATTTTCTTAGCTAGATTTGACCTGCTTGAGTGTGACCCACAAATGCCTTCATGAACCTCTCGTAAAGCTAATTTAGACTCTCCTTCCTCTAGACACCTTAGTAACGTCCTGTCAAGACCCTTATGATACAATGTTTTGGAAAGGATTAAGTAATAGGAGGCTTGTTGTATGAAATTGCATTTTTGAGCATGGGTTTGGTCTAAGGGTAGCACTTGGTCTTTAAGGTATGTATATATAGGTCCGTACCAAGGGGAGTCATGTCCATGTAAGAGGGCAACAATTCAGGTTTCAGGAAGGTCAAATGCCAGTTTCACCAACTCTTCCACCAAGAACTCATACTTCTCATTTTAATCTAGTTTTTGTAACAAAGAGGCCAAGGTAGCCATGGCGTCAGCTGCTCTATTTTTCTCTCTAGGAATTTTTTCAAAGGTGATCAATGCAAAGTATTTCTTCCATCCATCAATCATAGTCTTATAAGGCATCAATTTTTCATCTTTAGTGTTATATTCATTGTTGACTTGATTAATGATGAGTTGAGAATCTCCATAAATTTGTAGCTCTTTTATATTCCACTCTAAGGCCATTTTGATACCTATGACTAGTGCTTCATATTCCGCTATGTTATTTGTGCACAGAAACATAAGCTTGTAGGATTTTGGAATGGTGTAACCTTGAGGAGTTACCAATAATATGCCAGCCCCAGAACTTCCTTGAGTATAGGATCCATCAAAGTATAACTTCCACATTTTTGCCTCTATGTTGATAATGGTGAAATCCAAAAATTCCACTTGAATTGTTTGTGTAGAAGTCATGGGATTTTTAGCTAAGTGATCTTCTATCACTTGTCCTTTGATTGCCTTTCTATCGACATATTCAATGTTGAATTCACTCAATATCATCACCCATTTAGCTATTCTACCTATTAAGGCTATTTTACTTAACAAATACTTGAGAGGGTCTATCTTGGCAATCAACTTGACCTTATGCATCAAAATATAATGTCTCAACTTTTGAGATCCAAACACCACTGATCGACAAGCTCTTTCCATAAATGTGTAATTAAGCTCATATTTTATCAATGTTCTTCTCAAATAGTAGATAGCTCTTTCCTTTCCTTGTTCATCCTCTTGCACCAAAAGTACCCCTAGGGATCTTTCTGTAGTAGATATGTAGAGAAGTAATGCTTTTCCCTTGATTGGTGGCATGAGAATGGGTGGATTTATCAAATAGGTCTTCAACAATGTAAAAGCTTGATCACATTCGGCATCCCATATAAATATAGTATCTTTATGTAGCAACCTAGTGAAAGAATGACATTTTTCGGCCAATTGAGAGATAAACCTTCTTATGGATTGGATTTTGCCTTGCAAGGATCTCATTTGGTTGATGTTCTTAGGTATCTCCATGTCCATTATAGCTTCTACTTTCTCGGGGTCCACTTCAATCCCTTTAGCGAAAACTATATAACCTAGTAACTTGCCAGATTGGACTCTGAAGGCACATTTCTTTGGGTTTAATCTGACCTTGAATTGCTCCAACCTAACAAATATCTTTTTCAAAATGTGGAGGTGTTCTTCTCTTTTGTGGGATTTTGCCAATATATCATCCACATAGTCTTCTAAAAATGTGTGCATCATGTCATGGAAGATAGTTGTCATGGCCCTTTGATATGTGGCTCTGACATTTTTAAGACTGAAGGGCATGACATTCCAACAAAAAGTGCCCCAAGGGCAAGTAAATGTTGTCATTTCTTGGTCTTCAAGTGCAATTTTGATCTAATTATACCCACTAAAACCATCCATTAATGAGTACATTGAGTGTCTTATCGTTAAATCCACTATGGCATCTATGCTCGGAAGTGGGAAATCATCTTTAGGGCAAGAAAGATTTAAATCTCTAAAATCTATACACACACGAATGGATTTATCATGCTTTGTGACTGGTACAATGTTGGAGATCCATTCGGCATATGATATTGCTCTTATGAATCCTACTTTCAACAATTTTTCCAATTCTACCTTGACCAAAAGAGCTATGTGGGGGTGCATTTTTCTCAACTTTTGCTTAACGGGCTTAACCCCTGGTCTAACATTTAGATGATGCATTATAAAGTCAGGATCTAATCCGAGCATGTCAACATATGACCATGCAAAGTTTACTTGTTGTTCTTGGAAGAATTTGATGAAGTCTTCTCTTTCTAGAGGTGTAAGTGATGTTGTCAAGTGTATGAACTTTGGATCTAATTATGTCCCAATGTTGACCTTTTCTATTGGCTCTATGAGTATAGGTGACCTTTCTTCTTCATGTTCAGAAAAAGTATCCAATCTCTCTTCCTTTGGTGCCACAATTGGGTTTTCACCAAAAGAAACGTCTTTTATTTTTATTTTTTTTGGTTCTAATGGTGCCACGATTGGGTTTTCACCAATAGAACTTTTCATTTTTTTATTATTTTTTTTCATTTTTTTCTTTTGACTAAGAGATTGGACCCCTGCTACTGTCATTATGTCCATATTGAAGTCATTTGTGAAAGAGGGTTCAACCGCATTAAGGTAGTGATTCATTGCTTGGTCATTGGGAAAGTAAAGTAGGTCATTTGGTTCGGTTTGGTCCCAATCAATGAGGTTTGGATTTATCAAAAGTAAGGGTTCATTGGGTAAAATGTCATCAATAGGCATTATGGACATGACTTCATTTGAGGGTTCATACATTGTATCATTTAGATCTATGACATGCATGTTAGTACCCTGCAAAAAATTTCATGGCCCTGGCATTTTTCCCCTGGTCTCTATGTCATTTTTCATGTCTCTAGCTAAAACCTTAAGAAAAATATTCAAAAAACTAGCTGTTGGTGCAAAAACACTTTTGCTTTTACCTTGGCCTTGTTATAATTTCAAGTTAACTTTTCGGGCCACTTAAAATCATTTATCTACATGTGCTATTTAAATGGGTTCACTTTATGTCATGCGGTTAGGTTCTTCATGTGTCGGCGGGGTCCCCTTTAATTTTTCCTATGTCCTTGCACTTTAATCTTTCCTAGGTCCCCAGCACCCAGTGTATTTTAATTTTTCCTAAGTTTGACTATTTTAATACTTCCTAATTTTTTGGCTTTGTATTTTCCTGGGCCTGGCTCTTTGACACCATCTCCATCCGACGGTGTCCGTATCTTCTCATGAGATGTGTTAGAGGCTTGTGAACTTAAGACGTCCATTGATTCTCCTTTATGATAGAGCTTCTCAAAGAGGTGGGTCCATTGACATGTTGGCACAGTTGGCATTCTCTCATTGGTCAGTGTGTTGCTGAGAGGGATCCTATCAGTAGGGCCTGTAGTGAAGGCTTTTCAATCTACGGTCGGCACATGATCTTAAGGAATATTCTTCCCCTTTGAGATCACGTGCCATCCATTCATTTTGAATCTTACTAAGCATGTGTCAGTGGGACCTAATTTTCTGATGGGTCAAAGGGTCATGACATTCGTAATCCATCCAACGATGGGTGTAAGTTCTTGTGGAATCTGTCAGAGGCTTGAGATCTTACACTAGCCATTGATCTCATTTGTCTCAAACATATATTTGGTGGTGGTCCCGGTGTCAGGTGGAGCTGATTTGGAGGTTTTTTATTGGTCCACATAGTATGAGGTGGAATCCTATCAGTGGGACCTATTTTTCTGAATGTGTTAGTGGGTCCTGATCCTATCAGTGAATCAACGAACAACGTATAATATTATGGGTTTTGTCAAAGGCTTAAGATCTTGCGATGGCTGTTGATTTTGTTTCTTGTCAGTGGGTTGTTAGAGATGGGGGAAGATTCTTTATCTGATGATGGGCATGAAATCTGATAGAATCTCAGATGGGTATGTGAACTTGCGATGGTCGTCGATCTTCCTGATGTGGGCCCGGTCAAAGTTTCTCAATCTTTTGCCGGTTGGGATAAATTTTTTGGCGGTTTGAAAATTTTATGAAGGCTTCGCTTGTTCGTGTGAAATAGTGGCAACTCTCTAAGCATTTTAGCAGTTTAGCAAAAAAGTGTTCACGGAATCGCCAAACTTTCTGGTAGATGGATAAAGTGTTTCATGAACTGGTGGTGTCCGTTTGTCACTAGTTCGCTAAATGTGGGGCCGAGGTTAGATTTTTCTTTGGGTCACCAAGTTGAGGAGTTAATTGATGGGTTAGGTTTTCTTTCCATGAATAGAATAATGCCTTGTCATGTGTTCATTGGAAGTAAACCCAGGGTGGCAATTGAGTTAAGATTTAAAAGACCACGAAACATGAAGATCTAATGGTCATGACTTAAAGTTGGTTCAGATTTGAATGTTGACCGTTGACTTGCTACAAATGCCATGAAAGTAGCCATTTATTTTCAAATTTGAATTTGCAGAGGGTTTCCAGCGACAGGAAGTACCAAAATTCATGGCTTTTGTGACAGTTTTCAATTTTTTTGGTGGCGCCAGTGGTTGCAGTGTGGTACAGGGTGTGCCATGATTGATTGTAGAGATCTGTACCATGAGAAGAATGGCTCGAGAAGTGTTTGTAGGTGGTTGATTAGACTAGTTTTTATGGCAATCTCCTAGTCTTATGGCCTGATCTTGGTAATATTCATAATTGCAAATCAGTCTGAGATCTTTTCTCTCTGAGATGCCTAACTTTCCTACCCCTACAATAAGTTTTTGACCATTTGCAATTGGTGTAGTGATTGTAACCCTAACCCTAGTCACCCTAAGCTTCATGTAATCTCTTTGAGATTCCCAAGGTGGCTAGTGGTATAAGTTGTTAGTTTTTGATAGAGTCAGGGTTCGAATTTTAATCAGTCCAGAGGTTCTAATTTGGATTAGTTCCAGGGGGTTGTAGTAGGGTTGATCACATTGTATGAGGTTGAATAGAAAATCCTTGTAGTCTTTTGCAAGTTATTGAAGTGGTTTGATTCTCTATCCTACTTTGAATATGTACATGCCTCATCATACTTAATATAAATGTTTCAAGCTTTCAAGTCTCTCCTTGGTGCCAATATTGTGAGTTTTGGATTTTCTGATCCATTGCATAGGATTACCTTTGCATATGTTCTTTTCTTTAGTTCTTGATTTAGGATCAGGTGAAATATACTTTAGAAGGGACATAGATTCATTTTTTTTGTCTACAGAAGGATCTTATAAGTAGTGGTTGGGTTGGAATGTTTATATTTATGGTTATGAGTCTTTGACAATAGTTGGTTCATATTCAATGTGTGTATCTGAGATCTACCCAATGGATAATGGCACTGATCAGGGATTAGTATATTTAGTTGAGTTTAATGCTTCATCAATTCTTGTTTACTTTTTCTTTCCTCATATATCAAGACCTTTTAAGTTTCAGTTGTTGTTTGGTTGATGGTAGTAATACCCTTCACAAGGCCATTTTACCCTTCATAACAATGGAGAGTCAATGAATGCTTGGTTAACATTTAGTAGTCTCTTGTTATCATCTACTTTGTTTAATCTAGTCTAAAGTCCTAAAGATGCCATAAGTTACTGCGTTAGGTGCACCCGCCATGGTTTTGCAGAGCCAAAAGTGAAGAGGGCAGTCTTGTCCCTATAGTTGGTCCAGTTGTCTTGCAGAGCTCTTATACTTGGAGTTAACCATTCCTAACACTAGTCTCAAGGCATATTGGCAGCCCTAGTTGGCATAAGCATTTTCAAACACCAACAAGATGGTGACTCTGCTAGGGAATAAATGAAGAATCTTGTTAAAGAAATTAATCTCTGGAGGGCCATGATAAAGAGTTAGATGAAAAAATAAGCATTTGCTAAATTTTATCACCTAAGTTGTTAGTGGCGACTCTGATTCTCTCTGTTTGATTAGTGTTCCTTCTGATAAATAGTGTGGTTACTTGTGGAGTTCTATGTTGGTTGGAAGAAGAAACAAAGAGAAAGTACTAAAATTTTCCTCTTCAAGGAGGTGGTGACTCTACATTGCAAAATATGATGGAGCTTCATGGTGAGCTCTAAATCTACCTTGCCTTCCAACCAACAAGGTCTTCTACTGCAAAAATCCCAAGTATTTCTCAAAGATCTGAAATGTTTCCTTATTAAGTGACCAAGCACTAAAAGAAAGGATAAGGTGTGAATAAAGGTTGCATACTTCAAGTCGTCAGTTGCATCTCTACAAAATCTTATGGGAGTGTTGCATTAAGTTATGATGGATAATCAAAGTAAAAGCTTGTCTAGGCCCCTGGGTTTCCTCAGGTTGGATGTACTGTTGAGTTGTGTTCTTCCAAGGTCCCCACACTCTTTTCCTAGTGAGCTTTTGGATCTGATTCTTGTTTTTGTTTGTCAATCTGATTTAGCAGTGAAGCATGTCCTAACATTCTATAGATTTATTATAGAATATCAGATTTTTGATGAGGATGTTAGTATGATGTTTTTTGGGAGATCACTCAAAGGGGTTGCATCTAATTGGTATCTAAATTTTCCCCCAAAATGCATTTCTTCTTTGACTGAGTTTAAGTGGTTGTTCTTAGAGGAGTTTGTTGATGATAATGAATGGAATAAGTTGCAAAGGGACCATCAGCAAAAGGGGAATACGAGTTGTATCCCAGAGCAATCCATATCTAATGCTGAGGATACTTATTTTGATGAAGTTTTGTCAGAGGAGTATTCAAAGTCTAGCAATGAGCAGGAATCAGAATCATTATATGCAGGATCTTCCACTCATTCAGAGATGTCTGAATTTGATAGTAGAGGTTATTCAATTGAGGATGATGAAGGCAATGAAGTGGATGTGTCTTCATGTGAGTCAGATATATCATGGGAGGAAGAGAGTAATGAGGGGAGTGAACAATCACTTGACAGTGAAAGTATGGTTTCTCTTTCTGAATCTGAAAATGAAAATGCATCTTAGTTTTTGCATTGTACAAATTAGTATGAACATGATGATTTTGAGAGTGTTTTGTCTTCACAATATGAAGACAAGGAAGTGGTGTTTGAATGTAATATCAATAGGCCTTCATGTATTTTTGATTGTTCTTCATATGCTAAGAGTCTCTATGAAGATGAAATGGGTAGTGATTTTAAAGTGTTTACCAACACTTTATATGATGAGGACTATGATGATTATCAGCCCATTTTTTGTCATGATGTTCAACATGGTGCATTGCATGGAATTACAAATCCATTGTTTGAGGAGCATGTGGGGTTTTCAGATCCAGTTGAGCCAGTTACACATTTGGAAATACAGAGTCAGGGTATAAATGAAGCCTTTCAGTAGGCAAAGTATGAGTTTTTTGTGTTTCTAATTGATAGCATGCATGAATCAATAGAGAAGAGCAGGTTTTTATCTGATGATAATGTTTAGGGGCATGATGAATTGTATCTTCATAGTGAGCAAGATGAAGAGAGTGCCAAAAAAATTTACATGCATTATGAAGATAGTTATTTTGTTCTACATGACAAGCTGATTAGACATGTTGACATGCCTGGTGAAACAAGTGAAAACAAAATGTCTGGTATGCCACATAAGGAAAAGAATGAAAATCAATTTTTTGACAGATGTAGGAATTAACTCATATTTGATGTTCCAGGTTTTTGTAAAAATGTACATTATGTATATAGTTTTCTCCTTCTTGTTGTGTGTTTCCCTTCCTGCTTTCCTGTTTCCTATGTTTTTTGAGGTCTCTATATTTTTCCAGAGATCTAAGGTCCTTGTTGTGCCTACGAGAGGCACACATCCCCAACTAGAGCCACTATTAGTACCCTACAAAAAATTTCATAGCCCTGGCATTTTTCCCCCGGTCTCTGTGTCATTTTTCATGTCTCTAGCTAAAGCCTTAAGCAGAATATTCAAAAAACTAGCCGTTGGTGCAAAAACCCTTTGTTTTTACCCTGGCCTTGTTATAATTTCAAGTTAACTTTTCAAGCCACTTAAAACCTTTTATCTACATGTGCTATTTAAATGGGTTCACTTTATGTCATGCGGTTAGGTTCTTCATGTGTCGGTGGGGTCCCCTTTAATTTTTCCTATGTCCCTGTGCTTTAATCTTTCCTAGGTCCCCAGTGCCTAGTGTATTTTAATTTTTCCTAAGTCTGACTGTTTTAATACTTCCTAATGTTTCAGCTTTGTATTTTCTTGGGCCTGGCTCTCTGACACCATCTCCATCTGATGGTGCGTGTATCTTCTCATGAGATGTGTTAGAGGCTTGCGAACTTAAGACGTCCATTGATTCTCTTTTATGATAGAGCTTCTCAAAGAGGTGGGTCCATTGCCATGTTAGCATAGTTGGCATTCTCTCATTGGCTAGTGTGTTGCTGAGAGGGATCCTATCAGTGGGGCCTGTAGTGAAGGCTTTTCAATCTATGGTCAGCGCATGATCTTAAGGAATATTCTTCCCCTTTGAGATCATGTGCCATCCGTTGATTTTGAATCTTACTCAGCATGTGTCAGTGGGACCTGATTTTCTGATGGGTCAGAGGAACCTGACATCCATAATCCATCCATTGATGAGTGTAAGTTCTCATGGAATCTATCAGAGGCTTGAGATCTTACGCCAGCCGTTGATCTCATTTGTCTCAAACGTATCTTTGGTGGTGGTCCCAGTGTTAGGTGGAGCTGATTTGGAGGTTTTTTATTGGTCCACATAGTATGAGGTGGAATCCTATTAGTGGGACCTATTTTTTTGGATGTGTCAGTGGGTCCTGATCCTGTCAGTGAATCGACAAATGACATATAATCTTATGGGTTTTCTCAGAGGCTTAAGATCTTGCGATGACCATTGATTTTGTTTCTTGTCAGTGGGTTGTTAGAGATGGGGGAAGATTCTTTATCCGATGGTGGGCATGAATTCTGATAGAATCTTAGATGGGTATGCGAACTTGCGATGGCCGTCGATCTTCTTGATGTGGGCCAAGTCAAAGTTTCTCAGTCTTTTGGCAGTTGGGATAAATGTTTTGGTGGTTTGACAAATTTATGAAGGCTTCGCTTGTTCACATGAAATAGCGGCAGTTCTCTAAGCATTTTAGCAGTTCAGCAAACAAGTGTTCATAGAATCACTAAACTTTCTGGCAGATGGATAAAGTGTTTCACGAACTGGTGGTGTCCTTTTGTCGCTAGTTCGCTAAATGTGGGGCTGAGGTTAGCTTTTTCTTTGGGTCACCAAGTCATGGAGTTAAGTGATGGGTTAGGTTTTCTTTCTGTGAATAGAATAATGCCTTGTCGTGTGTTCATTGGAAGTAAACCCAAGGTGGCAATTGAGTTAAGATTTAAAAGACCGTGAAACATGAAGATCTAACGATCACGACTTAAAGTTGGTTCAGATTTGAATGTCGACCATCGACTTGCTGCAAGCCCCATGAAAGTAGCTGTTTATTTTCAAATTTGAATTTTTAGAGGGTTTACAGTGACAGGAAGTACCAAAATTCATGGCTTTTGTGATGGTTTTCAATTTGTTTGGTGGTGCCAGTGGTTGCAGTGTGGTCAAGGGTGTGCTATGATCGATTGTAGAGATCTGTACCATGAGAAGAATGGCTCAAGAAGTGTTTGTAGGTGGTTGATTAGATTTTTTTTTATGGCAATCTCCTGGTCTTATGCCCTGATCTTGGTAATATTCATAATTGCAGATCACTCTGAGATATTTTCTCTCTAAGTTGCCTAACTTTCCTGCCCCTACAATAAGTTTTTGACCATTTCCAATTGGTGTAGCAGTTGTAACCCTAACCCTAGTCACCCTAAGCTTCATGCAATCTCTTTGAGATTCCCAAGGTGGCTAGTGGTATAAGTTGTTAGTTTTTGATAGAGTCAGGGTTTGAATTTTAATCAGTCTAGAGATTCTGATTTGGATTAGTTCCAGGGGGTTGTAGCAAGGTTGATCACATTGTATGAGGTTGAATAGAAAATCCTTGTAGTCTTTTGTAGGTTATTGAAGTGGTTTGATTCTCTATCCTACTTTGAATATGTACATGCCTCATCATACTTAATATAAATGTTTCAAGCTTTCAGGTCTCTCCTTGGTGCCAGTATTGTGAGTTTTGGATTTTCTGATCCATTGCATAGGATTACCTTTGCATATGTTCTTTTCTTTAGTTCTTGATTTAGGATCAAGTGAAATATACTTTAGAAGGGACACAAATTCATTTTTTTTGTCTACAGAAGGATCTTATAAGTAGTGGATGGGCTGGAATGTTTATATTTATGGCTATGAATCTTTGACAATAGTTGGTTCATATTCAATGTGTGTATCTGAGATCTGCCCAATGGATAATGGCACTGATCAGGGATTAGTATATTTAGTTGAGTTCAATGCTTCATCGGTTCTTGTTTACTTCTTTCCTTCTCATATATCAAGACCTTTTAAGTTTTGGTTGTTGTTTGGTTGATGCTAGTAATACCCTTCACAAGGCCATTTTACCCTTCATAACAATGGAGATTTAATGAATGCTTGGTTAACATTTAGTAGTCTCTTGTTATCATCTGCTTTGTTTAATCCAGTCTAAAGTCCTAAAGATGCCATAAGTTACTGGGTTAGGTGCACCTACCATGGTTTTGTAGAGCCAGAAGTGAAGAGGGCAGTCTTGTCCCTATAGTTGGTCCAGTTGTCTTACAGAGCTCTCATACTTGGAGTTAAGCATTCTTAACACTAGTCTCAAGGCATAATGGTAGCCCTAGTTGGCATAAGCATTTTCAAACACCAACAGTGTGCTTCCTCAAGATGATCCATGGAAGAAGGGTCAAAGTCCCCTTCACTCGAGTCCTCGTCAACCTCTATGGGAAAAAACATGGGAAAAGTCACAAGTAGGTTAAAACTAACCTTTGAATCTCCATCCTCTGAAGGCATCCAAAATGTTTCTATCCATGCTCCATTGGTATGTACTTGCTCTATATTAGGCCTTTGAATATGAGGTTCTTCACTAATTTGAGCTTCTTGCCTTGGGATTTTTGCATATGTATAGAAATCACTTCCTTATCATGACATGATTCATCCGATAAGGTATCCCATTCATAATCCCAAGAATCATCACTATCTCCTTCGGATTCTAAGGCATTTATTTGAGGATAAAAATCATGCATTGGGCTTGAACTTTCTCCTTTGAATTGAAAACCTACTCCAGATTTTTCATGACTTGCCCTCCAAATAGGTTCAATAGGTTCTAATAATCCCCTATTTCTTTGGCCTAAGGGTCCTCTTCCCTTGTATCCCATCTTCTGCATTATACCAAAGCCTTTCCCATATTGCTCGGTTTCTATCTTTACATGCTGAATTCTTTCCATGGGAGTGTTGGAGGTATCTTCCTCATCATGGTAAAGCCATTGAAGGACATCATCTTCTTCCTTATCCCATGTTGCTTTGTTATCTTCCCTTACAAAATAGGAATTATACTTATGTGGAAGATGTTCTTTTGATGGTTTAGCATGTGATTTTGGAGATGTGGGCATGTCAAATAGAGAAACAAAATATTCCCCTATTCCTTTTGAACTAATCTTGCATTGTTTTTCAAAGTTATTCATCATTTCACTCATGTGTTGGTAATGATCTTCCTTGGCTTTTTCCTTTTCTTCTTTGGTAGGTTTATAGACTACCGTTTCTAATTTAGGTGCTAGATATGAACTTTCCATTGCATTTGGTCCCTCGTAGTTCACTTTTTCCTTTCCCTTAGTTGATGTTGCTGAGCTAGCTTGAGGAGGGTGTTGAATAACATCTAATGTTAGTTCTTTCATTTTAACATCTTCAATTGTGGTTCTTTGAATAATTCCCTCCCAGTTATGTGGAATGTATAACTCATGAGGAGGTTTGAGTGGATTGCAATATTGGAACGGGTTAGAGTCTCCTCCAACCATGATTTCTTCACCCATGTATGGAAATTTTATGCATTGGTGGTACGTGGATGGGATTGCTTGCATCTCATGGATCCATGGTCTCCCCAACAAAATATTATAAGTTAATTTCATGTCTAGCACTTGGCAATTGGTGTCCTTCTTGATAGGTCCCACTTGGATGGGCAATACAATCATGCCTTTAGAAGCTCTTTCAGCTTCATCATAAGCTTTGATGGTGATTTTCTTTGTAGGGTCAATGCAAGACTCAGATAGACCTAAGGAGTTGACAAGACTTAATGTGAAAATGTTGAGACCAGCCCTTCCATCAATGAGTGCTCTTTTGACTCTATGCCTTTTGATTAAGACCTCTATATGCAATGGTAGATTTTGAGGATGGGTTATAGACATGTCATCTTGATTGGAAAATGAAAGACAATGAGGCGCTACAAGATGACCTACCATATTTTGAAACTTTTCTGCCTCTAAGTTAGTAGGAACATGTGTCTCTACTAGAGCTTTTTACAAAATCTCCTTGTGGTTTGGTGACAACTTCAATAACTCTAAGATAGAGATTTGTGCTAGAGTACGTTGCAATTGATCAACCAAACTATAAGGCCTTGCTGCTGTAGAAGGCTGTTTGACCACAATGTTGGATTGTGGGATGTTAGTGCTTTGAGGAGCTATCCCTTGTAGGGTCATTCTAGAATTCTGCCCTCTTGTAATGACATTTGATGCTTCCTTTTGAGGTTTTCCATTGACTATTATAGCATTAACAATATGATCATAAGGTGATGCAAAGTTGAGATTATTGACGCTTTGCTTCTTGCTATTTGATGACTCTCCCTTATCATGTTTGTAAAAAGGTTGTTTGAATGTGGCATGATCTTCATTGTTTGGAGGTTCATCAATGGTGATCGTGCCATTATCAATTAAATCTTGCACTACATTATTTAGTTGCAGACATTCATTTGTTGTGTGTCCTCAAATTCTATGATACTCACAATGGCTATCGGCACTCCACCAACTAGGCTTATTATTTGGCTCGTAAGGCTGAATTTTGGGTAGAGTAATGACATTATTAGCCATGAGAACCTTTAATGCCTTTTCAAGGGGTTCACCCAAGGGTGTGAAGTTCTTTGGAGGAGTTGGCCTCAAATATTTATCAAATTTAGTACTCCTTGAATTATCTCCTTGATTTCCATTGTTGGTGTGGTTGTTGTTGGATGGTGCATTAGAGCTCTGATTGGTATTATTCACTTGATTAGGTGTCCTTGTAAGAGAAAAGGGGACCACCTTCAATTTTCTAGTTTCAACTACTCCATCAATCACAATTCCCTTATTGTTGTTCTTATAATGACTATTACTATTGAACCAATTATTCTTCTGATTATTGCCATTGTTGCCATTGTTGCCACTGTTGGAGTTGTTCTTATTATCTTTGTATAGTTTGAGTTCTCCACTTTTGACCAACACTTCCTCCATGGTTACTCCATTTTCAATTAGATCTTGGAAGGTCTTTGGACATTGCATTCATAAGCAGTAGTTTAACTCATTACTCAAACTATTTATGAAGATATCCATCTTCTCTTTTTCAGGCACACTTCTAGGATATCTTGCAAAAACTGTCCTCCACCTTTGTAGAAAAGTGAGGAATGCCTCTCCATCTTTTTGTTTTGTGTTGCATAATGTTATCATCATGACCTCAAGTTTAATGTTATATGAGTAATGAGCCACAAATTTTGAAGCTAACTCTTCGAAGGTCTTAATGTCGAAGGGTAACTTAGAAAACCACTCCATAGCCATGCCTCCTAAGCTTTGCAGAAATAATCTCATTAAATATGTTGTATCATGCATGAACTCTAACCTCAATGCACAAAACTCCCATAAGTGATCTTGAGGATCTGTCATTCCTTTGTACTTGTCATATTTAGGAAACACAACATTGATTGGGAATGGCACCATAACCAAGCTTTTATCAAACGGGAATGGACACAATGCTTCTATAGAGAAAGGCTTGGGAGCCCCACTTTGCTTGATGTTGTCTAATTGCATTTGAAACACCTTGAATTGATTGTTCATGATGTCTAAGGTACTTTCCTCAACTTTCAGTGTTCTAAGTTGGTTGACATCATAGTCACGGGGAAGCCTGAGACCTTTTTGTACTAAGTCCATAAAATGTTTTTCTCTATCTCTATCCATTGCCTTTTCCATGAGCTTTCTGAAATAAGGACATTGGATGGCCTCACTAACTTTTTCATTCGTGGCATCTTTTGTTGTCGGTTCAGTGTTAGTTTGAGTGTGAGTTTGGTCAACTCCTTGAGCATTTTGATCTACTCCTCCATTGTTGGTATTGCCTTGGTTATTAATATTGCTCTGGTTATTCATGTCAATGCCTCCACTATTGGCATTACCTTGGTTGGTGAGATCAATACCACTATCATCCTTACCACCCAAACTACCATAATACATCATGTTGTCTTCTTTTTCTTGTTTGGGTGACTTTTGTGGTATTCTAGGAGTAGTTTCATCTCCAGGATAAGGGAGTTCTTGTCTCAAATAGGTCCCGTCAGCTTGCAAGGTTTGCTTGATATAATATGATTTGGTGAATGCAGGCATGAACCTTGGATACAAGTCAAGACTACTTGGGGTCTAATCCTTTGCAAAATTTTGACAGATATGTGAAACAGGATTTTCGACCAGACTATTAGTTGAATCAATTAAAACTCAAAAAAGGGTACTCAAATTGATATTCAAATTTTTTTTATTCTTCCTGGAAGTACTCTCTATTTGCCCTTTTTTTTTTTTTTTTCTGTGTGTGACTAAACCAAGCACAGGTGTGTCTGAAACTTGCGTAGGCATATACTGGTTTGTTGATAGGTAGTACTCTATAGATGTACAGGTGGCACTTTTCTTGCTGTTAAGCAAGTTTCCAGTATTTAAAGGCATGTTTTGAATATTTCCAGGTGGGACTTTAATGTGTCCAAGTGTGTTTAAAAAAGTCACAGGCGTGACTGAACACCTGATAGGCATGTTTAAAATGTGCCCAAGTGACACTTCTCTGACCAAGGTATAAAATTTTGAATTTTTAAAAGTTTTGATTAGATATTTTTGGTAAATTCTTGTTTTGAAAATTAGGAACAAGCGCAACACACACATAAATGTCTCTAAACAACAATCTAATGTGTATATTCTCAAATGTTTTCACAAGTATAGCACAAGAATGAATTCCAAATAGCCTACCTAGAGTCAAATTGGCTTGTAATCATGGCTCTACAAGGTGGCCTTTCTAATTTACTTGGGATTTAATTAATATTCCGTTCAAATGAATTAAAATCTCTCATCCCCCAAGTATGTTAAGGGGCTTCCCACATGCATTGAGGCATGATTTTGCACAATCCGTAAGGACTACTAGAGGAAGTTCAAGAAAATTAAGATCCCTTTGTCATGCACCCCATTAAGGATGCATGCGTTTTGTTTTATAGTGGGTTAGATTATCACAGCAAAAGAAAGTGTATCCCACTTTGGGCTATCCCTCTCACTAGCCTTGCTAAGGAAAATTTGGGAGGTGAGCACACTAAATCTCTAGCATGTTCATTTTGCAAGTAAGGAAAATTGGAATTTAAGTAAAGTTTTTGGGAGTTTGTTTCACCAAGAAGGTGAAGAGCATATCCCTAATTTTCCTTTTGATTCCCAAACACTTCAAACACTTAGTTCTTTTTCAACCTCTTGACAAGGAGGTTCTTAGAATTGAAATGTGTGGTTCAATTTCCTCCCTATTAAAGCTAGATTTAAATGACAATGCCACAAGTTAAGGGAATGCAAGCTTGTTTGAGTAGAATACCTTTCCTTGTAGCTAGCAAAAGGCTAGGGACATTTTTGAGTTACTGATTTTCATTTTTTCACTTACTCACCTTGGCAATTTGCTCCAGCTCCCTCCTCCAACAAGTTAGTCCAACACAACCAATTCACAATGAGGAGAAACCAAACTTGCATGTAATCAATCAAAAGATTTAAATGAAAGAAACTTTAAGCTCAAGGTTCATAAATCCAATTTAGAGACACAAATTTTTTCTTGTAAGCTTCAATCATAGCTAAATACTTCTCATATACCTTGACATCCTCATCTAGTGTGGATTCAAGGACAGCCTTTGTATGCACTTGATTCTCCTTTATTTTCTTTGCCAATGCTTTTCCCTCCTTGTTGAACCTACTTTCTGGCTTTTTCACTCTCAGATGTCTGCTCATTTACTGATTAATCAACAAACATAGACAGTCAGATTTTCAAATTTATCCAATTAAAGACCAGAATAGAAAATAAACCGCAGGCGACATCATCTAGCTAATAAGCATGAACAAATTACTCACAGGCGTGACTTTAGTGATCAGCCACGACACTTATCAGTGACACAGGTGACATCAATAATTTCATAGGTGATAACTATTTCAGCGCTAAGCGTGAACAAAATTTAAATCGGCAGAAAATAACCAAAGCAAAGCGATATTTCACAAATCCAAAGTGATAAAGAAATTATCAAATGTGCAACATTGAACTTTAAATGCAATATCAATCCATTATTCCAAGCGATAACAGATTTACCAGAAGTGTGAACTTTGACTTTAAAGGCAAGGTAAAGAACTCCTTAAAGTGACACTAAATAATAGGTAAGTGATACTTCCTATCATGAAAGTGTGATTTTATCCCGTAAAGACTGGATGCTTTCTTGTTGTAGGCATGAGTTTCCAGCTAGCAGGCGTGAGAGCAGACAACTGAAGTGACACTAAAACACTTTCGGGCATGAGTAAATCTCCTGTACACGTGACTTTAGCAAATTCCTGTAGAAAACACACGGAAACAACACAAAAATGCATGCAAATATGATTTAAATCACAAATTTCTTAGAATTTGAGGCTCAAGCCCCATGGTGGGCACCATTTGTGTGATGATATTATTCACCTTCATGAAATTAAGATCAAGTAGCAACAATTTAAGCTAAATACAAAGGAAATTTACTCTAAAATGCAACTACAATCTATAACATCTCATGGATCTCTAGAAAGAAGTGGTAAGTGAGCTCTCAGCTACAAATCCTCACTAGTGACACCTCTAAAATGAGAATAATGCTGCTATGATGCTTCTAAATGCTTATTCTATGATGAATTCATGCTTAATCTAGCTCCATTTTGATAACAATGCAATGATAAAATGATAAACTCTAAATGCTCCAATGCTCCAATTGCTCTTAGAATGCTCCATTTGCCTATAGTAACAATGCTTTTGCAAATGACTTCCAAGATGGAAATGCTCTCCAAAATGCCTCATACTTATAGTAATTTTCCAAGGGTAGGGGGTAGAGTGAGTTGATCATGGTTATCTCATGGTTGAGTCAAAAACTTTGCTTTGTCCATAAATGGGGGGACAAGGAGGGAACAATCATTTAAATGGTTTCAAAAGGTTGGACCATTTCAACAAAAGTGAGTGATTTGTGTCCATTTTGTCTCCGATTTGCTTTGTTGAGGGAAATTATGATTTATTAATTAATTAAAGTAATTAAATTTAGCCATGAAGGGTAAGAGGTTCATTTTGATTTTTTCTTTCAACAACTATGTCATTAATTGAATTTAATCAATTTCGTAGTGTTTTTCCCCTTTTCAAGCTTTATTTAATCATTTAATCATTTAATTTAATTTTCCTTTGATTTGAATTGCCTTTGTTCCATTTATTGATTTCTCATGCTATTTTGATGATTTGATGCACCTTTTGATTGATTTAAGCCTTTGGCCAATTTTCCATGTCTACATCAAGAATTGAATGTCTTAAGTTGTAATATCACCTTTGAACTTGAGCATTGGGTTAGGACCGATGATGAAAAATCCGTATCTGTAAACACTATCTCCTAATCTTTCCCCATTTTGACTATCCAACATCATGATCTTCTAGACCAAACTTCCACAAATCTGAATCAAGGTATCTATACTTTTCCAAATGACTATGCCCTTTCTTGCTACCTCAATGTAGTTGAACCTATGAGGACTTCCATCAGTGAACCGAGCATCAGCATGACGGAGTTGAACATCAAGTATTTTAGTCAAAAGAATAAAAATAAAAAGAAAAGGAGTTCTGAGGGTGAAAACCACTTTGTGGCAGTCTCAGAACCTACAAAAGTAAAAAAAAAGACATATCCAAAGGTGAAGACCTCTTTGAGGTGCCTAAGGATGAGATATTTGATTTCCTTCCAAGTCATTTATAGGATAGATCTCCAGTTCTAATTGAGCCCACTCAATCTATCAATTTGGGAACAACAAAAGAACCACAGTTGATCCATGTAGCACAATCTTTATCAGAAGAAGAGAAGCAAAACTTTACTACATTCCTAACAAAAATTAAGATCAACTTCACATGGGAATATTCAGATATGCCAAGGTTGGATCCTAATCTTATAATGCACCATTTATCTATAGCTCCAATTGTTAAACTTGTTAAGCAAAAGTTAAGAAAGAGGCATCCTCATGTTGCACTCTTGGTAAAAGCTGAATTAGAGAAACTATTAAAAGTCAGATTCATCCAAGTTATTGATTATGCAGAATAGATCTCTAATATTGTACCTATTTCAAAACTACATAAATCAATCAGAGTGTGCACAGATTTTAGAGATGTGAACAAAGCATGCCCTAAGGATGATTTTCCACTACCTAACATTGATATGATAGTGGGCATGACTGCGAGTTTCGGGATGTATTCTTTAATGGATGGTTTTTCTGGATATAATCAAATAAAAATTGCACCAGAAGATCAAGAGAAAATTTCTTTCACATGTGCATGGGGTACCTTTTGTTGGAATGTCATGCCATTTGGGCTTAAGAATGCTGGTGCTACATATCAGAGAGCTATGACTTCTATTTTTCATGACATGATGCATAGGACTATGGAGGATTATGTTGATGATACTTTAGCAAAATCTATGATTAGAGCTGAACATCTAAATGACTTGAGAAAGATACTCGACAGAATGGAAAAATTTAGTCTCAGATTAAATCCTAAGAAGTGTGCTTTCGGTGTCACTTCTGGAAAACTCTTAGGATACATAGTCTCAAAGAAAGGCATTGAAGTTGATCCAGCTAAATTAAAGGCTATAATGGAGATGCAACCACCAAAGAACATCAGTCAAATGATAACATTGCAAGGGAAAGTTCAATCTATCAGAAGATTCATATCACAACTAGCAGACATATCACAACCTTTTACAAAGACATTACATAAAGGTGTGACTTTTGCATGGAACAAAGAATGTGAGAAGAACTTTGACCATATCAAACAATATCTATCAAATCCTCCTATCTTGATGCCTCCCATTTAGGGGAAGCCTTTGATCTTATATGTCTCCACTACATATACATCACTGGGGGCATTGCTTGCACAACATGATGAGAATAAAAAGGAAAGAGCTATATACTATATCAGTAGAACATTGGTGGCATATGAAAAGAATTATTCTATGATTGAGAAGGCTTTTCTAGCTATGATCTTTGCATCATAGAAACTAAGACACTACATGTTAGTTCATACCACTCAATAGGTAGCTAAGATTGATCCATTAAAGTACCTACTCAGCAAAGCTGCCCTCACGGGTAGATTAGCCAAATGGGTCATGCTCTTAAGTGAATTTGACATTGAATATGTTGAAAGAAAAGCTATTAAAGGCCAAGTTATTGCTGATCAATTAGTAGATGGACCTTTATTTGATGATACGCCAATGCAAATGGAATTCCCAGATTCCTCTATCATGAATCTTTCTTCTAGAGAATGGCAGTTATTCTTTGACGACTCCTATACATAGAATGGATCTGGAGCAGGCATCTTATTTATCACTCCTCAAGGATATTCAATTCCTATGGAATTTAGAATCAAATTCCCTTGCACAAACAATATTGTTGAATATGAAGCCCTTTTGAATGGTATGAAAATAGCAATTGAGTGGAGAGTAACAGAATTACACATTCATGGGGACTCACAACTTGTTATCCATCAAGTCAATGATGTGTACCAAACTAAAGATGAAAAGCTCATTCCATACAAAAGACTGGTAGATGATCTAAAGAAATATTTCATATCTATCACATTTGAGCAAATTCCTAGAACTGAGAACAAGGTTGTCGATGCAATGGCAACACTATCTACTCTATTACAGTAGCCTAAACATGAACTACGCTATGAGTTCCTAGTGGAAGTACTATCTTATTCTGCATATGATTCCCCTGAACCCCATGTGATCTGTACTATTGTGGGTCATGATTCATCCCGCTATAAAAACCTATTCTCCTATCTCAAAGACCAAATCATTCTCGACACCTTTAACCATCATGAGAATAGATACCTTATCTATAATGCCTCCCAATATGTCATCATTGGTCATGATCTTTACAAATGAGGTCTAGATGGTACTCTACTTAGATGTTTAGAATGGGAAGAATCTCAATGTGTGTTAGTGGAAGTCCATGATGGTATTTATGGGTCACACTCAAATGGTTTAACACTAGCTCAAAAACTTATTAGGGCTGGGTACTATTGGCTTGAAATGGAGAGAGAGGCTATCAAATTTGCTAAGAATTGTCAAAAGTGTCAAGTACATGGAAACCTAATTCATGCTCCAGGGAGAGATCTAATTCCCTTTACTACACAATTCCCTTTTCACCAATGGGCCTTTGATCTTATAGGAGCTATACATCCTCATTCTTCTAATGGATAGACCCACATAATCACAGCTACAAATTATTTTACAAAATGGGTAGAAGTAGTTCCCTTAACACAAGCAACTGGGAAACAAATATCTATGTTCATCCTGAACTATATCCTATGCAGATATGGGATCCCTCATTCTATAATCACAGATAATTGTGGACAATTCAAAAACAAAGACCTAGATGATCTATGTGCTAAATTCAAGATTACACAACATTGGTCTTCTATCTACTATCCTTAAGGGAATGGATAAGCAAAGGCTTCTAATAAGAATCTATTGAAAATCTTGCACCATATAGTTAATAAAATAGGAAGAGACTGGCATCTCATGATCAATCTAGCTCTCTGGGCCTACAGAACAAGTATCAGAACACCTACAGGGGCTACACCTTTCACTTTAGTTTATGGGTCTAAAGCAGTACTGCCTATTGAGGTTGAAATCCCATCACTAAGAATCAGAATGCATGGTCTAGTAACTGATGATGACTACAGAGTGTCTAGGTTGCAAGAACTTGAACTACTCGATGAGTACAGATAAGTAGTGTATGTTCATCTTAGAGTGTATCAGAAGAAAATGTCTAGAGGCTACAATAAGAAAGTCAAACACAGAGAATTTCAGGTTGGCAATCTAGTCTTGAGAGAAAATCCTAAAAATTAATCACATCAAGAATGCAAGGGGAAGTTTGAACCCAACTGGCTAGGTCCCTTTGTTATCATTTCTACTTTTGGCTCTGGTGCCTATCAACTCTCAACGACTGAAGAAGAATAGCTCTGAGAACCAATCAACGTTCTCCATCTGAAGAAATTCTATGCCTAAGGCATTCAGTATATGGTAAGTTATCTTGAAAAAATCTTTAAAATTGGAAAAATTCCTAAAAAAATGAACATCCTGGTGAAAACCTAGCAATAGGCACCTTGATGATTCACAAAAAAATATCAAAAGTACAAAAAAAATTGAAAAAAATGAAAAATACAAAAAAAATGAGAAAAAGAAAAAGTGCCTTGGTGAAAAGCTAGAAACAAGTGCCTGAAAAAATAGAATCTTTGCCAAGATGGTGAAAACCTAGCAAATGAGTGCCACTTGTTTCAAAATGTTCCATCTATCAGCACAATCTCGGTCTTTCCCAACTTTCAATCTTGCTTTAGTTTGTACATATCTCTTGGTTTGTTCCCGCATTCCTATTTTCAATAAGTCAGTCTATACGCCAATCAGCTCAAGCATCTGTATCCTATCAATGCTAACACTTGGAGGCAATCAAAGTCATATCCTATGGCCTCCAATGTACCTTAGATGAGTCATATCTAGTCAAGGTCCTTTGAATCTTTATCTAAGTTAGTCAGTCAGTCTCATCTCTAGAAAGGATTTTGCATCTACAACAACGCAATCAAACATCAAACACAAATTCAAAGCAATCTATGATTTTTACATGCTTTTATCTCCTTGTATGCTTACTGATTCACATTGAGATTTTTGCATATTTTGTTCCCACGAGCTCTTCGATGATGTCCTTTACAAGATTTAGAGAGTGATGACTGGGGGCATAATCTTTTCTTTGTTTTCTTCTTGTATGTGAAAATATAACAACTTTGGAAATTCTAGATTGAAATGGTGTCTGACTGTAAGAACCTCTATCTTGAATTGGATGGCCATGCGTACCTTGACCATTGATACCTAAAAAATTCAAGGAATTTTGATCTAACTATTGTATTTTTTGAGTGAGTTCTTTCTCCTATTGTGAAATGCGATCTTACCTAAGGATGTGAATGATAAAGGGTCACTATGGGTAATTCACATTGGATTTAGAATGATCTCTTGACTGTTTGATGTGTTTGTACGCAAGGCATATTTTGGTCATCACGATGTCTATGTTTTGATGCTTATACAAATTGCTATATCAAAATGGACATGATATTCAGGTCATCCTGGTGCTTATGCCTTGGTGCTTATATCTAATCTGACATTCCAAAAACAAAATCAATATTCATATGTCTATGGTTGTCTAGCCAATGGGCATTGTATTTATTCTTGAGCATAAAAATCAATATTCATATGTCTATGGTTTCATAACTAGTGGGCATTGTATTGATTTATCCGGTTACCTAAAAATTTCAATGATAATAACAAATATACACATGATTAGTGACTACGTCCTAGGTCTTAGGTTTGCATTTCATTCTGCATTTCATTTTGCACTTTGCATGATTGCATGATCTCACAAATTACTGAATTAAACTTAAATGCTTAAACGATTCTTCAAAAATGCTAAAAACATATCATAAGGGTTGAATCTCACATGAAGGTTCCTCCAATGAAACAACAAGTAGAATCCTTTTTCAGGATCAAAATCAAAATCTGAGATCTTTTATATTATTCACTACTTGCATAATGAACCTTCAATCATCAAAGAAATCCAGAATTCAACTTAACTGATTATCTTACATCAAACTATCAAAATTTCAACTTGGTTAACCATGGTCAACTCATGGTCAAACCTAGTCAAACTTGGTCTCCAGGACCTCTAAATGATGTAGAACACATTCTCAAACATGTACAACCACTTCTCAAATCAATTAACATGCTTCAAAACTATATAACGCTGAATTTTCTAGTCAAATTTTGATTTTAATCCCAAAGGGGGCATGGTATTGCACATCATTCAAAGTCTGTAATCTAATTTAAAATCATATCTTTCCTTAGTAATCGAGACAACAACCACGTCTAGTTGTTGATTCATCTAAAAGACCTGATCACTTGGGGCAAATCAATCATCGCTTGGGGCATATCAGATTCATCAAGAACCATATCAATCTGGTATTCTCTTAATCTTGTAAACTGTATCAGTTTTTTTTAGCAACCATCGATTCATTAGTGTTATTTCCTTGGTTCTTCGTAACTGAAGGGTTCAGATGTGATACCAATGTGATTCTTATCAACAATTAGGTCTAGAATCGGTCACTCACTTCTTCACAATCATAAGGTTTAGAATCAGATGTTTTGACACTTTTTCGCAATCATCGGTTCATTGTTGTTATAGTTAACATTATCTTTGGTCATTTAGGACCTAATATCTTCGAATCTCATATCACAGTTTCTGTCTCATATCAATTTCAATCTCAACAAACACAGACTGTCTTTGACCCACTGCACTTTGCATAATGACTCAAAGAGGGGCAAAATGTAATACCCCAAAAATGGGCTATAGGTTCATTAATCTCTTACATCTTCAAATTGAATGAAATCGACATCAAAGTCCTAACCTAAGGCACATCTGCACATTATAAAATCTTAATTGATTATCCTAAATTCTGCATTAGGGAATATTCTTTATTCCTATTTATCCTAATTATCTTTAATTTAATGATTATTTTGTGATAAATCTTATTTATCCTAAAGTTTGATTAATTGAATATTCTAAATATTTAATTAATTAGATTTAATACTGCCACTTAATTATTTAATTGAATTTAATTATATTTATTCTTAAATTATATTATTTAATTCTGATAATAAATCATTTATCCTATGACTAATTGATTAAATTTTTATTTAATTAATTAAAGTCAATTGTCAAATTTAATGATATAGTTTTTGAATAAAAGTTTGATTTAATAATTGATTAACCCATAAATCAATTATTTTATTTTTAAATCAGTTAAGTTGAAGATAAATCACTTTATTTATTTAATTAATTCATGATTATTTGTGCACATTCAAAAAAAAAAAGTTAAACTTTAAATCAAAAAATCAATTCAAGTTGTTTTAAAAATAAACTCAACTTCTAATTTAAGTTAAAAAAGCTAATTTGCATGATTTTATGAATTAAATATTCTTAATTTCTTGATAACTCACAAATCAACCTGAGTTTATCAAGGGTGATTTATGGCTTTTTCCATGCATCCCCAAAGCCCTAGATTTCTATAAAAACAAGGCTTCATCTCTTCTAAGATGATCTCATGAATTTGCAAACTTACTCTGCCAAATTATCAAGCTCATAATTCTCGAATTTGCACAATCACGCTAGCGAATTGGTATCTGAAGAATCAAGCTTCTTGCAAATCAACCACTTTTGTGAGATCAATCTTGGTGTCAAATCATTCTAGCTTCATATTTCATATCATTGTTAGATTAATTGCATATCAAGTTTTTCATATAGATTAGATTGCATATTAGTTTTCATCCTAATTGCATAGAAAAACCAAAAATATAGCTTAATTTGCATCCAATTCATATCTAGGTTTTGCATTCAAATCCTTCGTTTAGGTGTTGTTAAGGTCACTGATCTCGGTCTAATCTAAGAATATATACTCGCATCTACTAGAAGGTAGTAAATCACCTGGTTAGTTAAGTTTCCATTTCACTGCACGATTTCAATTTTAGCTAACCTCTAATGTTTTACTAAAGTGTTGTGTCTATAGCTAGGTACAAATTTCACACACATAGACATTACTTCCAATGACTTGGATATTTAGAATTTTACTATTTTTTTTTCACTTCTAAATGACTCGAATCATTTGTCAAGTGTGTCTAGGAAAGAAAATTTCCTAAGAATAGTTGAAAAACTAAGACTTGACAATTGTTTAGCTTATTAAAAAAAATTTAAAACTTGGGACAAGGCAAAAAATTAATCAAATTTTTTGAACATTAAAAGTAAAAACACAAATCTGTAAAGTGTGAACATATTCATCAAAAACATGCTATTTTCTAAATTTAGGGAACATATTATAGATAACCTTTATATATATTCAAAATTAGAGCTCAATGCATTTCATAAACCAAAGAAGAAGCTCAAAATTATCTCTACCTCTATTATTACTATTTAACTTGAGCCCATAAAATTCGAAGGTTCAAGAGAAAATAGGAATCTAAAATTTAAATCTACTTTAAATGTTAATGTAAATGTAAATAGATTATAATTTTATTAAAATGGTTTTGGAAAAGTAGTATAGAGAACACATAGAAATGAAATATTATAATGATATTAAAATTATTTTAATCCATTTTATTATGTAATAATCCTGTCACATGATGTCCTTCAATGCCAGTATTAAACAGTGAGCTCATGAACAATGTATGATGCCCTAGCTTGCAGCCTGCGAGCCATCAAGACATTTCCTCATGAAATGATCATAAATGGGGAGTACCACATAGTGAATATCAACAACAAAACAAATAAAGAGAGATCAAACACTTCACACAATGCCTTGAAGGTAATAGAAACGATGCCCTAGCTCTCAAAGCTCGCAGGTCATCAAGAATTCCAAATGAAAAGATGTAAACAATGTCAGTATTAAATAGTGAGCTCATGAACAATGTATGATGCCCTAGCTTGCATCCTGTGAGCCATCAAGATATTTCCTCATGAAATGATCATAAATGGGGAGTACCACATAGTGAATATCAATAGCAAAACAAATAAAGAGAGATCAAACACTTCACACAATGCCTTGAAGGTAATAGAAATGATGCCCTAGCTCTCAAACCTCACAGGTCATCAAGCATTCCAAATGAAAAGATGTAAACAATGTTAGCATTCAATAGTGAGCTCATAAACAATGTATGATGCCCTAGCTTGCAGCCCACTAGCCATCAAGACATTTCCTCATGAAATGATCATAAACAGGGAGTACCACATAGTGAATATCAATAGCCAAACAAATAAAGACAGATCAAACACTTCACACAATGCCTTGAAGGTAATAGAAATGATGCCCTAGCTCTCAAAGCTCGCGGGTCATCGAGCATTCCAAATGCTAAGATGTAAACAATGCCACTATTAACATTCATATTGTGCCATTAAATTAAAAAATTCCATCAAAATTAAATTGAGTTAATGAGAAGACAAAGCTCGAATGCCTACCTCAACTACCAGTGCACTCTTCCCACATGGTGTTGACCTCTTCATGCACGCCAAACTCGAATGCCCTCTTCACGCCACACAAAAGTGTAGTTTCATCTTCACGGCAGCTCTTCAAATTCACAAATTACAAATGACACTTTGTTTTTCTTTTTTTTGGTTTATAACCAAAGGGGTGTCACAATTACGATGTCATCATCTCTATTATGACACTGTCGGGGGCACTTGCAAAAAAAACACAAAAAACAAATAAAAATTGTAGTGGCATCGCAAATTGGCGTCGAAATTCTATCCCAAATGTTGTAGTGTGGGAAGTCTGAGGAAAATTTTTTCTATGATGATACTTCTATGATATCAAACATCATTGAATATGAAAATGAGGAAGAGGATCTTCTTCGTGTGGAAGAGATTCTTGTAATACCCCAAAAATGGGCTATAAGTTCATTAATCTCCTACATCTTCAATTCGAATGAAATCGACATCAAAGTCCTAATCTAAGGCACATCTGAACATCATCAAATCTAATTGATTATCTTAAATTCTGCATCAGGGAATATTCCTAGTAATATTCCTAATTATCTTAATTATCTTTAATTTAATGATTATTTGGCGATAAATCCAATTTATCCTAAGTTTGATTAATTGAATATTTTCATATTTAATTAATTAGATTTAATATCTTGCCACTTAATTGTGTAATTAAATTTAATTCTATCTATTATTAATTGTATTATTTAATTTTGACAATAAATCTAATATCATATGAATAATTGATTAAATTCTTATTTAATTAATTAAAGCAAATTGTCATTATTTAATAATATAGTTTTTAATAAAAGTTTGATTAAATAATTGATTAACCCATAAATCAATTGTTTTATTTTTAAAAGCAGTTAAGTTGAGCATAAATCACTTTATTATTAAATTAATTCATAAATAAAACATGCACAATCATAAAAGCAAACAACTATCAATTATCAATTAAAGCTAAACTCTATTTTGAGTTAAAGCTTAGCTTTTGCATGTTTTTGTGACTTAATTATCTGTTATTATCAGATAACTCAAAAATCAAGCTAAGTTATTTGAGTGATTTATGGCTTTTTTTCATGCACCTCCAAAGCCCTAGATTTCTATAAATTAAAGGCTCAGCTCTTCACAATTCATCTCATATTTTTGCACAATCACGCTGGAGAATTGGAGGCTGAGGAATCAACTTACGAATTCAAAGCTTTGTGAGATCAATTTCAATTGCATAGTTTTTAATATCTTAGCATAGAATTTCATAGTTTTCATATCATTGTTAGAATCTTCATTGTTAGATCATTTCGCATTCATTGCACATCAATTTTCAATAGCATTCATAGCATATCAGTTTATCATTCTTATTGCATAGAAAATACCAAAAAAATAGAATAATTTCATTCATATATCATATCTAGATCAATTGCATTCAAATCCTTCATTTAGGTGTCATCTAGGTCACTGATCTCGATTACAATCTGAGAACATTAATCTCGCACGTACTAGAAGGCAGTAAATCACTTGGTTAAATTAGATTTCAATTTTGCACGATTTTGATTTTTGCTAACCTATAATGTTTTACTGAAGTGTTGTGTCTATAGATCAGGTACAATTTTCACACACACATTTCTGGTGCCCACCGTGGGGCCCTGAAATGGGTTTCCAATTCAATTCTATCAATTTCTATCTTTTTCTTCTCAGGATCTGTGCAAAACTGTGATTTTTAATTTTTATCCG
This sequence comes from Chamaecyparis obtusa, assembly GCA_027943335.1. NCBI lineage: Eukaryota > Viridiplantae > Streptophyta > Pinopsida > Cupressales > Cupressaceae > Chamaecyparis > Chamaecyparis obtusa. The sequence goes on from BSBK01005939.1 coordinate 710,983, forward strand.
TACATCTGTCATACGAGTTTCTGACAAATATCGTATGGGAGCATACCCACTGTCGTATGATACTGGACCCATTGTCGTACGATAGTCTATCAGATCGAGACTCATGTCATTACATACCCACTATCATTTGGGAGTTCTACTATCATATGGTAGCATACCCAGTGTCGTACGAGTTTCTGGACTGTCGTCTGGGAGCATACCCACTATCGTACAAGTTTTCATACCAATTTTTTACTGTCGTTTCATTTTTCACAGTAGAGTATCAAATTTGATTTTTATATTTCAGCTAACTGCTAATTTTGACAATTGAAATCCTCTATTTTTTATTGCTCTCTGCTGGTTTTGATTGGGAAAAGCGCAAGAATTGCTAAAAATCAGGTAAAATCTACTAAGCGCGTTGCGAGGATCATAAGGTATTCTCCTTGTTCTGAAAATATTTTGATTTGGACTTAAAATAAATCTCTCACGTGTCAAGCTTGGGTGCATCTTTTCATGCTTTTGATCTATTTCTACACACTTGCATAATTTGATACTAGGTTGTGATCCCTTAAGGATTCATTAAGTAGTCTTAGAATACTTGTGATTGATCTTGATTTCTATCTTGGGTTATTGGACTCGCTAATCCGCCGGCCCCTCATTTCTACCCCGTGGTTACAATCTCAGCGCCATAAAGGGGAGGGGTCAACAGGACATAAGCGTTAAGTGTTCCACTTGGCAACCCTTTTGTGCTTTTAGGAACTCACTTGTTTTCTAAGTTGGGGACTCATTTTCAGCTTGTGTGAGGTGTTAAGTGTTCCACCTTGTGGACTCATCTCATATTCGCTTTAAGCGTTAAGTGTTCCTCTTTCTAATTTTTGGGTACTTTTGGTAGATTTTCTTTCAGGAATATATATGTGCTCACATAGTAATTAGGCCCTATGAACACTATTCGTGATTCTTGAGAGATTGGATTCCTAGAGAAATCTTTCTTGACAACAGAATCCTTGTAGGTAGGGAGGATACTTAGTGTGTTTCACATTCAACTTGGTTAGTGCGTCTTCTCTTATTGATCGACACATTCTCTCTTCAGAGAGGTTGATAGATCACGTGGGGTTGATATCACAAGCTTTGGTGAATCAAAATTGGTTAGTGCATCTTCTCTTATTGATTGATACATTCTCTCCCCAGAGAGGTTGATAGATCATGTGGAGTAGATATCACAGACCTTGGTGAAACAAACTTTGTCTTAGCGTGTCGGATTAATCTGCTTGCTTTGTTTGGGTTAAAAGTGAAAAGGTGTCAAAAACCTTAGATCTGGAGCCAAGTCCCCTTGTGGTATAAATCTGTGAGTCACCTTTAGAGAGGGTTAACCATAGCAGACAATCCCTTCACAAGGCAAACTGCGTTGATGGAACCTCAAGCGGTAATAGCCATTTTCACCATGGTAGTGACAGCCGCTATATAAATGTCCTTGTGGAAGAAATCTCCACGGGTATGGTTCATTGTTGGGTTGTCAGATCTCCCTAGCAGCTCTTGAAGATTAAGTTCTCAGACTATGTCAAAACCCTGGTGCGCTGGGATTGGAGTTCACCCCTTTGAATCATAAAAGTTGTAGAGTCAAGCCATTACTAAAAACCCTAGAGAGGCCAATTTTTCACTTTCAGGTATATGTGTGTTATTGCAAAACTTTTCAGAACATACACAATTAGTACTCTCAGGGATTAGCACAATTTGGTCACTTGATTGTTCATGCGCAAGGTTGCTTTTGCCCTTGTTCATTGTTTTCAGACGTGCTTGGAATCACTTGCTTGCTGTTCTGCATGCTTGTTTATCTACTTGGCTATTAAAAATGATCAAATCTGGTATAACCTTCAAAATCTGGACAGTACAATTTGCAAACAATCCAGAACTGAAAACCTTAAATTTTGCAAAAATTGATGTAAAATTTTTTCTGGAGTCAAAAGTCATTTCAGGAAGTCAAAAGTCGTACGACTTTTTGTCAAATGTCATTTTAGTATTGCCCATCTATCGTATGATTGAGAACCCAGTGTCATACGAGTTTTCATGCCAGCAAATCCAAGGAAGTCAAAACCTTGTTAGCAACTATCGTACGAGTTTTGTCAACTGTCTTTTCATTTCTACCCAACTGTCGTACGAGTTTCACAACTGTCATTTCATAGACTACCCAGTGTCGTACAAGTCTGCAGAGTGTCATTTGGAAAAATTTGAGAGAGTTGTCAGAAATTGTCAAATTGCAAGATATCCAATGTTTCTAGCCTAGTTCCAGAATCTGTCAAAAATATCATTGTGTCAGGAAAAGAGCAGTAGCTATTGAGCATTCTACCATTTTCTGAGTTTGATCTTTTGAATCTGATCTAGTCTTCTGTTTGATCAATTTGAGTCCTTTTTATCTCGTGTCAAAACCTTGTCATAACTATCAATCTTTAATCAATCTTTGAAAGCAGACTAAGTGTTGAGAGCTCGTGTCCGCTATCTTTTGGGTGATCTATCCCATACATCTAGGGCACAGTTTCCTTCACCCACATCCCATCAGATCTTCAAAACTATCATAATCTTGACAAGGTTGCATCATCTAATTTTCTCGAATCAAATTGTTCTTCAGTTGTCTTCGTCCTTTTCTTCTGTTTCATTCAAAGTTAATGGTGGAGACCAGAGCTTCTTCACACAAGAAATCAGAAGAAACATCTCAGCACTTACTTTTGACCAATACCCCAGGTCCAACTCTTGAACAACTCATCAAGTCAAGTATCTATGAAGATGATGGTCTTGGTAACTTTCTATTGAAAACTGGTTACATACCTACTTTATCAACTCACAGAGGTAACCAGAAAACTCCTCCTCAATCTATTCTAGGGAGCCCAAAAACTCCTACCATGTCTCAAGCAGGGACAAACCATGGTTCTCTCAGAGGAGGGTCCCAAGGACACCATTCTCAACATAATGCAGACCAAGAATCTACCCCCTCTGAAATCCATCGATGTCAGAATGATGATGAATTCAAGAGAATGATGAGGCATTTCTTGAAAGTGGATAGAGAGGCATACTTTTTACAATTAGCCCAGGAAGGGGCTAAGCTTCCTCCCAACTTTAACGTTGATGATATAATCACATATAAGGAAGAAACTCCACTCACAGCTATGACAAAATAGATGCATGCTATACAAGTCAAATTTAACAATCTTAAGAAGGAGAAGGAACCCAAGGAGTTCTCCATGGAGGCCCTATGTCCTTTCCCATTCGTCAAAAACTTGTATATGCCACCATTCCCAAAAATAGTGGAGATACCAAAGTATGACAAATATGATAGACACTCTGATCCTCAAGATCATGTCAGAGAGTTATGTATGCAATCCATGGAATTCATGCATGAACTGACTTATCTAATGCATCTTTTTCCTAGATCCTTGGGAGGAGCATCCATTCAGTGGTTTTCAAGATTACCTTCTACGATCAAAACTTTTGAGGAATTGATTAAATTGTTTTATCAACAATATTCCTACAATATTCAACATCCGGTCACCATGATCGATATCTGTAACCTCAAGCAATATCCAGGGGAATCATTCCTAAATTTTCTCAAGAGGTGGCAAAAGAAGTTTTCTCTATATGCTAGACCAATTCCTGAAATGGAGAAACTTGAAATCTTTATCAATAACCTTGTTCCAGAGCTCAACTATCCATTACAAATGCAAGATCATGTATCTTTTGATAAAATGGTGCACAATGCAATCAAGATTGAGAAAGTACTTGTCAAGAAAGGAGAAATCACACTTCAAAAGGACAAGTCTGAATCTAGATCTAGCTCAAAAGATAAAAGCAAGAGCTGGAATAGAAACAAAGGTATCATCTTTGATGGTGTTGTTGACACTATCCGCACCCCATCAAAGGCACTGGCCTACAATCTCACCCTTGCCACCAAAGCCATTGAAGCTTCAGAGCAAAAATCTGCTGAACCATCTCCAAAGAAGCCATTCAAACGATGGGATAATAAACAAAAGTTTACTCCCCTGGGAGAATCTTTGGAATCTGCCCTGAGAACCTTGATAGCTGATAACATGATCTCTTTACCACCAATCCAAAATCCTGATCTGGATCAAAAACCATATTGGTGAAAAGATAATGAATTCTATGCTTTCCATCAGACTAAAGGCCACAGAACTAATGGATGCCTCCACTTGAAGCATACCATTCAAGACTTAATAGATCAAGGGGACATCACAATCGATAATCCTACCAGCAATAATGATCACACAACATTTACAGAACTATTTCCACAACATGGCAAGGGAGTTTCCACTTCTCAGCCTAACATGGGGGCAAAAGTCAACTATGCCTACCCTGGAAACAATGCTATCATGAATATGGTTGAACCATGTCTCTCTGAGAGCTGCAATGTCATCACGATTGTATGAAGAGACAAAAATCATTCCTCAGCTAATGCGGTTACCAGATCACAAACTCAGGCTCATCTGAAAGGACAAACACCAAGTTCATCTAATGTCCCTAAGATACCTTTCAATCTCACATCTACTTCTAACTAGAAGGTTGCCTCAAAATCTTCCAATCCAAAGGATACAAGACCTACATCTTACAGCATCATCCAACAACTCCAGCATACCAATGCCAAAATCTCTATGTTTGAGTTACTCTGAATATCTCCAGCTCACAGAGATATCCTAGACAAAGCTTTGCTCGGCTCTAATGTTCCTGATGATCTAGATGTAGATAGGTTCCAGACTATGGTTGGTCATCTAATGTCTCTGCAATATATCTCCTTTTCAAAGGAAGATGACAACTCCCTAAGTCACCCACATAATCAGCCCTTGCACATAGAAGTCTTGATCCAGAACCGTCGAGTCAAACGTGTGTTGATAGATGGGGGCACAGGCCTCAACATTTGTTCTTACAACTTAATCACATAGTTGGGATTCTCAGAAATGGCTATTGATCCTCGAAAGAAGATCACCATAAAAGCCTATGATGAACAAGAAAGAGCTTCTAAAGGCACCATTGTCTTACCTATCTGAGTGGGTCCGGTCATCAAAGATACCACATGTCAGGTGCTTGATCTACCATTGGCTTACAATATCCTTCTAGGGAGACCCTGGATACATGAAATGCAAGCTATTCCTTCTACGTACCATCAATGCTTGAAATTTCCCTATGAAGGAGTGGAGGTTACTATCCCAGTAGATCTAAGTACAACTTGCAATACATTGAAGGAAAGTGCTGATAAGCTTGTTCCCAATAACAGAGAATCTTCCATCAAGTAGCTAAATGTTGCTTCCACATCTAAGATGGACGACATTGCTAAAGAGATCAATATCAAAGAAAATGGGATGGGAGAATACACTATAGAGCGAGTCTTGTCTCTGACATCTCTCCCAATCTCATCTAAGTCATATGGACAATCTTTGAAGCAATCTAAATCAAAACCTAAGGAACCTATAGAAGCATACAAAAGAAATTTTGTGGCGGAGCAAGTATCCAAACAAGAATTTGAAGAGGATGAAGTTGTGCTGGCATGGCTATACAAAGAGGATTCTGAATCTAAAATTGTTCAACCTAGTGAATCTATAGCACCTACAATCCCTTCTAATTCATATGGTCCAGGAAACAAATTGATAGCCAAGATGGGATATTCCAGTCAAGGACCTCTAGGAATCAGCGGAAAAGGTCTTGTGACACCCATTTCACATATTGGTAGAGCCAACAAAGATACTGGTGGCTTAGGCTTTAAGAAGAAACCCTATCATCTCAAAGGTGGTTGTTCTCATGTCATAAAACAAATTGCACCAGGAGAACCCCTTCTTAAGAAAGAAGAAACAGAACCCTCTGATGATGATTCAGATAGCTCTGAGCTTATCCCCTATGAAAAATTTCCTAAAGAGATCAAAGACCTTCTTGATGATACAGATGATCCTATCAGAAGAATTAATGTAGTAGAAACACAAGAACCTACTGTAGCGCAAGAGATAGTTGCACCACAAGAACCAACTAATCTCGAAGGCAATCAAACTGATCAAGAAGAAGGGGATAGTTATTCTGACACTGATTCCCATGAATATGAATTCAAGTCAGAGACTGAGGGTAATCCTTCTTGGGGTATTCATCCTAATTTCACACATTTTCTAAGATTTCCTAGAGATCTTGAATCAGAAGCTGAGTCAAATGACTATGAATGGGGTGCCATTCCAAAAGAAGATGAGCTTATAACAGAGAAATATATTGATGTTATTCACCAATATGTATCTCAACCCAACGTAGGTCTAGAGTGAAACAATGAACTTAACATGTCTGATCCACCTATGGCTGAAGAGGACTCCCATGATGATGTTGAGCCTATTCATGAATTGAACATTTTGAGCTGTAATATCACCTTTGAACTTGAGCGTCAGGTTAGGACCAATGATGACATATCCATGTCTGTGAATACCATATCCCAAGCCTTTCCCGCTTTGACTATCCAACGCCTTGATCTTATCGACCAAACTTCCACAAACCCAAACCATGGTATGTATACCTTCCCAAATCACTATGCCCTTTCCTGCTACCTCAATGCAGTTGAGCCTATGAGTACTTCCATCAGTGAACCAAGTGTCAGCATGACCGAGTCGGACATCAAATATCTTAGTCAAAAAAACAAGAGTAAAAGGAAAAATAAAAAGAGTTCTAAGGGTGAAAACCACTTTGTGGTAGTCTCCGAACCAACAAAAGTAAAAAGAAAAGATGTATCTGAAGGTGAAAACCTCTTTGAGGTGCCTAAGGATGAGATATTTGATGTCCTTCCCAGTCATTTACAGGATAGATCTCCAGTTCTGATTGAGCCAACTCAATCCATCAATTTGGGTACAATAGAGGAACCACAATTGGTACATGTAGCACAACCTCTATCAGAAGAAGAGAAATAGAAATTCACTACATTCTTATCAAACAAAAAGATCAACTTTGCATGGAAATATTCAGATATGCCAGGATTGGATCCCAATCTCATTATGCACCATCTATCCATTGCTCCTAGAGTAAAACCAATCAAACAAAGATTGAGAAAGATGCATCCTCATGTTGCACTCTTAGTCAAAGCAGAACTAGAAAAAATCCTAAAAGTTGGATTCACCCGTGTCATAGACTATGCTGAGTGGATCTCTAACATTGTACCTATTTCAAAACTAGATGGTTCAATCAGAGTGTGCACGGACTTTAGAGATGTGAATAGAGCATGCCCTAAGGATGATTTTCTGCTGCCTAACATTGATATCATAGTGGACATGGCTGCGGGCTATGAAATGTATTCTTTAATGGATGGCTTTTCTGGGTACAACCAAATCAAAATTGCTCCAGAAGATCAAGAGAAAATAGCTTTCACATGTGCGTGGGGAACCTTCTATTGGAATGTTATGCCATTCGGACTCAAAAATGCTGGAGCTACATATCAAAGAGCAATGACATCTATTTTTCATGATATGATGCATAAAATAATGGAGGATTATGTGGATGATACCTTGGCAAAATCCATGATTAGAACTGAACATCTAACACACCTGAGCATGATCCTTGACAGAATGGAAAAATTTAGTCTCTGACTAAATCCTAAGAAGTGTGCTTTTGGTGTCACTTCTGGAAAACTCCTGGGATACATAGTCTCAAAGAAAGGTATTGAAGTTGATCCAACTAAAGTCAAGGCTATCATCGAGATGCAACCTCCCAAGAATATCAGTCAAATGCAGACTTTGCAAGGGAGAGTGCAATTTATCAGGAGATTCATATCACAGTTAGCTAACATATCACAACCTTTCACAAAGACATTACATAAAGGTGTGACCTTTACATGGAATGAAGAATGTGTGAAGAATTTTGATCATATCAAAAAGTATCTATCAAATCTACCTATATTGATGCCTCCTATTCATGGGAAGCCATTAATATTATATGTCTCCGCAACAGATACATCACTGGGGGCATTGCTAGCATAGCATGATGAGAACAAGAAGGAAAGAGCTATCTACTATATCAGCAGAACTTTAGTGGCCTATGAGAAGAACTACTCAATGATAGAGAAAGCATGTCTAGCTGTGATCTTTGCATCACAAAAATTGAGACACTATATGTTAGCTCATACCATGCATCTAGTAGCAAAAATTGATCCACTGAAATACCTACTAAGCAAGGCGGCCCTCACCGGTAGACTAGCTAAATGGGTCATGCTTCTAAGCGAATTTGACATTGAATATGTTAAGAGAAAAGCTATAAAAGGTCAAGTTATTGCTGATCAACTAGCAAATGCACCCATGTTTGATGGTACACCCATGCAAATGGAATTTCCCGATTCCTCTATCATGCACCTCTCTTCTAGAGCATGGCGGTTATTCTTTGATGGCTCCTACACACAGAATGGATCTGGAGCAGGCATATTATTCATCACTCCTCAAGGGTACTCGATACCCAAAGCATTTAGACTAAAGTTTCCTTGCACAAACAATATTGTTGAATATGAGGCACTTCTCAATGGTATGAAAATGGCAATATAGTGGAGAGTTATAGAGATGCACATCCATGGAGACTCACAACTAGTTATCCACCAAGTCAATGATGTGTACCAAACCAAAGATGAAAAGCTCATTCCTTACAAAAGAATGGTAGATGATTTAAAGAAATACTTCATCTCTATCACATTTGAGAAAATACCCAGAACGGAGAATAAGGTTGTTGATGCAATGGCGACATTATCTACTCTCTTACAATAGCTTGAACATGAACTATGCTACGAGTTCCTAGTGGAAGCCCTATCCTATCCTGCATATGACTCCCCTAAAACCCGCATGATCTGCACTGTTGTAGGTTATGACTCATCCCACTACAAACATCTATTCTCCTATCTCCACGATCAAATCATCCCTGAGTCCTTTAACCATTTTGAGAAATGAAACCTTATTTGATCTGCATCCCAATATGTCATCATTGGTAATGATCTGTACAAACGAGGTCTAGATGGTACACTGCTTAGATGTTTAGAATGGGAAGACAGGTGTAACAGGGGTAACAGGTGTTTTATCAAAAATTTAGTTCAAAATCAGGCCAAACGTATCAGAATGACATAGTTTTGAAGTTTTAGAAGGTGGGGCAAAGTGTCCACAATCAGGCAAAAGGATCAGAAAAGTTAGATTTTTGACCTAAAAATGAGTTTTTAACACTCTATTTTTCAAATGACATTCCAGACTGGCATGAAATGTCATACGACATTCCACAATTGACCAAATGACAATCCATAGTCATACGACACTTCGCCTGGATTCATACGAGTTTAGAGGGACCCGATGAAATGTCGTACGACACAAGGGTCCCTATCATATGACACTTGGGCGTGGATGAAATGACAATCTAAATTCAAATGAAATGTTGTACAAGTCTGGACTGGGACTCATACGAGTTTCTACACATGCAAAATTTAAAAGCTAAAAATGCATATGGAAAATTTTTAAAATGCTATAAATTATCAAAAACATGCATTTTCAGGGGGGAACAGAGGTCCACCTACCGAATGTCCATACTGTCAAGGTCTGTCATGTCTCCGGTTGCACTCAAAATGGTGCGAACTCACAGGTACCTTCAGTTCTCGCTGGTCTACCATTTTTCTCATTCAGAGGGCTCCACAGAATCTCTAACGTCAAAGGGTTGAAATGAATTGAAAATGACCCTTCCGACCTTTATATAGCTTTCGACCTAATTTTTAAACGTGCTCCGTTTTCCATGAAAATTGCATCCCTGGCTAATTTCAACATTCTAAATCCATTTTCAGGATCAAAATTGAAATCTGAGATCATTTATTATGTCAAAATCATGATTTAAAATTTTTTTGGAACCAGGACAGTCTACTGCTTGCATAATCGACCTTCAATCTTCACAGAAATCCAGTATTCAACTTAACTGATTAGCTTACATCAAACTATCAAAATTTCCACTTGGTCAACCATGGTCAACTCATGGTCAAACCTAGTCAAACTTGGTCTTTTGGGACCTTCCAACGATGCAGAATGCGTTCTCAGACGTGTTTAACCACTTCTCAAATCAATTAACATGCTTCTAAACTATAACGCTGACTTTTCTTGTCAAATTTCAATTTTAATCCCGAACGGGGCATGGTATTGCACATCATTCAAAGTCTGTAAATCAAATTCTATCCATCAAGTCTATCAATATCTTTCATCAGTGATCAAGACAAACAATCACGTCTAGTTACTGATTCATCAAAAGTCCTCATCGCTCGGGGCAAATCTATCATCACTTGGGGCATATCAGATTCATCAATCCATATCAATCTGGTATTCTCTTAATCTTGTAATCTGTATCAATTTTTGCAACCATCAGATCATAGTGTTCTTTCCTTGGTTCTTCGGCAACTAAAGGATTCGGATGTGATACCTGCTAGTTCTACTAAGACAATCGAGTCTAGAACGGGTCACTCACTTCTTATCAATCCTAAGGTTTGGAATCAGGTGTTTTGACACTTTTTCGCAATCATAGGTTCATTTGCTATTATAGTGAACATTATCTCTGGTCATTCAGGACCTATTATCTCCATATCAATTCAATATCAATCAACTCCTATCTCAATATCTTTCAATCGGTTTCTATCTTGAGATCGGTTTATCTTTTGAATCAGTTTCATATCTTTATCAAACACAGACTATCTTTGAACCACTGCACTTCACACAGTAATTCAAAGAGGGGCAAAATGTAATACCCCAAAAATGGGCTATAAGTTCATTAATCTCCTACATCTTCAATTCGAATGAAATCAACATCAAAGTCCTAATCTAAGGCACATCTGAACATCATCAAATCTAATTGATTATCTTAAATTCTACATCAGGGAATATTCCTAGTAATATTCCTAATTATCTTAATTATCTTTAATTTAATGATTATTTGGCGATAAATCCAATTTATCCTAAGTTTGATTAATTGAATATTTTCATATTTAATTAATTAGATTTAATATCTTGCCACTTAATTGTGTAATTAAATTTAATTCTATCTATTATTAATTGTATTATTTAATTTTGACAATAAATCTAATATCATATGAATAATTGATTAAATTCTTATTTAATTAATTAAAGCAAATTGTCATTATTTAATAATATAGTTTTTAATAAAATTTTGATTAAATAATTGATTAACCCATAAATCAATTGTTTTATTTTTAAAAGCAATTAAGTTGAGCATAAATCACTTTATTATTAAATTAATTCATAAATAAAACATGCACAATCATAAAAGCAGACAACTATCAATTATCAATTAAAGCTAAACTCTATTTTGAGTTAAAGCTTAGCTTTTGCATGTTTTTGTGACTTAATTATCTGTTATTATCAGATAACTCAAAAATCAAGCTAAGTTATTTGAGTGATTTATGGCTTTTTTTCATGCACCTCCAAAGCCCTAGATTTCTATAAATTAAAGGCTCAGCTCTTCACAATTCATCTCATATTTTTGCACAATCACGCTGGAGAATTGGAGGCTGAGGAATCAACTTGCGAATTCAAAGCTTTGTGAGATCAATTTCAATTGCATAGTTTTTTATATCTTAGCATAGAATTTCATAGTTTTCATATCATTGTTAGAATCTTAATTGTTAGATCATTTGGCATTCATTGCACATCAGTTTTCAATAGCATTCATAGCATATCATTTTATCATTCTTATTGCATAGAAAAAACCAAAAAAATAGAATAATTTCATTCATATATCATATCTAAATCAATTGCATTCAAATCCTTCATTTAGGTGTCGTCTAGGTCACTGATCTCGATTACAATCTGAGAACATTAATCTCGCACCTACTAGAAGGCAGTAAATCACTTGGTTACATTAGATTTCAATTTTGCACGATTTTGATTTTTGCTAACCTCTAATGTTTTACTGAAGTGTTGTGTCTATAGATCAGGTACAATTTTCACACACACAATTCCAACCTTATTAGACATAGAATACTGAAGACACATTGAGAAGAATGGTCCAAATTTTTTCTCAATCTACTATGGTAAGGAGGTTGACAAATCAGCCCATATTCAAGAGAAATCAAATTGTGGAGTTGAAATAGAATTACATGAATAGGAGGAAGTTTCAGGAGATAATGTCAATCAAGCTATTAGTCTTGTTGATGAAAAAATTGATGATCCAAATGAAAATTCTCATGAATGTATGTCTGAATTCTCTATGTTCCTGAATCCATTGTTTGAAGAGGAAGTAGATGAAGATATGTTTGATTTCTCTATGTTATCAAATCCATTATTTGAAGAACATCTTCTGTGCAATCAAATCCATTAGTATTAATGTGAAGATAGCATGATGAACTACAACTAATTTAGAACCTGAATGGTGAATCTTTTATTCAAGATTACTGAGAAGTTGCTAATTAGATATGCAAGATGATTAAATTAGTATTATGTTGTCATTGATGTCAACTAGCTTGATAGTACTTATCTTGTAAGTTACTATACCGACACATCTCAAGAAAGGAGAAAGAGATGAACAGAAATATCTAAATGAGGAAGATCTATATGTCAGATGAGGATAAGGAATACACTGAGTAACTTGTTGATGAGTCTATGACTTGATGAAATTGACTTTATTATGTTGCATTCATCTATGATGAAGCATAGAGCTAAAAGACACAAAGCAGTGTTGTTGGTAAATAAAGCATTTCAGTATACACCAATGGAATATAGTGTATACTGAGTGCAGTGCTAACAGAGCTTGTGTTCACTAACGCATTTCTTTCTTAACCAAGCAGAATAGAAAGGAATTAAATGATCAGTTTAGCCGATAAAGTGATGAGTTGTAAAGTGTATGAAATCAAGGTAATAGATAAGGTTTGTTATGAAGATCGAAGGCTAAAATAAATCAAAAGGATCTAATGGAGTAGATTGAAATGTGTTACTGACACATCAGTCGAGGAAGCCTAAAGTGGCAAAATCTATAAGTACGATTAAGCGGAAAAATCTGATAGAGGAAAAGAAAATGATTTACTCATCTATATAAGAGACATTGGTTTCATTCTTGAAACATAGCCGGAAGAAGAAGATACTAAAGAATTATCGCGTGAAGGAGTTTTCATCCATTTTGATCATACTGGTTAATAAGAACTGAGCTGCAGAATAATTACCGAGCTACAAAGAGTAATTACCGATGGATAGTAACTTGATATAGTATTAAATTTGAAGTGGTATATTGATCAGAAAGATTAGAATAAGCTGAACATTGATCTGTAAACTGCAATTAAAGTTGTTTCAAGGTAGATCATCTACTGTTACATATTTAACCATTGTACACAATCAAATCTCTTAACTGAGTGGACTATGAAAGTCTTTTGATGTTTCATTCATAGAGTGAACATTGTTATCCTATCAACCCCAGAGTGACTGATGGTTGGACGATAACTTCTAGTCTAAAATCCTCTAACAAGGTCACACCTAACAGTGTGTGTGTAACCTTTAATAGGGTTGGGTCTTCACCAACCTCACTTCAGAAGAGTGAACAATTTTGGGTTGCCGGTCCCAAGTGGTTTTTCCCTTCATAGGGTTTCCACGTTAAATCTCTTGTGTTATGTGTTGATTGTGATATTTTTTTGTTATCATACTTTGCATATTACATGTTAGATTTGATCAGTAACTACTATAAGTTTTAGACTGACAATTGGTAAAAACACAGACAGTGAAAGTATTTTATGTTTACCAAGTAACAGAAGTAGAAGAATTTTTTTGGATTATACATTTTATTTTGGGACATTGGATAATTGATTCACCCCCTCTCAGTTATTCTAACAATTGGTATCAGAGCTATGGTTTCTTAGAATAGAGTTTTAAGGACTCCAGCACAAAGGTCTCAAGATGTATAAGAGGGAAGTCCCAAAGCTGAACAAAGATAACTTCATAGTATGGAAAAGCCAGATGAAGTTGCACATATCTGGAATGGGAATTCTGCACTAGAACTGATGGAGAATGGCTACATTGAACCGACACCAGGTCCCCTAACACTTGATCAACTAAAGGACAGGCATGAACACAATATTACTATGATGGAACTTGTTGCTACCTATACCGATGCCGAATTTGAATACATCAAGGGTTGTGATACTGCTAAGAAGATGTGGGACAATCTAACTCTAATATACAGTGGAGATGCGAATGTTAAGAGATCCAGAGCTGAAAGCCTAAGAGGCAGATTTGATGATATGAAGATGAAAGAAGGTGAGAACATTGTGCAATACACAAACAAACTGAAAGAGGTAGTACATTCTATTAGAGCATCCAGTGGAATTTTTGATGATGAAATAGTGATACGCAATATTCTTAGAACTTTGCTGCCAGTTTATGTGATCAAGATCTCTGCAATTCATGAAACAAGAGTGACATCGAACCTTACTCTTGACACACTGATCAGTAAGCTTACAAATTTTGAATTGAATAATTTTGACAATAGTGTTGTACCTTCTTTTGAATCTACTTTCATGTCTTCTTTGAAGATTGGTAAGTCAAGTAGTAGGAATGATAAGAATAATGATAGTGATAGTGATACCGATGATGAACTTGATGAGCTTGAAGCTCTTATGGCCAAAATATTTCCCAAAGGTAAGGGAATAGAGGCAAGTTACCTTTAGCATGTTTGAATTGTAAAGAAGTTGGCCACATCATTGCTAGATGTCTGAATAAGAAAGATGATGATAGATCTAAAGATTGATCGGAAGGAAGCTATGGGAGAAGAGTTAATAGAGGCTACCAAAACAACAACAGAGATAACCAAGATAGCTATGACAAAGGGAAAAAAGTATGTTACATAGCCAAAGAATTTGAATCTTAATCTGACACTGATGATGATGTATAAGTAGTATTTGTTGCTATGAAAGATGATTCAGAGGAAGAAGAGAAACATGAAGAAATAGCACTAATCTCTAAAGTAAGCAGAAATGATACATGGATCATAGACAGTGGCTATACACATCATATGACTGGTGATATAGAGAAATTTGAACTACTTGATGAATATGATGGGGGATCTGTAAGGATGGGAAATAATGCACCTTGTATGGTGAGAGGTAAAGGTTCACTGATGATTAATGATAGAATAAAATATGAAAATGCATATTGAGTAGATGGACTGAACTATAATTTGTTAAGTGTGGCACAACTAAATAACTCAGGCCACTGACTTGCTTTTGAGAGCAGAAAGGTAAGAATCTATGATAATGGAGGAAGACTTGTCAAAACCGATACACAATCCAAAGGTAATCTATTTTATCTTGATATTGATCAGTCTTCTTGTTTATTAATGAAGGATGAAGATGTATGGTTGTGGCATAAAAGGTTATGTCATGTGAATTTTGATAACATGATCAAGATTAGTAAGAGGAAAAGAGTTAGAGGGTTTTCTAACTTGTCAAAACCAAATCATGCATGTGCCATGAATATCAAAAAGGCAAGATGACTAAGTCTAGTTAAAAGCAAAGACTACTCAAAAAAGAAGATACTTGAGTTGGTTCATACTAACCTATGTGGTCCTATGAGAACACAGAGTTATTATGGGGATAGATACTTTATTTTTTTTGTTGATGACTATACTAGACTAATGACTGTTATGTTCCTGAAAGAGAAATCTAAAGCTTTTAAGATGTTTAAGTGGTATAAGGAAAAAGTAGAAAAAGAGACTAGAGAAGAATTAAAATGCTTAAGATCTGATAGAGGAGGTGAATTTATCTCTGATGAATTCACTAATTTCTACAATGAGCATGGTATTAAGATACAGGTCTCTACACCGAGGACACCTCAGCAGAATGGGATTGCTGAAAGAAGGAACAGGTCAATCATTGATTGTGCAAGAACAGTAATGATACAAAAGAATATTTCTCAAACATATTGGAGAGAAGCTATCAACACAGCTATATATGTGCTTAACTGAGTACAACTGAAGATGGACACCAACCAGAAACCTTATGAGCTATGGTTTGGACACAAACCTACTGTAAGTTATTTCAAGATTTTTGGAAGCAAATGTTTTATTCTGAAAGATGAGAGAAATGGGAAATTTGATTCTAAAGGTGATGAAGGAATATTCTTAGGATATTCTACTAAGAGTAAAGCATACAAATGTTTGAATAAGGTTACAAATAAGATAATTGAAAGTACTAATATTTTTTTTGATGAGTTTGATGACAAAAACATAGAGGAAAGAAAGGAACTGAAAGACTATGGTAGATTCACTTACATTGAACTTCTTGACTATCTACCGAAGTCGCAACCTGTGATAACTGGTCAATAGAAAAATTACCCTGAGGAATAGGAAAGGGAAACTGACGAACAAGATGGTTCTACCGAGCAAGCACATGAACCTAAATAGGATGAACAAGAAAGAAGAAACCGAGTACTAGCTAGTTTTTTCAAAAGACATCATCTTGAGACAAAAATTATTGGAGAAAGACAAGCTAGAATGAAAACAAGAAGCAAAGCAAGACAAGGTACATGTCTAGTTTGTGAATTTGAACCAAAAAATGTGAAAGTTGCATTAGAGAATGAAGAACGGGTTAATGCAATGAAAGAGGATATAGAAAAAATAGAGAAAAACAAAACTTGGTCCTTAGTACCCTGACCTAAGGATAAGAATGTTATCGGTACCAAATGGATATTCAGAAACAAACTGAATGAAAATGGTGAAGTGACAAGAAATAAAGCAAGATTGGTATGCAAGGGATATGCACAGGAAGAAGGCATTGACTATGGTGAGACATTTGCACCTGTTGCTAGATTGGAAGGTGTTAGAATGCTACTTGCATATGCTGGACACAAGAAATTTAAGGTTTATCAAATGGATGTGAAATCAGCATTTCTGAATGGTATACTTGAAGAAGAGGTTTACATAGAACAACCTAAGGGATTCATTGATCCAGACAATAGAGACATGGTATGTAGATTACACAAAGCCTTATATGGTTTGAAGCAAGCACCAAGAGCATGGTATGAAAGGCTATATACTTGTTAAGTATTGGATTTGTAAGAACTAGTGAGAACAACAATTTGTACATGAAAGGTGATATTGATGTCACTATTCTTATTGCTGAAGTTTTCATTGATGATATTATTTTTGGAGGTCAAGATCATGTATGTAAATATTTTTCTGATGACATGAGGAATGAGTTTGAAATGTTTATGTTCGGAGAGATTAAATTCTTTCTATGATTACAAGTGATTCAGCAGAATGATTGGATATTCATCACACAGTCCAAGTACATAAAGGAAGTCTTGAAGACATTTGGCATGGAAGATGCTAAACCTATGGTAACACCGATGGCTACTGGAATTAAATTGACAAAAGAAGATGAAACTACAGAGGTAAACCAGACACTTTACCGATCCATGATTGGTAAGCTAATGTATGTAGTTCATAGTAGACTAGATATAGCACATGTTGTGGGAATTGTTGCTAGATATTCTCCTAATCCTAGAGAATCACACATGATTGCTACTAAAAGGATCTTAAGATATCTAAAAATGATAGAGGATTATGGATTATGGTATCCTAAGGAAGGTAAGTTTGAGTTGAAGGTTTATACCAATGTTGATTGGGCTGGAAATGTGGATGACAGAAAAAGTACCACTAGAGGAGCATTTTTCTTTGGTGAAAGACTTGTGACCTGGACAAGTAAATAGCGGGCTTGTATTTCTCAGTCTACAGCTGAAGTAGAGTATGTTGCTACTGCTACTAATTTCTCAAACATTTCATATATTAGGTAAGTTTTGGAAGGAATGAATGAGGTAATCATTGACCCGGTGATTATATACTGTGACAACACAAGTGCTATTAATATTTCAAAGAATCCAACGATGCACTCTAAGACAAATCATATATCAATTAAGTATCACTACTTAAGAGAACAAGTGCAAGAGAAGAAAGTGAAGTTAGAATTTGTTACATCTAAAGAACAAGTTATAGATATCTTTACAAAGCCTCTACCGAAGAACACATTTGAATATTTGAGGACTAGACATGGGGTCCGTCCCCTGTCTATCGGTCACTAATGTGATCAGGATGTTGCATCAGCCTAATCTTATCAGATGATCACACATGTTGATGTAGCATAGTTCACACTTTGGATATTGTTCAAGGTTTTGATTAAGTTTGAAGAACTGAAACAGATTGGGATATCAGTATACTAAGATACAAAGGAAGTAATGGATAACAGAGAGTTACTTAGCTACTACAAAAGTGAATTATTTATTTGTTTCTTTGGCATTGTTGTCAAAGGGAGAGATAAATAATATGAAAAGGAAAGGGAGACACCAATGAGAACTATCTAAGGGAGAGATAATCTAATAGGAACAAGAACTTGAGAGCTGAAAAGATTATATCTACAGAATGACAAAGCTATATTTGTTTTAATGTTGTTTAGTAACGTAGTGATTAAACATATTAAGCTAGGGAGAGCTTCTATAGCATTTGTTCATAGAGTTGTAGAATACATGTTTGGTATGTGTATGGTACACTTCATATTACTTGAGTTTCCATCAATGCCAAAGGGAGAGATTGATGAGCTACAACTGATTTAGAACATGAATGGAGAATCTGTAATTCAAGATTACTGAGAAGTTGCTAATTAGATATGCAAGATGATTAAATTAGTATTATGTCATCATTGATGTCAACTAGCTTGACAGTACTTATCTTGTAAGTTACTATACCTACACATCTGAAGAAAGGAGAAAGAGATGAAGAATAGAAATATCTACATGAGGAAGATCTATATGTCAGATGAGGATAAGGAATACACTGAGTAACTTGTTGATGAGTCTATGACTTGATGAAATTGACTTTATTATGTTGCATTTATCTATGATGAAGAATAGAGCTGAAAGACACAAAGCGGTGTTGTCGATAAATAAAGCATTTCAGTATACACCGACGGAATGTAGTGTATACCAAGCGTAGTGCTAATCGAGCTTGTGTTCACTGATGCATTTCTTTGTTAACCGAGAAAAATAGAAAGGAATTAAATGATCAGTTTAGCTGATAAAGTGATGAGCTATAAAGTGTATGAAATCGGGATAACAGATAAGGTTTTTTATGAAGATCGACAACTAACATAAATCAAAAGGATCTAATGGAGTAGATTGAAACATGTTACTAACACATCATCTGAGGAAGCCTAAAGTGGAAAAATCTATGAGTATGATTAAGCGGAAAAATTTGAAGGAGGAAAAGAAAATGATTTACTCGTCTATATAAGAGACATTGGTTTCATTCTTGAAACATAGCCGGAAGAAGAAGAAACTACAAAATTATCACGTGAAGGAGTTTTCATGCATTCTGATCATACTAGTTAATAAGAACCGAGCTGTAGAACAATTACCGAGCTACAAAGAGTAATTACCGACAGATAGTAAGTTGATATAGTATTGAATCTAAAGTGGTATATTGATCAAAAAGATTTGAATGAGCTAAACATTGATTTGTAAACTACAATTAAAGTTGTTTCAAGGTAGATCATCTACTGTTACATATTTAACTATTTTACATAGTCAAATCTCTTAACCAAGTGGACTATGAAAGTCTTTTGATGTTTCATTCATAGAGTGAACATTGTTATCCTGTCAACCCCAGAGTGACTGATGGTTGGACGATAACTTCTGGTCTAAAATCCTCTAACAAGGTCACACCTAATAGTGTGTTTGTAACCTTTAACAGGGTTGGGTCTTCACCAACCTCACTTCAGAAGAGTGAACAATTTTGGGTTGCCAGTTCCAGGTGGTTTTTCCCTTCTCAGGGTTTCCATGTTAAATCTCTTATGTTATGTGTTGATTGTGATA
Source organism: Chamaecyparis obtusa (assembly GCA_027943335.1). NCBI lineage: Eukaryota > Viridiplantae > Streptophyta > Pinopsida > Cupressales > Cupressaceae > Chamaecyparis > Chamaecyparis obtusa. The sequence continues at coordinate 730,839 of BSBK01005939.1, forward strand.
TTTTTTTGTTATCATACTTTGCATATTACATGTTAGATTTGATCAGTAACTACTATAAGTTTTAGACTGACAATCAGTAAAAACACAAACAGTGAAAGTATTTTATGTTTACCAAGTAACAGAAGTAAAAGAATTTGTTTTGGATTATACATTTTGTTTTGGGACATTGGATAACTGATTCACCCCCCTCTTAGTTATTCTAACATAGAAGTCTTAATTTTGAAGTTGATAAAAATCATAATATACATTCAGAAGGTGAGATATATTTTAGTTCATCCTATGAGAATGGAATATGTCAAACATATGAAGATGAGATGGAATCAGCCAGACGTGATGAAGAGAATGTGTTGAAGCATAGTTCTAAAAATTTTAGAAATGTCCCAACTAATCAAACTCTTGGTGAGAGAGAATTTGTACTTCTTGAAGATAAGCTATTCTCAAAGCCTTTTAGTGATGAGAAAAACTATCTGGAATATAGAGATGGGATAGATTGTGAACAAGAAGGTATCCAAAAAAAGAAGACTAACCTAGAGGTTTGTATGATTAACCAAAATCTACTATTCAGCAAGGATTACAATGAACCTAATGATTTCTCAAGGGTTGAACATAGATTGGATGCTAAAGATTGTATTGATGAAGCGATGAGAATTGTCTATAAGGATGACATGTGTAATGCAGCAAGGTTAAAAGTGTTATGTAATCAAAATCGGGTGTTCGATAGAGGAAGGAAGTGAGTTTCATTTTTTTTGGGGGGGGGGCTTCGGGCCACCCAATTTTACTTCGCATCAAATTAGTATGGATACTTGGTTTGCTTCTCCAAAGATAGTTGGAATCTTGCTATGCTCACATGGAGCATATGTCCCCAGAAAGAGCTTGTTGGAGCTCTAAATTTTGGGCAAAATTTGGAGTCCTATATAGTGATAAAACCCTAAAAATGGCCTCTTACACTCCATCCCCAATAATTAATGATTAAGTACATGAAATGGGATAAATAATTATATTAATTTTCAATTAAAAGTTGAGGGATTAAGAAAGGAAGCTATGTGACAGGAACAATAAAAATTCTGTGATCAAAGCCTTCAGAAAATGCTGGAATTTCGACCTACTACAAAGATGATACCAAAAAATCTTGAAGATGGTCATATTTTAAAAATCTAAACATGACCCAGTTTGGGAAATCAAATTTACTATCTCCAATAAAATCCTTAGCTTTCCATGAGGTGTTTTGGTTTTTCAACCAGACCCAAATCTGAAAGTTAGGTAGTTATTTTTAGTTAGTTTATTATTTTTCAAAATAATTTGTAATAAGGGTTGTGTCTTTTCACCCTAAAGAGGTGTGAAAGCCACTCAAACACACACACACATCTATATATATATATATAATGTAAAATTTAAAGAGAATACAATTCATATTTTCATAGGATAGAATTTGATCACAACTGCAATATGAACTCTAATGTACTATATTTTCAACATTAATAAAGATAAGTGCCCTTTTTTTTATTTGTGGTTATAAGTTATATGTTTTCAATTATTCTTTCAGATATTCTATTAAGTAGAGTATTTCACTATGTTGAATTCCTTAAGTATCATAATTCAAAATTAATATATATAGTTTAAAAATCAATTGAAATATCTATGTATCGTCTCTTGTTTTTATTAGCCTCTTAATTTGAGTTAAATTCGATAAGATTAACTATATAGATTGATTTGAATTATAAGTCAAGTGGAAGCTTGTGAAGTGATGGTCTTGTCTTATTAAAGCAAGTTTTTAAAACTATCTCTGATCATACATAGGATTGAAGGTTTTCTGACTCTATAACCCAAGTACTTAGAAGGCATTGATCTAATCTTTAATTGGAACTTGTTATATTCAGTTCATTTGTAGTTTTTAGATCATTAAATCATTATTTCAAAGCATTACTTTTCAGTTTTTAGTATAATCCATTTAGTCAATTATTATAGAGTAGAGATTTTTAGGAGATTAGATTCTTTCCTCAAAGGATCATTCACCACCTTTGGAGAAATCTTGTTTTGTGTACGCAGTTGTGTGACACAGAGAATTTAATACTTCAAAGTGAATTTGGGCCTACCAGCCTTGGCTTGATTAAGCCAGAATTGTAGAGGTATCAATTTGTACCTGTTAGTTGGCCAAATCTGAACAATCATTTTTGGGCACCAACACGCTCAACCTAAAAACTAACCTAATTTCATCTACAGTGATTGGAACTAGAGGAGTCCTAGTCTTACTTCTAACAACCCTCGCTACTGGGTCATAAGATATTTCTATTAACATAAATAGGTCTACGTCCATGAATACTTCTTGGACAACCAATTTTCCCATGTCCATCTCCCACACATTACAATGCAGATCATATAAATTTCTCTGGCTGAACCTAATCGTGAAGATTTTCAAGCCATTAAGTGTTGTTTGGGTGTCTCTCAACCAATTGATTTTTTCATAGAGCCCCCCATCAACCTTCAACCTAGGCACAATTAGAATCAAATTTTTCCTGACAGCCATATCATTGGTGGAATGGTCTAACTAAACCATAAAATCATCATAGACTACCATATCTTTGTATTTAATTTTTCCTATAAAGTCTCTTCATGGTGCCATGATTTATATTACTAGGGTTTCTTCTTTTAACTATATCTCACAGAGTCTACTCAAAAACCCTCACACAATACAATCGCAGAGAGAAACTTACTTGTTACTTTCACTATATATGTAATTCTACAACCCTTGAAGCTTCGTCTCACTACAAATTCTTGGCCTTTTTCTGTGCTCAAGAAAAAAGTTTCTCTCTACAATAGATGAATGCTTTGTCAAAAGAGAGATCCCATCAAATAGCTATTTACGCAATAGCTAAAACCTATCGCACACTTCACAATAATTTTCTTAGAGATTGAATTAAATGTCGCAAGTGATTAAATGTTCTTTTCAAAATTTTGAATCTCCACCATCGATGAAATCTCATGCAATTATATCCTACAGTTCATATTACACATTTTAAGACCAGGTCCACTTTAGAAATCCACCCTAGAAAGTTGATTAATGACATGGAAACCAACTGGAAAAGAAACATTAGCATCTCCTTTTTAATTTTCTACCTTGGACATGTGTCACTCATTTGTGAAGCCGTGGTCACTAAAAATCTTTCACCTTCCCATTGCGGGCTTGCAACAACCATCGGATCCTCCTAGATCTAACCATTCATTAAACACTCTGAGGACCGAGCTTCATGACATCATCACTAAAACACGTCACACCATCGTGAAGCCACAATGGATAAAGACCTTTTAACTTTTTATCATAGTTTCACGACAACGGTCAAATCTTCCTAGATCTAACCATCCTTGAATACACCATCTAAAAACATGTGGTGCTTTTTCATGAAGCCGCAATGATAAAAGACCATGCATCTTTTGATCACGGGCTTGCGAAGACCGTTGGATCTTATTTAATTTGACTATCCTTTTAACTTTAATTATAGCTATGATGTGATGTCACCAAGGACACATGTCACAATTTTTCAATGCTGTGAAGGATAAAGTTCTGACATATTTTTACATTGGCAATACGATAGTCATTAGATCAACCTTGATCTAACCAATACTTAATCTTTGTCCAAGGCTTTGACATCGGACCCACCAATTCCATGTGTCATACTATCATGATACCACAAAGGATAAAGTCTTTACATCTTCTATAAGCAAGATCATGACAACCGTCAGATCTTCCTAGATCTGACACAATTTAATACACGCTGAGACTTAAGGAAATAATAAAATACCATCGGGAACTATAGACTTGGGAAAAATTAAAGAGGGACCCGCTAGACATAACAACTTTGCAAAGAACTCAGCCCCACTTGAAAACATAAAACACATGACTTAAGTGGTTTTAAGTTAAAATAAAAAAGGTAACATAGGAAAAGATTGAGGTAGGGTTTTTTAGATTTAAACAAGAAAAAATTTAAACCCTTTGAAAATTAATAAACCCTACTTCCAAACTAGGTCATTTTCATAGGATATTTGCATTAAAACATGAAAAATGACCAACATATTACACTTCTTATCCTCATTTTAATTTTCCCCGTATGCATTTTGGTGAGCCTGACACTTTCATGTTTTGTATCTTTTGATTAGGTGTTAGATTTCCTTTGTGTGTCTTACCTTATTTATTTCATAGATAGATTACATTGTGTTCTTTGTGCATGCATTGTGTCTTCTTTTCATTTCATGTCATAGTTGGATTTAGATCTATCATTCATACTTTGTTATGGTTATATCTCCCCTTGGTGTTTGATAACCCTTTGTGTGATCTCCCTTTATCTTTATTTTCCTTTTTGCATGAACTTCATTACCTTAATTCCAACCTATAGCATTCTAGTTAGAATAATTCATAGACTAATGGGTTCCTTTGACCCCGATTCTTCCTTCTTCCCTAGGGATATTGATGATAACTTGATCTCTCATGATCCTAACCCATCCATAGAGAAAACATATTTTCATTCATCCCATTATAAAGATTAATCCCTAAGATTTCCTCTGGGTCAAGTCAAAAAGCTTACTAGTGACCTTGAAAAAATGGAAAGTTGGCTTATTCAAGAGAATCATAACTTGGATACTATTTTCTCTATTGAAGGTATCAAGATAGTTATCTATAATAATGAGAATGTTGTTAATGTTTTTCATGGTATCTCTCACCTCATTACTTCTAATGTTAAGCCTTTAGCTAAAGAAGCTCAGGAGTTAGAATTTGTTCCACCTGCTATTAGTGTTGAACCTTCATTGCCTATCTTTATTCCTATGTCTAGCATTCCTACTTATGTTCCTTCTCTTGTGACCACATCTATGCAAGTTTTAAATACTATCAATGTGATTCTTCCCAATGCCTATGTTTCATCTCTTCTTCTGAGTGATTTTCTTATTTCATACCTCACAACCTTCTTATTATAGTCTAAATTATACCTATTCCAATCCTCTTCCTACCATGGTTCCATGTGTTCTCCTAGTTACTTCTACTTTCCCTGTCACTTCATACACTTTCCCTAGTGTATCAAATTTTTATATGCCTCCTATTTCCTCTAATGATTCCACCATCATTAGTCTTGCTCAATTAGTTTTGTCCTTACAAAAACTTTCTTCCTTGACTCAAAGTTTAATGTGCCTACATGTGACATGGGAAGTTCTTTTTCCTTAGAAATTATCCACACAGTTTTTTCTCAACAAGTTGATAACCTCTCCTTGAGAATTACAATGGTAAGGCTGGCCCTGTTACTCTTGTTAAGGCCTTTCAAATCCTGTGTAGTGACTATGCCCATCAGCATAGGATTATGGCTAATTTGTTCACTAGGACATTTCATGACAAGGATTTATAGTATTATTGTTCCTTACCTCCTTATTCTATTTATTATTTCCAAAATATTGCTAATGCCTTCATACAATAATTTGGAAACAATATCAGTTTGCAAGTGTCTTTGATTGATTTGATTCATTGTAAACAAGGAGTGAAATAAAAAGTTATTAATTTCATTGGTAGATCTAAGCATTTATATGCTCAAATTTCTTATTTTGTGTGTGATATTGATATACAACACATTTTTATTTCTAATTTACAAAAAGACATTAGAGATAAGATTCTGCTCAAAAAATTCACCTCTTTTCACAACTCTATGTAGTGCTTCACCACTATCAATTACAAGTGGGACAATTTGAGAGAACCACTCCAATGGATCCTATACCTATTGATAAGAGTGATGCTACCTCTAATAAGAATAAATATCACAAACCAAATAACTATGTCAAGATTAACAAGGTGTCAAATATGGTAGATGAACAAGTAGTGATTGCATCCAAAGGTGTCACTTCTTCTTCCTCCATTTTCCTCCTAAATCATAAGTATACTCCCCTTTTTGAGTCTTTACAAACTATAATGGAAAAGTTATTAAATAATAATATCATCACACTTCCTTATATTAAACCCATTCATCCTACTACGATCTATGATGGCTTCCAAGTCCTTTGAATCCAAATATTTTTGTCAATACCATTGTCATTCTGGTCATTGTAGGTATAGGACTGATTACTGAGAGGGGGGCTGAATCAATAATCACAAACTCTTGTTATTTTCACAATTCCAAAACTTCCTTCACATATTTACCAAATAAAATATATTTTAACCCATAACATCATTATCAGTTAACTAAACATTAAACATCCATGCAACATATTAAAGCATCCATACAAAAATAACACAAGTATTTATCTCATGGAAACCCAACTAGAGTGAAAACCATGCTATGAGAACAATGTCCACAAATAATTTATACTCTTCTAAAAGATGTCTGGTTAAGAGCTTGCCATGTTAAAGGCTCACTCGATTAGGGTTACAAAAGAACTGTTAAATGCTACCCGATTAAGGGATTTCCCTAAGACTTATTAAAGTATTTACCATGTTAGGAGTAACCTGGTTAGAGGATTTTGAACACTCTTTTGATAATGTCACCAGGTTAGAGGATTTTACAATAGACCTATTAAGGCCACCTGATAAGGAATTTTACTATCACAATTGATAGAGAGTAACAGATAACAAATGATCTGTAGTTTGCACTATTCTTGCTAATTCATATCCAAAAAAGTTCCTTAACACAATAACATACCATTTCAATTCTCTATTATTTTCTATATCTTTTTGTGTGCCCTTCTTTGTGATTGCAACAACACTTCTCTGTTCCACCGATATCCTATCTCACACTAAAATCCTCTTCCTATCTCTATCACAATACTAGACTCCTTTCTTCTTCCTTAAGTATGAATTTATCAATCATAAACCTAAATCCAACGATTTGTATCTTTCATATCAAATCTAACCATCCATATTTCTTTTCTCTATATCCTTGTCGGCTTGCTTATTGATAAACTATTTTACTCTTGTAGAAACTTCCTTAATACATTTTACCTTGATCTTTGTGTCATCACCTTTCTCCTTAAATTATCCTTGAGTCATCCCACATAATTCATTTATCATTTATTCTTCTCTCACCTTTAAGTCTTTGGTTTCTCCGATAAGACTTCCTTTGTACTAATAATACTTTATTCAGTGTACCAATAAGATAATATTTTACTGATAAGTACCTATATCAAATTACCTTCACCTTTACTCATATCTGATTGATCTCATTAAGAATAGAATCCTTGATCTTACTCCTTATCATATTCTAATAAACAATCAAATCATTCATCTATCCATCATTGTTTGTCTTAACTGTTACCCGATAAGGTTCCTATCAACATATCCTTTGCCTTACTTAACTTCTCATTATAACAACAATATTATCCTTTTGATAGATATGGTAACAAGTCAAAACATTATGCCAAACACTTTGACATCAATGATAAACATACAACTGATTATCATGTATATCAATCATCATCAATAATCTCCAACTTGTTATGCCAACAACCATGCAGTTATGCCAACAACCATGATACTGGGACATGTTATTCCTTGAAGGATACTATACAAGACTTGATTGATTCCAATGATTTGTCTATTGATTTTGATGATGGTAGTGGAAAAAAGTCTGTAACACCTCCTAGGCAAAATTTTCAGATTTATACGAATCCTCTACCTTCACATTCTACTAACACTATTGTCCAACCTTCTTCATCTTCTATGCAAATTGCCTATGATGAAATGTTAAAAGAAGAAAACATTCCATGTTGTTAATCATGTGGAGGATGAACCTCCACCTGAACCTCAACCTAAACATAGTAGAGATCCTATTATTACCTTTGACAACTTTGAAACCATTAAGGCTCCTAATGGTCCACTTTACATTGTCGCTAGGGTTGCTAGACTCCTTCCTATGATTGTCTTATTGATCCTATGTTTATGGTGAATGTTGTCACTAAAGAACATCTCTTTCATAAACATTTATATCATGATTTATATGATATGATAGATTCTTGGATTTAGACATGTAGTAGCTTCCTTTATAGACCTCATGGTTCCATCTCCTTTCCTATTGATCTTTGTGGTAAAGTGGTGGATACTACTTTTGTTGTCATCCCTACTTCTGATAAATTTCAAGTGAATCTTGGTCTCCCTTGGTTGTCTTCCATGCAATCCATTTCTTCTCCTATTCACATATGTATTAAATTACCCCATGATGGTTATATTAAGAAAATTAATTGTAGTCTCTATCACCCTTATAGGACTAGGGATTATGTCCCTTGATTTCTTTTGGTGGTCCTTACCTATAACACCTCTGACTCATCTCGATTACCTTTTTTGATAATATCAAGCCTATAAACATAAAAATATCATCGAGTTAAGTATTCCTAAGCTTGATCTTACCCATTGTATTTTTCCTACACTGCCTATACCTCCTTTCTTTTACTCTTCGACTTCTATTGAGAAACCTCCTACTCTCATCTCTTAACCTCGTGTGGTTTTTTTGTTCCCCGTTCACAAGGAGAAAATTATCTGATGTGATTGATCCCACCCCGTAACCTATCTTTACTAAGACCAAATGTAACTAAAATGCATGTGACCATTGAAAGAAATGTTAAGATAAATCCAAGGCATGTGTGCATGCTTCCCAAACCATCTTACCTTCATTTGACCATCCCATGCTTGAGCCTAAGGATTTTATTGTCATTAATCTTGATGAGGAAGACACACTTGATGATCCTATTGATACTAACAATTCTTTACATGATAGTGATAATGATGAATATGAAACTATTGATATTGATCATGATTTTCCTAACATTCTTTTAAAATAGTTGTCAATTACTCCTAGTCTCAAAGATAGTGACCCTAAAAATGGTCCTTGTTTAGAACTAGCTATTGTTCCTACTATGTTGGATGTTTCTCCTCTTACAATTTTCCCACATTCCCTACATGATATAAACCGAGATGGGGGGGGGGAGGTGATGCACTTGATTAGGCTCTCTAGCATGGTAGTCTTTGTGTGCTTTCCTATTGCATTGTGCCTCCCCCATCTTTTGTTTTCTATATGTTTGTTTAGATTTATTTAGATGACCCTTGTTGCTCTGTTGGCACAAGGTGATAAAGGAATCACAAATTTTTTATCATTACTCTATTCTTCCTTCTTCTATATGTCATTACATTTTGTATTGTACATGTTCTATTATTCATAAATGTGCCTTTATGTAGTCCTCTTGGGATTTACAACATGGTAGAACATAATTGTTTTGGTCTCTGTGATGTTGGCCCAAAAAAACTCTTATTCATAGCTATTATGTGTTTTTCCTCCATTGTGTTGTATTTCTACTTTGGGGAATCATGACATTTCATTTGACATAATATTTCATATATTATCTTATGATCATACTGACCGCAGAGTTAGTATATCTATTTTGAGTTTCTCTTTATGTTATGTGCCTATTTCCCTATATTTGTCTTCTCTTGGGGGTATTTCATAGTGGAAATTTATCTAGTGGATGCATGTACACTCAGTTAAAGTCATTTCTCTTGTTAAAGTGCTTGCAATAGCTTTAATGTGGGGGAATACACTTTGTTCACTTTTTACACACACTCACTTTTTCCAAAAACATTTATTTATTGAATCCCTTTATGGATTACTAAATGATCCTAAATATGGTATTCTCTTTTGATCTCTTCTTGGATTGCGAAAAATCTAGAAGCTTGATCCCTTTACAGTTTCTCTATTTGATCCCTTAAGGATGTACACATCCTTAGGTCTGGATCACCTCTTTTTTAGTTTTCCTCTTTTGGAAAATAATTTTTCTGAGGGTGAATAATTGATGGGTTGACTAGAATGCACACACACTTTCTATACCATTCAAATCCATCTTTTGCAGAAGCTCTATCTCTTTGTGTGGTTAACAGTAGGATGTACACTTCTTACTAGGCAAGTTAATCACACTTATTTTATTTTCTATTTCTATTAGTGATATCTCTCTTATTATGATTTTGGAGTTAACAAGGACTTGATTTCTCTAGGGGATTGATGGATTATTTGTCTCCTTCATCGTGACAAGACCATATTATGACTTTTTCTTTACTTTACCAAGAGTTTGTGTTGAGCCCATACCTTTTCTAAAGTGGGTACTAAATGTATTATCTTAAAATGGAAGTACCAATGTTAGGACATGTTTTTCCCTCCTTAGTGATTCCTTTGGACTCAAGTCAAACACCATGTATAGATCCATGGATGTGCATGTTAGGAATAACAGTCCACCAATACAACTAAGAGGGGGGTGAATCAATTGTAGGACAGATTATTTAAACTTTGAACTTTGAATAGCGGAAACACTAAATCAAATGATAACATAGTAAATGCCAAAACAATAACACAATATCTTGTTGTCAAGGAAACCCTATTAAAGGTAAAACCCCAGTGGTAATTAGCACCCACAAATGATGTACTAGGAGTATTATACCCCTGTTAAAAGATCTAGCCCTGTTAGGATCTTATTAAAACATTACAGTACACAGTCTTTGCTAAAGGAAAGACCTTGTTGTAAGCACCCTAAAATGGTCGCCTAGACTTTGGGCCCCCATTCAACAATTTATCAAATCCCTGAATCAATATTTTCAAAAATCAACATTTTATAAATTATATCAATTTCCTTGATCATATCCTATTTTATCATTTTTTATTATTTTCTATGGGCTAACCATTTTATGCTAAGTCTTTATTTATTTAAAAGGAATTTCCTCCCCTTTTATTAAATAAAAAGCCCCCATTTTCCTCTTATCCTAAGTTGCACAAATAAAGCATTATTCCTATTTTATAAAAAGAAGAAAAGACCTTTTTGTCTCATATGGACACAAAAGTCAACTCTTATTTTCTCATTGGAGGATATTTGTGCACATGGATTGCTCCTCTTTCAAGCTCCACCCTTGATTAAATATTTTGCCTCTTAATCTCCATGGTCCATTCCTTTTCAATTCCTTTAAAAGGAGAGCTCTTTTCTCATTCTTCGATCCCAACTTTTTATGCTAATCTTATGCTACAGGATTTCTTGGAGACTTTGGAGCTTTGGAGATCATTTCTTGCATTCTAGTTTCTTTCTTGCATCATAGCTTTCATGGCATCTAGATTAGTTTCCTTTATGCTCTAGATTATCTCACATAGCTTAATTAGCAAGGGTTTGTAATACTTTCCTTTCATAGCTTAGCTTGCATCTTCATTCTTAGCATAGTTGCATTGCATTGCATTTCCATTGTTGATTCTTGAAGATATTGGCATTCTTGCCCTTGTCTCTTTGAATCTCCCATTGTGTGGTTTACTAGCAAGGTTGCATGCTTCAATAGCTCTAGCTGAGAGCACCATCAACATCCTTGTGACTCCATACCTAGGGAGCTCTAGGTCGCTTTCTCAAGGTTTTCCATTCATGGATTCCCTTGGAAGTAATGACTTAGAGAAGTGCACTATTTAGTGTGTACACCTATTAGGAGTCAAAGAAAAGAGTAGGATCATTGCCCAAAGAAGGTTATGTCCACCTTTAGAAATCACTATTTGCAACACAAGTGTATGTAAGGAAATATAGAATCCTTGAACTTTCTGATAGCAACTATCTTTTCTTGATTAGTTCCAATGGAGTATAGACTATCCTTTTCTCTACATTCAACTGATACTAGCTCGTAGCTTCCACATTCCCTTTTTACATCTCACTTTCATACTACACATATTTTCAAAAGAAAAGATCTTACATATATACCTTATTACAATTAAATGATCAAGTCAGCCAATTAGGCTTTCCTAATATACAAATAACTAAATAACCCCTTGCTAAGATATACACGGTATCTATAACAAGTATACAACAATTATATTTCAAAAATTAAGGTCCGACATCCATAATTCATGCTCTTTATACATAATACATGCTTCAATTATAAATTCAGCCCCAAATAGGTCTCCTCCAAAACACACGCCACAACTAACATCATCATGCTCTCCATGACTTTCTAAGATCAAATAAAATTCCTCAATACGCTATCTAACATCCCTTAAACTCACATATACTAGATCCTCATTGATTGTAAGATATACTCAAAACATAGAGACTTACTCTGTCAACTTCCACTGTTATAGCCTAGTAACCAGTCTTCACTAAATATTTTGTAACTCATCCAATATAAATTATTATAGCATGTGATCTTGGATATAAGGTCACAACACTTCCTTGTACACAAATCTGTGTTCTCTCATTCTCAATCAACAGTACAGTATCTATAGACTATAATATCACTTTGCTTTCTTCATAGAAACATATGTTGACATCAGTTACAAAACATGACTTGACAACAGTATGATTCTAACACCACTCAACAAGATAATGTATTGATTAAACATATTAAATTCATTAGCAATATCCAACATTGAATATGCTTTTGTGCTAGTTCAGGCCCTATTTTGTCCCTTTCCTTGCTTCCTTTTCCCACTTTCTGAGACCCCGAGGCAATTATGGAAGGACTTTCCCTTTAGGTCTAGGAAAAATTTTGGCCCTGACCTTTATTTATAGGCCATTTTTTTCCCCTAGCCCTTATTTCTAAGCCAAATTTTAGCCCTGGCCTTCTGGGTCATCCTCTTCGGGATCTCGAGCCCTTTTAAAAATTCAAATTTCTTCCCATCTTTTGGTCAGCCCTTTTCAATTTCAGAGATGAAATGGGTATAAATAGAGGCCTTCCCCCTTCATTTGATACATACACAAGCACTTTCATTAAATACCACATGCATACAAGCCTTAATATGTCATTCAAGAACATTCTACAAGCATTCATAAGTATTCTTGGAGCATTAAAGGAGATCCTTTTGCAACACTTCAAGACTTCAAGCATAGGAGATCTCTTGCATTCTCTGAGCTTTAAAGGAGCTTTCAAGGATTTCATTGGAGACCTTGTCATCCTTCTTTCATTTTCTTTTATCCACCTTTCAACATTTAGCTTCCTTCCTTGATGATAGTGGAGTTAGAAATCAAGGAAGGGCTTCTTCATTCTTCATTCTTGCATACCTGATTTGATAACATGAGAAAATATACATCCATTGATCTATTGACTTTGTGAAGTGGATCTATTGCATTTGATTAAGAGATCCTACTCTTCTACAATATTCAATTACATTGGAAATTTGTTCATCCTTGTGTAATATGGATCTGAATCCTCCTTAAGGGTTTCTACAAAAGGTAAATTCGAGTACTATTTCTTTACTTTTTACATATATACTTTCATATTTACATTTAAGATTGATTCCTCAACCATGGCTTGACCGAGGCAAACCCCTCAAAAACCAAACAAAACCATTTTTCTTGTAGGATTTTTAGGAGTTTTAGATCTGCTTTTCAAGAGTTCCAGAATAGGACACAGTCATAGATCTAGACACTAAGAGTTCAAAAGAGAAGGTACAGGCTGAATTTTAGCCTAGTCCTAGGTCTAGACTGACCCCAAGTTGGCATAGACCTAAAAATTGGCCTAGTCCTAGAGAAAAAAGATTTATGGGTTTTGTTCGTCTCATAGTTTCAAGTCCAAATCTAGTTTCATTCACTATTATGAGTAGTTCTGAGTGTAGAAATATAGGTTTGAATGGGAATTTTCTTCCGAAGGTGAGTTTTCAATTTACATTATTTACTTTATGTACTTTCCTTACAAAGGTGATTTTTCAATTTACATTATTTACTTTATGTATTTAACTTTTAGATCTATCATATTTTATTAGATTTAGCATATTTCCTTCTTTCTTAGTTAATTTCCAAACCCTAGGCTTAAAGGAACTTGTATCTTCTTTCCTAGCTCTTAGGTCTTTGGATCCTTATTTGCATTGGTGCTCCTACATTAATTTGGCAATGCTAGTCTACTTGGATCCAAAACCTTGGGGGCTTGGCTTAGAGGATCTATTCCTTTGTGGACCTTCTAAGGTATAGTTGTCCATAGAAAAGTGGGGTGCATTACACTTCTTATCCTCATCATCCATTGCACTTTTCCCCCTATGCACTGTCAATATCATTTAGCATCATCTCAAAAACATCAAATTTTGAAATCAGTCAACATTAATTCAGGATCCAAATCAAAAACTTATTCAAAATCATCCAATATCAACTTAATCTCACTAACACATTTTGATTTCATTCCTAAGGGGGCATAATCAATATACTCTTGCATCTAGGAAGGACCATCACAATCAAGACATCATCATTGCAATTGGAGCATCATCCTCATAATTAGATCAAATCAAAATTAGAATATCATCTTGAATCAAAACATTGAATTCAATCAATCAAATTTTATCAATTCTTCATCGATGAAATCATCAAATCAATAAAAATCAAATAATTAATAAAATCAAAGATCATATTGAACTTAGTCTAGTCACATCACTAGAGGCACTTAAGATTCATTAGGATCCATATCAAGTTGATGGTCCTAGATTAGAATATCCATGAGCAAGTGACTTCATCATACTCATATCAAGTTTCTCATTCTCATCAATATCAATATCTTCAGTATATTTTGACAAAGGGATATCACTTTCAACATGAACCATATCAAAGTGATAGTGTCTTTATTAGGTAGCCATTAGATAATTAGCTTCATTGGACTTCATATCAAGTTAATTTTCTCAAATCAGAACATCCTCAAATGAGTAATTTCATTAGGACCCATATCAAATCAATCATTCTTAATCAACATCAATATCTCCAATATCTTGCACATGATAACCATTTTCATTAGGACACATATCAAATTGGTTGCTTGTTCATCTCATCATCAGTATCTTCTAATATCTTTTGCATAGGTAATTATTTTCATCAGGACACATATCAAACTAGTTCCTCTGGTTTCAATCAATAATCTCTCACCAAGTACAGCATCAAATGCATATTCAAATTGAACATCATCAGATTGTGATAAGCTTCATCGAGATCCATATCAAACTGTTCACTCAATCCAAGAATCACTGATATTAGTTATTTTGATCCATTAGATCATTAGATTCATATTAGACATCAGTCATCATTGATTAATCATCTTATCAATACATGATTAGGGGCAATATCGTATGTTATTTTAATCAACACGCTATCCACACATTGATTCAAAGAGGGGCAAATCTAATCACCCAAAACTAGCCTAAATCATAATCAATTGACCCAAATCCTAATTAGGTGATCAAAACCCTAATCAAAGTAATGAAATCAAGTCAATCCTAAGCATGACTATGTAATTGAATTTAATCAATTTAATTTCATAGTTGATCAATCATTAATCATTAACCAAGGAGAAACTATTAATTAATTATTATAGCTTATTCATTAAATTAGAGGTCAAAAAGCACATGGATAGTGATATTAATTGCATAGATTTAATTAAATGTCCTATATTTCATGTCAACTAACCAAATAAAAAAATGGCAAACTACTTGGCACCAACCAATGAGATTCAAGCACAAGGATCACTCAAGGTCTTTTCAATCTCAACCATCTAATTTAAATTTGAGAATATTGGCCTTCAATTCGAATCAATTCATTTCCCTCCATGGGAAATATGTATAAACAACCTCAATCAATATATTTTCATAAGCTAGATCATCTTCATACCTATGTGATGCTAATTTGAGTTTTGAGAGTTCATTTTAAGATATTTTCATAGTTCATAGCTTGAATTCATCTAGATCATCACTCATAGCTTAATTTCAATTATGTCGATCAGAATTGCAATTCTCTAAATGAATTTTATAGTTGAATTCATCATTCATTGCATCAATTAGGATATATTAATCTAGATTCATCATGATCTCAATCTCCATCCAAATTGCATAATTCAGATGCATATTCATAAGGAAATCTTCCATTTCATGATTGTATATTCAAAGTAGATTAAAATGCATTCTAAGAGCACTTAATAATCTGATTGAATCTTCATGATTTGGGATCCATAAGATGATTTTTATGTATTATTTGATTGAATTTTATTTTATTTTGAGTACTAACACATTTAGCTAATTTTTTATGGAATGTTGTGTCAATTCTAGATAGCTACACAAATACACAACACAATAACATATATATCATGACATTTAACTTAATCCATTTACAACATAATTTAATCTTACAATATGATAAATAAAGATATCTCAATATTCTAATCACAACTACTTATTACAAGATTACATCATCAAGAATATATTTACATCAATCCTCTCTAAGGAGTATCTAATACATAATTAAATACAAATGATACATGATACAATATTTAATACAAATATACAATTAATTCCTTCTTGCAATAGTAAAAAATGTGCAGCAACCAAGACCCGTCCAAAATCATGAACAAGTTCACTTGACCTCAATGGAAGAATAATCACTACCACATGACCATGCAGAACCTTGAGGCCCACCATCCTTTTCAAAGAGATAGACACCAAGCCCCGCACGCATAAACATCTAAAGACAAGGAAGAATGGTAAACAAATTCTAAGTATGCAAAAAAACACAAAGGCTTTCAAGCACAATCAAATAACACACTACCAAAGGTAATAAATATCATATGTAGGGAACTTAGAACACATAAGGGGAAGTGTCATCACATATCCCTTCCCCTTGGGTATTCTAGAAGGTCTCTCTAGACCATAGCCCCTAAGTAAGAACTTATGTGGAGCTAGACAATCCTTTCATAAGGACAAGGAAATCTAATCATGGCAGCTCAATATGTCTCATAGATGAATAGGCATCATGTCCCACTCCCATCATTATCATGAACCAGCACTTAACACATGGGTGAGGCATTAATCATAATATTTTTAATATTATCCCTAATTTATTTTATTAGGTTATCACTTAATTACACAACCCATAATGATTTATCGTAGATGACCACTTTAGGGGCCCAACCCCCATTACGAGCCACTTCCCCACTATGCTCCTAGATAGCCTACCCTTAAAACTTATCAATAAAATAAAGTATAAACCAACCAAGATTACATCATCCATATCATGATACAATTATGACAACAACCAAGTCATAAAATCTAGTTTAGGAAACCCAATTAACATGTCTTTCCCATAGGCAGTCATTAACCCCCATAAAAATAAGCATATCTAATTATCGAATTACAAAATGGACTCATGATTCATGTAAAACATAATATCAACATAAATCAGATCATAAGAAAACCAAAGAATGATAAAATAAAAGATAATTAAGTCCCTAAGTCTTTGGTATGCATCTAGACATCAAGATACACAAACCCCTAACCAAACAATGAAAAAATATAGAATGTCACATATGTTACTTTTTAAATCATTTATACAACATCATTCTATTCATTTGTTATATTTTTTTACATATGTGATCTAAAACTACACATTTATGATATCAAATAGGATTGTCAAATAGGGTCAAGTTGTATGTCATACAAGACAATTATTGGGCTTTGAAAGTGAAAAAAGGAAGAGACCCATTTGATATCTCTCTATTTGTATTCCAAAAAACTCATTAGTTATATCCCTTGACAAAAAAATTTAAAATAAATAATAATTTCCCATGACACCCTTAAGAAAAACTAGGATTGAGATAGGGTAAAATATACAAATTGAAGTATTACTTTCAAATCCTTAATAGATCACCAAATATAGATTAGCTATAGTATTTTAAACATAAAAAGAATTCAAAACCATTCATAAATAATATTAACCAAAATACAAAAGGTATATTCAAGTCCCTACCTCAAATTGATGAAACTCAAAAGATGAAAGAAGAAATAAAATGAAAGCGAGCTTGAATCCAAATGCACAACAAACCCTCTACATCTATCACCAAAAAATCAAGCCAAGAAAATCCAACTCTATCCAAGATACTATTCTTTAAATGCACAAAAAAACTCTTCCCAGTCCTCACAAAGAACTCTCTACCACATAAAAATCATGGCTTCTTCAAAGAAACCCTTCCAAATTTTCATCTTTCTTAATTCTCTAAACAAGAAATGCAAAAACCCTCTCAATCCTTAAAAACCATGAATCCTTCATCAAATAAAACCTACAGAATTTCCTCTCCTAATTCCCCATAATGAAAACCAAAACCCCTATTTAACAAAAACTTCCCAAGGAAGGCTTTCTAAGACTTCCAAAAACTAGGATGATGTGATATTGTTGCTTTAAAAAATCCAATAAAGAATGACAAGATTAGATGATTGTCCTTGCATAGGACAATATTTTAGGTTAGTTTGGGTTTTGGGCCTTAATGTTCCCTCTACCACCATCGAGGCATGTGATGAAACGCTCAAACCTGTCAAGATAAGTGAAGTCAATGTTTGGTACCTATATAATCCCTATATGAAACAACAACATATATGTGTGTATGTATGGATGTATGTATGTATGTATGTATGTATGGATGTATGTATGTATGTATGTATGTATGTATGTAAGTATGTATGTATGTACGTATGTATGTACATATATATGTAAGTATGTACGTACGTACGTATGTATGTATGTATGTATGTATATACATATATGTAGGTATTTATATATATACATATATATGTGTGTACATACGTATATACATATATACAAAATATATATACATATATATACATTCATATATATGTACATATGTATATATATTTATATATGTGTGTGTATGTATGTTTGTATGTATGTGTACAAATATAATATGTGTAATGTGTGTGTGTGTGTGTGTGTAATATGTCAGCTAAAATAAACAATGAAGAGAGAATCAAAATATTGTGTGGACCTCACAAGTAAGTAACATGACATCACCCCTCTTCATATAAACGCATCATTAAAAGATCATCATAAGCATATACATAAAACATGTCCATATCCTAATTCATTCTCATTAACATTATTGCAAAACAATGTATGTATCATAAACATGAACCATAACCATCATCAAAACATGATCATAAGGATAACATAGTAATGGTCCTAATCATATCAATGTATCGAACATAAACATAAGTCACCAAGTAGCATCTGTTGACTTGGTGGTCAGCACCTCCTTGGAGATTCGAGACATGGCTTAATTGCATCTTGTGGGTCGGGTCAAATCTAACATTTGTATCGGACATTGACAATTCAATATTTTGGTGCAACGAGAAATAATTCCAACAATTGGTATCATAGCCTTGGGTCACAAGTTTGATTCTCCCTTTAGTGGGCGTTGAAGGCTCAGTTAGTGCTAAGGGGGATATTGTTAACTTCATGGTCAGCAACTCCTTGGAGATTCGAGACATGGCTTAACCACCTCTTGTGGATCAAGTGAAATATGGCATTTGTATTGGGCATTGACAGTTCGATATTTTGGTGCAATAGAAAATGATTCCAACAACATCACCATCAAATCATAATCTCAAAACATCACAAATAGTCTAACACACACACACACACATCAAAGTCTTGAAAAAGTCCTAGCCACATAAGCTGAAATAGAAAGCATATGGAAGGGTATTAAACACATACCTTAAGGGTAGCTTTATCCATTTCTCATCAAAAACTAAGTACAATACTTGCATGCAAATAAAATACATCAAGCAATCAAATAGTGTCAAGTTATTTCAACAAGTAGCTTGCCACTTGTTGTCTATCAAAATTAATTATCACAATAGTTAAAAATTGTGGGTATTGTTGGAGATCAAATCCTTTTGTGATTTGATCTGATTTTTATATAGGATTCTCATAGCTCACTTTTAAATTTGTTCAATTACAAAAATCTTATCTGTTAATTTCTCCATATCCATTAAGATTTTATCAAAAATTTATTAGTTTAAAATAGTAATAATATATTGGGCAAGGAGGAGGATGTGAAGGATAGAAGACAATATAAGTGGAGATGTCATTGACCAATATAACAAGGTGCACAATAATTGTGGATGGTAGTCTTTGGAATAAATTTGGCACATAGATAGAGTCTAGTACAAGGTAAGATAATGAACCATTTGTAGGGAGGAGAAATAATGTTTAGAGATGATGAACAAAGAGAATAAAACAAAACACAAATTATCGTGACTTATATATGGCATGCCAACAATCTTTATCCTAAACTACATCTAAGCTTTAACATTGACAAATCATGACAAAATATGAGCATTTTTAAGTAGGTCTGCCATCGTTTTCATTTACTATATTTTCATATTTAGAAATGAGTTGTTGTTTACTCTAGTGCATGAATAATTGACTTATTTGACTTATGTAGATATGGAGTGTACTAATGCTACTTTTCCTAACAATCTCCCCCTCAGCATTACCCGAGGGGATTCAAACCTATGACCAAGATTTGATACCACTTGTTACAAGTAGTGGTTGTCATTGCACCAAAAGATGGACCTTTTAATGCCTGATACAACCACTAGACTTATAGAAGACACAGGAGGTGATTAAGCCATGTCATCAATCCCAAGGGGAGCGCTGACCATTTTTCCAACAATCTCCCCCTCAGCATTACCCAAGGGGATTCAAACCTGTTACCAAGATCTGATACCACTTGTTACAAGTAGTGGTTGTCGTTACACCAAAAGATCAACCTTTTAATTCCCGATACAACCACTAGACTTATAGAAGATACATGAGGCGGTTAAACCATGTCATAAATCCCAAGGGGAGTGCTGACCATTTTGCCAACATGTTTGTATGTATGTGTACAAATATAATATGTGTAATGTGTGTGTGTTTGTAATATGTCAACTAAAATAAACAATGAAGAGAGAATCAAAATATTGTGTGGACCTCACAAGTAAGTAACATGACATCGTCCCTCTTCATATAAATGCATCATTGAAAGATCATCATAAGCATATACATAAAACATGTCCATATCCTAATTCATCCTCATTAACATTATTGCAAAGCAATGTATGTATCATAAACATGAACCATAACCATCATCAAAACATGATCATAAGGATAACATAGTAATGGTCCTAATCATATCAATGTATCCAACATAAACATAAGTCACCAAGTAGCATCTGTTGACTTGGTGGTCAGCACCTCCTTGGAGATTCGAGACATGTCTTAATTGCATCTTGTGGGTCGGGTCAAATCTAGCATTTGTATCAGACATTAACAATTCAATATTTTGGTGCAACGACAAATAATTCCAACAATTGGTATCATAGCCTTGGGTCACGAGTTTGATTCTCCCTTTAGTGGGTGTTGAAGTCTCAATCAGTGCTGAGGGGGATATTGTTAACTTCGTGGTCAACAACTCCTTGGAGATTCGAGACATGGCTTAACCACCTCTTGTGGATCGGATGAAATTTGGCATTTGTATCGGGCATTGACAATTCAATATTTTGGTGCAACAAAAAATGATTCCAACAACATCACCATCAAATCATAATCTCAAAACATCAGAAATAGTCTAACACACACACATCAAAGTCTTGAAAAAGTCCTAGCCACATAAGCTGAAATAGAAAGCATATGGAAGGGTATTAAACATATACCTTAAGGGTAGCTTTATCCATTTCTTATCAAAAACTAAGTACAATACTTGCATGCAAATAAAATACATCAAGCAATCAAATGGTGTCAAGTTATTTCAACAAGTAGCTTGCCACTTTTGTCTATCAAAATTAATTATCACAATAGTTCAAAATTGTGGGTATTGTTGGAGATCAAATCCTTTTGTGATTTGATCTGATTTTTATATAGGATTCTCATAGCTCACTTTTAAATTTGTTCAATTACAAAAATCTTATTTGTTAATTTCTCCATATCCATTAAGATTTTATCAAAAATTTATTAGTTAAAAATAGTAATAATATATTGGGCAAGGAGGAGGATGTGAAGGATAGAAGACAATATAAGTGGAGATGTCATTGACCAATATAACAAGGTGCACAATAATTGTGGATGGTAGTCTTTGGAATGAATTTGGCACATAGATAGAGTCTAGTACAAGGTAAGATAATGAACCATTTGTAGGGAGGAGAAATAATGTTTAGAGATGATGAACAAAGAAAATAAAACAAAACACACATTCTCGTGACTTATATATGGCATGCCAACAATCTTTATCCTAAACTACATCTAAGCTTTAACATTGACAAATCATGACAAAATATGAGCATTTTTAAGTAGGTTTGCCATCATTTTCATTTACTATATTTTCATATTTAGAAATGAGTTGTTGTTTACTCTAATGCATGAATAATTGACTTGTTTGACTTATGTAGGTATGGAGTGTACTAATGCTACTTTTCTGATACCATTTCAAACATAAAAAATACTATAACTTTGTAATTGAGAAAAAAAAAATCATATGATTGATCTTTAAAACTAATAAAATAAATTTAAATGAAAAATAAATCAAAGAAAAGACAAAATAATTTTTCATTTAATATAAACCAACAAAAAATAAGATAACTATCAATATTATAAACTCTAAAAACTTTTAAAAAAATCTTGATGATATGATTTACTACTTGACCTCAATTCTTATTTAGAATGTTAAGAAAGAATCTTAAAAAGTATTATCCTACAAACACATCACTACAAAAACAAAAATTTAGATTGATGGGGACTGGAAGTGTATATGAAAATATGATCACTAGGCTATTCCATCCATTCATGAAAACCAATATAACATTATCCTATTCTCTAAATTAATATCAATTATAAACTAAATATCTAATAATCAACATCAAGATAGAGACACGTCCACTCACATGCAAGGAAAAATCCCAATTCACTATAAAATGTAAAAATTTGCATGGCTTAGGTAGGTATTCACGTATATTAATATATCTAATAATAAATTCACAATGAAGTCAGCAAGACAAGAACAACAAATTCTTTAAAAAAGAACAAAAATAAATAGAATGATTAGGTCTAAGATTTTTGGAAATAGTAAAAATGGTTTTATATAGTGGAATTAATTATAGTGCTTTGACATTAGTGAAATGAATGATGGGCATATAAAAGAGTGTGTATAAGTAGAAAAAAAACAAAGGATTTTTATGAAATTAGTATTAAAGTTGAATGGAATTGATAGGTCCATGAATGATTCCCCCTTTTCTAAGTTATTAAGATTATGTGACCAAAATCTTTCATAATTGATTTACTACATTAGATATGAATATAAGTTTGTGGCTGTTTTTTTTATTGAAGTTTTAGTAGTGTTGCACATCATTAAAGATTTAAAAACAAGTGGTTTTCATAAGTGCCTCTACGTCATAATCATGCACACATGAAAAAAAAAAAATGGAAGAGATTGACTTTTGAAAAATCCATACAACTTTTTGAAAAGTCATTTGAATTTTTTATTAATTTAATAATAAACTAATCTTTAAAAAGGTACTATAATGTAAATTAAAGGGAAAAAGGTGTTAAGGATGGGTTTTGGTTGAAAGAGTTTAGTTGGGTTGAGGGCTTTTTTTCCTAGGTAGGAATAATTTGTTTTTATTACTATTTTATAATAAAAATGATTGTTTCTATACTTGAGTCTTATTTATTTATGTTTATATTAATTAAATAAAATATGTAATTGGGTTATAAAAATTTAAATAACATAAGATACAAAAATATTGTTCGATAAGTTTGCTCACTATTTTGTTAGTAGTGGTTTTTTATATTGTCAGGGCGTTGTTAACATGTTTTGTTAATGTTTTGGATTGTTAGCATTCGGGGATGGTTGTAATGGGACAACACCCTAGTTTTGTTTCTTTTAATATAATAATCATAAGATACAAAAAGGAGAATAATTTTTTTTTTTTTAAATAGAATAGTGAATAACAAAGAACTGAGAATTTAGGAGTTGGTTTGAGCATCTTGATTACTTGGATGTTTGTTTATCATGACATCATCTAGTACGTGTACCGTTATCTATGAAAGATAGAACACGAAAGTTTGTTCCTATAATCTATCTTCCTTGTACACCAGGAGATGAACATGCAAAGCACAATACACAAAAAAAATCATAGAAATAGACACTATAAGAAGTAATTATTCTAATACTTATTCAAATCAAATGAACAAGGCTATGAAAGATGAATAGAAATTAGAAAACTTGCATGTGTTCAAAAATTTTAAACATATGTCAATGAGGTTGTGCTCAAATGGAAAGGCCATAAGGTTCTCATTTTGGAGATGGGTGTTTAAATCCCCTGAAGTGACATCTATGTGGCTTCTTTGTTGACTTGAGTTGATTAAGTGGCTTATATATCTTCTAAGTTGAATATGTTGAATGTGGAGGAGGTCCCACTTGTGACCTCCAACATCTTACGAAGCAAAACAAAATTGTCAAACACCAATTCTTGGGTAGAAAAAATTGGGAGTACTTAGAAGCTTTTGGTGAATGGCCAAGACCCTCGTTTGGACTTTTGAAATAAATGAATAGCTAATGGAATGAGGGTAATCATTACAATGAATTTTATTTGCATTCATGTGCATGATCTCTTATTATACCTTGAATTTTATTATTTCATTTATGATTACCATTTCTTAGAATAAAGGGTAAAAAAATCTTAATATGTTAGCTGACACTTGAAGCTATGCCTTTGTGTTAGTTATATAATAAGTTATTAGCCCATAATCTACAACATGATCAAAGATGTGCATGGTTCCCTTAATAATCTCTCAATTATGATTTATATCTTCTGTATATATTATCTTGATGTGCATTTTTTTATATAATAATTGTAATACCCCAAAAATGGGCTATAAGTTCATTAACCTCCTACATCAACATATCGAACGAAATCGACATCAAAGTCCTAACCAAAGGCACATCTGAACATCATCAAATCCTACTTGATTATCTTAAATTCTGCATCGGGGAATATTCCTAGTAATATTCCTAATTATCTTAATTATCTTTAATTTTATAATTATTTGGCAATAAATCATATTTATCCTAAAGTTTGATTAATTGAATATTCTCAATATTTAATTAATTAGATTTAATTTGGCCACTTAATTATTTAATTGAATTTAATTCCATTATTCCTAATTATGATATTTAATTTTGACAATAAATCCAAAATCTTACAAATAATTGATTAAATATTTTATTTAATTAATTAAATCATTTTGTCAAATTTTAATATTGTAATTTTGAATAAAATTTTGATTAAATGATTGATTAACCCATAAATCAATTATTTTATTTTTCAAAATCAGTTAAGTTGGAAATAAATCACTTTATTTATTTATTAATTCATAATTATCCATGTGCACAATCAAAGAGCAGTTAAACTCCAAATCAGAAAATCAATGCAAGTTATTGACTTTTTGGAACTCAACATCATTTTTGAGTTTTAAAGTTGATCTAAACTTCTAATTTGAGTTAAACTCTGCTTTTGCATGATTTTATAAATTAAATATCCTTTATTTAAAAATAACTCAAAAATCAACCTGAGTTATTTGAGTGATTTATGGCTTTTCTCATGCACCTCCAAAGCCCTGGATTTCTATAAAATCAAGGCTTTAGCTCTTCACAAATCATCTCTCAAATCCATAGAATCTCATAATTGTGCAAACTTATGCTGGCGAATTGGTGTCTGAAGAATCAAAGCTTCTTTTGCAAATCAAACAACTTTGTGAGATCATTCATATTTTAGCATATCATATTAGAATATCATTTCTAGATTAGCATATCATATCAAGTTTCATATAGAATAGTTTCATATCATTTTTTATCATAATTGCATAGAAAACCAAAAAAAATAGATTAATTGCATACATTCCATATCCATCTTTTGCATTAAAATACTTCATTTAGGTGTCATCAAGGTCACTGATCTCGATAACAATCTGAGAACATCATACTCACACCTATTAGAAGGCAATAAATCACCTGGTTAGTTTAGCTTTCATTTATTGCATGATTTCGATTTCAACTAACCTCTAATGTTTTACTGAAGTGTTGTGTCTATAAAATAGGTACAAAATTCACACACACATTTCTGGCACCCACCGTGGGGCAACCCACCTTTACATGCTAGTTTTAATTTTTTGGGGGAGCTAAAACCTTAAAGTTTCAAAGATTTAATTTTATCTCCCAAACGGCTTGGATTTTTGCTCTGAAATGTTTTTTGAAAGTTGGACACATATCAGGGAAGCTATGGTAAAAAATTCAAAATTTTCTAAGATGTTTTGAATTTTTAATAATTTTTTCTTGAAATTCCAAAAAAAATCAATATCTGACGCAAATCAGTATATTTTTTAGAAATTTTATATTTTCATAAATCTCTTTAAATTATATAGGGGTTCCATTCTTTGTATTTTAAATTTGGATACAATATAATAGCTCAAAAAGTCAATTTACAAAAACTAGTCTGTTTTGGTAAAACGGGTCTCTAGAGCACAAATGAAGAGATTTTTTAAAAAAATTTACATTTTTGGAAAGATCTCTATTTTTGAGTAGGGGTTTCTATTCTGAATTTCTATTTTTGTGGCCAAAATCATATCAAAAAAATTCTGCATCGGGGAATATTCTTAGTAATATTCCTAATTATCTTAATTATCTTTAATTTTATAATTATTTGGCGATAAATCATATTTATCATAAAGTTTGATTAATTGAATATTCTCAACATTTAATTAATTAGATTTAATTTGGCCACTTAATTATTTAATTGAATTTAATTCCATTATTCCTAATTATGATATTTAATTTTGACAATAAATCCAAAATCTTACAAATAATTGATTAAATATTTTATTTAATTAATTAAATCATTTTGTCAAATTTTAATATTGTAATTTTGAATAAAAGTTTGATTAAATGATTGATTAACCCATAAATCAATTGTTTTATTTTTCAAAATCAGTTAAGTTGGAAATAAATCACTTTATTTATTTATTAATTCATAATTATCCATGTGCACAATCAAAGAGCAGTTAAACTCCAAATCAGAAAATCAATGCAAGTTATTGACTTTTTGGAACTCAACATCATTTTTGAGTTTTAAAGTTGATCTAAACTTCTAATTTGAGTTAAACTCTGCTTTTGCATGATTTTATAAATTAAATATCCTTTATTTAAAAATAACTCAAAAATCAACCTGAGTTATTTGAGTGATTTATGGCTTTTCTCATGCACCTCCAAAGCCCTGGATTTCTATAAAATCAAGGCTTTAGCTCTTCACAAATCATCTCTCAAATCCATAGAATCTCATAATTGTGCAAACTTATGCTGGCGAATTGGTGTCTGAAGAATCAAAACTTCTTTTGCAAATCAAACAACTTTGTGAGATCATTCATATTTTAGCATATCGTATTAGAATTTCATTTCTAGATTAGCATATCATATCAAGTTTTCATATAGAATAGTTTCATATCATTTTTTATCATAATTGCATAAAAAACCAAAAAAAATAGATTAATTGCATACATTCCATATCCATCTTTTGCATTAAAATACTTCATTTAGGTGTCGTCAAGGTCACTGATCTCTATAACAATCTGAGAACATCATACTCACACCTATTAGAAGGTAATAAATTGCCTGGTTAGTTTAGCTTTCATTTATTGCATGATTTCGATTTCAACTAACCTCTAATGTTTTACTGAAGTGTTGTGTCTACGGAATAGGTACAAAATTCACACACACATTTCTGGCACCCACCGTGGGGCAACCCACCTTTACATGCTAGTTTTGATTTTTTGGGGGAGCTAAAACCTTAAAGTTTCAAAGATTTAATTTTATCTCCCAAACGGCTTGGATTTTTGCCCTAACATGTTTTTTGAAGGTTGGACACATATCAGGAAAGCTATGGTAAAAAATTTAGAATTTTCTGAGATGTTTTGAATTTTTTATAATTTTTTCTTGAAATTCCAAAAAAAATCAATATCTGACGCAAATCAGTATATTTTTTAGAAATTTTTATATTTTCAGAAATATTTTTAAATTCTATAGGGGGTCCATTCTTTGTATTTTAAATTTAGATACAATATAATAGCTCAAATAGTCAATTTACAAAAACTAGTCTATTTTGGTAAAACGGGTCTCTAGGGCACAAATGAAGAGATTTTTCCAAAAAATTTACATTTTTGGAAAAATCTCTATTTTTTAGTAGGGGTCTCTATTCTGAATTTCTATTTTTGTGGCCAAAATCATATCAAAAAAATTAGATCTTGTTGACTAGGTCAAATGCAGCAAAAAAAATAAAATTTTGTGATGGGTATGCACTTATTTTTTTACATGGTTCAATGAATGATATGAGTAGTCATTTGGGTTAATTTTTGGTTATTATTGCTGATAATAATTAATTTTTAGAGATAACCCTAGGGTTTTCATAAGTTGAAGATACGTTGCATATCTTGTTTGCTTGTTTGCTTATTTTCTTATCGGAGAGTTTGTTGCTTGCTTGTGCGGGATTGCTTAACAAAGATAAAAATCAAGTAAATATCTACTAAGCACATTGTGAGGATCTCAGGTATTCTACTTGTTCTGATAATATTTCTATTTGGACTTAAAATAAATCTCTCGCATGTCTAGCTTGAGTGCTTCTTTTCATACTTTTGTTTTACACACTTGCATAATTGATACTAGGTTGTGACACCTTAGGTATTCATTTAAGCAGGCTTAGATATTTGTGATTGATGTAGATTTCTATCTTGGGTTATTGGACTCGCTAATCTGTCGGCCCCTCGTTCCACCCCGTGGTTGCAATATCAGTGCCATAAAGGGGAGGGGTCTAGAGGATAGAAGCATTAATTGTTCCACCAGGCAACCCTTTTGTGCTTTTTAGAACTCACTTGTTTTCTAAGTTGTGGACTCATTTTTAGCTTGTGTGAGGGGTTAATTGTTCCACCTTGTGGACTCACCTCATATTCTCTTTAAGCATTAAGTGTTCCTCTTTCTTCTTTTGGGTACTTTCGGTAGATTCACTTTCAGAAATATATTTGTGCTCACATAGTAATTAGGCCCTATGAACACTATTTGTGATTCTTGAGAGATTGGATTCCTAGTGAAATCCTTCTTGATGATGGAATCCTTGTAGGTAGGGAGGATACTTAGTGTGTTTCATGTTCTACTCAGTTAGTGTGTCTTCTCTTATTGATCGATACATTCTCTCTCCAGAGAGGTTGATAGATCACGTGGGGTTGACATCACAGACCTTGGTGAAACAAACTTTGTCTTAGCATGTTAGATTAATTTGCTTGCTTTGTTTGGGTTAAAAGTGAAGAGGCGTCAAAACCTTAGATCTGGAGCCAAGTCCCCTTGTGGTATCATACTGTGAGTCACCTTTAGAGAGGGTTAACTGTAGTGGACGATCCCTTCACAGGGAAAACTGCATTGACGGAACCTCAAGCGGTAATAGCCATTTCAGACATGGTAGTAACAACTGCTATATAAATGTCCTTGTAGAAGAAATCTTCATAGGTGTGATTCATTGTTGGGTTGTCAGATCTCCCTAACAGCTCCTGATTAATTAAATTCTCGGACTCTGTCAAAACCCTAGTGCACCGGGATTGGAGTTCACCCCTTTGGATCATAAAAGTCATTACTAAAAACCCTAGCGAGGCCAAATTTTTATTTTCTAGGGTATATGTGTGTCATTGCAAAACATTTTGGAACATACACAATTAGCGCTTCTAAGGATTAGAATGAATAAGTCACTTCATTGTTCATGTGCAAGGTTGCTTTTGCCCTTGTTCATTATTTTCAGACATGCTTGAAATCACTTGCTATTTTGCATGCTTGTTTATCTATCTGGTTACTGAAAATGAACAAATCTATTACAATCCTCAAATTTGGATAGTACAATTTGCAAACAATCTGAATCTGAAAACTCAAAATTTGCAAAATCTGAAGTAAAATTCTTTTCTAGAGTGAAAAGTCATCTCAAGAGGTCAGAAAGTCATATGAGTTTCTATCAAGTGTCATTTCATTACAGCCCATCTATCATATGGTAAAGAACCCAGTGTTGTACGAGTCTTTTTGCTAGTCAAATTCAAGAAGTCAAATCCTGCTAGCAACTGTCGTGCAAGTTTTTCAACTATCGTATGAGCTTTTCAACTATCATTTCATAGCATACCCACTGTCGTACGAGTCTGCAGAGTGTCATTTGGGAAAATTTTGAAAAGTTGTCAGAAAATGTTCAGAATTTCCAAATACTTCTCTTTTTTAGCCTAGTTCCAGAATCTATCGAACAAATCACTGTGTCAAGAATAGAGTAGTAGCTATTGAGAATCAGTACACATGTCTCAAAGAATCAGTACACATGAGGAAGAAATTCTAATCACAGCTATGATGAAGCAGATGCAAGTTATGCAAGTCAAACTTAACAAACTTGAGAAAGAAAAGAAACCTAAAGAGCTCTCCATGGAAGCTCTATGTCCTTTTCCATTTGATAAAGACTTGTACATGTCACCATGCCTGCGGACATAATTTGAGCAATGTGATAATCCTTATGATACCTCTTCCACGGAGAGTGACACATCTATCTTTGGAGACTATGATGACTATGATGATGGACAATATAATGATACCTATGACACCTCTGTTCCTAAGAGTCCTCCCTATCATGTGTTCCTGCTTACTGAAAATGGGATGTCACATTGGATAGATCATGATGGTGATCCATATGATTCTGATTTTGAAAAAGACTTTGATGATTTTTGTGAACAATACCTTGATTATGATCCATCTAGTACTGCTGAGGACTATAAAATGCATCATGCTAGCTTGAAGCATCAATACTACAAGGATCTCTCCTCTAAGAACTCTCATGCTGAAAATAAAGATTACACTCTCAGGAAAGATCATGTTAATGCTAAACCTTTGTCTTGTGATGGTTCCCTTCCATCCCCTACTTCCTCCAATAACCATACACTTCCTAAAGCTTTTGATTCTTCCAAATCTTTCACAAATCCTTCATCCAACGAAAGTTTTGATACTTTTCATACGATTCTCTATAGTCATCCTCAAGGGCTACCCCTTGCAAGCTAACCTTCACTTGGCTACCAATACTTTCAATAATGTTAAACCTAAAGAGCCTAAGCCTTCATATGCTATAATTCCTACTTCAGCTAGTCCTCCACCATCTCTTCCAAAGTCTTCCATACAATCCCAACATGCTTCCTTGTCCTTAGAAGTGGCTCCATGTCAAGAGGACTCCAGAAATGATAAAGAAAAGAACATAAAGAAAGATCAAGATCAAGAACCCTCCATGTCATCCACTCCTTTTCACGATGTCTCTTATCTGCCTCAGGGTTCTTTTGATCCTGCACACCCTGTTTCATGCATTCCACCATGTCTTAAGTCTTCTCCTAAGCAAGATCAAGCTACTACTTACACTGTTGAGCTTATTAACAATCAAAATAACCTTACTACAATTGCGCTTTCCAAAGATGATACTTCCATTAAGGTTGTTAAAAATGGTGTTGTTACTTCCAATGTTAAGCCTATTGAAAATCAAAAGAAAAATTATGTGCTTGTGCTATACAAAGATCCTTGTCAAGATCAAAGTCTTCCATCTTCTTGTTCTACCACTCCATGTTCATTTCCACTTTCTACTCTTCCTAAGTCTTTGCAAGCTTTGAACAATCCTATCAAAGAATGTGCTCATATTCAAGATGTACTTGATTCTATTGAAAATTCTAATGCTCACTCTAAAGATGCTGATATCCTTGGTTGTCATATAGATGCTGATGAACTTATTGATTATCCTTTTGCATCTTCCACTTCCATCCTTGGACCTCTTCCACTACTACTAAAGGCTTCACATCTACCTTCCATCTTGAGTCATTATGTCCCTTCACTTTCCCCTCCTAACTTTCCTAATTCACCATCCATCTTGGGTCCTTACATACCTCCATCTCTTATCTTTCCTCAAGATCAACATAGATGCATACCCTTGAATCCTTTTCATCCACCCACCCATCTAAACCAGTCATATCCTCCTTTTTTCCCACAAGTCCCAAGTCTTTTGGAATTAACTTGAATGTTCAATACAAGAAAAAGAAGCAATACAAGAATCCATCAAAAAAAGAAGATCACCATGTCTCCTTTAATAGACATGGAAACATAAATTCAAAAGAGATATCTAAGAAAAAAATCCATCATTAAAGATATTCTCTCTAGATCATCAAAAAGAAATGAAAAGCCTACAACTATATGGATTCCAAAGTCTCTCTTGAAAGAGTCTGGTGTTGAGAAAAAAGTGAAGTTGACATTCAAGCTTCCAAAGACTTCCACTTCATCTTCTTCCAAAAACATTCTTCCATTCCATGTGCCTAAACCACAACCTTTGTTATCCATTCACCATATTCCTTCACGTATTCCTTCATTCACATTTCCTCCACCCTCTTGCCACCCTTCAAGGTGTGTGTTGATGTTGATCTTTCCTTCCTTTCCATTTACCCTTTCACAATCCTTCCATTCATTATCTTTTTACCTTCTATCCTTTTTCCTCATTTGTCTATTCCTCCTATCTTCCAACCTCACTTGCTTTACATAAAACTTTATCCTCCATTTTTCTCTTCCATCTCTTTCCATATCAGCATCTTTGAGTGTATCATTTTGAATCCTTGGTATATCATGGTTTATCCTTTCAAGGAGCATTATCTAAAAAGCTTGCCTTCTTCCAAAAAAAAAAAAAAATTGAAAATGTGCCTTGGTGGAAACCTGGAAACAGGTGCCTTGTTAGCAAAAGTAAAGAGAAATAAATTCATCCTATAGTGA
This sequence comes from Chamaecyparis obtusa, assembly GCA_027943335.1. NCBI lineage: Eukaryota > Viridiplantae > Streptophyta > Pinopsida > Cupressales > Cupressaceae > Chamaecyparis > Chamaecyparis obtusa. The sequence continues at coordinate 763,501 of BSBK01005939.1, forward strand.
AAACCACTCCCTTGTGGCACCCTAGATAAGTACCATGATGAAAACCTAGCAATTAGGCATTATGTGTAGTTCTTCTACATATTTCATCTTTTTCATCTTCTCTCTTTGATCTTGACAATGTTGATCTATACACGAACATTTGGCTATTTTGTGAGCTATCTTATGATGATCTTATTTTCATTCCCTTCCTATTTAGCCTTCATATTTATTTTCCTCCATTCATTCTAGTTTTTCTCTATCATTTCCCCTTTGGTCTTGATCTAATAAAAAAAGAAAGAAAGAGTAAAACACGGTGCTATGAAGCCTCTTGACATGTCTACTCCTTTGGACTACATCCTATCCTTCTTTGACATTACGATTTTGTGACTTATCCTATGCTGGCCTTTCATTTCTTGTCCAAATGCACTTTACATGACAATTTTTCCCTAGCTTGGGTATTCTTGAGGAGTTTTCCCTTGGGGATTTCTTCCCTTCATTCTTTTTCATTCTCTTGTCTTCCATCTCTTCCACCAGCTTGCCAATCCCTCTTGTTCTCCACCTTACTAGACATTGGGACTGCATGATATGATCTTTCTTGGGAGTTTGCAATGGAAAAAGATGCTATTAGGTATAACAAGTATCAGAACCAGTATCAGAACAAGTATCAGAACTAGTATCAAAACCAATATCAGAACAAGTATCAGAATAAGTATCAAAACCAGTATCAGAACAAATATCAGAACAAGTATCAGAACAAGTATCAAATCAAGTATCAGAACTCCCACTAGGGCTACACCTTTCTCTTTAGTTTATCGGTCTGAAGTGATACTACCTATTGAGGTTGAAATCCCATCACTAAGAATCAGAATGCATGGTCTAGTAACTGATGATGACTACAGAGTGCCTAGGTTGCAAGAACTTGAACTACTAGATGAGCATAGACAAGCAGCGTATGATCATCTCAGAGTATATCAAAAGAGAATGTCTAGAGGCTACAACAAGAAAGTTAGACACAGATAATTTCAGGTTGGTGATCTAGTCTTGAGAGAAAATCTTAAAAATCAATCTCATCGAGAACGCAAGGGGAAGTTTGAACCCAATTGGCTGGGTCCCTTTGTAATTATTGCTACTTTTGGCTCTATTTCCTATCAACTCTCAATGACTAAAGGAGAAAAGCTCTGAGAACCAATCAATGTTCTCCATCTAAAGAAATTTTACATCTAAGGCATTCAGTCTATGGTAAAATGTCCTGAAAAAATCTTTAAAATTGGAAAATGTCCTGAAAAAATGAACATCTTGGTGAAAACCTAGCAATAGGCACCTTGATGATTCACAAAAAAATAAAAAAATATCAAAAGTACAAAAAAAAATTGAAAAAATGAAAAATACAAAAAAATGAGAAAAAAAAAGTGCCTTGGTGAAAACTTAGAAACAGGCGCCCTGGTAGCAAAAAATAGAATCTCTTCCAAGATGGTGAAAACCTGGCAAACAGGTGCCACTTGTTTCAAAATTCTCCATCTATCAGTGCAATCTTGGTCTTTCCCAGCTTTCAGTCTTGCTTTAGTTTGTACATATCTCCCGGTTTGTTTCTGCATTCTTGTTCTCAATAAGTCAGTTTGTACACCAATCAGCTCAAGCGTATGTATCCTATCAATTTTTAACACTTGGGGGCAATCACAGTCATATTCTATGGCCTCCAATGTGTCTTAGATGTATCATATCTAGTTAGAGTCCTTTGAAGCTTCATTTGAGTCAGTCAGTCTCGTCTCCAGAAAGGATTTTGCATCTACAACAACGCAATCAAACATCAAACATCAAACTAAAAACAATTTATGCTTTTTTTTTTTTTAACATGCTTTTATCTCCTTGTATGCTTACTGATTCGCATTGAGATTTTTGCATATTGTGTCCCTTCGAGCTCTTTGATAATGTCCTTTATAGGATTTAGAGAGTGATGACTAGGGGCATAATCTTTTCTTTGTTTTCTTCTTGTATGTGAAAATCTAACAACTTTGGAAATTATGGATTGAAATGGTGTTTGACTGTAAGAGCCTCTATCTCAAATTGGATGGTCGTGCGTACCTCGACCATTGATACCCAAAAAATTCAAGGAAGTTTGATCTAACTATTGTCTTTTTGAGTGAGTTTTTTCTCCTACTGTGAAACGCGATCTTACCTAAGGATGTGAACGATAAAGGGTCACTAAGGGTAATTCACATTGGATTTAGAATGATCTCTTAACTATTTGATGTGTTTGAATGCAAGGTGTATTCAGGTCATCATGATGTTTATGTTTTGATGCTTATACAAATTGCTACATCAAAATGGACATGATATTCAGGTCATCCTAGTGTTTGTGCCTTGGTGCTTATATCTAATCTGACATTCCGAAAACAAAATCAATATTCATATATCCATGGTTGTCTAACTAGTGGATGTTGTATTGATTCCTGCACATACAAATCAATATTCATATGTCTATGGTTTCATAACTAGTGGGCATTGTATTGATTTATCCAGTTACCTAAAAGTTCAATGATGATAAAAAATTGACACATGATCAATGACTAGGTCCTAGGTCTTAGGTTGCATTTCATTTTGTATGTTTCTTTGCATTTTTGCATGTTTGCATGATCTCACAATGGCTAAACGAACTTCAATTCTTAAACGATTCTTCAAATCTCATCTTCAAATCTAACAAGAGCTGAATCTCACACGAAGGTTCCTCCAATGAAACAAGTAGAATTCTTTTTCGGGATCAAAATCAAAATCTAAGATTGTTTATATTATTAACTACTTGCATAATCAACCTTCAATCATAGTAGAAATCCATTTTTCAACTTAACTGATTATCTTCCATCAAAATATCAAAATTTCAACCATGGTCAACTCATGGTCAAACTTAGTCAAACTTGGTCATCTGGACCTCTAAACGATGCAGAATGCATTCCCGGACGTGTTTAACCACTTCTCAAATCAATTAACATGCTTCTAAACTATCAACACTGACTTTTCTTGTCAGATTTCAATTTTAATCCCGAAGGGGGCATGGTATTGCACATCATTCAAAGTCTGTAATCTAATTTGAAATCATATCTTTCCTCAGTAATCAAGACAACAACCATGTCTAGTTACTAATTCATCAAAAAGACCTCATCACTCGGGGTAAATCTATCATCACTTGCGGCATATCAGATTCATCGAGATCCATATCAATCTGGTATTCTCCTAATCTTGTAAATTGTATCAGTTTTTGCAACCATCAGTTCAATTGTGTTATTTCCTTGGTTCTTTGGTAACTGAAGGGTTCAGATGTGATACCTACGTGATTCTTCTAAGGACAATCAAGTCTAGAATCAGTCACTCACTTCTTCGCAATCATAAGGTTCAGAATCAAGCATTTTGATGCTTTTGTTTCATCGGTTCATTTGCTGTTATAGTTAACATTATCTTTGGTCATTCAGGACCTATTATCTTCATATCAAATCTTTCAATCAGCTTCTGTCTCATATCAATTATCAATTGTGAATCAGTTTCATATCTCTATCATACACAGACTATCTTTGAACCACTGCGCTTCGCACAGTAATTCAAAAAGGGGCAAAATGTAATACCCCAAAAATGGGCTATAAGTTCATTAACCTCCTACATCAACATATCGAACGAAATCAACATCAAAGTCCTAACCAAAGGCACATCTAAACATCATCAAATCCTAATTGATTATCTTAAATAATGCATCGGGGAGTATTCCTAGTAATATTCCTAATTATCTTAATTATCTTTAATTTTATAATTATTTGGCGATAAATCATATTTATCATAAAGTTTGATTAATTGAATATTCTCAACATTTAATTAATTAGATTTAATTTGGCCACTTAATTATTTAATTGAATTTAATTCCATTATTCCTAATTATGATATTTAATTTTGACAATAAATCCAAAATCTTACAAATAATTGATTAAATATTTTATTTAATTAATTAAATCATTTTGTCAAATTTTAATATTGTAATTTTGAATAAAAGTTTGATTAAATGATTGATTAACCCATAAATCAATTGTTTTATTTTTCAAAATCAGTTAAGCTGGAAATAAATCACTTTATTTATTTATTAATTCATAATTATCCATGTGCACAATCAAAGAGTAGTTAAACTCCAAATCAGAAAATCAATGCAAGTTATTGACTCTTTGGAACTCAATATCATTTTTGAGTTTTAAAGTTGATCTAAACTTCTAATTTGAGTTAAACTCTGCTTTTACATGATTTTATAAATTAAATATCCTTTATTTAAAAATAACTCAAAAATCAACCTGATTTATTTGAGTGATTTATGGCTTTTCTCATGCACCTCCAAAGCCCTGGATTTCTATAAAATCAAGGCTTTAGCTCTTCACAAATCATCTCTCAAATCCACAGAATCTCATAATTGTGCAAACTTATGCTGGCGAATTGGTGTCTGAAGAATCAAAGCTTCTTTTGCAAATCAAACAACTTTGTGAGATCATTCATATTTTAGCATATCATATTGGAATTTCATTTCTAGATTAGCATATCATATCAAGTTTTCATATAGAATAGTTTCATATCATTTTTTATCATAATTGCATAGTAAACCAAAAAAATAGATTAATTGCATACATTCCATATCCATCTTTTGCATTAAAAGCCTTCATTTAGGTGTCATCAAGGTCACTGATCTCGATAACAATCTGAGAACATCATACTCACACCTATTAGAAGATAGTAAATTGACTGGTTAGTTTAGCTTTCATTTATTGCACGATTTTGATTTCAACTAACCTCTAATGTTTTACTGAAGTGTTGTGTCTACAAAACAGGTACAAAATTCACACACACAATAATATCTATAATGCTTATATAGCACCTAGTATTAATAATTATGTCCAATATCAATAGATATGCATTGATAGATGTAAGCATATAGATATTGTATTTAATGATAAGATCTATTTATATAGTACACACAAGTCAAAATAAGATTTTCAAAGAAAAAACAATTTAAAGCTCAACTATGCATGCATCTTGTTTTTAGTGTAGGCAACACTAAGGGAATGTGCCTATATATATTATTAACATTGTAGGACACATAAAAAAAAAGAGGATGGGAAAAAGGAAAAACATAGAGAATTATTAGAGTTTTGAATATATTGGTTTTCTACATCTATGCATGATCTCCTAGTATGCGTTACAAGTATTATTAACATTATATAACTAGTAGCATATAGAGTAGAGTATATGGAAAAGAACTCCACATGTTAGGTGATACTTGAATGTATGTTTTTGTGCTAACCATAGAATAAGTTCTTAGCTCATAATCTAGCACAAAATCAAATAATACCTAGCTCTTTGTTTTTATTTTAGGAATTCTCTCAAGCTCTATAATTACTTAATAAGCATAACATAATAGATAACATTCATAAAAATAAACTACTAGTAAGAAAATAAAGTAGAAAATATCACATGATATGAACTTCATGATACTCCTATAGAGTTATTTTGTTGTCATTAGTTATGATTAAGTCATATTGATTCTCAAATTCATTCACAAATGAAGGAAAGTCAAGTCGGTAAGAGCAATAAGCCAGTCGGTAAAAGAAAATGTAATTTCGGTAAAGGCAAAGGAAGTTTAGACACTAAGAAAGGAAGAGCAAGTCAAACTAAGCACCAAGCACCGAGTTGTACTAAGATACAATGTCCACCGAACTGAGAGAAGATAAAGTTATCAAGAAACATGAAAACGTATTATTGAGCATGATAGGTCGACACAAGGAGAATCTATAGATACGTTGAATTTGGACACCAAACATAAAATAGTTTACAAATCTCAAGGATATTGTATGACAAAGCATTGGAGATTTAAATACAATGATTGTTTGTGATTACAAGGTGAGATTCACCAATGAGAATTAAATGTGATATATGCATTGGAGGAGTAACCAATGCTAGCACCGCTTAAGGAGATGGTTCTAGAATATTTCCACTACTTCTAGAATTGAGTATAAAATGGATCTAAGTGAGAAGATCAATATGTGTGAGAGATTGTATGTGTGGATGCAAAGAAGAAATCGCAAAGAGAAGGTGATAAGCAGAGAAGCCACTAAGTAACATAGTACTAAAAAGTAGAGTATAATTGTGATTTAGAGTTGAATCTACCAAGTATAGAATTATTATTATGAGTGAAGCACAGTACGAGGTAAACAATTAATGAGCATATTGAGTTTGATAAGCATATGGTTGATGCAAGTAGTATAGACATTTGTATACTAATTAAGTGTGTAATCAGAATTGTAAATTCTCTTAACCGAGAAGATCCTAACAGATCTTACATTGTAAATCCTTTAACAAGGTACAGTTCTTAGACTAGAATTGTAAAATCCTTTAGCAAGGTAGACTTAATTGGTCTTTAGACTCTTAAAAGGGTAAGCTATCAAAAATAATTAACATTGTAGCTCTAACCAAGTAAACATTTTTAGTGTAGTAGAGAGGTTTTGTGGGTGTCATCCCCAGCACAATTTTTATCCTCTAACAAGGATTTTTGCGATACCAAAATGAATGTGTTATGAGTTTTGTTTCATGTTAATGTTTTATATGTTTTATGAGATTCATGAAAAGTTATGAATTTGGTGAATGGTAAAGAAAGTTAGATAAACAATTTTTGGAGTACTAATTAACCCCTCCCCTCTCAGTACTTACCTTTCATACTTATTCCAATAATTGGTATTAGAGAATGTCTCATATTTATAAGTTAAACAACTTGAGAGGAAAGATCTGGAGAGATGGGTAGTTATAGGTATAAAAAGGTGATTGATAACTTGCACATGGAACTAAGGTATGTAAATGACCACATTGATGAACTGTAGAGGAAACTGAAGCATTCACTTAACAAGAGAAAAGATCTTGCACATCAATTGAAAGATACACAAGATTGGGTTGAAGAACTTGAATAAATCTCAGAGGGGAGTATGTTTGATGAATCTGAAGTTGTCATAATAGAACAAGCTGAAACGAACAAAAGCCTAAGTGATCAAGTAAAAGTAGTGAAAAGAGAACAAGAAGCTCAATCAATAAGAATGTGTGAAATCTTAGAATAAAAGAGAAAAGATAAAGATGGAAAAAGAATGTTTGAAGATGAGAGAAGACAAATGAATGTAAGGTTGAATGAGAAAGATGTTGAAATATAGAGGTTGACACAAAATCACTACAATATGGTAGATCAACTAGTCAGTGTTAATCAGGAGATGGCAAGGAAAGTTGAAGAGATTATTGGAATAGGATCTAAGAATGAACATTTGAGGAATGAACTGAAATATTGAAAAGGATTCTAATGAAATCTTGAAAAGTAATGAATGAACATTGAAGATAATGGATGAATAGCTAAGAGTTCAGAGACAACTGAGAGATACTTCTAGACTTGGATTCAATGGAAACAATACCACTGAGAAGGGTGAGTCCTCAAAATAAGTAGCAAATCAAGATAATGTTGCTACCCCACCAAAGACAAAGAAGCCTACATGTTATCACTATGGGAAACTGGGACATACAGTTAATGTATGCAGGAGAAAAAGAGGTAATCCACCGATTACTCCTAAGTTTAATGGTTATTGTTACAATTGCAATAAGTATGATCACAAAGCATTTGACTATGATCAAAGATTGCTAATAATTCAAGGAAGCCAAGCTTCAATGGTTATTGTAAAAACTGTAATAGATATGGTCACAAATCTAAAGAATGAAGGTCACAAAGAAATAATGTGAAATGGGTCCCTAACTGATAGAATGTTGCAAACAACCGACAAGGATCAACTATACCATGGGACTACAATACAAGAATTACATATATTGCATGCGGGAGACTTGGTCACATTGCTACAAATTGCTTTCTGATACATGGTATGAATAATAGAAGATCATGGAGGAACTCTAGAATGGCTTATTTTCATTTTCACAAGGTCGGTCACCTAGACAAAGATTGTAGGTACCGAGGTAAAGCCCCAACCAAGGAATAACCAAATGAAAAGGCTCAAGCTAATGTTAATGAGATAAGAGATTTAATGAATAGAACATGGAGAAAGAAGTCTCAAGATGATGGAATTGAACTTGGAACAACTGATGGAACCACATCCTTTCGATCAGGTGCACCTATCTTCACATAATCGGTCAAAGGTATGTGTAGGAGTTGATAACTAAAATTCTATCTTAAATCCTAGCATTTGTGCCAAGATCCATATTAGCATATTAAGATGCATTTGAATATATGTTATGAGCTTGAAATTTCATACTTTTATCGTTAAAGATTTAATGTTATTTTATTCCATTTGGTGAAAGGAAAGTGCATTTGGTAATCGATGAAAGGGAGTTGGTAAAGAGCATTTAATGCAAAAACTATAGCCATTGGAAACCCTAAACAAGGAAAAACCATAAATAGAGCTCATGTTATTTCATTTTCACCTTACATTTTCAAGAGATTTTGAAGCATTTAACAGAGAAGAGTCTTCTGAGTACATTCACATAACCAATTGAGAAAATCTAAGCATTTTCAAGCATATTCAAGGTATTTCTGATATTTTTTCGACCTGTGTTAACACAGTTGAATTTTTATTCAATCGAAACCCTGTCAGTTAAAGATTATTTTTGTGAATCAAATGGCCCCCAAAGTACAAAATATCATTGTTGTGGAAAATATTGACCTTGTTAATCCAAAATATAAGTTGTCACCTATCGTAGAAATGGAAATTGATAAATCTGGAGCCCTATCTTAAATTCCACCAAGAGTCATTCTTATTGAAGACGTTTGTGCCTTCATACACTGCAAGATAGAAGAAATTTGTCAAGCAAAGATCAATGCATCTTATAGGAAATTGTGTGCTAATGGGAAGTTGAAGGATTACATCTAAAGACCAAGGGTTTGGTCCATGCTATGCTTGTACCGATTGCATTCAAGAAAGAATGGATGAGAATAGTTTTAATCTAAGTACATGATCATTTCATGTGGCTCGATGTACTTGTGAAAATAAAAAAGGGTGTACTTCACATTGTCACAAGTTATCCAATTGGTGATAGACCGAGAGCCTACAAGAAAATAGATAAGAATAAACTTTGTGAGCTTACTCAAGCTAAATAGGATGGTAGAGATCTGAAGTTGTCTATTGTTGATGATCTTGAGCTGAGATTTGCAAGCAACATTATATCCTACCAAATCTTCCAGACATCTTGGGTAGACAATGTGCCTTGTGGAGCAGTTGACATAGCTTACAAAATTGTGAAGAAAGATATGAAGATAGATCTGTGTGAGATTTTATTGAAACAAATGGATGATAACATGAATATAATCAGGAAGGCAAAAATAAACACACTGAAGTTCATATCAATACTGGTATGCATATTTTTCTATTTTTAGAACTTATTTCCATCAATCGGTGATGTAGTGTGAAATGTGGACAAACCGGTAATCTATCATATCAATAAGTTTATTTGAAGTCTAGGAGATAATTTTGACATGGTGATGAATGATTATTTTCTAAAATTTTAAACTAAAATGCATAAGATAATTATGATTCCACCCCAGCTTGTGGAATAATAAAAGGATGATATATGTTTTGAAGTGGATACTGACACTTGTATAGTAAGATCACTGGAGCCTATAGCCATGTGGCTACCAGCTATGGGCTATGAAATGGATATTGATGTAGCATAAATACAAATCAAAGGACTATTGGAGAAACCAATTGACAAAAGATCCAATCAGTATGGCACATATGAGGAAGTAAAGAATAAGATCAAAATAGGTATCTTGATACCTAAGGCCTTAAGGAAAACTAACAAAATGATTAGTAATTTGTCAGAAAAATTGGGTATTGTTGATGAAGAAGATGAAGATGGACCATCAGAGGTTAAGGGGAAGAATATTTGAATGAATAAGGAAACCCCTAGTCCAATTGGTGCAAGACCACTAACAAGGTATTCCTCCATGCTAAGAGAGAAGAAGAAAAAAGAGGAAGAACCATCAAAGACCAAAACTTACTCAAGAGTAAAGAAGACTACTCGAAGGCCTAGGAGAAAGTTGAAATTACAACAAGATAGTGAAAGTGAATCAAAAGATGTTTCACAATTCAAGGTTGTGCATAACAAGCCACCTAAACTGAAGAACCTTGATGAGTCTCTCAAAGTACTTAATAAATATGGAGGATATTTAGGATTTAAAAAATTCAAATTTATGATAATAGGAGTGATGAAGAAAAAGAGAAAATTGAAGAGGCTATTGTGTTTACTTTACATAAGTTTAGAACTACACTTGTTGAAATAGCCACCCAAATATCAAATGAGTTATATGTAAAGATAGGTGCTAGATGGAAATATACCTTAGCATCTGAGAAGAAAATGAGGGAGAGATCCCTAGCTATCACAGTACCTACCTTATCCAAAAGAGGAATCAAGGATACATTGCAAGAATACTCAAAGAGATTCCTAGTAAAAAGCAGAGCACTAAAGATAATGGTCAGTAAATTAGAAGTGCAAAATGAGACTGATGATCTATAGACAAAGATATTATTTCTCGATTAACTGACAGATATAGAGATCAAGGAGAAAATAAGGAATTCATATCCTATTGATTTGAAAACTAACAAAGATGAGGTCATCATAGAAGATATTACAAATAAAGACCTTGCTGAGGGTATAGAAGATGATGAAAATATAATGGCAACTGAGGCAAAGGAAACTAAAGAAATGAGAATTGATTATTCAACAAAGGTAAATCTAATGGATGAAGTGTTAGGAATAACAGTCCACCAATACAACTGAGAGGGGGTGTGAATCAGTTGTATGAAAGATTATTAAGCTTTAAACTTTGAATAGCAGCAATATCATATAAAATGAACACAATGAATGCCAACACAATAACACAATATTTTTTGTCAAGGAAACCCTATTAAAGGTAAAACCCTAGTGGGAATTAACACCCACTAATGATGTACTAAGAGTATAGTATCCTTGTTAGAAGATCTAGCCCTATTAGGAGCTAATTAAAACATTATAGTACATAGTCCTTTTTAGAGGAAAGATCTTGTTAGGATTCAAGAAGAATAAGGTAGGATCGCTACCTAGGCTCACTTCCCAAAGAAGGTTATGTCCACCTTCAGAACTCATTGTTCACAACACAAGTGTATGTAAAGAAATACACAATCTTGAACTGTCCAATAGCAACTATCTTTACTTGATTAGTTCCAATAAAGTATATAATTTATCCTCTTCTCTACATCCAACAGACACAAGCACATAGATTCCACAATCCTCTTTTACATCACATCCATTCTATCATGTCTTTTCAAAAGAAAATATCTTATCCTCTTTTACATCACATCCATTCTATCATGTCTTTTCAAAAGAAAATATCTTACATATATACCCTATTACAAAATAGATGATCAGTTCAGCCAATTAGGCTTTCCTAATATACAAATAATTTCCTAACTCCTTGCTAAGATACACACAGTATCTAAAACAAGTATACAAAAATTACAATTCAATAATTAAGGACTGACATCCATAAATCATGCTCTCCATTCATGATACATGCTACAACTCTGAAGTCGGCTTCCAAATAGGTCATCTCTAGAAGACACGCCACAGTTGATATCATCTTGATTTATGTACCTTTCTAAGATCAGAGAACATTCTTCAGTGCACTATCTATCATCCCTTAAGCCTACATACATTGAATCCTCATCACCTGTAAGATATACCCAAAACTTAGAGACTTACTCAGTCATCTTCCACTGTAATTGTCCAGTAACCAATCTTCACTAAATCTTCTGTAACTCAACCAATATGCAATATTATATCATGCGATCTTAGATATAAGATCAAAACACCTTCTTGTACACACAACTAACTTTGCACATTCTGAAAGATCTGTATAGTATCTATACACTGTAATAACTAGCTTGTTCTCTCCATAGAAATATATGTTGACATCAATGACAAAACATGAATGAAAATAGTAGTAATTCCAACATCACTCAACGTAGTTATTAAACATATTAAATGTATCCAACAATCTCTCCAATGCATTAGCAATATCCAACAATCTCCCCCTTTGGCATTTATGGCAACATATGGGGAAATCCATCAACCCAAAAGTATTCTCTCAGTACCTTTACCACAGTCTCTTTCCCGTAGGATTTTCACATAGTCTATTTCCCGCTTTGACAACAATGGAAAAGGGTCTCATAAGTGATCAATTGTCTTCAACGATCACTCCCCCTGAGGAGTAGATCCATACATCAAGTCCAGAATATGATAAGGCTCTGAAAACCTCTAGACTAATGCATCCCTGCATCATTTAATTCTCACTAGGAGGGGCCTACACCCCAAGCATACATTTGAGATACTTAAAGGCATCTTTTTCCAATGGCTTTGTAAAGATTTCTGCTAAATGTTACTATATTCTAATGTATTCTAACCTTATTTCCTTCTCTACTACTTTATCTCTCAAGAAGTGATACTTAATAGAAATATGCTTAGTTTTAGACAACATCATAGGACTCTTTGACATGTTTACTAAACTGGTGTTATCACAATGGATAACCACTAGTTCACCAAAAGTTATTCCAATATCTTTCAACATTTCTTTCATCCAAACAATTTGAGTGCAGTTAATTAATAGCAGCAGCAACATACTCAGATTCTGTAGTAGATTGAGCTATACAATTTTGTTTTTTACTTAGCCATGAAACCAACTTTTTCCCAAGGAAAAATGCACCTCCACTAGTATTCTTCTTGTCATCAATATTCCCTACCCAATCAACATAAGTATAAGCATGTAGTTTAAAGTCATCATTTTGATCATACCATAAGCCATATTTCATTGTTCCTTTTAGATATCTAAATATCCTTTTCATAGCAGCTAGGTGTGTCTCTTTAGGTTCTGCTTGATATCTAGCCACAATTCCAACAACATTAGCAATATATGGTCTAGTGTAAGTCAAATATTGTAATCCACCAACCATTGATATGTACTTGGTCTAAAAAACACTCTGCCTTATCATTATTTGTTAGTTTGTGACTAGTCACCATGGGTGTACCAATTGGTTTATAGTCTTCCATTCCAAAAATTTCAACATTTCTTTAAGATACTTGGTTTGAGAAATAAAGATCCCATTCTTGCTCTAATTTCTTTGTAGTCCTAGAAAGAATTTCATTTCTCCTATCATGGATATCTTGAATTCATTTTCCATCTCTTTAGAAAACTTCTTACACATTTCATCATTCCCTCCAAAGATAATATCATCAACAAAAACTTCTATTATCAGAATTCCATCTTCACTAGCTCTTAAATACAAGTTATTGTCAGCATTACCTTTTTTGAACCCAAGATGAAGTAAGTATTTATCTAACCTTTCATACCAAGACCTTGGATCTTGCTTCAATCCATACAGTTCCTTCAAATTGCATACCATTTCTTCATCTTCAGATAGAGGAAATCCATCAGGTTGTTCTATGTAAACTTCTTCTTCAAGATCCTCATTTAGAAATACAGATTTCACATCCATCTGATATACCTTGAAGTTTTTATGTGCATCATAAGCCAAAAATAATCTCACAGCTTATATCCTAGAAACACGAGAAAATGTATCTTCAAAATCTATGCCTTATTGTTGTGAATAATAATTACATACGAATCTTTCTTTATTTCTTACAACAATTCCTTCTTCATTCATTTTGTTTCTGAAAACCCACTTGGTTCCTCTTACATTTCTGTCTTTAGGTCTAGGAACCAATTCCCAATTGTTATTTTTCTTTAGCTGATCTAATTCTTCCTTCATAGCTTTGATCCAAGATTCATCTCTACAAGCTTCATCAATAGTCTTTGGTTCAACTTGAGAAATCAAACAAATTTCTTCCCTTGTATTTGATCTAGTCATTACTCCTTGACTTGTATTACCAATAATTTAATTTTCAGGATGATTTTTCTTAACATAACTTAGAGTCTTAGGAATCTCAGTAGCCTCATTTGTGTCATCATCACCAGTCTCATTTTCACATTCAGTCTCAACAAGTTATTCTTCTTCTATAGTAGCAGCCTCCTTGATCTCTGTATTTTAATTACAATCATACATTCTCTCTTGTATCTGAAACTTTTCATCTATCTTCACATTGTTACTTTCAATCATCTTCCTTAGTCTCAGGTTAAAAAAAAATTAAGCCTTTCTTTTAGTAGACTAACCAAGGAAAATTCCTTCATCACTTCTAACATCAAATTTTCCTATATCATTGATCTCTTTTGATATAGCATTTACTACCAAATATTATGAAATATTTTATAGTAGGAGAATGATTAAACCACAATTCATGAGTCTTACTTGTACCTTCTCTGATTTGAATTTTGTTCAATGTGTATACTATTGTCCCAACTTCTCTCCAATGCACATGGGATATATTTCCTTCAAGCAACATTGTCCTAGAAGCATCCAATATTGTTTTGTTTCTTCGCTCTGCTATCCCATTCTATTGTGGAGTCCTAGGAGCAGAAGTCTACCTTTGTATTCCATTTTCTTCTCTATATGAATTGAATAGATCTGAAGTAAATTCTCCACCTTTGTCTAATCTTAAACATTTTATCTTCAGACCTGATTCATTCTCTACTTTCTCTTTGAATATCTTGAATTTGTCAAATGCTTCTAATTTCTCTTTCAAGTAATTGATCCACATCATTCTAGAAAAGTCATCAACAAAAAGTATAAAATACCTTTCACCATAGTATGATCTTGTCCTTGTAGGTCCACATAGGTCTTTATTTACTAGATCCAACTTTCCTTGTGATGTATATGATTTTCTTTTATAGTTGCTTCTAGTCTATTTTCCCATAACACATTCTCTACATATGGTGTTAGATGGTTTCACAATCTTTGATAGGTCTCTTACTGTATTATTCAAGCTTTCCTTCACAATATTATCAAAATTAACATGACAAAATCTTTTTTTTCATATCTAATTGTCATCTATCTTTCCAACAAAACAAGAAGCTTTAGATGTATTTAACTCAAATACATTACCTCTAGACTTAGTACTAGTTGCAATCAAGTTTCTTGTCTTACCTCTAATAAAAAATTTCCCATCAATGAACTTTAATTGATATCCCTTATCCATCAGTTGTCCAACACTCAACAAGTTATGCTTAAGTCCATCAACAAGTAGTACATTGTCATTATTAGTCCTTCCATCCAAAGAAATAGATCCTACTACTATGATAGGTTTAGGAACATTGACTCTAAATCTTACAACACAACCATCATACTTTATTAGTTTAACAAACTAATTTTTGTCTCCAATCATATGATGTGAGCAACCACTGTCTATAACCCATTCATATTTCTTATCAACATGTGATACTAAAGATTTTTCCTCATGTACTGGTTTTTTATCTTTAATAGCAATAAATCCAATCTCTTCATAATCACAACCATCATCATCAAAGATACCTTCACTAGCATAATAACACTCTTTTTCTTTTGAATACTTTAAAGGCTTGAAAAACTTATGTTTGTGCTTAGGAACTCTTGTAGGACATCTAGATGCAAAGTGACATATCTTATTGCATGAAAAACATTTCAAAGGTAACTTTCCTTCAAATGTACCCTTACCTCTCTTTTTTGTTCTAGCAATCAATGCAACAAGTTATCTTTCTTTCTTCTTCTTATATATGTTCCCATTCATCAACATATTCACCAATCTCTTCTATTATGTTCTCACTACTGGTGCTCTAAATTACAGTTATTATCTTCTTGTATGTAGATGCTTTAAATGCTATTTCAATTTTAGGTATAGAATCTCCCATTTTTGCATCTTCAAAGGTAGTTAGCTTTACAATCAACATTTCTCTACTAAAGTTTGGAGTCAAGGGTATGATTTCTTCTATGGCCTAAACTTTGGTCTCTTAGACTATTGTCAATGATCTAGGGATCTTTGCAATGACTTCTTCCTCTTCATAGGTGCCTCCAGAATTTATGATTCCAATCACAACCTATGTAACTCTTTGTACATAAGCCCTAATTTTTTCATCATCCTTCATTTGTAGTTTCTCCATCCTTATTTTCCAATTATGTAACTTTTCTTGCTTGGTATACTTGTCTCCTTCATACAATGCTTCTAATCTTGTCCAAATCTTGTGTGTCAAGTCTGGATCTTTAACTTCATTAAATTATCCTTTAGAGAGTGTGATGATTAGTACTTCCCTTGCGACCATGTTATATGAAATTATCTTCTTTTCATCATTAGGAGCTTTTTCCAATTCATCCTCAACCTTCATGGCTTTTTCATTCTTTTTAATCATCCAGTTGTCAATGCCCAAACATAGAAAATTTGAGTTCGCATCTTGTTCTTCCAACTGTCAAATTTTTCAAGATCAAATTTTGGACTATCCTTCCTATAGAATGTCATCTCCAAGATCACCTCAATTTTTTAAGCTTTCTCTCTAAGGACCAGTAGCTCTGATACCAATTTCTAGGAATAACAGTCCACCAATACAACTGAGAGGGGGGGGGGGGTGAATCAGTTGTATGATAGATTATTAAACTTTAAACTTTGAACTGTAAAAATATAAAATCAAATGAATACAATGAATGCCAACACAATAACATAATATTTGTTTTCAAGGAAACCCTGTTAAAGGTAAAACTCCAGTGGGAATTAACACCCACTAATGATGTACTAAGAGTATAGTATCCTTGTTAGAAGATCTATCCCTACTAGGAGCTTATTAAAACATTATAGTACACAATCCTTGTTAGAGGAAAGACCTTGTTAGGAGTCAAGAAGAATAAGGTAGGCTCACTTCCTAGGCTCACTACCCAAAGAAGGTTATGTCCACCTTCATAACTCACTATTTGCAACACAAGTGTATCTAAAGAAATACATAATCTTGAACTATTTGATAGAAACTATCTTTTCTTGATCAGTTCCAATGAAGTGTATAATTTTATCCTCTTCTCTACATCCAAAAAACACAAGCTCATAGCTTCCACAATCCTCTTTTACATCACATCCATTCTACCATGTCTTTTCAAAAGAAAAGATCTTACATATATACCCTATTACATAAAATAAATGATCAGGTTAGCCAATTGGGCTTTCCTAATATACAAATAATGTCATAACTCCTTGCTAAGATACACACAGTATCTAAAACAAGAATACAATAATTATAATTTAATAATTAAGGACTGAAATCCATAAATCATGCTCACCATTCATGATACATGCTACAACTCTGAAGTCAGCTTCCAAATAGGTCATCTCTAGAACACACACCACAGCTAATGTCATCCTACTTTTCATACCTTGCTAAGATCAATGAACATTCTTTAGTGCACTATTTGTCATCCCTTAAGCTCGCATACACTAAATCCTCATCGCCTGTAAGATATACCCAAAACTTAGAGACTTACTCTGTCAGCTTCCACTATCACTGTCCAGTAACCAGTCTTTACTAAATCTTTTGTAACTCAACCAATATGCAATATTATATCATGTGATCTTAGATATAAGATCAAAATACCTTCCTATACACATAACTAACTTTGTACATTCTAAAACATTTGTATAGTATCCAAACAGTGTAATAACCAGCCTATTCTCTCCATAGAAACATATGTTGACATTAGTGACAAAACACAAATGACAACAGCAGTAATTCCAACATCACTCAATGTAGTGATTAAACATATTAAATGTATCCAAAAATATCCCCAATGCATTAGCAATATCCAACATGAAGATCTTGTTATTGAATAGATAGTGAATTTTCTTAATATTGAAGAAGTTATCTCAGAGGTCACCAACGATGTCCCAACATTCGTTGATGCCCCCATTGAACCAAAAAAGGAAACTATAGAGTCAGTAACTCCCACTGAGACCATTGATTGCCAAAAAAAATAATAAGTAAAAGAGAAGGAAAAGGACATAGATGCAGAGAAGAAAGAAGATAAATAGGATAATAAGGAGGAAAAGAAGAAAGAAGAGAAAAATGAGGACACTACTACTACAACAACTTCTGATATGAAGTTATCTACTAGTGAGAGTGTTCAAGATGCAAAGAAGAAATCTAAGAAGAGGAAGCATGAAAAGAAGGTAATTGACATAAACCAACCTATAATTATACCAAAGATTGATATCTCCACCATGAGCCCCAAAGAACTATTTGACTTTAGAGATTTACTAAAAAGGAAAGTTGCACAAGATAAATTGCTCACTAAGAAGTAGAAAATTGATGTCTTAAAAAATATCAAATACATATTGCATGATATTGTACCCAAGGTAGATATAAATAAAAAGGGGAATATCTATACCCAATAAAGTGAATTGGTGAGCCAAATAAATAAACATGGTATTGAGACCACATAGTATTTAATACAAGTCCATAGAAAGAAGATGGAGACTAAATTCATTGAAGAACTACTTCAATCGGTTTCACTTGACAAGGTAACACTTTTTGAGTTGGTTACCAAGTTGGAAAAAGAATTGAAAGATATTATTTTATTATTTTAAAATATTTTTTAAATTTCAAATTTCACCAAGGACATAAAGGGAAAAGATGAAAATATGGAAAAGGAGTTGACTGAGTAGTTAGCTAAAGTATCTACCGAGCCTAATTCTTTTCAAGACTACTATCAAATACAGAGGCACTTAATGGGAGTGCAATATGAGTTGAGGAAAGACGAGAATAAAATCAAAATGGATCTCATGGAACTATAAACATTTTTGATACCACACATTGAGTCATTGCATAAAAATATACCACTAGTACATTTGAGGCCAAATTCCAATGGCCATTTGTCAGATTTTCAACGGCCATTTGTCGAAACTGCGACACATCTATTTGTCAAGATTTTTGTGTTGGAAATGGCAACGGAAGTGATAACTGTCGATATTCTGACATCCCTACCCATCAGAATTGGCCACATAAATAGAAATTTTACTATGTGACCGACCTGTCAAAAAATTCTTCTTACGACATTTCATTAGTCGGAAAGGTGATGGATATTCATTAGATCTCCGACAGGAGTACCTGTCGGAGGTATAGCCATCCTGTTGCACCCATCTATCAAATTGGGGTCCCACCGATGGTTACCTATAGAATGTCCAATGATAAGTAATCAAGTTCTGACACAAGTAGTCATATTACAAATAGCTCTTCTGTCGGAAAAGGATTACTACATATCGAAAAACTGACAGATTAGCATAGTAAAAATAACAAAGCTCAAGAGACCATCATAGTTGTCTCTATCTTTGGTCCATATACTAACAAAACATTTTACATTTCGTTAGCTCATCAAATGAGGGGATTTGAAAGAATTTAATAAAATATTTTCATGATAAAGTATATTATTTAAGTTGACATTGCACGAATTTATTAACTCCATGCACTTGTATACTACGAGCATAGCCATAAAGAAGCATGTCCTCCCATGGCTTACATTACTCAAGCCATGGGAGGGGATGCTTCTTTATGGTTGTGCTTGATGTATACAAGTGTGCGAAGTAGATAAATTCATTCACTGTCAAACTAAAATAATATACATTATACATGAAAATATCATCCATTAAATTCTTTCAAATCACTGCATTTGATGAGCTAACGAAATGTAAAATGTTTTGTCAATATATGGACCAAGGATGGAGACCAACTATGATGGTATCTTGAGCTCTGCTATCTTTAGTCCTAGCTACTAGGTAAGGGCTGGAAGACTTATACCTGTCGATTGTTGAGAATAATTACTGCCTTGCCTTTATGTACACTGCACAGTATCCAATATAAGAGAAGGAAGAAAATATGAATGGATAAAAGAAATGAAAGATACAATAAAATTATCTTTTTTTTTACCTTCTCATAATTGATCCCAGTCTTGCAAAAGTAATTTTATATGATCACTAGCACATTTCATGCATGGATGAGAAACAGTATCCAAAGTTTCTAAATTCTGAGAAGAGGTATGAGTGGAGGCCAAAAAAGGGATATTTGTGAAGGTTTTATAGATGTAGTATTGAATCATCATCTTTGCATTGGTACTCAATTCGGAAACCCTCTCTAGAAAATCTCCACATCTAGAAAATCTCCACAAAAATCCCTTCTGGCCTCCACCACATATACGTCTTCTCAGTATCTAAAAACTCTCCAGCATTGATTCCCATCATTTTTCACCATCTCTGTGGACTGAGACCTTAAATTATTGAGCTTCTCTTTGTTTCGAGGATAGTTTAACATTATCTACTTAACAGGGCCAACCACATGAAGGTGGAAGCTCATCTAACCCCTCCTAGGAGCCTCTTATGACCCTTTATGACATTTTAAGACCTTTAAGATGTGTATTCTTAGGGGTCGTAAAGGGTCATAAGGGATCCTAGGACACAACAACTGAGAAACATAAATGTAGGCATCATGGTCACAAGTTTTTGGAGACAACATAATTGAGTGGTATACCTAGACGATGCAAAGCAACCACTACTCCTCTGGAATCAGAGGAGTAGTAGTTGCTTTGCATCATTTGGATATACAACTCAATTATGTTGTATACCTAGATGATGGAGAACAACTCCTGTACCTCCAATTCCAAGTTGACTACTTCTGTTGCTCATGAATACAAGGTCCTCCAACACAAATGTATTCAATTTGGAATTGGATGTGTAGAAGTTTCTCTCCATCGCTTGGGTATACAACTCAATTACGTTATCTCCAAAAAATTGTGACCATGATGCCTACAATTATGTTTCTCAGCTATTATGAAATCTACATTTATGTTTCTCAGATGTCGTGCTTATGTGCATGTTTTTATGTGTTTGGGAAGACATCTTTCTAGCCTAGGCCTGGATCCTTTGGCAATTAGCTTCATAATAATGTAGATGACAAATGAGCAATTAGCTTCCCAATAAAAATCCCATAAATGAACTATGTGTACCCCAATTCCTATGCCCTCTGTGTGTACCCAAATGATATTATTTGAAACAACAAGGGTGAGGCTTAAAGAAGTTAATTTTGCATCACTAGATAGATCTATATATTTTATCCACAATGACCAAACTTCAAAGGATCCAAGCCCAGGCTAGAAAGATGTCTTCCCATTCTGTTTAAGCCATATTCCTTATTCTTGTCAAACTTCCTTGGTACGATAGGCATGCTCTTTGTAGTACTCTTCTTCAACTTGTGTTCGACGATAAGAATCTTCTTCTTCTTCCTAATTATAGCCAGAGCTTCCTTTTCATTAGGATTCAACTCCACTTCCCCCATCTCATCATCCTTGTCACCCTCAGCTGCCATCCTAAGCCCTTCTTCCCTCTCCATTTCTTCAAGCCTCTGCAAGATATCTTGATCAATAAATTCTGCAACATTGTGTCCATCCATGATCTTAGGAATATCATCTTCTTTCCACTCTTCATTTTCCAAAATATACCACAATCTTAAGACTCATGACTCTTTAAATTCTCTTGTTTCCTTCAAACCTCCAAACATGTGTACTGTGAGATTTCCTCCAAAAAATGGACTTGTGATGATTTTCACAATACTACATGTGTTGGAAGGAAAGCTCATAGTAATGCTTAGGCCAATCTGAATGTTCATCACCTGTGCATATAAGAATTGATCATAGAAGGTATATGCACAAGTGAAAAGCATGCATATTTGACCAAGCAATACTGGAAGCTAGACCCAATAGCAAATAGATTTGTGGTGATTTTCACAATAGTACATGTGTTTTTGGGTAAGCTCCAAGTAGCGCTTAGGCAAATATGCATGTTCATCACTTATGCATATGAAGTGGCTCTAATGGCAGATACAATCACAAAATTCTGCATACTCCTTATTTTGTTCTGGGTTGATATTTCAAACATGGTCTTTTTTGAATGAAATGACTCGTTACTTGTACATTGAATAGAATGTTGGTGGAAGAAGGATGATTTTTTTGTAACCTGCAAATACACAGACACTGAACAACCATTTTTTCAACACTAATTTTCTCAACACAAAAGGACATTTATCATAGCCATAAAAACATGATTGTTTTAAAATGGAATACACCAAGGAGTACCATCAGAAATATTGACCATTTATAATCATGAATAGTTAACCTAAATCAAATAGCTCATTTTTTTATCAACATGTGTAGTTTCTATGTATATGAAAAATGAATGAAATATATATCAAGCTAAAATAAAATAGTGAACAAAAATTCAAATTCAAGGCCTAATTTATCAAGAGCAACAAACATTAGGACGAAAGAAAAATCATTAAGACTAGAAATCAAGTTCTAGAAAAATCATTACTACTATAGAAAAATCATTTAGACTAGAAAATCAAGTTCTACAAATGGATGGTTCTGGTGCTTTTCCATTACAACAATTGAGCATCCATCATTTGGTACTTCTTAGCATATTCCATTTAAATTTTTTAGCTATCATGTTTATGTGCATGTTCTTTATGTGTTTGGCTTCTCTCCCTCACAAGGGATATGTCGATAGGTAATTGATTTGAAAGCATAATGATTTGATAGTCTTTTTTCAGGATAGGCGTAATCATCCCGCCAACCTTAATTAGCAACATTTGTGATATATGGCAAGTACTTATAATCAGTATGCCCAACAAAGAGAGACTTAGTAATAAAAGAATAAGGTTGCACATCCACATCCATCCAAGTGCAGAAAACTTCAAAGATTTGCAATGGTAAAGAGAATCCCCATATTTTATCAGTCTAACATAGTCTTTGGCCACTTTGGCAATGAGAACCTCAAAATAGAGAAAAGAAACTTAGTAAAACCAGTCTATGTCATTGTTTGTGAGGGTACAATCATGATAAGTGCCTCTCAAACCTCTCCAAACATGTAATATTGTCTTTAAATAGTTTATTGATCTCTTCTAAAAATTAACCAAATCAAACCTACATTTGAATCCACACACAATAACCCAAAATGAAGAGTTTTGTATCCTTTAATGAATCTCAGTCACTGGTACCGCATGGACAGTCAAACCACTAGTCTCCAAAGCATTCAATAAGTGAATATGAATGTTTGAAAACTACTCCCAACAATTCTTAAACATACTTTATTGTTTAAGAATTGTTGGGACTGGTCCTTTGGCGTGTAATAAACATAATAGAATTTTCAGCATATTATTATCATTCTATTTTTTTTTTGTAAACATGCCATTGGTTCAGTTTTAATCTACTGGTGTCATGCCCTAACCCATGCTTTACCTCCATTATTTGATGTTATTCACTATTTTGAAATGTTGACTGTGGTTATCAAATGGAAAAAATAGAAAAAAAAATTTAACACGAAAAGAAATTTACAAAACCGAACCAATGGCATGTTTACAACAAAGAAATAGAATGATAATAATATTCTAAAAATTCTATTATGTTTAATACACACCAAAGGACCAATTGTATGAAATTGTCAATCACATAGCATTTCACTATTGTATGAGTGGATTGTGCAGGAACAATTAACATTAAAAAAGGAGCAAACTCCTCAACACATCTTGGAAACCATTGAATTCAATAATAAATTAAACCTAACACCAGCACTATTCCTTCCATTCACTTCTACCAAGAATAAAGCATTTAATCCATTCAACATTACATATAATCATTAGATAGTTACATTTGCTGACTGTGTAGAGGAACAGTCATGACCAAAATGATCAAAAGTACTTTCACCCTTGCACAAGCTATTCCAAACTTCAAGTAAAATGAGAAATATGCTATATCAAATCATTCAGATTCATAGTAACCATTCAAAGGATAATGATTTGACAGTCTTTTTTCAGGATAGGTGTAATTATCCAGCCAACCTTAATTAGCAACATTTGCGATATATGTCAAGTACTTATAATCAGTATGCCCAATAAACAAAGACTTAGTAGTAAAAGCATGTCCTTTGGTTTACTAGTTTAATCTAGTTTAAGAATGGTTTGTTTCATGTTTGAATGTACCATTGAATGAAGCTTGGCTATATTAAGTACAATCTTAAGACTCGCGACTCTTCAAATTCTCTTATTTCCTTCAGACCTCCAAACATGTATACTATGAGTAGCCCTCCAACAAATGGACTTGTGATGATTTTCACAATAGTACATGTGTTGGAGGTCTACTCAAAGTACTGCTTAGGAAAATCTGAATGTTCATCACCTGTGCATATAAGAGTTGATCATAGAAGGTATATGCATAGGTGAAAAACATGCATATTTGACCAAGCAATATTGGGAGCTAGACCCAGTAGCAAATAGATTTGTGGTGATTTTCACAATAGTACATGTGTTGTTGGGTAAGCTCCCAATAGCGCTCAGGCAAATATGCATGTTCATCACCTATGCATATGAAGTGGCTCTAATGGAAGATACAATCACTAAATTCTGCATACTCCTTATTTTTTTCTAGGTTGATATTGTCAGACATGGTCTTTCTTGAATGGAATGACTTGTTACTTGTACATTGACTAGAATGTTGGTGGAAGAAGGATGATTTGTTTGCAACCATTTTTTCAACTCTAATTTTCTCAACACAAAGGGACATTTATCATAGCCATAGAAACATGATTATTTTAAAATGGAATACACCAAGGAGTACCATCAGAAATATTGACTATTTACAATCATGAATAGTTAACCTTAATCAAATAGCTCATTTTTTTATCAGCATGTGTAGTCTCGTGTATATGAAAAATGAATGAAATATCAAACTGAAATAAAACAGTGAATAAAAACTCAAATTCAAGGCCTAATTTATCAAGAGCAACAAACATTAGGATGAAAGAAAAATCATTAAGACTATATAAAAATTATTAGGACTATAGAAAAATCATTAAGACTAGAAAATCAAGTTCTAGAAAAATCATTATGACTATAGAAAAATCATTTAGACTAGAAAATCAAGTTCTAGAAATGGATGGTTATGATGCTTTGCTATTACAACAATTGAGCATTCATCATTTGATACTTCTTGGTGTATTCCATTTAAGTTTTTCAACTACTATGTTTATGTGCATGTTCTTTGTGTTTGGCTTCTCTCCCTTGCAAGGGATATGTCGATAGGTAATTGATTTGAAAGCATAATGATTTGACAATCTTTTTTCAGGATAGGCATAATCATCCCGCCAACCTTAATTAGCAACATTTGTGATATGTGTCAAGTACTTATAATCATTATGCCCAACAAAAAGAGACTTAGTAGTAAAAGCATAAGGTTGCACATCCACATCCGCCCTAGTAATTATTAGAGCCTTTCAAATTTGTAAAGAACACAAACTTTGCAAATCAAATTGATATTTCATTAAAACCTATGTTCTTGATCAAGTTCTTAAAGATTAAAGCATGAAACCATCAAGTTCTTCACCTATGTTCTTCATGGTTGGGGAAGTTTTGATGGCATTATATGTAACCTTTGGAATTCATTGTATGACAAACTTAAGCCTGGAGTGTACGACAAGAACAAAGATTCAATAAAAATAGAAGTTTAAATCTACAAGTCCATTGTGTTATGCATTGTTGAAAGGCTTCTTTACTTATTGTTTTGGTTTCTAAATTCAAGGATGGAATAGTAAGAAATCTCCAAGCATTCATTTGATCATTGAATTTATTTAGAGAACTTAAAAATTTTATTCCTTACGTTTTGACTGGTAAAACCAATGACTGGTCCAAGTAATGTTTTTAATCCTTTGAAGTTTCTCATGATCCTAATGTAAGTTGATTGGATTAAGAAATTTGGGGATCCAATAGGACTTTAGGGGAGTTCAATAAATATTTTGGAAGATTTAGAAGAACTATTAGCATGACTGTTCCTTCATCTACAACAAGTTAGACTGAATTTGCTAAGTTTTTCCTTTGTTTTGAAGAGTATTTTGTAATCTATTTTGTTAAAAAATTTAACATGAAAACAAATTTACAAAACTGAACCAATGGCATGTTTACAACAAAGAAATAGAATGATAATAATATGCTGAAAATTCTATTATGTTTAATACACACCAAAGGACCAGTTGTATGAAATTGTCAATCACATAGCATTTCACTATTGTATGAGTGGATTGTGCAAGAACACTTAACATTAAACAAGGAGAAAACTCCTCAACACATCTTGGAAACCATTGAATTCAATAATAAATGAAACCTAACACCAACACTATTCCTTCCATTCACTTCTACCAAGAATAAAGCATTTAATCCATTCAACATTACATATAATCATTACACAGCTACATTTCCTGACTGTGTAGAGGAACAGTCACGACCAAAACGATCAAAGGTACTTTCACCCTTGCACAAGCTATTCCAAACTTCAATTAAAATGAAAAATATGCTCTATCAAATCATTCATATTTATAGTAACCATTCAAAGGATCATTTTATCAATGAACCAACTGACTATACTCCTGCGGCAGAGAAAGGAAACCTCAAAATAGAGAAAGGAAACTTAGTAAAACCAGTCTATGTCATTGTTTGTGAGGGTACAATCATGATAAGTTCCTCTCAAACCTCTCCAAACATGTAAGAATGTCTTTAAATACTTTATTGATCTCTTCTAAACATTAACGCATGGACAATCAAAACTAGTAGTCTCCAAAGCATTCAATAAGTGAATATGAATTTTTAAAAACTTTCCTCTCAACTTCTCCAACCACTCCTAATCGGTTAGAGGGATTAGTTGAGTGTTTAGACACTAAAACTTATTAAACATACTTTATCTGATATGATGAATTTTAATATCAACAAACGTGAATCCAAACATTTCAAAATAGTGAATCGATATCCTTGAGCACAGCCACCAATAACATCAAATAATGGAGATAAACCATGGGCTAGGGCACGACACCAGTAGAATGTGGTCATTTCAGTGAGCATTCATGATCAAATAAAATGCAATGCATTTGAAATTTATGGTCGAATATGATGCCAGAGGCTCGAAAGAAGTTGCCTGTCAAAGATACCAATCAAAGATGAAGAAATCACATACCTTCTCTCATGCTCAGCTTGCACGAAAGAAGATTTGATAGCCAAATCTTCCTTGTACCACATGAAGAACATGCCATTGGTTCAGTTTAGCATGTTATTATCATATCAGATAGAGTATGTTTAAGAATTGTTGGTAAGGATACGAATAGTGGAGATTCTAGAAATATTCCTCTAACTGATTAGGAGTGGTTGGGGAAGTTGAGAGGAAGGTTTTCAAACATTCATATTCACTTATTGAATGCTTTGGAGACTACTAGTTTGGTTGTCCATGCGTTACCAATGGATGAGATTCATTAAAGGATTTCCATGCATTATCATTGTATTATGTATTTCCAATATGTTTGGATGTTGTATGCACCCTAAAATGGTTGCCTAGACTTTGGGCCCCCATTCTTCAATTTATCAAATGATGGAATCAATTTATCAATTTTTTGAATCAACACTTCGCAATATTTTCAATTTAAATCAATTTTCTTGATCAAATCATAATTAATTCAATATTTCCTAAGGTTAGATCAATTTATCCTAAGTTTTATTTAATTAAGAGAACATGCTCCCTTTTAATTAAATAAAAATCTTTTTAAAAAAAAATAAAATAAATCTTTTAATTAAATAATAAAATCACTTTATCCTAAGCCACATTTAATTAAAAGAACAAATCTCTTTTAAATAAATAAAAAAATCTTTTAATTAAATAATGGAAACCACTTTGCTAAAAATAATAAAATAAAAATAAAAATAAAAGTGCACTTTCCTATGAGATAGAATCTTTTGACTTTTTGAAAAAGGTTTTTGCCTCTTAATCTCTTCCACATATCTTTTTGCCTCTTAAACATGTCCATTGATTTTGCCTCTTGAGAATCTTGAGCACATGGATCAACTAAGATTTAATCTCCACCATTGCTCATTTCTTTTTGCCTCTTAATCTTGACCATCCATTCATTTCTAAAATCATATATAAGGAGCCCTCTCCTTCTCATTTGATCATCCATCTTTTGCATCATCATCTCTTGCATTATCATCCTCTTGGAGTCTCTCAATCTTAGCATCTTGGAGTCTTGGCATCTTAGCATCTTGGAATCTTGGAGTCTCTCAATCTTGGCATCTTGGAGCTATGGTATTCTTAGATCTCTCATATTGAAGCATTGCATCATCATTTTTATTTTCTTTCTTGCATCTAGCTAAATCCATCTAGCTTAGATCTATTTTCATTTTCATTTACATGCATACTTGATAATCATGGAGACTAGAATTCTTACTTTCCCTCTTTGAATCTCTCATTTTATGGTGTACTTGCATGGGCACAAACTAGGTCAAATCTGAGGGCCTCCATTATAAACCCTTGCACTCCATGAATAGAGAGCTATGAGTCACCATTTGAGACCTCATTCTTGAGTAATCTTGGATATAATGACTCATAGAAGTGTGACAATATTTTAGCACACATTTTTAGTGACATATCAGAGAAGCTCCAATAAAAAATTTAGAATTTTCTGAGGGTTTGCATAAGTTGGATATACATTGCATGCTTGTTTGCTTGTTTGCTTGTTGGAGAGTTTGTGGCTTGCTTGCACAAAAAAAAAGCTCAACAAAAATATACTAAGCACGTTGCATTGGACTTGGGGTATTTTGTTAAATCTCTATAACATTTGAATTTTGGGAATAAAATGAATCTCTCATGTGTCTAGCTTGAGTGTTTATTTGCTTTCATAGATCACACTTCAATTTTGGGCTCTAAAAAGGACATAGATTCACTTTCTTGCATATATGTTTCACATAGTAATTAGGCCCTATGAACACTATTTGTGACATTCTTGAGAGAGTGAGTTTCTTGTGAAGCTCTTCTTGATGTTAGAACCCCTTGTAGGTAGGGAGGATATTGTTACTATCTCACAGTCTTACTTGGTTTAGTCCTCAACATTGATCGGTACATTCTCTCTTGGACCCACTTAGAGAGCTCAGTAGACATTGTTTTTGACATTACAAACCTTGGTGAGGTGGCTTCAATCTTAGCATGTCAATGAATTTATTTTCTATGTTTTGTTGAAGTGAAGAGGCTAAAGGATTATGCTCAACTCCCTTTTTGGGTAGTACCAAAAACTTAGATCCTTGAATCTAAGCTAAGTCCCCATGTGGTCCTTTTTGTGAGTCACTTGTTAGAGAGGGTTAACTGTAGTGGACACTCCCTTTATTGGGTAAACCACGTGGATGGAACCTCAAGCAGTAATAGCCATTTTTGTCATGGTAGAAATAACCGCTATATAAATGTCCTTGTGGAAGAAATCTCCATGGGTGTAGTTTCTTGTTGGGTTGTCAAATCTCCTCAGCATCTCCGATTGATTAAATTCTCAGAATGTGTCAAAACTCCGGTGCACCTGGATTGAAGTTTTCCCTCTTGAGATTACAAAATTTGCAGAGTCAAACCATTACTAAGAACCATAGTGCAACCAACTTTTTCTTTGATAGGACTATGTGCGTGATTGGAAAAATATTTTGAGAACATACACAAGTAGTTCTTAAGGAGTAGAAATACTAAGTCACTATTCTTGTTCATGTCCAAGGTTGATATTTCCCAATCTCATTGTTTGAAGACATTGTTTGCTTGAACTCCTTGATTGTTGTCTTATGTGCTTGATCAATGATAAAAATCTATTGAAATGTTTACTTGATCTTTTAAACAAACAAAATTTGAGTTCTCGAGTGATAAAAACTTCAAAGATCTCCCCAAAAGTGCTATGACATGTTGCTCAACATCCAAATGAACTTAAATGGTATCAAGTTACACAGAATGACTCTTGGCCTTCTTTCTTCCACATCTCCCATGTCTTCCTAGTCTCCCATTTCCATCTTTTTTCTTCTTCCTTCATGCTTCTTCCTCTTCTTCCTAAACTCTTCACGTCTTCTTGATTCTTTTCCTCTTTTTATCTAGTCTACCTTCTTCTATTCATCTCTTCTTTAACTTCCATGCTTGGTTCCTCCTATTCTAGAATCATGAGTTTCAACTATCTTGCTATATAACCTCTCTTGAAAATGGATGATCTTGATCTCCTTACTCAATTTGAAAAATATCATTCTTCCAAAAGTTTCATTGATGATAAATTTATGACAAAAATACAAAAGAAATCAAGTGAATCACTCACCTTTGGTAGAATCATACTCATGATCCTATCACGATCTCCTTCTTCCAAACATTCTTCATCATCTAAGTCTTCTCATTCTTCCTCACCTTCCAAGTCTTATCATGACTTTTCTAGACATCATTCGAATTCCTCATCTTCTTACCATAACTCTTCTAGACACCATTCTAATTCTTCACCTTCCAAGTCTTACCATAACTCTTCTCGACATTATTCGAATTCATCATCTTCCAAATCTTATCATGACTCTTCTAGACATTATTTTCATACCTCATTGTCCAAGTCTTCTTCCTCCACTAGGTCTTCGCTTTCCGCTTCTACTTCTCCCAAGAGTCTTACTCCTCAATATGAGCAATATAATAATCCATGTGATACCTCTCCCATGAAGAGTGACACACCCACCTTTGATGACTATGATGAATATTATGATGGCTATGATGATGAACCATATAGTCATACCTATGAAACCTCTATTCCTAAGAGTCCTCCTCGTTGTGTGCTCATGCTTACTAAAGGGTCATCCTATTGGATAGATCGTGATGGTGATCCATATGATTCTTATTTTGAAAGAGAATTTGATGATTTCTGTGAACAATACCTTGATTATGATCCATTAACTACTATTGAGAACTATAAAATGCACTGCACTGATTTGAAACATCAATATTATAAGAATCATTCCTCTAAGAACATTCATGTTAAAAATAAAGATTACACTCTCAAGCAAGATTATGTTAATGATGGACCTTTCTCTTGTGATGGTTCCCTTCCATCCTCTACTTCCTCCAATACTCATACATTTCCTAAAGCTTCCAAGTCTTTCAAATCTTTCACAAATCCTTCATCCAACAAAGGTCATAATACTTTTCATGCAATTCCCTATAGTTATCCTCAAGGGCTACCTCTTAAAAAAAATCCAGCTAACCTTCGCTTGGCTACAAATACTTTCAATAATGCTAAACCTAAAGAGCCTAAGACTTTATACACTATAATGCCTACTTCAACTAGTCCTTCACCATCTCTTCCAAAGTCTTCCATACAATTTCAACATGCTTCCTTGTCCTTAGAAGTAGCTCCATGTCAAGAGGACTCTAAAAATGATAAAGAAAAGAAAATAAAGAAACATCAAGATCAAGAAACCCTCCATGTCATCCAATCCTTTTCATGATGTATCTCATCCGTTTCATGGTTCTTTTGATCCTACACACCCTTTCTCATTCATTCCACCGTGTCTTAAGTCTTCTCCTAAGCAAGATCAAGCTACTACTTACACTGTTGAGCTTATTGATAATCAAAATAACCTTACTACACTTGCACTTTCCAAAGATGATACTTCCATTAAGGTTATTAAAAATAGTGTTGTTACTATTATACACTGAGTTTTTTGCACCTCTTTTCAAGCTCTCTTGGTCTTGATAACTCAGTATAACATGGGAATCATCTCAAGGTTGTGGGACCTTTGCTAACTGAGATGAGACCTCCAGGTTCTAGGCTAGTTCCTCTTGGATTGTCACCTTAGCTTTCTCTTAGATAGGAAAGTAAATCTTTTGAGGGAAAGGGTTAGAAGGAATGCATGAAAGGGAAATAACATGAAATAAAACTACCTACTAGGTGATGCACCGAAAATAGGGTTTGGATCTCAATATAGAGGGATGAAATCAGTGCAAAACCTAGGTCTAGTAGATCACAACTTACTAAATAGGCTTGCTTAAGTATTTCATAAGAGGGCCTAAACATTAGACACAACCTATGACCTGCAAGTAGACATTCTCTTTAGTAAAAGGGCACAAGAATGAGATAGAATGACAGGGGGCTGAAGAATACCCACAAACTCACTCAAATCAGATCAAACATAGTAGTACACATATAAGCTAAAAGTAAGAGGGATCAGGAACCCTAAATATCACTAAAAGCATTCATAAACCTTAATCCAATAAGAGATAATGCAAACAAGGAAGCACAGGGACATGAAGGATTGTCACAAACTGCCTCTGCAATATTTGTATTATCAATGGGAATTTAAAAAATGTGAGAAACCAGAGGGTAGGAAGAAATGCCACAGATAGTTTCCCAAGAAAGAGTCTTTCTTCTTTACAAAATGTGAATTTTGAGCTCAAAAGCTCTCAAAAAATGTTATATACATCCCTCAACTGCACGCAGGTAGGAGTAAAAAAAAACTAACCAGGGGTTACAGATTTTACAATATAATAATCAACCCTAGGGTACTGATCGATCACATCTGATCATGAATACACTTCTACAACATCTCAATCGATCAGATAAATGGTTGATCCCTGTACTTGATCATTCCTACAAACAAGCAACCTGGACTCATCAACTTTTTTGCACAAAAGTCTCGACATGAATGCTAAATAGTACCCTACAAAATCCATGGTTTCATTGACTAGATCATCCATCATCATGCTCGTAACCAGAAAATGTCCTCAAAAATCAATTCTGAGCTACCTCGCCGCTTTGCACATGTCCTCTGTAGAAGAAAGCCCATGAAAAAATGGTTGCACCACTTTGAAAATGTCATTGATCACATGATCACATGAGCCCAAAAGGCTTCATGCGATCATGTGAAAAGCCTTTTTGAAAATTCCATCCTTGCCACACAGGACACCTGGCCCACAAGATCTGCCACCTCAGTCTGACCCATGACAGCACCACAGGAAACGCCCTTAGAATCCAACGGTGGTCGCATGATCGCATGGGATCGGAAGATCCCATGCGAACATGCAACCACCATAGATATTGCATCTATGGGGCCCATGCTATACCTCTGACCCACCGCAAACCAGACACATCACCTCCAAAGGACCCACTAGTAGCTCTTCGTCGCACTTGCACCATTGCAGATACTCCGGACCCACGAGCCACTAAGATCACATCGGGCAGTTGTCGCATGATCTCATGGAATCGAAAGATTCCATGAGATTATGCGACAACCATCAAATCTTCACCACACTGGCACCGCAAGCTTCGGGCCCACCAGCAAATGTTCATCACCAGCTGGCCAATGAAACATGAACACATCACCAAACTACAGGCTCCTATCGGCGCAGTTAATGGCTAGTCGCATGTTCACATAGCCTAAAAAGGGACTATGCAATCATGCAACAAACCACTAGCATTCTTCAACAGGACCGTCAACGGTTAGTCCCATGGTCGCATAAGGGGAAAAGGACTTATGCGATCATGCGACAACCCACATAACAGCTTGTCGAAAACCAACTGGTCCCCACTTGTCAGAATTGCGCGCTTATGAAATGAATGCCGCTAGAGGAAGAAATCTGAAACATGAGGGGTCGAAAACATAGAGGGTTTCCGGAGTGGAGGTCAAAAACACACTAGGCTTTTAGGGTGAAGGTTGAAAACACAAAGGGTTTTTGATACTGAACATTTTGGAAAACTGCGACCTGAGCATTTCCTGCAACCATTCAAACTTGAATATCTTCTTGAGTTTTGTGAATTAGGTGATGTGATTTGAACTGGGGTTTGACAATACATCAAAGAACATGGGGCCAAGAGCGCAAACTATGGAACTTTGAGGATCTATTTTCGCAAGTGAAAACAAGCTGCAGTAGAGCGGGATAAAAATAGAGACCTGGAAACTTAGCCAAATTTGCAAAAATGGAAATTTTGGGCTACATTTTGGCGACTTCTGTAGGATGTCAGCCTACTAGACATGGACCAATGACCTTGACATATCCATTGGGCATGGGGTCATCTTAGGAACACAAAACTTTGACAGAGACAAAACTGAACCAGACTGTGCTTGAGCACTTCTTGGAAAATAGGAAGACTAACCTAGAAAATAGGGAAAGAAAGCGAGAAAGCTAACCTATCCTAAACTAACTAGTGCAGAAATTTGGTTAAACAAAACCATTCACTGGTTGTGAAAAATAGCTACCTTTCCTTAATAAGACATTTTGCATCAAGCACATGAGGATAGCTATGAAGATAAGAGGCATACAAAGATTTGGCAAATGAGGATGCACTGCCTTTGCAAAAACAAGATCAAGTTCACTCACCTCAAATGTATCATATGGAGGTGTCTCAATGAACTCCTTTTGGGCCAAGTATCTGATGGGGCAACCTCTTGAAAGTCTGAAGGCAGGACTTTCCTTGATGGTTTCTTCTTTATCTTCCTGGTTTCCCTCCATCATGGATAGCCAGGTCAACTCATCATCCATAGTTAGGGGATTGTCATCTTCTTCCTTTAAACAGGCTAAGAGCTCATTGCAATCAGGCTCCATATACAAACCATCTATGATGCTCCCCAAAAAATCCTTGTCAAGGCTCTGGTTATCCTCTACACATTGGGAAGTCTCCTCCTCAAAGATGAGATCAAGCTCATGAATTAGCATATCCTCAAGATCAATCTATTCTAGCTATTGCAACTTCAAAGAGGTGGCTATGATCACATCTTCATCATCCTACTCAACAAAATCAGGTAGCTCATCTAACAAGGACAAGGCATCCTCTTCTATAACAACCTCCTGATGATGGTGAACCTGCTTTTCTGATTGACCTTCGGTCATAGGCAATGGCATGGTCTCTTCCTCATCAACAACAAAGAGGGGAAGCTCATCAAGAAAATTAACCAAGAGCTCAGGCTAAGCATCAACCTCTACCTCCACACTTTGCTGCTCCATTTCACCACAGTCATCACTCTACATTGATACCTTAGATTTCCTCTCCTCCTGATCACATGAAAGTTCATTCACCACAGGCCCTAGCTCTGATACTAGACTAGTATCTTTGAAAAGACTTGGCATCTAACAGCCAAGAGGTAGAGTCCATTGGGGTATCCACATTACTTCATCATCCTAAGAAACTAGAGGGGCCTCTTGGGATGAAATTTTTTCTTGAACGGGCTGCTCTTGCAGAGTGGTGGACTGAATCTCAAGTGAAGGCTCTTGAAAAGAATTTTTTGCCTTAAAATTTGGGATGTGAAACTAAGGGGGAGAGGGGGGAGACAAAGAAGGCATAGCTACTTTAAAGCTTGGAAAAGGATGCTTAGCAGGCTCCTCATGTGTAGGTTCTTGAGACAGATGGGCCCTCCAGCTTGGAATTTTAGGCCTAGGAGCCTCTTGTTGAGCAATCTGTGATCTTAACCTTGCTATCTCAATTTCAGCTCGGCATCTGATCTCTTCTTGGAATTGTCCTACTTGTTTCTCATCAATAAGAACCTCTACCACTTGGTATGGAACTACCTCTTCATAATAACTTTGAGCCTCCCGCTCTCTCTGCTCCTTGATCTCAAACACTTGCTTAATCAAATCAAGCAACACACTCTTTGCCTCTTGCATCTTCTCGAAGTCTGAGCTCAGAGTCTGCATCTATTGCTGAATAGGCTGAGAAGGGGAGGGTGGGTGGTAAGCATGATGGGGAAGCTAGCCTTGCATTTTCTGTTGTGCCTCTTGTGCCCATGATCCATCTTGTCAAAGAGCCCTCTCATAACTTTGCACAAGGGCAAACTCATTTGGGGCATACTGGATATATTGATACCCTTGAGAAGTATAATAGCTTGGGGTAAAAGGAGGCCTTAGGCTTTGATAGGGTCGGGAACCATCCCATTGAGCATTATTCTCATGATAGGATGGTGAGTAACCAGATTGTCCATAGTAACTTGACATGTCTACTCATGTAATCAACTGGAACTTGAATATGAAGATTGAAAACATACCAGCACTTGACCTTTGAAACCAGTAGACTTTCCAGAGTCGCCAGATATGCAATAGAATGACCTCTTCTAGGTCTGTAATATGTTATTAGCATATCAAAGATACCATATTCTTTTCAAGTAGACTTCTTTTGTGGTCCCACCGGGCATGCCAGAATTGTTATACACTGAATTTTTTGCACCTCTGTTCAAGCTCTCTTGGTCTTGATAACTCAGTGTAACATGGGGATCATCTCAAGGTTGTGGGACCTTTGCTAACCAAGATGAGACCTCCAGGTTCTAGGTTGGTTCCTCTTGGATTGTCACCTTAGTTTTCTCTTAGATAGGAAAGTAAATCTTTTGAGGGAAAGGGTTAGAAGGAATGCATGAAAGGGAAATAACATGAAAGCAAACTACCTACTAGGTGATGCACCGAAAATAGGGTTTGGATCTTAGTATAGAGGGATGAAATGAGTGCAAAACCTAGGTCTAGTAGATCACAACTTATTGAATAGGCTTGCATAAGTATTTCATAAGAGGGCCTGAACATTAGACACAACCTATGACCTGTAAGCAGACATTCTCTTTAGCAAAAGGGCACAGGAATGAGACAGAATGATAGGGAGCTGAAGAATACCCACAGACTCACTCAAATCAGATCAAACATAGTAGTACACATATAAGCTAAAAGTAAGAGGGATCAGGAAACCTAAATATCACTGAAAGCATTCATAAACCTTAATCCAATAAGAGATAATGCAAACAAGGAAGCACGGGGACATGAAGGATTGTCACAAACTGCCTCTACAATATTTGTAT
The DNA here is from genome assembly GCA_027943335.1 of Chamaecyparis obtusa. Taxonomy (NCBI): domain Eukaryota; kingdom Viridiplantae; phylum Streptophyta; class Pinopsida; order Cupressales; family Cupressaceae; genus Chamaecyparis; species Chamaecyparis obtusa. The sequence continues at coordinate 800,132 of BSBK01005939.1, forward strand.
TATCAATGAGAATTTATAGAATGTGAGAAACTAGAGGGCAGGAAGAAATGCCATAGATAGCTTCCCAAGAAAGAGTCTTTCTTCTTTACAAAATGTGAATTCTAAGCTCAAAAGCTCTCCAAAATGTTATATACATCCCTCAACTGCATGCAAGCAAGAGTAAAAAAAAACTAACCGGGAGTTACAAATTTTACAATATAATAATCAACCCTAGGGTACTGATCGATCAAATCTGATCATGAATACACTTCTACAACATCTCAACTGATCATATAAATGGCCCATCCCTGTACTTGATCATGCCTATAGACAAGCAACCTGGACTCATCAACTTTTCTGCACAAAAGTCTTGACATGAATGCTAACTAGTACCCTGTAAAATCCATGGTGTCATCGACCAGATCATCCATCATCATGCTCGCAACTAGAAAATGTCCTCAAAAATTAATTCTGAGCTACCCCGCCGCTTCGCACACGTCCTTTGCAGAAGAAAGCCCGCAAAAAAATGGTTGCACCGCTTTGAAAATGTCATTGGTTGCATGATCGCATGAGCCCAAAAGGCTTCATGCGATCATGCGACAAGCCTTTTTGAAAATTCCATCCTTGCCATGCAGGACACCTGGCCCACAAGATCTACCACCTCAATCTGACCCATGACAGCACCACAGGAAACACCCTTAGAATCCAATGGTGGTCGCATGATCACATGTGATCAGAAGATCCCATGCGAACATACAACCACTATAGATCTTGCATCTACGGGGCCCATGCTATACCTCTGGCCCACTACAGACCGGACACATCACCTCCAGAGGACCCACCAGTAGCTCTTTGTCACACTTGTGCCATTGCAGATACTTTGGACCCACGAGCCACTGAGATCACATCGGGCGGTTGTCGCATGATCTCATGGAATCGGAAGATTCCATGAGATTATGTGACAACCATCGAATCTTCACCGCACTGGCACCGCAAACTTTGGGCCCACCAACAAATTTTCGTCACTAGCTGGCCAATGAAACACGAACACATCACCAAACTACAGGCTCCTATCGGTGCGGTTAATGGCTAGTTGCATGTTCGCATAGCCTAAAAAGGGACTATGTGATCATGTGACAAACCACTAGTATTCTTCAATAGGACCATCAACGATTAGTCGCATGGTCGCATAAGGGGAAAAGGACTTATGCAATCATGTGACAACCCACATAACAGCTTGTCAAAAACCAATTGGGTCCCACTTGTCAGAATTGCGTGCTTATGAAATGAATGCCGCCAAAGGAAGAAGTGCAAAACATGAGGGGTCAAAAACACAGAGGGTTTCCAGAGCCAAGGTGAAAAACACACTGGGCTTTCAGGGTGAAGGTTGAAAACACAAAGGGTTTTTGACACTGAAAATTTTGGAAAATTGTGACCTGAGCATTTCTTGCAACCATTCAAACTTGAATATCTTCCTAAGTTTTGTGAATTAGGTGATGCAATCTGAACTGGGGTTTGAAAATACATCAAAGAACATGGGGCCAAGAGCACAAATTGTGGAACTTTGAGGATCTATTTTCGCAAGTGAAAACAAGCTACGGCAGGGCGGGATAAAAACAAAGACCTGGAAATGTGGCCAAATTTGCAAAAATGGAAATTTTGGGCAATAGTTACTTCCAATGTTAAGCCTATTGAAAATCAAGAGAAAAATTATACACTTATGCTATCCAAAGCTCCTTGTCAAGATCAAAATTTTCCATCTTCTTGTTCTACCACTTCATGTTCGCTTCCACTTTCTACTCTTCCTAAGTCTTTTCAAGCTCCGAACAATCCTCTCAAAGAAGTTTCTCCTATTCAAGATGTTCATGATCCTATTGCAAATCCTAATGCTCACTCTAAAGATGTTGATGTCCTTGGTTGTCATATAGATGTTGATGAACTTATTGATTATCATTTTGTATCTTCCACATCCATCCTTGGACCTCCTCCACCCATACTAAGGGCTTCATGTCTTCTTTCCATCTTGGGCCCTTATGTCCCTTCACTTTCCCCTCCTAACTCTCCTAATTTGTCATCCATCTTGGGTCCTTATCTCCCTCCATCTCCTATCTTTCCTCAAGATCAACATAGATGCATACCCTTGAATCATTTTCATCCACCCACCCATCTAAACCAGTCATATACTCCTTCTTCCACAAGTCCCAAATCTTTTGGAAGTAACTTAAATGTTCAATACAAGAAAAAGAAGCAATATAAGAATCCATAAAAAAAAAAAGATCACCATGTCTCCTCTAATCAATATGGAGGCTTAAAGTCAAAAGATATATCTAAGAAGAAAACTACAAGACAAGTATGGGTTCCAAAATCCATCATTGAGGATATTCTCTCTAAATCATCAAAAAAAAATAAAAATCCTACGGCTATATGGATTCCAAAGTCTCTCTTGAAAGAGTCTAATGTTGAGAAACAAGTGAAGTTGACATTCAAGCTTCCAAAGGCTTCCACTTCATCTTCTTCCAAAAACATTCTTCCATTCCATGCGCCTAAACCACAACCTTTGTTATCCATTCACCATATTCCTTCATTCATGTTTCCTCCATCCTCTCACCACCCTTCAAGGTGTTTGTTGATGTTAATCTTGCCTTCCTTTCCATCTACCCTTTCACAATCCTTCCATTCATTATCCTTCTACCTTCTATCATTTTTCCTCATTTTCCTATTCCTCCTATCTTCCAACCTCACTCGCTTTACATAAAACCTTATCCTCCATTTTTCTCTTCCATCTTCCTTTCCCTATCAACATCTTTGGGCATATAATTTTAATTCCTTGGCATATCATGGTTTATCCTTTCAAGGAGCATTATCTAAAAAAATTTGCCTTCTTCCAAAAAAAATTTTTTTTTAAAAAGTTCAAAAAATTCCAAAATTCCAAAAGAAAATAAAATAAAAATGAAAAAATTGAAAATGTGGCTTGGTGGAAACCTAGAAACAGGTGCCTTGGTAGAAAAAGTAAAGAGAAATAAATTCATCCTATGGTGAAAACCACTCCCTTGTGGCACCTTGGATAGGTACCGTGATGAAAACTTGGCAATCAGGCATCATGCGTAGTTCTTCTACATATTTCATCTATTTTGTCTTCTCTCTTTGATCTTGGCAATGTTGACTTATATAAGAACATTTGGCTATCTTATGAGCTATCTTACGATGATCTTGCTTTCATTCCATTTGTATTTATCCTTCATATTTATTTTCCTCCATTCATTCTAGCCTTTCGCTATCCTTTTCCCCTTTGGTCTTGATCTAATATAAAAAAGAGTAAAACATGATGTTATGAAGTCTCTTGACATGTCTACTCTTTTGGACTGCATCCTTTCCTTCTTTTGCATTACGCTTTTGTGACTTATCCTATGCTAGCCTTTCATTGCTTGTCCAAATGTGCTTTACATGACAATTTTTCCCTAGCTTGGGTACTCTTGAGGAGTTTGCCCTTGAGGATTTCTTCCCTTCATTCTCTTTCATTCTCTTGTCTTCCATCTCTTCCACTAGCTTGCTAATCCCTTTTGTTCTCCACCTTACTAGACATTGGGACTACAAGATGTGATCTTGCTTGGGAGTTTGATGCTCATTCTATCTAGGGGCATCCTTTGTACATACTTATTGATCCTAAAAAAATCCAAAAAAGATATATTGTCAAAAAATTTAAAAACCAGAAAATGTCCTGAAAAAATGATCATCTTTGTGAAAACCTAGCAATAGGCGCTTTGATGTATCTCCAAAAAAATTATATATTCCAAAAATAACAAAAAATTCAAAAATTCAAAAATTCAAAATAAAATAGAAAATGTGCCTTGCTAATATCGAATGTTTCTCAACACTTCTCGGTTTGGTCTTACCCAATTTTGTCATGTGATCTTACCTGCTTGCAAGCATTCGATCCTTATCCTCGGAACTCAGTATTAGTTAACACACTTAAATTTTTAAACACAACACTTAATGCTTGAGCTATTTCATGATATTTTCTTTGTGTGTTGACTATTATTGATTTTTGTTGAGTGTCCTTGTCTAATAAGTCTCTTCGGGATGCATAGCTAGAGGACTTGGGGCATGGGGCATGTTTTTATTTTCTTTTTGCTTGTGGGTGTGGTCTTGAAGCTCTTGAGTGTCTCTTGTTGTTCCCTTGAAACACTTAGGAGATTTGAGGCATCATCCTTGACTATTTTTTGCACAACCTTTCTTATGGTCATCCCGGCATATATGCCTTGATGCGAGTGTGGTTTTGCTACATTAAATTGGGTAAGCTAACATCGAAGTCATCTTGACCTTTATGTCTTTGATCCTTATGTTATAATCTTTCCACATTCCAATCTGATATAAATCACATTCATATTTTCATAGTTGCGCTTGTGACTCGTGATGATTGTGTGATTTTCCAATGTCCATTAATAATAGCCCAATGATGAAAATAAGTTTCTTAACATTCTCTAATGAATGATGAACACAAAGTCCTATGTTACAGTTGTTCTATTGCGAGTACACCTTTGCATTTTCATGTAGCTTGCATTTTTAGACTTCATGTTAATTTGCATTTTTAGGCTGCATTATGAGTTTGAGAGGGTTTTCCGTTATCTTTCTTTTGGACTTTTAATCAACTGTGGTCATGTTTTGATCTTCATTTCCTTATCTTCTTTCGTGATCTCAATTGAAATTTCCTATCTTAAACAGTTGATTCATTTTGAGGCATCCTCTTTCTTGAGGCAAATTCTCTTTCTTCTCTCCATTTCTTTCCACCTCTTCCAAACTTCTATCTTCCATTCACTTTCACCGCACTTATTTTCTTCTAATTTCAACCTTGGGGCATAATCTTTCATGCTTAATGATCTACCTTGGTTCTGTGATCCTTATATCTTTCATCTTACATCAGGAACCCTATTTTTAGTTTGATTTGATCAAATTTATCAATTTATTGTTTCTCCTCTATCTCATTTCGATTTCGAGCATGAGGGGGCAATACTTATCAAATTTCAATCCTTGATTCAGCTTTATCAATCCTATTATTTTAAACCTTATTTTTTTCATTCAGCTTATCTTTGTTCTAATGTGTTCCCATTCGTCAAACACACATCAGGGTTGTTTTGTGATCTCAAATCAATCTCACATTTCAATTCCATTCTTTGGCTACATGTGTTCCCAAAATGATCACACATTACCCAAAGAGGGGCAAATGTATGCACCCTAAAATGGTCGCCTAGACTTTGGGTCCCCATTCTTCAATTTATCAAATGATGGAATCAATTTATCAATTTCCTGAATCAATGCTTCGCAATATTTTCAATTCAAATCAATTTTCATGATCAAATCATAATTAATTCAATATTTCCTAAGGTTAGATCATTTTATCCTAAGTTTTATTTAATTAAGAGAACATGCTCCCTTTTAATTAAATAAAAATCTTTTTAAAAAAAAATAAAAATCTTTTAATTAAATAATAAAATCACTTTATCCTAAGCCACATTTAATTAAAAGAACAAATCTCTTTTAAATAAATAAATAATTAATTAATTAAATAATGGAAACCACTTTGCTGAAAATAATAAAATAAAAAGAAAAAGAAAAGTGCACTTTCCTATGAGATAGAGTCTTTTGACTTTTTGAAAAAGGTTTTTGCCTCTTAATCTCTTCCACGTATCTTTTTGCCCCTTAAACATGTCCATTGATTTTGCCTCTTGAGAATCTTGAGCACATGGATCAACTAAGATTTAATCTCCACCATTGCTCATTTCTTTTTGCCTCTTAATCTTGACCGTCCATTCATTTCTAAAATCATATATAAGGATCCCTATCCTTCTCATTTGATCATCCATCTTTTGCATCATCATCTCTTGCATTATCATCCTCTTGGAGTCTCTCAATCTTAGCATCTTAGAGTCTTGGCATCTTAGCATCTTGGAATCTTGGAGTCTCTCAATCTTGGCATCTTGGAGCTATGGTATTCTTAGATCTCTCATATTGAAGCATTGCATCATCATTTTCATTTTATTTCTTGCATCTAGCTTAAATCTACTCTCATTTTCATTTGCATGCATACTTGATAATCATGGAGACTAGAATTCTTGCTTTCCCTCTTTGAATCTCTCATTTTATGGTGTACTTGCATGGGCACAAACTAGGTCAAATTTGAGGGCCTCCATCATAAACCCTTGCACTCCATGAATAGAGAGCTATGAGTCACCATTTGAGACCTCATTCTTGAGTAATCTTGGATATAATGACTCATAGAAGTGTGACAACATTTTAGCACACGGATGCAGGGCAAACCAGGAGAATGAAGGATCACTCACTGATTGCATGATAACCCAATTTTGAAGGATCACTAGTTGAGGGGACTTTCAAGGTTTGGATGTTGATAGTGTTCATTGAGGGACGGGGGATTGTAAAAGACTTTTTATCATTGTATTGTGTATTTCCAATATGTTTGGATGCAGGGCAGAATAGGAGAATGAAGGATCACTCACTGATTGCATGATAACCCAGTTTTGAAGGGTCACTGGCTGAGGGGACAGTCAAGATCCAGATGTTGATAGTGTTCCTTAAGGGAAGGGGGATTGTGAAAGAATTGTTATCATTTTATTGTGTATTTCCAATATGTTTGGATGTAGGGAAGACCAAGAGAATGAAGGATCACTCACTGATTGCATGATAACCTAGTTTTGAAGGGTCACTAGTTGAGGGGACAGTCAAGGTCCAGATGTTGATAGTGTTCCTTGAGGGAAGGGGGATTGTGAAAGACTTGTTATCATTGTATTGTGTATTTCCAATATGTTTGGATGCAGGGTAGACCAAGAGAATGAAGGATCACTCACTGATTGCATGATAACCCAATTTTGAAGGGTCACTAGTTGAGGGGATAATCAAGGTCTGGATGTTGATAGTGTTCATTGAGGGAAGGGGGATTGTAAAAGAATTGTTATCATTTTATTGTGTATTTCCAATATGTTTGGATGTAGGGAAGAATAGGAGAATGAAGTATCACTCACTAATTGCATGATAACCTAGTTTTGAAGGGTCACTGGTTAAGGGGACAGTCAAGGTTTGGATGTTGATAGTGTTCCTTGAGGGAAGGGGGATTGTTAAAGACTTGTTATCATTGTATCAAGTGTATGTCCAATATGTTTGGATGCAGGGCAGACCAAGAGAATGAAGGATCACTCATTGATTGCATGATAACCCAATTTTGAAGGGTCACTAGTTGAGGGGACAGTCAAGGTTTGGATGTTGATAGTGTTCCTTGAGGGAAGGGGGATTGTGAAAGGATTTTTATCATTGTATTGTGTATTTCCAATATGTTTGGATGTAGGGCAGACCAGGAGAATGAAGGATCACTCACTGATTGCATGATAACCCAGTTTTGAAGGGTCACTGGTTGAGGGGATAGTCAAGGTCCAGATGACTGGGCCATTCGAGGACCCTATTTATTTGTATTAATTTCTATTCAAATGGGATGCATGGATTTCTTGTGAATTATTGGCTGCTATGTATCCTACAACTACATCTGTAAATCTGCATATACTTCTCTAGGGTTGTAAGCCACTTAGGGATCAAAATAGAGAAACAAACTCAAAATCATTCTTTGTCCTATTTCCTTTTAACAAAGTCTCAACTATCAATGATATAACAATGCATTTGATGCCCTAAGCTATCAATACAAATGGTGCCTAGCTAGAAGCTCACGGGTTGTCCATTTGATAACCACAGTCAACATTTCAAAAAATGGTTATCCTTGAGCACAAGCACCAATAACATAAAATAATGGAGTTAAAGCACTAAATCAAAATTGTTATTTGTCCTATTTCCTTTTAACAAAGTCTCAACTATCAATGATACAATACATTTGATACCCTAAGCTATCAATACAAATGACGCCTAGCTAGAAGCTCACGGACTGCCCATTTGATAACCACAGTCAACATTTCAAAAAAATGGATATCCTTGAGCACAAGCACCAATAACATCAAATAATAAAGTTAAAGCATGGGCTAGGGCACAACACTAGTAACATCAAATAATAGAGATAAAGCATCGGCTAGGGCACGACACCAGTAGAATGTGGTCATTTCAGAGAGCATTCATGGTCAAATAAAATGCAATGCATATGAAATTTTTGGTTGAATATGATGCCAGAGGCTTGAAAGATGAAGAAATCACATACCTTCTCTTGTGTGCGCCTAGCTTGTTTTCTCCTGCTCCTTTTCTATGCCAATCGAAATAAAAATGATTTGGCACTTCACTTTTTTTTTATGTATATTGGAAACTGTCAGAATTTCGATGGTCAATTTAAAACTCATCGAAATACCGACATCATCGGGGCCTATTTTTTAAAAAAATAACAAATTCATTATAAAAAAATTACTCATCGGAAGTGTCTGTCAAAATTTGGCCCCAAATGTAGTAGTGTACATAAGGCAAACGACTTAGTAAGTACACCAGATGTAAGTGCTATGGACATCGTGGTGATTTTAACAATAGATATAAGTGAGAAGATCATAGTGTTGTAGACACTAAAGGATTCATGGAAGGCATCACTGAAGGATGCACAAGAAAGGTATAAATCAATTTTTTTCCAAGATCCATCCACCGGACAAACAGTAAGTTATTAGTTTTGGCACTTTTATTAAAAAAGGGGATAAAAGATAATAGATAAAGAGAGGTATAAGGGGGAAATATATTATATAAGAGAAAAAAAGGGATAATAGATAGAGGATGATGTGTATAGGGATTATTACTACAAGGGGAGTAATAAGTAAAGATGAGTAAAGGAGATATAAGGTTTTACCGAGATATGTATACATCAGCAATTTTGCTAAGGACAAAATTTTGATGACTTTGAGGTTTTTAACAAAGATACCAAACTAATGCCAAAGGGGGAGATTGATACTCCTATAGAGTTATTTTTTTGTCATTAGTTATGATTAAGTCATATTGATTGTCAAAGTCATTCGGTAATGAAGGAAAGTCAAGTCGGTAAAAGCAATAAGCTAGTCGATAAAAGGAAATAAAGGAAAAGGTAATTTCAGTAAGGCCAAAGGAATTTTAGACACCGAGCAAGGAAGAGAAAGGAAAACCAAGCACTGAGCACCAAGTTCTACCGAGCTACAATTTCCACTGAACTGAGAGAAGATAAAGTTATCAAGCAATAGGAAAACATATTATCGAGCATGATAGGTTGACATAAGGAAAATCTACAGATAAATTGAATTTGGACACCAAACAAAAAATAGTTTACAAATCTCGAGGAGATTGTTTGACAAATAATTTGAGATTTAAATACAATTATTTTTTGTGATTACAAGGTGAGATTCACCAATGAGAATTAAATGTGATATATGCATTGGAGGAGTAACTCATGCTAGCACCGCTTAAGGAGATGATTCTAGAACATTTCCACTGCTCTAGAATTGAGTATAAAATGGATCTAAGTGAGAAGATCAATATGTGTGAGAGATTGTATTTGTAGATGCAAAGGAGAAATTGCAAAGAGAAGGTGATAAGAAGAGAATCCACCAAGTAACATAGCAGTAACAAGCAGAGTATAATTGTGATTCAGAGTTGAATCTACCAAGTATAAAATTATTATTGTGAGTGAAGCACAGTATAAGGTAAACAATTAATGAGCATATTGATTCTGATAAGCATATGGTTGATGCGGGTATTACAGACATTTGTGTACTAATTAAGTGTGTAATCAGAATTGTAAAGTCTCTTAACTAAGCATATCCTAATAGATCTTACATTGTAAATCCTTTAATAGGGTACAATTATTAGATTATAATTGTAAAGTCCTTTAGCAAGGTAGACTTAATTGGTCTTTATAATATTAACAGGGTTAATACTCTTAATAGGGTAAGCTATCAGAAATAGCTAACATTGTAGCTCTAACCAAACATACTTTTTTACTGCACTAGTGAAGTTTTGTGGGTGTCATCCCTACCACAATTTTTATCCTCTAACAAGGATTTCTGCAATACCAAAATGAATGTGTTATGAGTTGTGTTTCATTTAATTTTTATATGTTTTATGAGATGCATGCAAATTTATGAATTCAGTGAATGGTAAAGAAAGTTAGATAAATAAATTTTGGAGTACCGATTCACCTCTCCCCTCTCAGTACTCACCTCCTTTCATACTTAGTCAAAAACTTCCAACAAATAATATTAAGAATTCTTTGTAGGGATACCCATTCAACTCTTCAATTGGTTGTTTATGCATCTAATATTACACATTTTGAGATGTTGTTGGCATTGTTTCCATTGATGTCAAAACCTCCACACTAGTTACTTAGAAGTAGTGATTGGTTGTTGGTAGTATCAGTTGGATGATTGCATTTGTTGATATGATATTAGGGTTTTGGCTATGTTTGCATGACAAATTTTGTAAGTACAATTTTGGTTTATGGCATTGGATGTACATGTTTATTCTAATGGAATAAATCTTATGGTACATCTGTATGTTTTAGTGAGTGCATTTGGTTGGATTTTGTCATTACTTATTTAGTGTTGTTCTTATAGTGTTCCTCCAGGTGTTCCTACCACCTAGACAGTTGTGTAGTTCATTAGAAATTTTGGTATAGTGATTATATCTTGGTCTGGATAGGTTCATCTAATTTTATCTATCAGTTGGTTCATAAGTTTTTTTTATCAAGTAATGGAATTGGTTGTGGTGGTCCAATGGTCCCCTTATCTTTCAGTAAATGTAATATGAAGCATATGCATGTTAAGTGTGACCTAGATTTAGGTAATATGGTAACATGTTGGAAAGAATTCTTAATTATGTCTCAAATATAGGTTTGATGGTAGTGTGTTAAATGCAATTGTAAAAACTTTTTTTGTGTGGCCAACATGGTTTGTGTCTTGGCCAACATAGGTGTCTACCTTATCAAATGTAATATAATCAAAGATATCTTTTTGTATCTAATGCATATTTTGGAGGGGTGTGTGTGTATACAAAATAGAGATCTAAAGGTGATACAATGCAAGTTTTTTTTTTATGGATATCTAGCAGTGGTGTGTAAGAAGAAAGTCAAGAAAGGATTTTTGTGGTACAAAGAGTTCTTACATACTGTGTTGTAGTGGTTTGGTATATGTTGAAATAATATCTATATTGAATCTATGCTATCGGTGATCAGTGTGCTATTAATTAGAACTATTTCATGCATAGAAAGATGCAATTATATCAATTCACATTTTGTCAGTAAAATATTTTGTATTAGCAGTTAGCCTTATTTCAGGGTAGTTATCCCAACCAATAGTGAGCCAACCTACAATGAGAAAAACTGGTAGTGAACCCTTCTAAAAATCACCTTAACCGGTGTTCATTTCATGAGAATTAGCTTCTCTCTTTTTTTTTCAGTTTAGGTTTCCACATATATTTTGGTGTTCATTGTGTTAATGGTTTTGTGCTTTCATGTTTATATCTGTTATAAGTTTTTGATTGGATTAAGTATTTACCAATTCAGTAAAAGTTAAAGAAAGTGTTTGTGAATAACTGATTCACCCCCCTCCCCTCTTAGTTATTCAACATGTCAACAATTGGTATCAGAGCTTGGGCTCTTGTAGATAGAGCTTAACCGCTTAAGGGGGATCTTGTTGTTTGAATAGATGGAATGAGAATATTATGCTGATGAGGATTGATAAATCATGATGAGTGATATTGAGTGCACTAAATAAGAGAATGAGGAGCTAAAATAAAATCTTAAAAAAGAAAATGCGTATATTAGTAAGTTGAGGGATCAAATCTAGAAGTTTAAAGAAAGGAATAAGGAAGTAAGTTAGGAATCAAAAGGAAAGGTGATGGAGATGGAAAACAAGCTAAATAACAAGAAACATTTTTGAGGAATTTATCAAAGATAGGTTAAAGAAGAAAATGGAAGGTTGGAAGAGAACTAAAGATCTCCATAGAGGAATGGAATAAATTTGAAGAAAAACTCAAGGATATCATCAAGATGAATTTAGATGAAAATAAGAAGTTGGATAAGGAATTAGGGAAGATGAGATCTAAAGCTAAGGTTTGTGAGAGCAATACTATTTTGGATCATTTATTAGCCCCATGGAAGAATAAAAAAGATAAAGAAGGATTAGGGTTTACCAGTGAATGTTCAAATATGAAAAAGAGAAGGTAATTGAAGAAGCGAAATCTTAGATAAAAGGAAAGATAGGGAATCCAAAGACATCTACAAGAAGACCTCTAGCAAAGCAACTGAATGCTCAAAGGTACTTATCTTTTAATATTTATTGTTACATATGCAAGAATTTTGGTCATAAGGTTGTTGAATGTAAGATGAGGAAAGAACAAAAGGTTCAATGCTTTAAATGTCAAAAGTTTGGTCATAAAGAAAATCAATGCAGAAGTCAAGTTTCTAATTTGTTTAAGAAGAGTGGAATGAATAATATATTTCATAGAAATTTCTATGTATGTAACAATTATGGTCATAAGTCTAATCAATACAAATATAGGGTTTAGTTAGTGACATCAGGTCAGAGGATTGTCAATTGTTTCAAATGTGGTCAGATTGGTCATTATGCTCACACCTGTAGATTTGGTGGTGCTCTAGTAAATATTGGAGATGGTAATAATGTTATAGTTTTAGGTGAATCTTAGAAGACTAAAATGACATGGAAGAAGAAAGATATTTCTAGTGAAGAGAACTCTGTAGTATCGGTTCTCAGTACTAGCTCTTTCAATAAATGAGCCAAATGTTTTTTCTCAGGGGGAGTATTAAAATTATATATCATTCACTGCCCCTACACTGAGGCAATATCATTTGCAACTATCTTGTCTTCGATATGATGGTTGGACAAATAATGGTTTCAAATATGTGTGCAATATGATTGGGTTACATCAACGATGATCAATTTTCGGCAAGAAATGAGTGATTATGATGGATCATGGCTATAAAGGTGAATATTTTAAATAATTTGGTACTGTTGCAAGAATATATTTCTAAGTTTTAGCAGAGCTTGAGAGAAAGGTTGAAGAATATTATTTGAGTGCAATTATGGAGTCTCAATTGATGGTTCGTGGTACCAGTGTAATTGTATCAAGGATGTTGAAGAAGGAAGAACTAGAAGAATTTGATCATAGTAGGATCAGGTATTTGGAGATTGGTTTTCCAGCTGATAAAATGTAGAGGATATAGAATATTGGTTTGGACATATGGGGAGATTTCCCCTGGTGCGATGATAAGAAATTCATTATGTTTTTGCTGGGTTAATTTTAGGATGGAGACCTAATGTTGGATAAACCCTATGGGGTGACTAAAGAGGTAATTGAATACATCACAGGATTGTGCAATATTGGTGATTTACCTAGATAGAGGATGGACAGTTACAAATAAGATGAATAATTAACTAGTATTAATTGAGATCAACGTGCATTCCTGGTAAATACTCTTGAGGATCTAGTGGTAAGGTATGTTTCCTATGGAATTTTTTATAAAATTCAATTCCAAAATCATGATGGTGCTACTTTGGTTGTGGTAGTTTACATTGCTCATAAGATGGTTAGGGGAGGTGTTCAATTTGATTTGTACTGCAAATTGTCTTTGGATAATTTTCTTGAAAATATCGCGATGACTATAGAGATGGTTATGGATGTTGATTGGATCTTTTTTTGTATTCTTAGTGTCCTATTTCTTGAGGTCTTTACTAGGTAATGAAAACATTGAGTGGAGGACTAGCACTCTTGCCGGTAAATATATTCACAGATACCTAGGGATTGTAAAGTATATAGAAGATGTTTGTAAAGTGTATTTCACTGTAGTCTAGATTAATGTTTGTTCCAATTTGGTTATTCAAAATAGTATATATGTTGTTATCGATCATTCCCCTATGGAACCTAAAAGGAGAGGAACTAGTGCTAAAGAAAATGTTACTATCTCGGGGGGATGAAGAAGAATAAGAGATTGATAAAGAAGTGGTTTCTCCATTAAAATAAGACTTTGTAGATTATGATATGGTTCAATATTTTTTAAAAGATGGTGAGTCTGATAGAGTTGTTGAATTATGGTCATGTTTCTCTCTGATGAACAGAACAAAGATAGAGGAATTATTGACTAGTCACTTGATCAATAAGAAGATAATGGTTCCTAGTGTATCTGGTGTGCTACCAATTTATTTGGTCATAGATATTGAGATCAGATTGCTAAAAAGTGGGGTTGATTGTAGAAATATCAAGGATTTTATTGAGAAGAAGTGTACCAATGAAAAACATAATTTATCTAGATTAATCAGTGAGAACGAGAAATGTATAAAGAAAATTTTGGATATCTATAGGTATTGTCTTCGGTGGCATGTTGTTTTTGATAATTTTAGAGGTAGAATTTAAGTTATTGAGACATAATTAAATGAGTTGGGAAAAACATATGATTGTTTCAAGGATGAAGGAGGAAAATGGAGGATAAGAGTTGGTCAGTTATAAGGTGAAATGTTACAGTTATAGAGACAAAGAGAAGATCTAGTGAAGACATTCTGGCTAGAGAATGACTTCGTTGAAGTTCAGTTGGACCATGTCTCTAGCATCCTTACTGATGCAAATAGTTATGAATGATGGATTCAGTCTTCAGATTGGATTTCATCTTTTGACATGCTAGTGGAGCATGATAGTCTGTGTGCCCACATGAGTGTTTTTGTTGTTGAGTGGAAGAGGACACTCATGAGCATTAAGGAGAGATATAAGAAGGTTTTTAATGTGTAGACTGTTGTATTTATTTAAATTTTCTAGGTTCTAGTTTTTGGGCCTTTGTCATTGTGGAAAAAAGGGGGAGAGAAAGAGGAAAACAAAAAACATTAATGAAGTATCTACTTAGGGGGAGTTTAATGAAGTACCTAATCAGGGGGAGTTTTTGGATTTGAATTTTTTGTGTTTTTGTTGTTTTACCATCAATGTCAAACATGGAGATTGTTAGACATATTGAGATGTTGTGGGCATTATTGTCATTGATGTCAAAACCTCCACACCGGTTACTTAGAGGTATCAGTTAATTGTTGATAGTATTAGTCATCCATGATTGTGGTTTTCAATATGTTGTTGATATGATATCAAGGTTTTGGTTATGTTTGCATAAAAAACTTTGTACGTGTAGTTTTGGTTTATGGCGTTGAATGTACCTATGTATTCTAATGGAATACATCTTCTGGTACATCTATATGTTTTAGTGAGTGCATTTGGTTGGATTTTCAATCATTTTTTGTTGACTATTGTGCTTACACTATTCCTCCAGGTGTTCATGTCACTTGGACATTCTTTTAGTTCATTAGAAGTTTTGGTATAGTGATTATATCTTGGTTTGGACAGGTTTCATCTAGTTTTATCTATCAATTGGTTCAAAATATTTGTTGATCAAGTCATGGACTTGGTTGTGGTGTTCTGACAGTTCCATTATCTTTCATTAATTTTAATATGAAGCGTATGTATCTTAAGTGTGTCCTATATTTATGTCATGTGGTAACGTGTTGTAAATAATTATTAAGTCCTAGATATAGGTTCAAAGGTAGCATGTTAAATGCAATTGTAAAATATTTTTTGTGTGCCCAACATAGGTGGCTACCTTATTGGACATATATGTAAATAGAGATATCTTTTTGTATCTGATGCATGTTTTAGAGGTGTGTGTGTGTGTGTGAAACAAAGATTTAAAGGTGATATAGTGCAAGTCTGTTTCAGTGGATATCTAGCAGTGGTGTGTAAGTAGAAGAAAATCAAGAAGGGATTTGTTGAGGTACAAAGAGAAGGTCTTACATACTGTGTTGCAGTTTTTTGGTATATACTGACAGAAGATCTATATCGGATCTCTATTGTCAGTGATTAGTGTTCTATGAACTGGAATTGTTTCATGCATAGACAATTACAATTCTACCAATTCAAAAAAAATCAGTAAATTTTTTTGTATTGGTAATTAGCCTTATTTCAGGGTAGTTATCCCAATCAATAGTGAGCCAACCTACAGTGAGAAAAACTGACAATGAACCCTTGTAAAAATTACCTTAACTAGTGTCACCTTAACTGACATCACCCTATGAGCTGAGAAACTCAAACTTCCTACAATGTCTAGGTGCATGTTCCTATGGTCTAAGCATCTTTGTAACATCAGCAATATGTGAACTCCAAATTGGCCAAAAATAGATGAAGGTGGTACTGATATATGCTAGGATAATGAGCATTAAAGTGGGGATAAAAACATGAGGTGGAGATCACAAAGTATGCAATTTTCTCCTTTATAGAACATAGAAGTATGAACTAAAATGGTCCAAGGCAATAGACATCAAATTGGTCAAATATTTTATATTCAAATTATGTACGTGATGTGGAAGATGGGAAATCTACAAGTTTTCTAATGCATTGAATATTGAAAATCATTTCTTACAAGTCTAATAAAAAATTAATGCCAACTCTCTTACCAGCGAAGCATAATCATAAAAACTTACAATGCAAGGTCAAAGAAATATTATGGATATAAATGATTCTCAGTTCAATGTGCAAGAGAAATAGGTTTCATCAACACCACTCATGACAATTATTTTATAATCAAAATGGAGAAACATATAGTCTTTCACAACATAAACAAGTAGATCAATACTAAATTTTATTTGATTCTACATCATGTGAAAGATGATAATTTATGGCTATAATTTTGTCCAATTATAAAATAACTTGATGTAAATAATCTTGAATCGCTAAGGAGAGAGAAATTAAGAAAAATAAAAAACATGCTTAGTTACAACACCATCCCTATAGATTAAGTAGGGAATGTAACATTATTGTATATAAAACTAGGTGTGGTAATAAATAAATGTGATAAAAATATGTATGATTACTATTACATAATTATAGGTGAAACTAAATAGTCGTCTAAGAAGATGAATTGGATAGTCATCTAGAGATTGATAAATATATCCTTGTTAACATCGAATAAACATTTATATTTTTGGTTTACATCAAATAAAATTTCCAATTTGTTTTAGTCCAAATTCTAGGCCCAATAGATTTTTATTGCTTGAGTGAGTTGATGCATGACTGTTTCATAGAGTTTATTCAAAGTGCTTCAACAATGAATGTATATTTCATGTATACACAATCAAAACTAGGCCTATACTTTTGGCAAGTGGGTGTGTTGGTCGTTTGGCATGTTCATCACTTAATCTTTTTGCTTGTTGATTTATCTTTTGATCATATGAATTTATCTTGATCCTTGGAGCTTTAATCTTTTGATCTTAATCTTTGACCATTGGCATTTTTATCTTAGTCTTTGACCTTTTCTCTTTAATCTTTCAAATTTTTATCTTTTAATAACTTTTTTTGGCCTATTTAAAGGAAACTCATGGAAGCCTTGATCTTGATATCTTTTGATATTTTATTTATAATGGAAGTCTTTATCTTGATTTTTAATTTTATGGAGTGGGGCATGATTTTTGCTTTGTGCTTATTATTTTTATCTTTCCAAGGAAGCTCAACGAAGCCTCGATCTCAATAACATGGTGGAGAGTGAGAAATGGCCCATGGTGGTTGCTTTTATCATTTTTTCTTTCTTTTATCTTTTTTTTTTTTTATGTTCATCATTATTTTCTTCAAACTATTCTATGATGATACAAAGCATAACAAATAATAGAAGGTTTATTTATCCACATCTATCCATCTTGAATAGCATATCATAGCTTTTCTAATACCTACCCCTTTACTATCATTTATGTTTATGATGCCAACCCTTTTTAGATCACTTTTTATGTATATTAGAGCTTCACTTGTATTTAATGATTCAGTGCTATGATACTTTAATCATCTGATTTATATCATGTTAGTAAGATGATGATGGTTATTTGTATATGATGATATTATTTATGTTTATAATTTTTACTGACCCCATACTTGCATGTGTATGGTTGGCATGTATGTTTTGTATTTTTATTTAATGTTCCTGATGTGGTTGAGGGACAGAGTCATAGTTACTTTCTTGTGAGATCTACATGCTCGTCTTTTATGCAGGATTTTAGCTAGGTACCAGGCATCGACTTCCCTGAATTTCCAGGATAAGCGTGCCCTATCACAATATCTCAATGGTAAGAGAGGGGAGATAGCATTCAGGTCTAAATCCCAACCTAAGTCATTCATTGTCCTAAAATAGTGAACAAGTATCTTATTGCTACCTTTGAATTCATCAAGGTGACGTGAATTCGTGAACCCTCCTTTTGTGTTTGATTAGTATATTTTGATGTAGTCATTTTCTTCAAGTTTGCATGCATGTTGATTGATGTGATTTTTGTGTTAAAATAGATAATGAATTTAAGTAAAAATAATTAGGTGATTAATTAATTAAATTATTTGAAATTTAGAAATATTAAATATGAGGGTATTTAATTAATGAGAACTAATTAAATACATTGGTTATTTAAAAAGACTTAATTAAAAAGTCTAAATTATTTAAATTATACATTGCTTGGCCGCTTACATTGTTGCAGGCAATGCCCAGCGGCTTGGCCACTTATAATGCCAACAACCTTGTCGTGAGGGGGGCATGGGTGGGGTCCATGGGACCACTCCCACTTTGTTATATGATTTTTTAAAAATATTTTATTTAAATTAAATTTTTATATAATAAATTTTTTAAATTTAAATTTTATTTTATGAAATAATTTAAATTATAATTGTAATTAATGATTTATTAATAATAATTATTTTAATTTAAGGTTATTTAATTATATTGCCCTTTAGTAATTAAATTTAATAAATTAATTTATATTTAAGTTTTTAATAAATTAATTTATAGAGGTTTATTATATGGATTTTTACTAAAATTTAATTATATTGCTAATTAGTAATTATAATTAATAAATTAATTTATGAAGGTTAATTTTGTAAATGGTTGATTTACTCTTAATGAAATCTTTGATGTGAGTGTGCTTAGTAGCATAGTGTTTTTTGATTGGGATGTGTTTTATTTGGCCTTGTCAATTAAGGTCGGTTTGGGTAGAACTATGCCCTAGGTTGGATTTTTCTCTTTGAGACTCAAATTATTTTATGGTTGTTACTCTTTCTAGGTTAGCTTGTGAAAGTTCATAACCTTTTTCATTACACGACTAGTTCTTATGTGCATCTGTGAGTTAAGTATGTAATCTCAAGTCTCAATCATTACTCTATTTGACCTTAAGAAGGTGACAACCATTATGTATACTTCTTGGTCAACCTATTTCTTCTATTGTGGTCAAGATCTATATCTGAAGTGATGTTCTTTGATTATGTTATTACTTTAGGTTGGAGAGTGAAGTCATTGATGACTTGTTCTTGAGTTTGATTTATCTTGTGATATGATAACCATGCGTATGTGGTATTTGATTCATTGAGATGTCCAATATGGGATGGAAAACTTGGATCCTTGTATAGGATGAGATATTGTTTGTTATACTCCAGCATTTGTATTTGATGACTTTCATGGTTTACTAGTTTAGGAGAAGTCTTTTATGGTTTTGGTTTTGGTTTTTCTTTGGTTCTTTTGCTAGGAGCATTAAGGTATGTTATCTAGGAGCATATAGGGGAAGTGGCTTACTTTGGAGATGTTGAAGCCCTAAAGTGGTTGCCTGGATATCTTTTGTAAGTTGACTTAATAAGTGATAACTTAATAAATTTATTGAGAGAAAATATTAATAAGATAATTGTGCCTCACTCATGCCTTGAGTGCTAGTGCAGGCTAGGATAGGAGTGGGAGAAGATGCTTGTCCATCCATAGAGACATTGAGTTCTAGCATAGTTGGTTTTCCTTGTCTGTACGAAAGGACTACTGATACTACATAGAGTCACTAGGAGGACGAGGTCTAGAGAGACTACCAGGGTCTCCCTAGAGTTGATTTATGTGATGACACTTCCATATATGTGTCCTGGGTTCCTACATTACATTTGATACACCTGATTTATGTCTTGATCATTTATTTTTGATAACCTTATAACTATTACTACCATTTTATCCAGTGTACCCTGTCATTAGTGCTTCTTGTTTTTGGATATTTCCTTGAGTGAGGCTTGGTGTTATCTCCTCAGCACGGTGGGAGTGGACTTCTTGGTTCCACATGGTCAGGTGATAGTGAATCTATTACCATTGAGATCTAACATTCATGACTTTGTGCTTGGATGATCCTTGATGATGCTTCTATCTTCATGTTCATTTCTTGGAGACTTTCTTATTATCATCATGAGATGTACATATCTTGTATTCCATTTTATGTATTGGTTAGTGACATTGATTCTAGAGACATGTATATGTTCTTGTATTTTATATTTTCTATCCTTGCGACATGTGCAATGGAAGTTGTATTATTATGCATGCAATGATGTGTTGGTTGTACTTTATAGATCGTATCTTTGATTACATTGATGTAATGGATGTATCTTATTATTCAGTTGAAATGAATATGTTAGCATACTTTATGATTTGTGTTCTTTTCATTATGATTAAGTAAAGGATTAGGAATACTTCAATTTGGGTTTTAAAATGAGTGTAAGATTCATCATGTGATTATGTTATAGATTATTCTTAGTGGATTAGTTAACTTATATGTAATTCTTCATCATGGAACCCTTGAGAATCGTAATCTATAAATGAGTTACATTTATGAGTATGTATTGTCTTATGTTATATTGCTTCCACATTGTTATTCATTATTGATTGTAAACTCTTAAGAAAAAAAATTATTCGGTAAACTTAGTAACATGTTTTAGGTTAATTTCTCCTGGGTTCCTTGGCATGGCATTACAACTTTCTATCTTATCCTATTATATCCTTTTCATCTTCACTTTTTACCTATCCATTTCATTACCCATTTATATGATTTAATTTACAATATTTGATCAATGGACTAACTTGCATATAGCTCCATCTAGTTGCATGCACACACTTTTCTTGCACATCTATTTTCAAGAGTTTGAAGTCACTTTCTAGCCAATCTCTCGATGGGGCATCTATCTACCCATTCATTCTTTTTCTACACTATCACTATGCATATTGTTTTCTTTGAAATGACATCATAAAAAGCATTATCTAAAAGAAGGGCAAAATATAGACATCCAAAAATGACTATGCATTTTCATCATGTCATACTATCATTATTATTGTAGCCTTTTTTAATTAAATTATTATTATTATTTATTTAAGCTAATTTTTTTCTCTATTAATTAAATAATTATTTAATTAAGATAACATTTCCTCTATTAATCAAATAATTTTATTATTTAATTAATTGATTATCTTTTTTCTTTATTGATTAAATAATTTTATTGTTTAATTGATTCATGTTTTGGTCCTCTATAATTAAATATTTATTTAAAAATATTCAATTAGCTAACACTTCCATCTCAAATTAAATAAATTCAAATATTTATATAATTTTTTGACTATTTACTTTTGCTATGCATTTGCATATTTTTTTGGTCCTCTATAATTAAATACCACTTCCATCTCAAAATTAAATAAATTCAAATATTTATATAATTTTTTGACTATTTACTTTTGTTGTGCATTTGCATATTTTTTGGTCCTCTATAATTAAATAATTTTTATAATTATTTAATTAGCTACCACTTCCATCTCAAAATTAAATAAATTCAAATATTTATTTAATTTTCCCACCTCAAATAAATAAAACGTATATTATATTTGTTTTCTCTATGCATTTACACATCATCTTATTCTTCAACATGGTCAAATCATGTGCATTATAGGTCTCTCCTTTCAAATGTGATGTGAGACATAAATAAGACCTCCACTTATTCATTTCTTCCAAGTTAACGTTACTATCAAGTGCACATCTAGCACTTTTGAATACTTACACTGTGGTCAAATTATCAAACATCTATCAAGCATTCTCAATCAAGAGAAAACATTAATCAATCATTCAAAGCATCTCTCCTTCATTATACAATCATGGTTATGCTATTTTGAAGAGCAGCCTACTTACCAAACCATTCAAGCAAGTCTCAAGCAACAATGGAGTCTCTTAAGATCTTCATGATGGTATTATTATTTATCATTTGATTTTATGCATAAATCTTAGATTCCATTTCATATTTGTGTGGATTGTGAGCTTCAATTTTGTATTGTGTTTGTTTCTATTATTTTGATTCACATTTTCACACAATCCTTGATGTATATGGTTTTAAATTTTTTACACTCATATAGAACAAACAATGATTAGATCCTATGACTCCAACCTTAAAATGCATGATTCAAAATTTGAAGAAATAATTATATTAACAATCTTATGTAAATATATAATTGTTGTTGCACACTTCTATGAAATAAGAAAATTGATAAGTAAGTAACACAAGTTTTTGAAGAATGAAATGACATGTATTAGTTCTAAATATATCTGAAATAAATAGCCAAACTATGCACTAAAGTTGTACATCCATAACAGTAACAAAAAAAAATAACATAGAAAGAAAAAAAACAACTAAGATATACACTTTTAATATTAATTAAACTTAAATATAAATATCATACTTATAAAGATACTCCAATTATATTATTGTCATTAATTCTTAGCATAACACAATATCATAGAAATCTATGTGACAAATTATTAATTTAACCAGACCAGTCACATTTACTTTTCTAAATATATCTCATAATATTATATTATTATTAAAATGATGACATTTATAAAGATACTCGAATTATCTTATTGTCATTAATTCTTAGCATAACATAAATCATAGAAATCTAAATAGAGAAATTGTTAATTTAACCAGACTAATCACATTTACTTTTCTATATATATCTCATTATACTAAATTATTATTATTAAAATGATAAAATTAAATAGTTATCCAATAAATTATTTACTGACGTACAATTTAAAAAAAACAGTTTAGTATCTGATTCCCGGTTAACATCAATTTATATCATTTTCAACCTTTTTTGTTTGTATAAATCCGATGTTTTCATTTTCCAATCAGAGCAAAAACATATTTGAATTTTAAAAAATAGATTATTCCAGAAGCTTAAAATATCTGTCCTTCACAGTGACATGTTTGCAGCTACGTGGACAACAATCTAGACATTTAACTCGTAATCCACCAGTTTAATCCAACGTGTCCATCTGATGCGTTTCCTTATAATTTTAGAGTTTTTGGTCCCCATGTTTCTTGTGGGTGGGGTTGTGGTAGAGCTTGCACCAAGTAAGTTACTCACTTTCCTTTTATCTTAAAAAGGTGAAGAGATTAATATAATATATATAAATTATAAGTCAATTATAATATATACATATTGAATGGATAAAAATAAAAATATAGGATAAAATAAAAATATATTTAAAGATAGATATTTATGTATATATCAATTATATTTTTAGATAGTTAGGGTAGGTCTTCTTGAGACTGCTTTTTGAGGAACAATTTGTGGTGTTGGTTTGTTTGTTGATTATTTTTAAGGAGATTTCTAAGTTTTTTAAAATAATTTTTATAATAATATTTATTCCAAATAAATTTTGGAGGTAAAATTGTAGGCAAATTAAACCAGTGAAAAATAGTGGTGAATCTACGTCATTTTTTTACTTAACAGCATTAGATTTTCACAATTCATTAGTAATACATTTATGAATTTCTAGATCCATTAGATGCTAAAAATACGCACACAATCGAATCCAGAAATTCATAAATGTATTCTTTTACTTATTTTGAAAATGATAAATTAGAATTTTTTCCTATTTTAACAGCCACTACTTTAAAAATTGAAAATAATCCATATCCTTATTTGACTAAAAATAATTTTGAATAATTTAAATGATTAATATTAAAATAAAATATTAAATTGTACATACAAGCATTGAGGAGAGAGACTAATTTGAAGCATTGCAATAATCACATGAACTAGGAGATGACATTTGATTGGAAAGGACAATGAGAATATCAATGGCCATCATTATTGTGATCACTTCTATATTGTGCTATAATGATGCAAAAGCAAGATGAGTTTGGAAGTCTAAAAAAAACTATTTCTAGTTTAGTGATATTTTTCTCATTTCACCTCCTTTCTTGCCCCTGCTTGAAGCAGAAATAATAAATATAAGAATAAGGTAGGTATGCACCCAAGAATGAATGGCCTTCCTCAATGATATGTTGAGACATGATCATCTTTTATGCCAATACAATGGCTTCTTGGAGATGATTATTGGTATCAAATTATCATTATTGCCTCATTGTTTGCGGATGAATACATGAATACAATAGCTCTTCGAGATAATTATTGATATCAAATTATCATTATAGTGTCAATTGTAGGTATTCTTATTGTTCTAAGAGAGATTATAGAGCTTATTCATAAGCTTGTCATAAACTTGTTTACTTTTGAAAAAAAAAAAATTTGGTTGATATGAGTTGTAGGAATTTGTTTCAAGAGCCAATCTTCTTCCAATTGCAAGAACTTTGAAACACTTCATAACGGAAGGGTTGTAAGGTTGTGGCATCCAATTTTGTGGAGTTTTGAAGAAGAAAGGTTGATTAAGTCTACTAAATTCTTGAAGTCAACAATCAGTAGTGAAAAAGGCACTCTGTGATCAAGATGAAAGAAAGAGAACATCAAGAGAAAAAAAAAAATATTAATGATAGATCAAAAAGTATAATCCAAAACGTTGATGAAAAAAATACTGATACAGTCTAATAGATTCTTTAGAAGCCTTTCAACTTTACAAAATAGACTAAAAATACTTCAATAAAAATATTGTATATAAAACTTCTTTGAAGTTAAAAATAAAAACTCTCATCATTCCGAAAAATGGGCAAGGGGCAAGTTTTGTCAATCACGTTGATGTGCTGAGATCATCGATTCTGCGTGTCAATATCCTATTTGTCCACCTTGCTGCCCATCTGACACGTGGATTCCATCCATTAAAGTAACCAATTATTGTCCACTATATAAGAATCCTTGGGTAACACTCCCACCGACACTTTAATTTTTTCATATGAGCACTATGTGCTGAACAAGCAATATGTACTGCCACAACAGATTTGCTGGCTTTTAAAATTAAATATTATTTTTCACAGATTCTGTTCCAGATTACCAATCTTCACATGCGAATTCCAGAGGACTTTAAAGTTAACAGACAAGAAGCATACGTACAGTCTGTAAATTAAATAAGTATATTCCATAAACTGTAGAACACTTTTGGGCCAGAAAAAAAAGAGGAAATAAATAAATAAGCAGCAATAGAATGGCCGGTGTACATTGCTCCACACATGATTCTCCCTTGTCCTAACTATTTACAGAGCACGGAATATAAAACCAAATGTTTTATGGTGAGAATCGATCGGTAAGAGCACAACATAACGAATAGAAAGAATGGTGATTAAGATAATGATCTTAACATAATGATAATCCTCAGATTTATTTCTTAGCATCTCTCTGTACTGTCATTGTCGAGTATGGGCAAGCTGAAGCCCAATTTGCTGTTGCTCGAACTTTTTAATGGATCCTGCAATGTCCTTTAGGGTTCCATCATATGTGTATGGAAGTCCATCCACCCATGTGATGTTATTTTTCATGGAGGGATTCACAAACTGCCTGCAGGGCTCTTTTCTGCTAGAAATGGTGCCATGGTAATGGTAATAGCGGATTTTGCCCACAGTCTGGTGCTGTGATTCACCTATTATGTTCTCTGACATGTGAACCCCTGTAGCGTAGGCATTTCTGGCTTGAATGGCATATTTCCTATCCCTTCTGATGCCCTTCTTCACATCCTTGAATACCAGCTTCTCTATTCCCCAGTCTCTGCACAGCACAACACAACTTATCAGTTATGAAATCCAGATTAGTCGTCAGATTCTAATAGTACTAGGGTTTTATAAGCCAAAACCCAATTGAGGCTACAATAGACTTCTTTTTCAATCTTGTCCACTTTTAAATTCAAATCCAGCATGAATTTCGTTCAGCTGTACTGAAAGTGAAAGTGGGCTTTCTGGCAATCTAAATTGGTGGACATTTTCTTTTTCATTCATCAGTAGTGAAATCCAGATTAGTTATCAGATTCTAATATTACTAAGAGTTTTATAGGCCAAAACCCAAATGAAATTGAGGCTATAATACATTTCTTTTTTAATCTTGTCCACTTCTTCATTCAAATCCAGCATGAATTTCGTTTAGACTTAGGTCAAAGTGGGTTTTCTGGCAATAGCAGCTTGGAATCTAAATTGGTGGACATTTGGTAGGTGCCCATGCAGAATTGAAGTTGTTTCTGATCTCTTCAGAACGCACAATGTGGGTAAAAATGAAGTACAGAATTTAATTTGTTTCTGACTTTTCAGAAAGCACTATAGGGTAAAGATGAGGTAGAGACTTTCATTAGTTTGTGGCCTATACAGAACGCTTTATCTGGGTAAGAATGAAATCCGTGCAGAATTTAAGACTCTGTACAGATTCCAAACACCCCACTCACGTAAACACAGAGAGATCATCCAAACAAAAGTGTCAATAGCATTTGGATCTTGACAAATCTGAGTCATAAAATGCTGAAGATTATTTCTACTAGTAGAAAAAACATATCTGCCTAACCATTAATGACTAACAGTATTAGTCCATTCAAATGGGTGATCCATCATTAAGATAGTAATGATTGCAAACCTCACATCAACAGTAAGCCCACCCAAATGCAGATCAAGCTGCAGACCGTGCACGATTGCCTTCAGGGTATCAGGCCTGACCAAACAAATTCGAGTGTAACACTGTAAATGAAGCCTTAAGAGGAAACACAGTTTTTGAACCTTGTGCAGGACTAAAGACCCTGAAATTCAGTATTAGAGGATTTGATTTTAGCAGGTCCATATTAGTGTCAGGTTAGCAACCCCCAACAGAAAATAAACAATAAAAGTAGATTGCAGGATCTCAATAGCAACTTTACAGCTGCTACAGCTGAGCCACAGCCATCAGACTTAAGTTACTCAATCTACCTACATATTAGCATTGCAATCTACTTCCCTGTGAACAAAAATGCTCTGGGTATCTGGAAAAATTGTAAACCTCATGTTTGAAAGCTCCTAGATATTAACTACATTCACAGAGTCTTCTGAAGTGCTCCTGCCCTCTACATTCACACAGTTTTGGAAAGCTCCTGCTCTATGTAATGGACTGGGAAAACCTCATGTTCATCACCCTTGACTGTGAAAACAGAGAAGGGTTGATTGCATAACCATAACACCTTGAAACAAAACTTGCCTATGGAAATCCAAGCAGCCATGTTTTACCCAAGTTCAATTCACATCAACTCAAAGCAGAGTGACACAAAATCTAATGCAATCATCCGAAACAAAGTACATACCAAAAAATGTTCAGTTATTCCCAAAAAGGACATCCCTCACCCCAACCAAAAGAGGGAAGTTCTCGTAATTTAATGTTCAGTTATTCCCAAAAAGGACATCCCTCACCCTAACCAAAAGAGAGGAGTTCTCGTAGTTTACCTGTACAAAGGCCTTGAATTGTTGCGCTCCAGGCAGAGCTTATTGGACATGGGATACTGCTCGATGGTGAACTGAGTATAATTCCCAAACTGCTTAACCACAGACCCTATACTCTTCCCCCGAGGAACATACATAAACTCATCCACATCAAAATAGAATGTCCAGTTTGCCAAGAACTTATATCTGTGCAAACAATCGTTCACAATCAAGAACTGGTTATGGTAATACCCATCAAACCGTTCCTGCTCTCTGATATCCTGCAATGTCACACGCCCAGCTGCTATCCACGGCTCCAGAACTCTCCTAACTTCTGGATGAACTCCTCCTGCATCATGAAAAACAAAGTGGGAACTCACCCCAAAGAATTTGGCATGGTAAGCCATCCACTCCCTCATTCTCTGAGGGCTCAGATTTCCATACAAAGAAGAACCACAGTAAAGATAATCATAGCGAGGCGGCGCTGTGAAAACACTAGCATCATAACTATTTTCTTTCTCAGTGAGAGCCACAATTCGCTCGGGGTGCTCGACATCATCGCCATTGGTGGCATAGAGAATGAGCTGCCCACCACCGCCATCAGCGCCCACAGGTTCCCCAAAAGTGCAGTTAACCACCACCACAGTATAAACCCTGCCATAGCCCCAATCTGGCAGCATCTTATAAGTCTTCCCTTTCACAGGTCCCAGGGTCGAATTCTTGGGGATCCATTCACATTCAAACCCAGGCTTCCCATAAACATGAAGCGGCTTAGAAGCCAGCCCATTCACAGCAAAAGTATTCTCACCACCTCTGTAAGCACTCATCTGGATGAACATGTATGCCGCATTGCCATAAGCTCTAAATACCCTCTTATCCCCATTCTTTTCCTCCTCCTCCTCCTTCGTTTCAGCAGTGACATTAGCACTCACTGTGACATTGCTCAAATCAGTCACTGTGGCATTGCTCAAATCTGTGACATTCCCGAAATCTGTAACATTACTCGGCTCTAAGGCCTGCTTTAGCGCTTTTGTTCTGACATCCAGACTGTAAGCCCTGATATCGGAGGACCCTTCCTGCAGAAAGGTCTGTGCCAGTTTATCACATGATCTGCTGCCAAATCCGAACCCACCAAACGGCAAGAACTGGCCCGTGATGAGCATCACTCCCATAACTAGAATTGTCCCCATCAGAACCTTGGTCTCCATACAGTTGGGCAAAATCCCAGAGGACGCCCCCCCACTGTCCTTCTCTTTATCCTTTCCGCTACCCATTTCACCAAACAAACAAACTCTAGATCTCCCACTCCCGAAAGGAGGAAAAAAACACTCAAAAGGAAGCTTGAACTTCAATGCACATTTCAGAAAGACAAGAAGCTTGTTTCTTTCTTTCTCACAGAAAGAAAATCTGAAACTGAAAGAGACCCAATCGTTAAAGAAACTTCTGGGTCGAAAGAGACCCAATTGACTTGCACCGCTTCCTTTCAAAACACTTCTACACTACGCGTGGATTCTTCCTGATTACACACTTGAGAAAGAAGCTCGAAAAGGTCTGAATTAGCTGAAAGCTCTCAGAACTTTTCAAGCTCAAATTGCAGGTAATACTTACAAATTCTTCTTCTTGATTTGATTCAGAGGTGGCGCTGTTCTAACTTTTTCCGGACTATATATAGTGCCGCGCTTCGGGCCAGCTGGGTGGACGGGCAAAAGCCGGTCAAGACTGGGTTGGAAACACGTTTTTGTCGGTCAGACCAACCTGACGGGCCGGTCCCAGCGTCGTCTTGTTAAAAGCTTATGTTTCGTTTTTTCCTTCCAAACTACCTAATAATAATTTCCTCGTTACCAAGAATCTAAGGAAAGAATTGGGAAATGGCGACAACTCAGTTTAATCTGGCCAATATGGGAGTGATTTGAAAGCAAGGTTGGGCAGTTTGAATTCTTTGTATACATGCAAGTATTTCTAAAGCTGGAATTAAAAAAAAATACCGACGTGCATGCATTTTATTTTTTAATACTCTAGTTTATTAGCTTTTTTAGAAGGGTAAACAATAAGCCAGGGAGTTTTTCAACCGACTGATAGTTTAAGGACACGTTATCCTTGCTTATTGTTTTGAGAAGTGACTGGTTGGATGCATAGACTTATTATAAAACAAAATTTGGATGTTATTTGATTCGAACTCTTTGATGTCTTATTGTGAAGTTAGTGGTTCTTAAAAAGTTTAGGTCTCTTATGTTTGATCATGAAGTTGGTTCTTAATGAACCTATTAGCGATAGTGCAAGGTTCAGAGATTATAAGGGATGGGATTAAGATCGTGGGACCAAGATCATGCATTGGGCAAATCTGGTTGGAATTAACACCTCCAAGTCCTTGGCTCTTAGTTGAAGAGGGTTGGGATCATACCCCAAGTGAATTTGGCAAGAATAGATACTCCTCAATCCTTGGCTCTTAGTCAAAGAGGGCTAGGATTGTCCCCCAAGTGAATTTGGTAGAAATGCATACCCCTATTACTTGGCTCTTAGTTGAAGAGGGTTGGGATCATGCTCTAAGTGAATTTGGTGGGTATAAATACCTCTCAGTCCTTGGCTCTTAGTCAAAGAGGGGTTGTGATTGTGCCTTGAGCAAAGTGGGAATGGATACCCCTCAGTCCTTGGCTCTTTGTTGAAGTGGGATGGGATCGTATCCTAAGTGAATTTGGCAAGAGTGAATACCCCTTAGTCCTTAGCTCTTAGTCGAAGAGGGTTGGGATCATGCCCTGAGAAAATTTGTCCTTGGCTCTTAGTCAAGAGGTAGGATCGCACTCCAAGCGAATTTGACGAGAATGGATACTCCTCAAGACTTTTAGTCATACATGTTTTAGCCGAAAGCTTGTGCTCCGATATCACTTTTTGACTTATTGATCTAAGAAATCAATTTAATTATATTTGATAATTTTATTTATAAAACTAGTAGCTTCTAATGAAATTTACAAGTAACTTGATTTCACTTTTTTTAAATAATTTTTTTTAGGATTGAGTCCCCTTTACTTAATGTTCTTAAAAAGTCAATTATAATGTATGGAAAAAATTCTTTTAAACTTTATGAGCTCTCCACAAAATTATTTTTATTTGAAGAATCACATCTTTTTCTATTATTGGTTTGAGAAGTCAATAAAATTATATTAATAAATTGTTTGACAAAACTACTAGATTCTAATAAGATTTGCATGTTACTTAGTTCTACATTTTTATTCAAAAAAATTGCATCTTCCTCACTTAATATTTAAGAGATCAATTAAATTATACATAATTTTTTTAAAAGAATGAACTTCCATCATAATTGTTTTATTAAGTATATCATATGCATGCACATTTTTATACTAAAGGAAATAAATAAAGCAAACTTCATGTAAGAGTTTGATATTAGTTTATGTCTTAGTTGTACAATAATGCTCTAATGAACATGGATGTCAAAACTTATAATTCTTATAATAAATAGATCACATTCTTTTTGCTTAATAGTTTGAGAAGTCAATTGAATTATATTAATAAAATCATTTAATAAAACTATTAGATTTGCATGTTACTTGGATCCACTTTTCTATTCAAAAAGATTGCATTCTCTTTACTTGAAGAAGTCAATTAGATTTTACATAAAAAAAATTCAAAATTATAAACTTTTAAGAAATTATTTTCTTCAATTTACTACATGAATATACATTTTATATTAATAAAAACAAATAAAGCAAACTGTCATATTAAAAAGAAATAAAATATATATCTAACATTATTTAACTAAAATAAATGAAAAAATCAACACTAACCAACTAAATTACCCTCAATGGAAGTTAAGCTAGCAATAAGTTAAAGTTATATATAGACTTTTATAATTGATAAAGAAAATCCGAATAATTTAACTTCATCTATGACTTACAAATATTCCATCATAAACTATACCCAATGAATATTGTATTATAAAAGATACTCAATGATTCATTCCTATGCTCTTAATTATTAGTCTTGAGACCATAAAACTTAGGTACTATTAAAAGATTGCATGTTAAAACTATTGCTTAGTAAAGTAAATTAATAAAGAATTTCTTAGCGTGCTTTTACAACGAGGCATGGAAATATGCCTGCCACGCAAAAAGCAATAGAGATGCGACCTCCCTCACTATACACTAAATAAATAAAATAATAATAATAAAATTCGTCTTTTTCATTTAAAAATCGACACGACCATCCGATTACAACCTAATCAATAATAATAACCATAATCATTCTTCTCATTTCTCGTGATCATTTGATTGTTAATTTGCATTCCTCTTAATCCCGACAATTTAAATTCGCTAAACTTTGTCTTCCTATCATTTCAATTATTATTATTTCCATTTCAGTATTCTAAATTTCTTCATAATGTTTCCCTTCGCTTTCCTTCCCGCGTTCCACACGCACTGTATTGCACATGTGCGTCCTAGGAATATGCAATGATTTCTCTTAAACTATTAAAAGTATTGAATACCTAGTGAAGTTAATTAATATGCAATTATTTCTATCAAAAGTATAAAACTATTGAATACAAATGAAGTTTGTTAAGAGTTGGAGAGAAGAATATGTCTATTTCTATTATAATGATGATTATTCTATTTTGTTTGTAAAGTCTGAATTGTTATATTTGGTGTCCTCGTAGTGGGAATCAAACAAACTAGGGTAGGGTGGTGGGTGCAGTGGGAAAAGGACACTAGGGCTGGTCAAGAGGAGTGTTAGGTTTGTTATGGGAATTCAAACGGTTTTGGTAGGTTATACATCACTTTACCTTGCATTGCAAGGGCCTGGAAGATTTCCTTGAAAAAGTTAAAATCTATTCACTCCCTCACATAAAAGTTGAAATCTCGTTGTAATCTAGAGTCAAATTTCGTATGTAATCAAAGGAATAGGACATGTTGTTAAGGGTTCCCCACAATGTGGGGTAAAAGTTGTCAAGTCATAGTCACTTGTCCTTCTCATGCAATGAATGAGCTTCCAACTAGGCAGCTTTTTATGCAAATCTTTATACAAAGTACTTTCATCTTTTTTTCAATTAAAAAGTATTCTATGTTAGATTTATAGTTTAGATAAATTAGAAGATCATA
This sequence comes from Chamaecyparis obtusa, assembly GCA_027943335.1. Lineage (NCBI taxonomy): Eukaryota > Viridiplantae > Streptophyta > Pinopsida > Cupressales > Cupressaceae > Chamaecyparis > Chamaecyparis obtusa. Next base: position 832,675 of record BSBK01005939.1, read on the forward strand.
ATTGGTCATCTAGTAAATACTAGATCTTTATATTTTCGATATTTTTGGAGAAAAAAGATCTCCATCTTTTTGTAGTACACATTTTTCATTTGTATTGATTTATTCTGATATGTTTGGTTGATCTACTCATTTTTGTAATGTCTTTTCGCACCTGAGTTTAATATTACAATTGTGTTTAATCTTAATCTTTTGTTTTCAAGATTCTTATCTTGAAAGAACTCTCTATTGTATTTTTTTAATCATTAATATATGCATGTTTCTAATTTTAAAAAAATGCTAGATTTATATTTTTTTTTGTGGTTTATTGGTTTAACTATTTGTTAATGTTGACTTTTTAAAATTTTTAAAATTTTATTTTACTTTGGGTAAATCTTTAATGTTATGTGTTCAAAGTCTCAAAGTTTGTAATGGTAACAAATGTATGTTCAATGTACTTTTCAATGTCGTGTTTAATTTGGGATCATGTTTTAATGCATATATCTAATAGGTACAAATGACACATTTTTCTTTCAAAAGTTGAGCCCACATACCTACCCTTTTTTTTTTGGTCTTGTACCAATGCAAAGAAAAGAATACAATGAAGGAGAACAATTCATGTACCAACAAGAAAAATGGAAAATACACTTGACAAAACAACACAAGATGCTAGTAGCATTTGCATTAGATTGCAACTAGCCATAAAACCACCATGGGTACACTTGAAAAATATTTGAAGTTGTTTGGAACAAGTGATTTCTTTTTTCCTAGTGCTGAAAAATGTGTAACAATGTAATCCAACTAATAAGTAATCTTGCTACTATCCTTAGTGACCCCCTTACAATTAAAAGCAAAGAGAGACTATTTGAAACAAGATGTCAGAGTGTCACTTGAAAATTTGTGTTTCCTAGTGAATTGACTAGTCTGAAAACATTTACAAACACCCACATTTCCATATATTAAGAAAAACAAACCATCTCATAGAATTAGATATAAATTTATTATATGAAGACCTACACCTAATTAGCTTTCTTTCCAACTCAAAGAATTATTAAAAAAGATGAGAAAATGCCTCAAAATAACATTCCATTATTTTTGGCTATAGAAAAGCCCCAAGATATATGTATTTAATTTTCATTATGCTAGAAAAAAAGGCATATGATGAATCAAACCATGAATTTCAATCTATCCTCAATCGATGATTTGTAATGTGTGAATTTCCTTCCTAAATTTTAGCATTATCTTCATCTTTAGACCTCTCCCCACTCAAACTCCCCATCTTCCTTTCATAGAAATGACATCTCTATTTCTTATTTAATCTGGGATTAAGTGATAAAGTAACAAGAAGTTTTAAATATATCTTTTTACAAAGGAACTACCAAAATGATATTTAGACAGCCAAAACTAGTATTTGGTGAAATTGCATTATAAGGGGGTACACAATTTCAAAACAAGGTCCATTAGCACCTAAGCTTTCACAAAAGTAAGAAATATTTCGACTATATTTAACTTTCAATTTTGTAGGAAATCCACTCAAAATAATTGAAATCCCGAACTTCATAAAATTGATGAATTCCTTACTTGAAACTATTGTTAGAGTAAAGTATTAATTTAATTATATTAATTAAATTAACTTTACTCCCTTCTCAAGATGTCACTTTATGCTTTTTGCATTAGTTGTTTATATTTAAAACACTCTTGCATTGGTAGTGTTATATTTAAAACACTCATGCACTAGTCGTCTTAAATATAAACTCACATGCATTAGTCATGTAATAATTAAATTGATTATTACATGCACTTCTTCTTTTTAGGGTTTTCCCTTTTAGGGTTTCAAATCTCCTTTATAAGGATTGATCTCCTTTTTATTCTTAACATTCATTCAACACAATAATATTTCATTGTGATTGGTGCAACATTTTTTTTTGCACATCAGGGATGTCTCCTTTCTCATGGATCAATGCATTCAGGCCTCCATAGCTATTTTCTTCTCTCTTCTTTCTGTGACAGGTGTTTGCATGAAGGTGTTCTTGGGAGTTGTGGGTTGTTTACTCGTCAACTCCAACAACTATAATAAGTATGCCTACAAAAAGAAACAACAAGAGGCTAACCATGATATAGCACCTACCTATTCGACCATATAGAAGAATTTCAAAAGTTGAACCCATGCTGTAATGAGGCATGTTTCTAACATAAGAACTTACTAGTAAATTGTCAAGTCTTCCATATGGATTGAGGAAAGGAGCAAGAGGAATTTTATCAATCTGTCCAATAGCCTACTCTTTTTTTTAATAGTAGCAAGACTAATGTAGTGATGAATAAGTTTTCTTCATGGATATTCACATGAAATGACTCTAGCTATCCATTTGGTAGTTATAACAACCCTTTCATCATGGGGTCCCAGAGACCCAAATCACCTTTATCTTTTGGTTGAATACATTGTATCAAAGAGGAAGATATATAACTAGCTTTACCTTTTGAATTTGACCATAAATGTAAGCAAATACGCTAAGAATAAATAAACATTTAATGCTTTTAGCTAAGTGTTAAGAGGAATTATTTTGTCTATTATATTTATTTATTTTGTTTGTCACAGATAATAAGTTAACCCATGAGGCGTTGTAATGCTAAAGATTGCATACCCACATGCTCATTTCCTTGTATTTTGGACTAACTTTGATCAAAGTGCCTAAATGAATTAAAAGTTTATAAATCTTGGCATATTTTTTGTAAATTTGATGCATTGCATTACCATATCCCAAACCCAATATCACTCATTTTTTAGAGCTTGTCCAAATCCATAGATCCTCCATTTATTAGTTGCCCTAGATTAGATATGTTGGCTCACACTTGACCCATGCCAAGTTTTGTAGTTACATATTTGAACCTCAAATATTTAAATTTGTTAGATCTTTATATTTTTGATATTCTTGGAGAAAAAAGATCTCCATCTTTTTGTAGTACACATTTTTCATTTGTATTGTTTTATTCTGATATGTTTGGTTGATCTACTCCTTTTTGTAACTACTTGTTGCACTTAGGTTTAATATTGCAATTGTGTTTAATCTTTATCTTTTGTTTTCAAGATTCTTATCTTGAAAGAACTCTCTACTATATTATTTTAATAATTAATATTTGGATGTTTCTAATTTTTTAAAAAAAATGTTAGATTTTTTTTTGTGGTTTATTGGTTTAACTATTTGTTAATGTTGATTTTTTAAAATTTTAAAATATTAATTTTACTTTTGGTAAATTTTTTAATGTTATGTGTTCAAAGTCTTGAAGTTTGTAATGGTGAGAAATGTATGTTAAATGTATTTTTCAATATTCTGTGTTTAATTTGGGGTCATGCTTTAATGCATTTATCTAATAGGTACAAATGACACATTTTTCTTTGAAAATTTGAGCCCACATACCTACCCCTTTTTTTGTCTTGTATCAATGCAAAAAAAAGAATACAATGAAGGAGAACCATTCATATACCAACGAGAAAAATGGAAAATACACTTGACAAAACAACACAAGACACTAATAGCATTTGCATTAGATTGCAACTAGCCATAAAACCACCATGGGTACACTTGAAAAATATTTGAAGTTGTTTGGAACAAGTGATTTCTTTTTTTCCAGTGTTGAAAAATGTGTAACAGTGTAATCCAACTAATAACTAATCTTGCTACAAACCTTAGTGACCCCCTACAATTAAAAGAAAATAGAGACTACTTGAAACAAGATGTCTGAGTGTCACTTGAAAATTTGTGTTTCCTAGTGAATTGACTAGTCTGAAAACATTTACAAACACCCACATTTTCATATATTAAGAAAAACAAACTATCTCATAGAATTATATATAAATTTATTATTAAGACCAACACATAATTAGCTTTCTTTCCAACTCAAATAATTATTAAAAAAGATGGGAAAATACTTCAAAATAACATTCCATTATTTCTGGCTATAGAAAAGTCCCAAGATATATACATATTTAATTTTCACTATGCTAGAAAAAAGGCATTTGACAAATCGGACCATGAATTTTAATCTATCCTCAATCGATGATTTGTAATGTATGAATTTCCTTCCTAAATTTTAGCATTATCTTCATCTTTAGACCTCAAAATTTGCCCACTCAAACTCCTCATCTAAGTCATCTTTCTTTCACAGAACTGGCATCTCTATTTCTTATTTAATCTGGGATTAAGTGACAAACTAACAAGAAGTTTTAGATATATTTTTTTAAGATGGAACTACCAAAATGATATTTAGACAACCAAAACTAGTCTTTGGTGAAATTGCATTGTAAGGGGGTACACCGTTTCAAAACAAGGTCCATTAGCACCTAAGCTTTCACAAAAGTAAGAAATATTTCGACTATATTGTTTAATCTATATTTAACTTTCAACATTTTCTAGGAAATCCACTCAAAATAATTAAAATCCTGAACTTCATAAAATCGATGAATTCCTTACTTGAAACTATAATAAGCATGCCTACAAAAAGAAACAACAAGAGGCTAATCATGATATGGCACCTACCCATTCCACCATATAGAAGAATTTCAAAAGTTGAACCCATGTTGTAAGGAGACATGTTTCCAACATAAGAACTTACTAGTAAATTGTCAAGTCTTCCATGTGGATTGAGGAAAGGAGCAAAAAGAATTTTATCAATTTGTCCAATAGCCTACTCTCTTTTTTAATAGTAGCAAGACTAATGTAGTGATGAATAAGTTTTCTTCATAGATATTCACATGAAATGACTCTAACTATCCATTTGGTACTTAAACCAACCATTTCATCATGGGGTCCTAGAGACCCAAATCACCTTTAGCTTTTGGTTGAATACATTGTATCAAAGAGGAAGATATATAACTAGCTTTACCTTTTGAATTTGACCATAAATGTCAACGAGTACACTAAGAATAAATAAATATTTAATGATTTCAGCTAAGTGTTAAGAGGAATTATTTGGTCTATTATAATTATTTATTTTGTATGTCACATATAATAAGTTAACCCATGAGGCATTGTAATGCTAAAGATTGCATACCCACATGCTCATTTCCTTGTATTTTTTATGAACTTTGATCAAAGTGCCTAAATAAATTAAAAAGTTTATAAATCTTGGCATATTTTTTGCAAATTTTGCGCATTGCATTATCATATCCCAAACCCAGTATCACTCCTTTTTTAGAACTCGTCCAAATCCCTAAATCTTCCATTTTTTAGCTTCCTTGGATTAGATATGTTGGCTCAAACTTGACCTATGTCAAGTTTTGTAGTCACATATTTGAACCTCAAATATTTAAATTCCAACTTCTTCCTACTAGTCATTGTGACTACTTAACATGTGTATTTTATTAATGTACGTGCCTGGTTATTAAATTTAAGGAAACTCACTCTTTTATTTAAAATAATCTATTACTAATTCAAGAGTGCAAAAGGAATAATTGAAGAGTACTTATCATGGAGCATTCATGATGTCATTACATCAACATACTTCATCAAAGCTTCACTATATATATGCTTACTAATTATCTCTGATATGTTGTTCAAATGTATAAAGTCAATTTGTTAGAGTTTGACTAAGGAAAACACAACCCTCAATTTAGTAGATTCCCCAAAGTAGTGGGCTAAACACCACTATTGCTTTCTAAGACTTAAATATCAAAATACAAAATGAACAAATTCCAATGGTCAATTTTCTTCTAGTTTATTCCTACATGTGTATGTTTAGGTTTAGAAACCAATTCAATTTACACGCATTAAGATCAAGTTTGCAAGTGCAAATCTAACTTAGTGCATAATTAGCTTGTGATTTTCTAAGAGATTTATTTAAGCAATTCCTAAAATTTTATTGTTGTAATTCAAATCAATTCCTACATCTTTAATATTACTTATATATCTTTATAATTTTTAACTTAAATAAAATTATTACTTATTGAGTTTTATAACATGACACTAAGATCAATAATAAAATTATTTACAAATTTATTTATATATATATAAAAATTATAACAAATATTTTTATTTTATTTTAGAATATTTAATTATCTTTTGATTTTGAAAAACTTTCCATAAAATCTACATGATTTTTTCCTAATCAAAACCATTCTCGTATAGTTCTATGTGAGTCTATTTCTTACTAATTAATCTACAATTTCCTACATTGGTTTTGTTTGTCCCTTTCATTTTGGTGACTTCAAAACCTTATGATGTCTTTATAATAATTTTAATGAATGCTTACACCATTATTAGAGTTGTTTGTAGTTAGTATGCTACAAAATAAACACATTAATGTTAAAATTGTATCGTGAAGGGAAGAGTGAGATTCCCTTACTCACATATGAATTTGATAAAGCTTCACCTCATTATGTTTTATTTTGATGAAAAACCAGTCTTATATAAATATTGTATGCATGATAAAGATATAATTTCTATGATTAACAAGAACCTTAACCATTCTTATTGTATGGACTTTAAATTTCATCATCAAAGTTTTAAATTTTAAACATGGAATAATTTTTTATTCAATTTTATTATTCTGAGACATAAACAAATTTTCTAGGTCTTATGATGTATTATATTTTAATGTAGTGATATCTTAAGAATAGGGAAAAATTACATCAACAAAAAAATAATTAGACATTTAACTTGCATATGTAGAAAAACAAAATAAATAAATAAATCAAATGTTATCTTTATCATGAATGAAGACAAAGAGTCGCTATATAAAGTCATTAAAAAGAAACAAAGAGTCATGATTGTTACTATAGGTTACTTTTTATTTCTTTAGAATAATAATACATTACAACATATACTAAATATTTATTTTCATTAATATTATACAATTAGAATATATTATAACTTAATGAATATAATATATAATTAATGAGTACTAATTGAAGTAAACTAAGCTTCATAATGTATACAAGAAATTTGGAAAAAAAACTATAGAAGGAATTTTAAAAAAATAAAGTGTGCCATGGTAAGCTATGCATTTTACTTTACATGTTTCCCATCAACCATGGTATTCAATAAAAGTAAATTTAATTACATATTAATAGCAGATAATTATGTATTGACTTGTGTTGGCAAGAATTTATTACCATGAATATGTGCGATGTTATGGTTGATGCCCATGGCATAAGCATTTGCATGGACAAAGGTGGGTGAAAATAAATTGCCCTATAGCCAATGTTGTAGTTATGGGGAGGAAGTCTTTCAATACAAATTTGTCTACTCTATTTAAGTATTGTTTGAGGCTGCTAAAAGTATAGTAACTTCATTTTATGTTTTAACAAGATTGTTATTATTTCTTTGAGCTCTTTTAATTATATCTTTTCTTGGTCATTAGAAATACTAGTTAAGCCGAGATCCTCTACAACCTGTCATATTTTTAAAAATTTAAAATATTAAGATTTGCACTATTGCCAGATACAAAATAAATAAAATCTAAAATATTAATGTTTGCACTACCTACAATTACAAAAGAAATGACTTGTGTATATGAGTATTTTTTAATGAGAAGGGGGAGAAGAAACAACCTAAGGGTTTCATTTATAAATTTTCATAGGAGATATACCTGGTCATTTCAGATTATTGAGCTAACATCTCATCATTGCAATTGTAAAATAGTTTGTCTTTATTTTCTCTGCATAAAAAGAAACTAAAGAGCCCTGGAAGGTTGTGGGAGAGAATCTATAGATTTTTTAGATGATTTAGGGCATCTGGGCTCAATAAATGATCAAACATTAATGAGGTGCAAAGAATTTTATTTAATGAGTTAGCAGACTCCTTTCTTTCAATAAAAATTAGACATAGGTTTATAGCTACATCCATTAATTTCAATAGTAAGTCATTTTTGTTTAGTTTTTGTGGATTAAGAGAATTTTTGTGGTGAGATATTGTTCCATATTTTGTGTACATCTTTGTCCATTATTTAGATTTGTTTTCATTTTCAAGATTTTGTTTATTATTTCTTTGTTCCCATTTTCTAGTTGAATCTCATAGAGAATTTGAGGACAAAATGAAAAGGAAAATGAAAACGGATAATGCAAGAAAGATGAAGAAAGAAAAAATGCTTTCTTTTTTTTTTCTTTTTGATCAAAATACTACCTTTATCATTATTCATTTTCTCAAATTTAGGATTATTTAGGACAACAAAATGAACACTTATTTAAGTGAAGCATAGATAAATGGCAGAAACCCATGGAAAATAAGGGGAAAATAGAAGCAGTCTAATAGAATCCCATGCTCCTTTTTCTATTATTTTGATGTTACAGAGTATTCCTAGTGAGAAGAGAGGAGATTATGTAGCAAGCATGGTGTATGAAGAAAATGCTAGAAAGAATGATCCAATCTATGGTTCAAATGGTGCAATTTGTCGATTGCAGAAGCAAATATGTTGCCTTCAATCTCAATTGCCAATTGTGAAAGCATATCTTCCCAACACATAGTCTAATCTTTTGTCTTTGATAACTGGATTTTGTAATGGCGGTGAAGCTAGAAATATATTGGTATGACATAAGGATTTTTTAAATGATTAAAAGATAAATAAAAACCATATATTAAAAAATGTGAAGTGTCAATGTGTTATTTTTTTCAACAAGATCTTGCAAAATTTTGGTATACTTGAATAATGTTGTTGTAATACAAAGATCCACAATATAAAAATACATTGTTGCAAACAAAGTTCTATTTTTCTTCTTCTTATAGCTATTGTTTTTCTTCATCAAAAGTTTTATTTCATAATTGGTCTTTTTTAAAAAAAAATTAAATCTAATATTTAATTTTTTCAATAAGTGTTGGAATGTATCTTTTTTCAATGATTTATTTGATTTTTTTAAGAAAAAGTAATATAGATGATTTTATTGATTTTATAGCTTTTTAAAATAGTAATTAAATAAATTATTTAATTAGTTTTTTACAAATAATTATGTCAACAAATAATTTGTATGAATTGGATAGGGTTATTTAAAAACTAAAATATAATATTAAAGGAATTCATTTTAAGTTTTTATTCTTTTTAAGAAAACGGTAAAAATATGTATTCAATAATATTTATTTCAATTAAATTCGTTATGTTTTTACTTAAGAAAATATTTCATCTTCTAGAAAATGATATCTCTCACTTTATTTTACTTATATTTTTTAAAATATAAGTATGCCAGTTTGTAGTTAGTATGATACAAAATAAACACGTTAACATTAAAATTGTATCATGAAGGTAAGAGTGAGATTCCCTTATTCACATATGAATTTGATAAAGCTTTACCTCATTATGTTTTGCTTTGATGACAAACCCAATCCAAAATTCTTCTTAAAGGAGTTTTTTTCTTATATAAATATTGCACGCATGATAAAGATATAATTTCTATGATTAATCAAAATCTTAACCATTCTTATTGTATGGACTTTAAATTTCATCATCAAAGCTTTAAATTTTAATTATGAAATAATTTTTTATTCAATTTTTTTTAATTTTGAGTCATAAAACAATTCTCTAAGTCTTATGATGCATTATATTAATGTAGTGATACCTTAAGAATAGGGAAAAATTACATCAACAAAAAATAATTAAACATTTAACTCGAATAAGAAGAAAAACAAAATATTTTTAAAATCAAATGTTATATTTATCATGAATGAAGACAAAGAGTCACTATATAAAGGCATTAAAAAGAATCAAAGAGTCATGATTGTTGGTGTAGGTTATTATTTTAGCTTATGTTAGAGAATATTTATTTTTCCTACACATATATTAAGCTTGCTTAGGATGTATTAGAATAATTAGGACACACGACATAATCCTACAATCACGTGTGTCATTCACACCCAACTTTGGGTGGTTGAATGTCTCACGCTCTTTTGAATTTATTAGCCACCTCCCCATAACAATTTTCTTATTTTTACCCGAGTTTTCATAACCTCATGTTTGACATTTACCAAGTGGGTAAAACTCCCACCTAATTTGTGTATTTGGAATTATATGCCCATATTCTACTATATAATCAATACTCTCCTCTCTCTTATGAGCTACTTAGAGCTATTCAGGTTGTTTGTAATACCCCTCCTATAGGTTGCTTTCTAGTTTTATTTCCAAACTCTTTTAGGCCACTTTCACGTGTGTGTTATTTATTTCAGAGGTACTTGAGGATACAAATGTATGACATTATATTGGATAATTATGAATTAGATGTTTTTAGTTATTTTCATGTTGATTAAATGTAAATGATGATGCTATTTATATTTTATGGTTATTTCATGATGATGATTTATATGTTAGGATATCATTGATGCTTATGGTTTTACTGACCCCATACTTGCATGTGTATGGTTGGCGTGTATGTTTTATATTTTTATTTGACGTGTCTGATGTAGTTGAGGGATGAAGTCATAATTACTTGCTTGCAAGATCCACAAGATCGACCGATCCCTACCATTGCTTGTTTATATTTATACATGTATGTACATGCTCATTTTTATGCAAGTTTGCAGGTACTAGACATCGACTTCCCTAAATTACCAAGATGAGCGTGCCCTATCGCAATATCTCAATGGTAAGAGAGGGGAGATAACATACAAATCCGAATCCCAACCCAAGTCAATGATTGTCCTAAAATAATGGACAAGTATATGTTTTCTACCAATCTAAATTTGTCAAGGTGACATGAATTTGTGAGCCCTTCCTTGGTGTTTGTTTGATATGGAGTTAGTTGATTTTCATGTTTTGTGAGTCAAGTAAGTTTGTTGTGTGGATTATTTGATTTAAAATAATTAAATTAAGATTCATTATGAGACTAGAAAGATTATATTTTATGAATATGAGAATATTAAATATAGGGAATAATTAATTATTAAGAGTTAATTAAATACCCATGTTTAATTAAAAGACTTAATTAAAAGTCCAAATTTGGGATAAAAAGATTTAATTAATTATTAAGTCCAAATATGAAATTAAAGGCATAGTTGATTTATTAATTATTTAATTTATCAATTGCATAGTTATTAATGTGCTGAAATAATAATTGATCAATTAAATATTGATATGCAATTTAAGTTCCACATTCAATTTAATAAAATTGAATTAGAATTTAAAGTTAAAGTTGAGTTAGGAATTGTAATTATAAAAAGTGCATTATTTTATTATTAAGTTGTAATTAATCACGCAAAGTGATTTGATAAAAACTAGGCGGAGAGTTGAGTTCTGATTTTAGGGATTGCATGTTTTAGAAACCCTAGGAGGAATAGGCTTTCTTTATGAGAGGTTTCTGGGTATTGTTGAAAGAATGTTTATCAGGTTTTGGAGGAGCTCTCTTGGATGAATTTGGAAGATTTTTGGAAAGCTTGGATTTTGAAGGCGTTGTTTGAGATTTTTGGAAAGCTTGGATTTTTTAAGGTTGAATTGGATCCTTCTTGTCTTCGAATTTTCAAGCGTTGCTTGAGGTAGGGTTTGAAACTTTCTATTTTGTAGAATTCTTCCTTTGAAAAGATCAGTTTCTTCATGTCTGGAATTGTTTATGCATATGGATTGGAAATTGGGTTTTTGTTTTAATCAAGTTTTTTTTGTGAAATTTTGGATTAATTTGATATCAAATTAGATTTTCTATCATGTTTAGATTATTTGAAAACCTAGAAAGAAATTTTAGGAATATGTGTGAATTTCTCCCAATTAGGGCATTCACCTAGAAAGGATAGATAATTTGTCTCAATATTTTATATAGAAATTTACTTGAAATTGTTTGTTCAAATCATATTTTAAAAAAATCAGTTCTATCAGAAACCCTAGTACCCTTTAAAAGAAAATCGACTGGCCAAAAAAAAGATATATAAAATAAAAGGGTTGTTATTTGAATTCATTTTTAAAAAAAAGAAAGGGTTTGTTGTTCTAGTACAGAATAATTATAGATGTTTTTAAAAAAAAAAAGTTTGATTTAAAATAAATAAATAAATAAATATTTTTTTAAAAAAATAAAACACAAATTATTGAAGGGGAGTAGGTTCTCATCCCCAACCCCCCGGTAGCTCAAGGGCTGCCAGCGACAACTTGGTTGTCGTGGCAGCTTAGGTTGCCCATGACAGTCAAGACTATTGGTGGTAGCTTGGTTGTCGTGGCAACTCAGGCTATTGATGGTAGCTTAGGTTGCCCACGATAGTCAAGGTTGTTGGTGGCAACTTGGTTGCCATGGCAAATTAGGTTGCCTACCATAGTCAAGGTTGTTGCTTGCAACAACCTGGGGTGGGGCCTGTGTTCCCACCCCAATACTTTTGATATGTTTTTAAAAAAATTAAAATTTATTTTTTTATTATAATTTAATTAAAATTTATTAAAATTTTAAACTTTGTTTAAATTAATATTTAATTTAATTTTGAAAATTACTTTATTTTATTTATATGTTTTATTAATTAAATATTAATGTTAATTAATTAATATTATTAAATTATATTTAATTATTTACAATATTTGATTTGTATTTTTATATGTAGATGATTTTTTTTAAAAATTATTATATGTGGGCGTGAATTTTCAGGAAATTGTAGTTGTTATTAATTGATTTAAACCTTATTGGGCAATTTTATTTGTTGAGGGTTTTTTAGTTAACCTGTAGGAAATGTACACCAAAGGTTTTGGATTTTGGGTTTGTTTTCTCTTGATGCTTTTGTGCATGTGTTGAAATGTTGTATCGATTCGATCTTGTATATCCAACCTTAATCATTTGAACTCATGTCTACTGTGAACAGCTGAAAGGTGTGTGTATCCTTTATGTATGCATTGTGATGTTGTGATAATGTTCTTGATCATTCTACCCAACCTAGTTTTGTGTTGAAGCTCATGATTTATGTGAGCACTTAAAGGGTGCATTTATGATGTCATGGTTTTGAGGACCAGTGCATCTTCCTTATGTTTTGTGAGAGCTAGAATTTGATCAGTATACGTTTATGATACCTATGTGGTTATTTATGACTTGGGGGCCTAGGGGAGGTTAAATAGGTGCATCTTAGGGGAGTGGCTTACAATAGGTGTTTGGGACCCAAAGTGGTCAGTACTAGGGTAACCTATTGTAAGTTTGTTAAAAAGTGATAACATAGTAATTAAAATTTTGAGAGATCACTTAAAAGTTAATTAGAGATAATGCCTCGCCTATGCCTTGAGAGCTTGTTTAGGCTAAGGATGGGAATAGGATGATACCTAGAGAGAAGGTATGATTAGAATTCCTCATTTTCATGAGAGGGTATTCTAGTTCCGTGTGGGTCGTATTGTGGGTCTGAGGCCCAGAGTGACTAGTCTAGGGTAAATCAATGCTTGAGTGTCCAGGGTCCAGTGTGACCAGTCCAGGGTAACTCAAGAAGATAGCCATGTGATGACACTCCCATAGTATGTAGCCTAATTCTCCTATGTAGTTTTCTTCATTTGCCTCTAGTAGTGTGACTTTTGTATTGTAGTATTACCCGGTGGTCTATTTTTGGTATTTAGTATTTGGTAATTAGTGTTTGTTCGATATTCTGGTATTTTGTGTTTTGGTACTTGTTAGAATTTTGATATTTATTGTATTTTCTTTATCATTAGTTGGTGGTACTTTTTTAGATAGATATCCTTCAGGATCCATTGCTTAGTTTTTTTTTATTGGGTTTTTTTATCCAAGTGGGGTTTGTTGTTATCTCCTCAGTACGGTGGGAGTGGACCTTTGGTTCCATGAGGTCGGGTGGTAGTGTTTTCTTTTACCATTTGAGATTATGATGTTCTTGTAGCGATGGTGGACGATACTTGTTGTTGTTACCTTCTTCTTGTTCCTCATTGGAGGCCTATTCATATCTATCTTATGATGTTTGTAATTACATCTTGTATCAATGCTTCAAAGATTATTCCTTTCAGATATTGTACTACTTTATATTTCCTTATTATGACATACCCTGCGACTTGTGCAAAGAATGTTATTTCATTGTATCTATACCTTATGGTATTGGATGTACTTGTTATTCATTTGTACTTGAGATATTTTTAATTATTCTTAATCTAAATATTTAATTAGTAATACATAATTCTACGCCATGGGACCCTTGAAAATTTTGAAGTATAATTGAGTTGTACTTATGAACTTGTTTGTATCTTATGTTGTATTTCTTTTGCATTGTTATACATTGTTATCAATATTGTTTTGTAAACTATTAAGAAAAAAATTATTCTGTAAACATAGCAACATGTTTTAGGTTAAATTTTCTTGGGTTCCTTGGCAGGGCATTACACTAATTTAGAGCTAACTCATATGAGTTCATATAAACTCAGTCAGTACAAGGGAGTGTTGATGCATATTGTATTATTTTGAGTGTGATAATATCATTACTCTATTACAACACCATATTCCAACAGTTAATTGTCTTAGGCTCTTGTGTAGAAGGTTGATTTTGGTTTTGCATGTGATCTTGGGAGATTGAATCTATTAGTGACTCTTACATGGTATCAGAGCTTCTAGATTTGCAAGCCCCTTCTCAAATTTGGAAGAATTTTGACATTGAGCTTTTGTTGGTGTATTTTTAGCTAAAAGAGACATCATAATTGAGTCCAAGAGGTTGATCAAAAGAATCTTGATATAAAATACTCAATGTCTCGGTGAAAACCAAATTTGAGAGAAAAAAATTTATAGGCAAGACCATATGACCCCATTAATAGACAATACAGAATTTATTTTTTGAAAAAAAATAATATTTTTTTCAAGAAAAATTAAAAAAGAAAATTGAAAGGGTACTGACAAGGTACCATAACCCTTGTAAGCCCCATTGTACCATAGGAGGTACATGGGTATCTCATTGGGCCCTATGCCTCCCTTGGCCCACACACAATCCTGTGCGCAATACATGAGACCTCTTTATGGGGATAGGGTGGCTCGACCCCAAAATTCTCTTTGTACTTTATTTATTAAAAATTTCAAAACTCCAAATCTACTAGTGTCATCTATCTTCCATACCTACAACTTTTGACCTCAGCCTTTGTGTCATCTCCAATGTAGGTCTGCCATATTTGGTAGATCTTTGTAGCAAAGGTTAGAATTTAGCAAACAAACAACTAATTTTGGAGGGTTTTCTAAAGTTTGTGATTGCCCCATATTTAGCAACAATTCTAAACAAACTAGAAATTATCCATATTTGGCAAAGATATCTAGTGGATTTCCAATCTTAGTGGTACACTAAATTTGGTGGCATGCAATTTTTAAAAAAAATTGACCTCTCACCATTGGAGTTTTCACTTTTAAAGATGATCTTCTGAAGGCCATATCTTAGTCATTCAAGCTCCAATTTGCAAGCAATTTATTTTATTTGAGGCAAAATTTTGTTCTTTCTACAATGGTATAATCACATTTTTCTCAAATGATCCAAATTTTCCCAAAAAAAATCTAGTTTCTCAATAGATCTGAAGGAGAATCCCATTTTTTCAACTTCAAAGAATATAACTTTCACATATGACGTTAGATCAAGGTGCTTCTATTTTTTAAAAGTTGATATTTTTCCAAGCACTACACATTGGTGTCATTTTAAGGTTATCACTTTGAGATTAATTTGTACTTTCAATATTTGGGCCCTATTTTGGGCTTTGTAAAAATCTAGAAAATAACTCCAACATTGTAAACTCACTAGTTTATAAAGTGCCACAATCATATTTTTTCTTGCGAGGATCCTTGATTGAGTCAATTTTTTTATTTTATTTTATTTTAAATTAATTTTTTTTTTTTTTGGGGGGGGGGTGGGGGTGGGGGGGTTATCTTATGTTGTTTTGATTTCTTTGGTTCCTTTTGTTGCATGTTTGTACAATAGGGAAAACTCAAATTGAACTCCTAACTCCATATAATTATGAATCGTAGAAAAAATTAGTATGAAATTATCTAAGGGAAAAAGGTTGTACAGGCTATGTAAAAGAGTATATTCCCGCATCTATTGATGCTAATGCTCTTCAAGCATGGGACATAAATCATGAGAGAGCTCTTGGTTATATTTGTTCACTAGTCTCTTTTGATTTATAATTTCATCTTGAATCATGCAAGACACCTAAAGAGGCTTGGGAGGCTCTTAAAAATTTGTATGGTAAAATTGACAAGATTAAGGGTTATTAGATTGATAATGATTTGATGAATCTTGATCCAAAAAAATTCAACCAAATCCAAGACTACATCTCCAAGATTAAACAACTAATAACATAACTAAATGATTGCAAGATTACTAAGGAGGATATACAATTGATTCTCAATGTGTTATCCAAGTTTGATCTTGAGTATTCTATATGTGTTTCTAGATTTCATATCAATGGGGTTTATATGGGAGTTGCATATGTTGATCCTACTTTTGATGCATTTTAAAATCTTCTAATCCAAGAGGAAGTGGAGCTAATTCAAATGGGTATCATCAAGATTTCCAAGACACAAGCTTTGATTACTAGTGAGCCTAAGGTATAGAAAGAATCGAGGAATCTTGATTAGAAACAAAAGAAGGAAAAGACCAAGACACAAAGAATTTGAATCCTCTTCCTCAAAAATGGAATCATCTACAAAGGAGAAGCCCACATGTGCATATTGCAAGAAAACTAGGCATCATGAACATTAATCACTACAACATTTTGGGTCAAATTTCAACACCAATTTACAACGCCACTACCATTTGTGTTTTTTTTGTGTGTTTTTTCTTGCAAGTGCACCCAATGGTGGCATAATAGCGATGATGAAATCATAATTGCAACGCCCCCTTGGTTATAAACAAAAACAACAAGAAAAAGAAAGTGTCATTTGTAATTTTTGTGAATTCGAAGAGCTGTCGTGAAGATGACACTGCATGTTTGCATGGCGCGAAGAGGGCATTCGAGAATTTGGTGTGCATGAAGAGGCCAACACCATGTGGGAAGAGGGCACTGGCACTTGAGGTAGGCATTCGAGCTTTGTCTTCTCATTAACTCAATTTCATTTTGATGGCATTTGTTGATTTAATGGCACAATATGAAAGTTAATAGTGGCATTGTTTACATCTTAGCATTTGGAATGCTCGATGACCCACGAGCTTTGAGAGCTAGGACATCATTTCTATTACCTTCAAGGCATTGTGTGAAGTGTTTGATCTCTTTTTATTTTTTTTCTATTGATATTCACTATGTGGTACTCCTTGTTTATGACCATTTCATGAGGAAATGTCTTGATGGCTCGCTGGCTGCAAGCTAGGACATCATACATTATTTATGAGCTCACTATTGAATACTGACATTGTTTACATCTTTTCATTTGGAATGCTTGATGACCCATGAGGTTTGAGAGCTAGGGCATCATTGCTATTACCTTCAAGGCATTGTGTGAAGTGTTTGATCTCTCTTTATTTGTTTTGCTACTGATATTCACTATGTGGTACTCCCCGTTTATGATTATTTCACAAAGAAATGTCTTGATGGCTCATGGGCTGCAAGCTAGGGCATCATACATTGTTCATGAGTTCACTATTTAATACTAGCACTGTTTACATCTTTTCATTTGGAATGATTAATGACCTGGGAACTTTGAGAGCTAGGGCATCATTTGTATTACCTTCAAGGCATTGTGTGAAGTGTTTGATCTCTCTTTATTTGTTTTTTTTTTATATTCACTATGTGGTACTCCCCCTTTATGATCATTTCATGAGGAAATGTCTTGATGGCTCGTGGGCTACAAGCTAGGGCATCATACATTGTTCATGAGCTCACTATTTAATACTGGCATTTTTTACATATTTTCATTTCAAATGCTTGATGACCCATGAGCTTTGAGAGCCAGTGCATCATTTCTATTACCTTCAAGGCATTGTGTGAAGTGTTTGATCTCTCTTTATTTGTTTTGTTGTTGATATTCACCAGCTATGTGGTACTCCCCATTTATGATCATTTCATGAGGAAATGTCTTGATGGCTCGCGGGTTGTAAGCTAGGGCATCATGCATTGTTTATGAGATCATTGTTTGAGCACCTCATGTCCCTATTTGATTATGAGGGACATGAGTTGCTCAAATAGTGAGCTCATAAATAATGCATGATGCCCTAGCTTGCAGCCCGCGGGCCATCAAGACATTTCCTCATGAAATGATCATAAACGGGGAGTACCACATAGTGAATATCAACAACAAAAAAATAAAGAGAGATCAAACACTTCACATAACATATGTTGTTTTTGTTAGGAATAAGGTGTCTCAACCTTGGATAATTCCTATTCTTATTATTTGTTTGTGAAATGTATTTTCTTGCAAATAATGTTGATGTGTCGGCATCTTGAATTGTGTGTAAGGAGATCATGGCTAAAATGGTTATGATGGATTCCTATGACATGTAAGAGCTATGTCAGGAAGATTCAATGATAGGTGAAGACATGTGGCAACTGATAAATTTGAGTACTGTACACTCTTCCCCAATCAAAAAAATTTTGGGGTTCCTATTTTCTCAGAGAATGGTAAAACCCTAATACGGTTATCTTTCGGAGTAGCCCTAAAAAGTGAAGCGCATGATATAAGCTTTTTTAGGGTTGCGAAGAGAGGTGATGCGAGTGTATGGTTGGAACATTTTTTATGCTGCCGTGATTTGTCTTCAAGGTTTTGGAAATCTTCTGAAAGAACTTGCATTACAAGTGTATTGTAAGCTGTAATAGTTTTGATCAATACATTGTGCTGGTTTTGGAGTGCTGGGGTTTTTACCGAAAGGTTTCCCCAGGGTATATCATTGTGTCATTCTCTATTTTTCTATATGCATGGTATGTGGTTGCAATATCTTTGTTAAAGTAGTTAACGAATCTGAAATTGTAAGGATTTATAAGAATTTGCACAATACTCTCCAATAGAGATTAGTGTAGGAAGCTATTTCCGCACCTGAGTTTCCTTACAGTTTTATAAGATTTTATTAAGACTTAATATATTGTTTTATTAAGATTTTATTAAGACAAAGTATTTTGGGTTATTTTTATGTTGTTTTATAAGATTTTATTATGACTAAATATATGATGTAAACTCATTATTATAATTGATATATATAATACAATGGTATGTAGTATAATCTATACATTTGTGAGATGTGATTAATTCCAGTTATATGATGTTCTAGGATTAAATTGGTGAGTTTTTATACTTTCTCCATTTTAAACTAACCTATGACTTCAAAGGAGGAATTATGAAATATAGTTGTAGGTAGTTATCTCTTCTATAATGATGGAGGAGTGAAAGGTAATGATCAATGAGGTTGTTGCTATTAGATCATACATTAATACACTTACTATTTTGAATTTGAGCTCAGGCATCATCCAATGTTATTGTTGTCATTGCATGCTTTCTGTTGTTGTGCACCATATATTGTTTTATACACTATTTATTTCATTGAGACTGTGAGCTTGACATTTATAATGTATTTGCTGTTATTGGATCAATGTTGCCATGTTGTTAAGGTTGTAGAAGTCCTTTTACTAATCTTGTATAAACAACATATATACCATGTTGAGTCACAACCCATGAGGTGTTTCTTGATAACACATTTGACATCATACCTTTTGCTCCATTTTGGTCTTGATTTACTCACTGCATGCACATGTTTTTTGAGTGCACATGTTATGTAGCATAGTTCATTTTAGAAGTGTATGGATTGACTATGCACATGCATAATTGTAGATGAGGATCAATAATAGGGTGCCAGTCATTTCTTAGATCCTTTGGATCTAACCCCAACTTTTCCTTCCTTGCAGGTTTTGGATCATACAAGAGCATACTGGATTGAACCCCAGGTCAACACTTCATTACTTCAGGCAATGTCTGGTAGCTTCATTATTTATGTTCATCCACTTATGTATGTTTGCATTCATTCATATTCTTCTGAAATTTGGCTATTAGCGACCATATATGACCATTCTTGATGTTTTTGGGTCATTTGATGAAAAGATGTAAAAGTTTCTTTAAAAAATTTATTTTTTATTTCAATTTTTAAAATCATAAAATGAATAAAATTTAAAGATAACAAATTAAGATAATCTTTGTCTTCACTTAAAAAAAAAACATAAAGCTCATAAAGAATGGTAAAAGAGGGCCCTAACTGTGGTAAAATGGGAAAGTTGCCACCTTCCACTGCTCTTCATATTGCAGCTGCTAAGGAACTATGTTATATAAAATTTCAAGGCATGAAATTTTATACTTTTTGACATCATACTTTTTTCTCCTTAGCATTGAGTTTACAATGTGGGGGAGTCGAAGAAAGTATATGTACAGTTATAAAATTTCATGCCTTGAAATTTGGCATGAAATTTTATAGCATAGTTCCTTAGCATTTGATCTTTATATGGCAGCCATGACTTGAGGTAGGAATCCAAGCTTTGTCTTCTCATTAACTCAATTTCATTTTAATGGCATTTGTTGATTTAATGGCAAAATATGAATGTTAATACTAGCATTGTTTACATCTTTACATTTGGAATGCTCGATGACCTGCGAGCTTTGAGAGCTAGGGCATTGTTGCTATTACCTTCAAGGCATTGTGTGAAGTGTTTGATCTCTCTTTATTTTTTTTTCTGTTGATATTCACTATGTGGTACTCCCCATTTATGATCATTTCATGAGAAAATTTCTTGATGGCTCGCGGGCTGCAAGCTAGCTAGGCATCATGCATTGTTTATGAGCTCATTGTTTGAGCACCTCATATCGCTATTTGATTGGCCGATGATCTATTTGTTATATTGATGCTATTAGATCAAATAGGGATGTCAATAATAAAATAGGGACATTGGTAATAAAATAATGCACTTACTGTTTTGAATTTGAGCTTAGGCATCATGCAATGTTATTACTGTCAAAATAGTAAGTGTATTAATGTATAATCTAATAGCAGTAACCTCATTGATCATTACCTTTGACTCCTCCATCATTATTATTGTCATTGCATGCTTGCTGCTGTTGTGCACCATATATTGTTTTATACACTGTTTATTTCATTGAGACTGTGAGCTTGGCATTTGTAATATATTTTCTATTATTGGATCGATTTCACCATGTTGTTGAGGCTGTAGATGCATTGAATCACCACTGCCATTCTATTTCGATAGCATCAATATAACAAACAAAGCATCGTCCAATCAAATAGGGACATCAGTAAGATATTTAATGCATTATTGCTTCATCATGATGATAAAAATTTTATTGGCTCAAAGCACATAGAATGTGGGTAGCTTCATTACTTCATTAGATCTGTACCTTTGTTAATTTTACTAGCATCATGCAACTTTCTTACTTATCCTTTAAAATGCAGATTCAAATATACTCCATGCCATAGCATTAATGTATAGATGATGCAGATTTGTGTACCTCTTTGTTTTGATGTAGCTTACTCACTACATGCACTGGGGCCTCCTGGGGGCTTCCAACCATGTTGTGATGTTATGATCTTTACTTGAAATCCATGATGTACTCCTCCCTTAATATGCATATTTGATGCTTTTCTCCTCTGATTTGATGATGATGTATGCCCCTTCCATTGCTTACTCATGTTTACTCATGACTGCCTTGTGCTAATGGGCATGGTGTGTGATTGTTGTGGGTGCATCATTTGGAAATGATGTCACAACAACACCAGATGAGACAACAACATCTGGTGTTGTTGTTGCACTATTTGAATGATGTAGTCACAATAGTGACTCACCAGGTGTTCATGCAGACATAAATGCAGCTATTTACTCTCTACAACATTCTTTTGAGTGCACATGTCCTTTAGCATGGTTTTTCTTTCAGAAGTGTATGGCTTGACTATGCACATGCATAATTGTAGATGAGGATCAGTAATAGGATTCCATTCATTGCTTAGATATTTTTTTATCTAACCCCCATCTCTTTTTTCTTTGCAAGTTCTGGATCACATAGGGGCACACTAGATTCACACTTGGGTCAAAAATTCATCACTTCAGGAATTGTTTGGCACCCTTATTATTTATGTTCATCCTCTTATGTATGCATGTACTCTTGCATTTTCTTCTGAAAGTTATTTTCCTTGTATAGTATATACAATTTATTTTTCATATATATACATGTAATCACTCATCTAGTAATTAGTTCCCCAAACCATTACTAAGGATTGAACATAAGTCTAAGTCCCCAAACCTATTGTTCTATGTGTCTTTATTGCCTTCATAATTTTGGTTCAATCCCTATAGGATGCCCAAGCCTAGAGGCCAAGGAAAGTACCCAAGAGCACTTGAAAGAAAGATGAATGAAACCATTTTCCTTATGTGGGTAAACCCATATAAGTGTTCTTCCTTTGCATCACAACTCTTACTTGAGGATTCATAATCATGCATTTATGTTCAAGACTTATTATTACCTTGGTCCTTTTGAATCTTAGGATGACATAGCAATTGGGAAAGGAAAACCAAAAACTTTCATAGACCAATAAAAACCAAGGCATGTGGGTGCTCTTCTTTTGTACAGTTATACTCATAAAATATATGTACAGTTATAAAATTTCATGCCTTGAAATTTTATAACATAGTTCCTCTTCATTAAAATAGAATGAAAGTGGTGATTCAATGCATCTACCCACATTCTATGTGCTTTAAGCCAATGAAATTTTTATCTTCATGATGAAGTAATAATGCATTAAATGTCTTACTGATGTCCCTATTTGATTGGTCGGTGCTCTATTTGTTATATTGCTGCTATAAAAATAGAATGGCAGTGGTGATTCAATGCATCTACAACCTCAACAACATGGTAGGATTGATCCAATAACATAAAATACATTACAAATGCCAAGCTCACAGTCTCAATGAAATAAATAGTGTATAAAACAATATATGGTGCACAACAATAGCAAGCATGCAATGACAACAATAACATTGCATGATGCCCAAGCTCAAATTCAAAATAGTAAGTGTATTAATGTATGATTTAATAGCAGAAACCTCATTGATCATTACCTTTCACTCCTCCATCATTATAGAAGAGATAACTACCTACAACTATATTTCATAGACCAATAAACAACCAAGGCATGTGGGTGCTCTTCTTTTGTACAGTTATACTCATAAAATATAGTACAGTTATAAAATTTCATGCATTGAAATTTTATAACATAGTTCCTCTTCATCAAAATAGAATGGAAGTGGTGATTCAATGCATCTACCCACATTTTATTTCTTTGAGATGATGAAATTTTTATCATCATGATGAAGTAATAATGCATTAAATATCTTACTGATGTCCCTATTTGATTGGTCGGTGCTCTATTTGTTATATTTATGCTATAAAAATAGAATGATAGTGGTGATTCAATGCATCTACAGCCTCAACAACATGGTAGCATTGATCCAATAATAGAAAACACATTACAAATGCCAAGCTCATGGTCTCAATGAAATAAACAGTGTATAAAATAATATATGGCACACAACAGCAACAAGCATGCAATGATAGCAATAACATTGCATGATGCTCGAGCTCAAATTCAAAACAGTAAGTGTATTAATGTATGATCTAATAGTAGCAACCTCATTGATCATTATCTTTCACTCCTCCATCATTATAGAAGAGACCTACAACTATATTTCATAATCCCTCCTTTGAAGTCATAGGTTAGTTTAAAATGGAGAAAGTATACAAACTCACCAATTTAATCCCAAAACATCATATAACTGAAATTAATCACATCTCACAAATATATAGATTATATTACATACCATTATATTATATATATCAAGTATAATTATGAGTTTACATGATGCAGTCAAGGATGGTGGATCCAGTTAAGGACGGTCCAAACCTTGTAGCCAACAATCAACACAGCGGAATACTCAACAACACAACAACAAAATAATTGTTTAAATCTATTTTTCATTAACATACCCGACTATAAGGCCTTCTGAGTTAGGACCAATTATAATCAGCAACAATTCTACAAGATCACAGAATCCAATACAACACTAGCTAGTTCAGCTCTGAAAACAATCAACAACTGATGGAAACCCTAAGGAAGATCTAAACTTGAGCTTGCAAGCCTCCAAGCAATCTCCTTGTCTCCAAGTGTGCAAACCACTAGCTCTACAACTACAAACTATCAAATAACAATTTGATCTGCAAGATCTTTTTCACAACTTCACCAACTCCAACTTTTAGAACCTCAGATCTGATTCACTAAGTCTTCCAAGTTATGAACTTCTACTGATCTCCTCCCTTTCTAAACATCTACCCAAGCACCCCTTAAATACTAATCATTAGCCACAAGTCAGCTGGATGAAATCATTAACTACCCCCAATAATTATTAAATTCAATACAAGTCAGCATAAAAATAGCTTTACAAACATTTAATTCAACATGTCGACTTGTAAAAACAACTACCAACAATAAATGCACCAAGTCAACCCAACAAATCACACAGAACTCCAGTCAATAAACCATAACTACCAGGCAACAGTGAAATAATCGAGCATGCCAGGCATCACTGAACACCAGTGTCAAATGAGCACTGCAAGCATCACTGAGTAACACTTTCAATGAGCACCAGAGGTTACCGAGTTCCTTCAGTGACTGAGCTTCCTTTAATGACTGAGACCGTCGGTCAAGGCTGCAACTGAATAACACCAGCCAAACACACACCTCACATGTAGATTCATCAAGTACCCTAGAATGCCTCTGCATCAAACACCCTAGGTTTGAAAAGATGTTCATATTTGAGAAGAACATCTTCTGAGATTTGGCACATAAACCCCGAACTAGTTCTTCATATACAAGTCCTCCACCTTTTCAACTTGCATACTTTTCCACTTCAGCTTTCTCTGTCTCTTCAAGTCTTTCCTTGACAACACACAGGTATGTTCTCCATATTGTTCATTCATTTTCTCTATATCTACCAACTCAACATGGCTACCAATACTTAGGCTTCTCCTACCAAGCGTTGTATCTAGCAAAGGCATCAGGGAAAACTTCATGTCATCCTTTTCAATAGTAAACACATTTCAAACACAATCATACATAACTCTACAATCATATTGCCAAGGTCTACCGAGCAATATATCACAACTATTCATCTTCACAATGTCACATAACACAAGATCCTTATACTGGCCAATTTGAACATCAACAAAGCATTGTTCTCTTACTTCTAGAGCATGAACATCCTGTAACCAGCCAATCCTATAAGGACAAGGATGCTTCATTCTATTCAACCCAAGTTTTTGAACCATGTCCTTAGCAACAAGGTTATCAGTACTACCACTATCAACAATAACATCACAAAGTTTACCTCTAGACTTGCATCGGGTCCTAAACAAGTTACTCCTCTGACAAGGTTCCTCCTTTGTACCAAGCAATGTTTGCCGAAGTAGCAAGTTCTTAGATTTAGGTTCATTCTCATTCACCATAGCAGTCTATTGGTCACCAAGCTTCTTCTGTGTACATTCAAAAGAATGGTATCCTTCCTCTCCATAGTTATAGCAAGTACCCTTAAAGATAACTCTACCTTTCTTCTTCTTCGGTTCCACAGGTTTCTGTTCATCTTCTGCACCAGTCAGTTTATCCTTCACCAAGTGATCAATCTTTTCCTTCCCTCGGGGATTACTATGTTGTTTCCTCTTCAACTTATCTTCTGCCTTCAGAGCATACTGATAAGCATCTTCAACAAAATCAATCTTTAGCATACTAAGCTCATCTTGAATATTGAATCTCAAACCATTCACATACCGAGCTACCTTTTCCTTACCAAGCTCTTGGTGTCCAGACCCAATAGTAAGTTTTTAGAACTCCTTGGTATAATATTCAACAGATAGATCCTTCTATTTTAGATTCTACAACTTCTTAAACAAGTCAAGCTCATAGTCAGAAGGTATGAACTTAGTTTTCAACTTAGTCACCATAAACCTCCACCGATTGATCTTCATTTCACCTTCATCTTCTCTATCTCTTTGTAGTTCTTTCCACCAAAGAGAAGCATGTCCTTTCAACTTTGTCTATGCTAATCTCACTCGAAAAGGATCTTCAATTTCTTCCAGCTCAAAGAAATCTTCAAGTTCACCAATCCAATCAATCAAGTTCTCGGGCTTCAAAGTACCAGAGAAAGTAGAAACTTCCATTCGGTAACTGTTACTTAACCGAGCTCTAGAACTAGGCAACTGAGAAGTTCTTTCCTCACCTGATCTATCCCTACGGTCATCACCACTAGATCCAGCAGGTTCAAAGTCTTCAGCAGCTTCCTCATAACCATCTTCAATACCAACATTCTGAGGTACACCAGCAACAGCTCTCATGATCTCGGTGACCATGTCATTCTTCATCAACTCCATCTCAAATATGAAATCTGATTTCACCTTCTCTATGATCCTAGATTTAATAGTATCACAGAGATCTACAAGTACTCTAAGGTCAAATCTTCTCAGATGCATCCTTAAAGATAAGAGAAAACCTCTGCAACAAACCCTAAACTGACCACCTTGTGACAATCTCCAAGTTGTATGCAAGTCAAACCTCAACCTGCCACCTTGAACAAATAACTAGGACCAGATCCACAAGTTCAGTGCTCTAGATCTACAATCCAAATCATACGATCTCTTCACCAACAAGATCAACTTCGCAAGATCAGCCTTGCTACATCAACCTTCACTCTGCAAGATCAAATCTCTCACTTTGATACCACCTAATGAAGTCAAGGATGGTGGATCCAATTAAGGATAGTCCAAACCTTGCAACCAACAATCAATACAATGGAATACTCAACAACACAACAGCAAAATAACTATTTAACTCTGATTTTCATTAACATGCCCGACTGTAAGGCCTTCCGGGTTAGGGCCAATTATAATCAACAATAATTCTACAAGATCACAGGATCCAATACAACACTAGCTAGTTCAACTCTAAAAATAATCAGCAACTGATGGAAATCCTAAGGTAGATCTAAACTTGAGCTCGCAAGCCTCCAAACAATCTCCTTGTCTCCAAGTGTGCAAACCACTAGCTCTACAACTACAAACTATTAGATAACAATCTGATCTGCAAGATCTTTTTCACAACTTTGCCTACTCCAGCTTTCAGAACTTCAGATCTGATTCGCTAAGTCTTCCAAGTTATGAAATTCTATTGATCTCCTCCCTTTCTAAATATCTACCCAAACACCCCTTAAATACTAATCATCATCCACAAGTTGGCGGGATGAAATCATTAACTCCCCACAACAATTATTAAATTCAATACAAGCTAGCATCAAAATAGCCTTACAAATATTTAATTCAACATGTTAGCCTGAAACAACAACTACCAACAATAAATGAACCAAGTCAGCCCAACAAATCACATAGAACTCCAGTCAGTAAACCATAACTACCGAGCAACAGTAAAATAACCAATCATGCTAGGCATCACCAAGCACCAGTGTCAACCAAGCACCACAAGCATCATCGAGTAACACTTTCACTAAGCACCAGATGTTATCGAGTTCCTTCAGCGACCAAGCTTCCTTCAATGACCAAGACCATCAGTCAAGGCTACAACCAAGTAACATTGGCCAAACACACACCTCCCATGCAGATTCATTGAGTACCCTAGAATGCCCTACATCATTACATCATATATTTAGTCTTAATAAAATCTTATAAAACAACATAAAACTAACCCAAAATACTTTGTCTTAATAAAATCTTAATAAAACAATATATTTAGTCTTAATTAAATCTTATAAAACAACATATATTGTGTGATGTGTTTGATCTCTCTTTATTTGTTTTGTTGTTGATATTCACTATGCGGTACTCCCCATTTATGATCATTTCATGAGGAAATGTCTTGATGGCTCATGGGCTGCAAGCGAGGGCATCATGCATTGTTTATGAGCTCACTGTTTGAGCACCTCATGTCCCTCATAATCAAATAGGGACATGAGGTGCTCAAATAGTGAGCTCATAAATAATGCATGATGCCCTATCTTGCAGCCTGCGAGCCATCAAGACATTTCCTCATGAAATGATCATAAACGAGGAGTACCCCATAGCTAGTGAATATCAACAAAAAAACAAATAAAGAGAGATCAAACAATTCACATAATTCCTTGAAGGTAATAAAAATGATGCTAGCTCTCAAAGCTCATGGGTCATCAAGAATTTGAAATCAAAAGATGTAAACAATGCTAGTATTAAACAATGAGCTCATGAACAATGTATGATGCCCTAGCTTGCAGCCCACGAGCCATCAAGACATTTCCTCATGAAATGATCAAAAATGGGGAGTACCACATAATGAATATCAACAACAAAACAAATAAAGAGAGATCAAAAACTTCACACAATGCCTTGAAGGTAATAGAAATGATGCCCTAGCTCTCAAAGCTCACAGGTCATCAAGAATTCCAAATGAAAAGATGTAAACAATGCCAGTATTAAACAGTGATATCGATCCATCTCAATGGCTACCAAATCAATAGATCTCTACCAAGAACCCAGTCGCAAAGAAACACCATAGACCACACCATGAACCCACTATGAAGAGGCATCCAATGTCTCATAAGTCACATCAAATGGCCCACTTTCTATAATCCAAGTCTCTCAACTTGGTTAACCAAGAAGAAGACTTCCAAGTCATAACAAACACCATAGTGATTTATGGATCTCCAATGTGCAAGTTCTGTAAGCCGGTCTCTCAACATCACATCTAACTCATTCAAAACTATATAAAAAATAGTAGACAATCCCAACGATCCATCATAACTTGATCTCAAAAACAATGCAAAGAGTAGCTTGATTTTGTCTTCAAGCCAATCAATGCACAGTCTACTCAAACACCAAGTCAAGTCATTGCTACACTACATAGGAACAAAGCACATCCAATTCGAACCAATGAAGTGAAGAAGCCACTTGAATCAAATCTGAATATAATCAATTATGCATCCCACGAACACATCAGGAAGAATGTATCTCTGATTCTCATACTTGCTTCTTGTACTAGAGCAATCTCTTTCACAAATCTCGATTCGATTAGATCTAGTCCAAATTCAAGTCTCTAGAATCGACTCAATAATCCACAAGCCGCTACCAAATCTACTGCAAAGTCATCTCTGAATGACATAAATAAATCATGAGCAAGAATAAAAGACCTCGACTCACCAAACTATTAGAATAACTAAGAGGGGGGTGAATTAGTTATCCAGTGTCCCAAAATAAAATGTATAATCCAAAACAAATTCTTCAACTTCTGCTACTCGATAAACATAAAATACTTTCACTATTTGTTCTTTTACCAATTATCAGTCTAAAACTCATAGTAGTTACCAATCAAATCTAACATGTAATATGAAAAGTATGATAACAAACAAATATCACAATCAACACATAACACAAGAGATTTAACGTGGAAAACCTGTGAAGGGAAAAACCACCTAGGACCGACAACCCAAAAATGTTCACTCTTCTAAAGTGAGGTCAGTGAAAACCCAACCCTATTAAAGGTTTACAAACACACTGTTAGGTGTGACCTTGTTAGAGTATTTTAGACCAGAAGTTATCGTCCAACCAGCAGTCACTCTAGGGTTGACAGGATAACAATGTTCACTCTATGAATGAAATTGTATCATCTTAAAATGGAAGCACTTCCATGTTAAGAGTGTTTATCCCTCCAAGTAAGTGGTTTGGGGTCATATTGGATACCTCAAATGATCTTTTCTTTGATCTGGCTTTCTCCCCGCTTTCCACTTCTTCCCCGCACTTGATTTCTTCATTCTAGGTGAAATTAGGGTTAGGATCTTAAGGATTCTCTTGAATTTCCCTCTTTCATAGCTCTATTTCTAGGAAGGATTTAGAAATGGATCCTCTTGGCCTTCATCATGATAATCATAGGATTTTATGTCTATCTCTGACATTCTATCCTGTTCTGGAATCAGTTCTAGGTTTCTGGGCATCCCCAGGACCTCTTGACTTGGTTCTGAGTCAATTTGGGACCAGGGTCAAGGTCGACTTAGAACCTGACTACATTAGGGTCAAGTTAAGACCTTGACTAGGTCAAGGTTGACCTAAGACCCTAACTAGGTCAGGGTCAACCTTAACTTTGACCCCTTCCTCCAAAATTTCAATCTTCGAGCTTCGGGCTTTCAAGAGATTTATTTTCCCACTTCCGGGTTGGCCATTTCGGGTTTCAGGATCGTAAATCCTTTAATTGCATTTAATCTAGGTATATCTTCTAAAGGTGAGGACCTAATTGGGATTTAATTCTCCAAGGTGGCCCATCTAGAGGAGTGTGCCCTAGATCACTATAAAAGGAGGCCTTCCTCTCTCATTTTCATCATCAAGTTTTGTGAGAGCATATCTCTCAATCAAGACATCATGTTTTCATATCTCATCTCAAGTTTTCATGTGCAAGCTCTCAAGCTCTCAAGGTGATCAAGCAAGCATCCATTCAAGCATTCAAGTCTTCTTCTCCATCCAAGGTCTCCATTGAAGATCAAGGATTCAAGCATTCAAGCCATTGAAGGGATTTGGTTCAAGCATTCAAGATTTATCATTCAAACCCTAGATCTAGCCATCATGATGGTGTGATCTTCCTTCAAGATCCTTTGTTCATCTTCAAGATCCATTTCATTCTCTTACCAAGGTGAATTCCAAGCATACAACCATGGAGGTTTGATTTACATTTATTATTGTGTTCAAGCTTTCATATCAATATACTTGTTTACATTTCAAATATAAACGCATTATCTATTGAATTGCATAGCTTCATTGTTAGATTTACTTCTACTACTTGCTAGCATTCTCCATTTCAATTTCAATATTAAGGTTGATTCCAAACTGGGGTTTCACCAAGTCAAATCCCCCAAACAAACAAACGCAACCATTTTTCTTGCAGGTACAGGTGCAGAATTTTGGATCTAAGAGTAGATTTGGATACCCTTTCCAGCGAACTTCTGAGATCTATGAACAGAATTCAAATCAGACTTCAAATAAAGAATGTGGTATTTGACCTTTTATGAGGTCAAACCTAAGCTGAGCCATCTTGAGGAAAGATTTCTAGGTTTTCTCTATCTTGGCATTTCCAGTCCAAGATAGGTTTCAGATTTTCCTGAAAGTGTACACAGACATCCAGATTCAGCATTTTCCAGATCTGCCCTAATTTGAGGTTAGTACTTGTATTTCAATTATTCTATATTCCAAACATAATCCTCCTCCATAGGGAAATATTGGATTTACTCTCTCTCTCTCTCTCTCTCTCTCTCTCTCTCTTCCATATTCATCCACAAATTGATTTGATTGTGTATTAACCTCTAGGTTGATCAAATCAGATCTCTTCTTTAGGGAATTTGGGTTTTGAGAATAGATCTCATATTTCCCCTTCTACATCTGAATAGCGGTGAATCCATTTTACATCTATTTAGAAACATAAAAGACTTTCTTAGTCCACTCGGTTAAGATATTTGACTGTGTACAATGGTTAAATATGTAACAATAGATGATCTTCCTTGATACAACTTCAATTGCAGTTTACAGATCAATATTCAGCTCATACAAATCTTTCTGATCAACATATCACTTCATATTCAATACTATATCAACTTACTGTCCGTCGGTAATTACTCTTTGTAGCTCGGTAATTGTTCTGTAGTTCAATTCTCACTAACCAGCATGATCAGAATGCATGAAAATTTGTTCACGCGATAATTCTGCAGTATCTTCTTCCTTTGGCATAGTTTCAACAATGAAACCAATGTCTCTTATATAGATGAGTAAATCATTTTCTTTTTGTCTTTCAGATTTCGCCGCTTAATCTCATTGATTGATTTTGCCACTTTAACCTTCTTCAACTGATGTGTCAGTAACACATTTCAATCTGCTCCATTAGATCTTCCTTGAATTATGTTAGTTTTCAATCTTCATAACAAACCTTATCTGTTACCTTGATTTCATACACTTTCCAGCTCATCCATCTTATCAGCTAAACTAGTCATTTAATTCCTTTCTGTTCTACTCGGTTAACAAAGAAATGCATCGGTGAACACAAGCTCAGTTAACACTATGCTTGGTATGCACTACACTCTGTCAGTGTATACTAGAATGCTTCATTTAGCGACAACACTACTTTGTGTCTTTCAGCTCTATTCTTTATCATAAATGAATGCAACATAATAAAGTCATAGACTCATCAAAAATTTACTCAGTGTATTCCTTATCATCATCTGACATATACATCTTCCTCATGTAGATATTTATATTCTTCTTCTCTTTCACCTTCTTTTAGATGTATCGGTATAGTAACTTACAAGATAAGTACTGTCAAGCTAGTTGACATTAATGAAAACATAATACTGATTTAATCATCTTACATATCTAATCAGAAACTCCTCAGTGATCTTTAATCATAGATTCTTCATTCAAGTTCTAAATCAATTGTAGTTCATCAATCTATCCCTTTGGCATTGATGGCAACTCAAGTAATATGAAGTGTACCATACACATACCAAACATGTATTCTACAACTTTGTAAACAAATATTGTACAAGCTCTCCCTAGCTTAATATGTTTAATCACTACCTTAATAAATAGCATTATAAAATACAGCTTTGTCATTCTGTAGATATGATCTTTTCAGTTCTCAGGTTCTTGCTTTTGTTCTCTGTAACTGATCTTCAATGTTCTACTCAGCTCTCAGGTTCAGGTTTCTATTCTCTGTAACTGATCTTCAATGTTCTATTTCTTTCAGATTATCTCTCCCTTAGATAGTTCTCATCGGTGCATGTTTCACTTTTCTTTCATATTATTTATCTCTCCCTTTGACAACAATTCTAAAGAAACAAATAAATAATCAGCTCTATAGTAGCTAAGTAACTCTCTGTTGTCTAATACAGTCTTTGTATCTCTGTATACTGATATCCCAATCTGTTTCAACTCTTCAAACTTAATCACAACCTTGAAGTTTATTCAAAGTGTGAACTATGTTGCATCAACATGTGTGATCTTCTGATAAGTTTAAGCTGATGCAACATCTAGATCACATTAGTGACTGGTAGATAGGGGACGGACCCCAAGTCTAGTCTTCAAGTATTCAAATGTGTCCTTCGGTAGAGCTTTTGTAAAGATATCAACAAGTTGTTCTTTAGATGTAACAAATTCTAACTTCACTTGATATTCTTGCACTTGTTCTCTTAAGTAGTGATACTTAATTGATATATACTTTATCTTAGAGTGCATCACTGGATTCTTTGAAATATTAATAGCATTGGTGTTGTCACAGTATATAATCACTGGGTCAGTGATTACCTCATTCATTCCTTCCAACACTTGCTTGATATATGCAATGTTTGAGCAATTAGTAGCAGTAGCAACATACTCTACTTTAGTTGTAGACTGAGAAATACAAGCCTGCTTTTTACTTGTCTAGGTTACAATTCTTTCACCAAAGAAGAATGCTCCTCTGGTGGTGCTTTTTCTGTCATCCACATTTCCAGCCCAATCAGCATCGGTATAGACCTTTAGTTCAAACTTAGCATCCTTAGGATACCATAATCCATAATCCTCTATCTTTTTTAGGTATCTTAAGATTTTTTTAGTAGCAATCATGTGTGATTCTCTAGGATTAGTAGAAAATCTGGCAACTATTCCAACAACATGTGCTATATATGGTCTACTGTGAACTACATCCTTTAGCTTACCAATCATCAATCGGTAAAGTGTCTGATTTACCTCTATAGTTTGATCTTCCTTTGTCAGTTTACATCCAGTAGCCATTGGTGTTCCCATAGGTTTAGCATCTTCCATGCCAAATGTCTTCAAGACTTCCTTTATGTATTTAGACTGTGAGATGAATATCCCATCACTCTACTGAATCACTTGTAGTCCAAGAAAGAATTTAATCTCTCCGAACATAGACATTTCAAACTCATTCCTCATGTCATCAACAAAAGATTTATATACATGATCTTGTCCTCCAAAAATAATATCATCAACAAAAATTTCAGCAATAAGAATAGTGTCATCAGTATCACCTTTCATGTACAAATTGTTGTTCTCACTAGTTCTAACAAATCCAATACTTAACAAGTAAGTATGCAGCCTTTCATACCAAGCTCTTAGTGGTTTCTTCAAACCATATAAAGCTTTATGTAATCTACATACCATGTGTTTGTTGTCTGGATCAACTAATCCTTCAGGTTGTTCTATGTAGACTTCTTCTTCAAGTATACCATTCAGAAATGCTGACTTCACATCCATTTGATAAACTTTAAATTTCTTGTGTGTAGCATATGCAAGTAGCATTCTAACTCCTTCCAATCTAGCAATAGGTGCAAATGTCTCACCATAGTCAATGTTTTCTTCATGTGCATATCCCTTGCATACCAATCGAGCTTTATTTCTTTTCACTTCACCATTTTCATTCAGTTTGTTCCTGAATATCCACTTAGTACCGATAAAATTCTTATCTTTAGGTCGGGGTACTAAGGAACAAGTTTTATTGTTCTCTATTTGTTCTATTTCCTCTTTCATTTCATTAACCCATTCTTCATTCTCTAATGCAATTTTCACATTTTTTGGTTCAAATTCACAACTAGACATGTACCTTGTCTTGCTTTGCTTCTTGTCTGCATGCCAGCTTATCTATCTCCAATAATTTGTGTGTCAAGATGATGTCTTCTAACAAAACTAGCCAGTACTCAATTTCTTATTTCTTGTTCATCCTGTTCAGGTTCATGTGCTTGCTCGGTAGCTCCATCTTGTTCGTCAGTTTCCCTTTCCTATTCCTTGAGGTTATTTTCCTACCGACCAGTTATCATAGGCTGCAACTTCGGTAGATAATTAGGATGTTCAATGTAAGTGAATCTACCATAGTCTTCTGGTTCCTTTCTACTTTCCTCTGTGTTCTTGTCATCAAACTCATCAACACAGACATTAGTACTTTCAATTATCTTATTTGTAACCTTATTCAGACATTTATATGCTTTACTCTTACTAGAATATCCTAAGAATATCCCTTCATCACCTTTAGAATCAAATTTCCCATTTATCTCATCTTTTAGAATAAAACATTTGCTTCCAAAAATCCTGAAATATCTTACAGTAGGTTTGTGTCCAAACCATAGCTCATAGGGTGTCCGGTTGGTGTCCTTCTTTAGTTGTACTCAGTTGAGCACATATACAGCTGTACTAACAACTTCCCTCCAGTATTTCTAAGAAATATTCTTTTGCAACATTAGTGTTCTTGCACAGTTAATTATTGACCTATTCCTTCTTTCAGCAATCCCATACTGCTGAGGTGTTCTCGGTGTAGAGACTTGTCTTTTGATACCATGCTCATTACAGAAATTAGTAAATTCATCAGAGATAAATTCACCTCCTCTATCAGATCTTAAGAATTTTAATTCTTTTCCAGTCTCTTTTTCTACCTTTGCCTTGTACCACTCAAACATCTTAAATGCTTCAGATTTTTCTTTTAAGGACATAACTATCATCAATCTAGTGTAGTCATCAACAAAAAGAATAAAGTATCTATCACCATAATAACTTTGAGTTCTCATAGGACCACATAGGTCAGTATGAACCAACTCAAGTATCTTCTTTGTTGAGTAGTCTTTGCTTTTAAAACTAGACTTAGTCATCTTACCTTTTTGACATTCATGACACATAGCATGATTAGGTTTTGACAAGTTAGGCAACCCTCTAACTCTTTTCTTCTTACTAATCTTGATCATGTTATCAAAGTTCACATGGCATAACCTCTTATGCCACAACCATGCATCTTCATCCTTCATTAATAAACAAAAAGACTGATCAATATCAAGATAAAATAAATTACCTCTGGATTGTGTACCGGTTTTGACAAGTCTTCCTCCATCATCATAGATTTCTACCTTTTTTCTCTCAAAAGAAAGTTGGTGGCCTGAATTATTCAGCTGATCCACACTTAATAGATTATAGTTCAGTCCATCTACCCAGTATGCATTTTCAGATTTTATTCTATCATTAATCATCAGTGAACATTTACCTCTTACCATACAGGGTGCATCATTTCCCATCCTTACAGATCCTCCACTATATTCATCAAGTAGATCAAATTTCTCTACATCACTAGTCATATGATGTGTACAACCATTGTCTATGATCCATGTATCATTTCTACTTACTTTAGAGATCAGTTTTGTTTCTTCATGTTTCTCCTCTTCCTCTGAGTCATATTTCATAGCAACAAATACTACTTCTACATCATCTTTAGTGTCAGATTCAGATTCAATATCTTCGGCTATGTAACATACCTTTTCCCCTTTTTCATAGTAGCTCGGTTGTCTCTATTTTTGTGTCGGTAGCCTCTATTAGCTCTTCTCCCATAGCTTCCTTCGAATCGGTCTTTGGATCTATCATCATCTTTCTTATTCAGACATCTAGCAGCGATGTGGCCAACTTCTTTACAATTAAATCATCCAAAGGTAGTGTACCTCTATACATTCCTTTACCTTTGGGTAACCTTTTGGCCATAAGAGCTTCAAGCTCATCAAGTTCATCATCGATATTACTATCACTATCATTATTCTTACTATTCCTACTACTAGACTTACCAATCTTCAAATAAGACATGAAAGTAGATTCAACAAAAGGTACAACACTGTTGTCAAAGTTATTCAATTCAAAGGTTGTAAGCTTACCAATCAATATGTCAAGAGTAAGGTTGGATGAGGCTCTTGTTTCATGAATTGCAGAGATCCTGATTGCATAAACTAGTAGCAAAGTTCAGAGAATCTTGCTTATCACTATTTCATCATCAATAATTCCATCTAATGCTCTAATAGCATGTACTACCGCTTTTAGTCTATTTGAGTATTGAAAAATGTTCTCACCTTCTTTCATCTTCATATCATCAAATTGACCTCTTAGGCTTTCTGCTCTGGCTCTCTTAACATTCAAATCTCCACTGTATATTAGAGTAAGTTTATCCCACATGGCTTTGGCAATAGTACATCCCTTAATGTCTTCAAATTTAGCATCGGTATAGGAAAAACAAGTTCCATCATAGTAATATTGTGTTCATGCCTGTCTTTCAGTTGATCAAGGGTTAAGGGACCAGTGGTCGGTTGTATATAGCCATTCTCCATTAGTTCTAGTGCAAAATTCCCAATTCTAGATATGTGCAACTTCATCCAGCTTTGCCATACTGCGAAGTTCTCTTTGTTTAGTCTTGGCACTTCCCTCTTATACATCTTGAGATCTTTATGCTGGAGTCCTTAAAACTCTATTCTAAGTAGCCATAGCTCTGATACCAATTGTTAGAATAACTGAGAGGGGGGTGAATCAGTTATCTAGTGTCCCAAAATAAAATGTATAATCCAAAACAAATTCTTCAATTTTTGCTACTCGGTAAACATAAAATACTTTCATTGTCTGTGCTTTTACCGATTATTAGTCTAAAACTTATAATAGTTACTGATCAAATCTAAAATGTAATATGCAAAGTATGATAACAAACAAATATCACAATCAACACATAACATGAGATTTAATGTGGAAACCCTGTGAAGGGAAAAACCACCTGGGACCGGAAACCCAAAAATGTTCACTCTTCTGAAGTGAGGTCGGTGAAGACCCAACCCTGTTAAAGGTTTACAAACACACTGTTAGGTGCGACCTTGTTAGAGGATTTTAGACCAGAAGTTATCATCCAACCAGCAGTCACTCTGGGGTTGACAGGATAATAATGTTCACTCTATGAATGAAACATAAAAAGACTTTCTTAGTCCACTCGGTTAAGAGATTTGACTATGTATAATGGTTAAGTATGTAACAGTAGATGATCTGTCTTGATACAACTTCAATTATAGTTTACAGATCAATATTCAACTCATACAAATCTTTCTGATTAATATATCACTTTAGATTCAATACTATATCAGCTTACTGTCCATTGGTAGTTACTCTCTATAGCTTAGTAATTGTTTTGTAGTTTGGTTCTCACTAACCAGTATGATCAGAATGCATGAAAACTTGTTCACATGATAATTCTGCAGTATCTTCCTCCTTTGGCATAGTTTCAATAATGAAACCAATGTCTCTTATATAGACAAGTAAATCATTTTCTTTTTGTCCATCAGATTTTGCCGCTTAATCTCATTCATTGATTTTGTCGCTTTAAACTTCTTCAGATGATGTGTCAGTAACACGTTTCAATATGCTCCATTAGATCTTCTTTGAATTATGTTACTCATTGATCTTCATAACAAACCTTATCTGTTACCTTGATTTCATACACTTTCCAACTCATCAATCTTATCAGCTAAACTAGACATTTAATTCCTTTCTGTTCTACTCGGTTAACAAATAAATGCATCGGTGAACACAAGATCGGTTAACACTACACTCGGTATACACTACACTCCGTCAGTGTATACTAGAATGCTTCATTTACCGACAACACTCCTTTGTGTCTTTTAGCTCTATTCTTCATCATAGATGAATGCAACATAATAAAGTCAATATCATAAAGTCATAGACTCATCAACAAGTTACTCAATGTATTCCTTATCATCATCTGACTTATACATCTTCCTCATGTAGATATTTTTGTTCTTCTTCTCTTTCACCTTCTTTCAAATGTATCGGTATAGTAACTTACAAGATAAGTATTGTCAAGCTAGTTGACATTAATGACAACATAATACTTATTTAATCATCTTACATATGTAATCAACAACTCCTCAGTGATCTTTAATCATAGATTCTTCATTCAGGTTCTAATTCAGTTGTAGTTCATCACAAACCAACTTGCAAGTCGATCGAGATCCAAAAGTAATACAACCAGCTAGAACCAGATCTGCAACCAGCTCGAACTAGATTCATAAGAACACCGTTCTAAATTGATACCAACATGATCGACAAATATATATATATATATATATATATATATATATATATATATATATATATATATATATATATATATATATATATATATATATATATATATATATATATATATATATATATATATATATATATATATATATATATATATATATATATATATATTTAAAAATAGTGATTTTTGTCGCAACTATGATGGCCAAAGAAAAGCGATGACTATCTGTCAAAAACATCCGACAGCAAGCCATCACATGTATAGCACCTTCGTCGACAAAAACTTAAAAGTGGCGGATATCTGTCAAACATTTCTGATAGATAGTTGTTGCATGTACAACATCACTGTTGGCAAAAAACTACAAACAACAACTATCCATCGGAAGATTACAATGGTTAACCATTGCATGTACAACATCATCATTGGAAAACAAACTACAAACAAAGGCTACCCACTAGAAGTTTCTGATGGGTAGCCGTCGTTTGTAGTTTTTGTAATGGATGGGCATTGCAATTGCGATGGCCACAAATAGGCCCAATGGCATGTCTGCCATGTTAACACCCCATTTTTACGATGACCATTGTCATCATAATTATGATGCCCATCGTAGCTGTCATTTTTTTTTACTGCAAAATTGTGACGGTGGGTGGTGTCTCCTAATCGATGGTATACTGTCAGAATTCCAACGTTCTGCCATTAGAAAAAGGTCTCAAATGTGCTAGTGAATTTTATTTTAAAAAAATTGATGAGTTGAGGCATCTTTTGACAAAGAATAAAATCAATCTACCTTCAACTATGTCAAAGGATTTACCATCTTTATCTAATTCAAATTCAGAGAAACAAAAGGGGAAAGGACTTCTCGCAATTGCATATTCTGAGTTAGGGAGATGGATCCTTGATTCTAGAGCTTCACATCATATGGATTCATCATAGAGTATGTTCTCTTCATTTGAACTTTGTTTGTCACCAAAGATCCTGACAACTAACAATACATATATGAGTGCTTGTGGGAAAGTGTCTATTGAAATAGATGAAGGATCATTCAATGATGTCCTTTGTGTACCTTCATTTTCAACAAATATCATTTCTATCTACTAGATCACAAATGGTGGGGAAGGAAAGAGTGTTGGGTTCACTCTAGATTATATGATTATTCAAGATTTGTAAAGTAGAGAAATTATTGTAATTGGGAAGGTAGATCATCAATCTCGATTATACACCTTATCACACTTTTCTTCTATTGTTCCATCGACTGGCATACACACTCAAGCATCTAGTGTGGACAATTTTGAGGAGATTTAATATGGTCAAGTGAATCTTGGTATTCTTTCAACTAAGATTCAAGAGACATGTATTAATATTGCATCTCCTACATTGACTGTTGCTTCTAATGATTTTGGTACCGCTATGGCTCCTATTAATTTAGTACAATAGGATATTCATTGTCTTCTAGATACAACTCCTTGGGACAAGTAACAAACATTGTTGGTTTTTTTTGTGAGTCCTTTCTTGTAGACTTGGAGGACACTATTAAGTGCATACATCTTCTCTTTGATGAATTTTCCATGTCTTCTTTAGATGATGAGGGGGAAAATTTTGACCCTCTTGTTCTTTATCCATATGATCATTCCTCATAGTTTGACATGATTGTGGTCACTATTGAGAAATATTTGGAGGAGGTACCTTGGTCTTCATGAAAGAATATATTTTTGTCTTTTGATTCTATTCTAGATCTCTCTCCAGTAGGTTATAGATTGTCATCTTCTATATAGTGGCCTAGAACACTTGATTTGATAGTGAAAATTTTTGACATTGACATGGGGACACCTTAGCAGAGTTTAGAGGCATTATGCATCTTCACCATTCTTCCTACATATTCATTTTAGGAATGGTGTCATGACCCCTTATTGGATAGAACCTAGTAATAATAAATAACGATCATAGGAGTAAAATATTATAATATAAAATAATAAGTTAAAGAAAATAATCATAACTCAAATGTTAATAAAGTAATAATAGTAAATATACTATTAATAATATATTATTAAAATATTAATATAATATATAATAATATATTATTGAGATAATGATATTGATATTGTTAAATATTGTGAATATAGTAATATTACTCAGATAATATTAATTTCCCTTATTGATAATATCTAAGTAATAATATTATTATATTAATCAATTAATAATCAACTATTAATTTAATCAATATAATAGTTAATAATACTAATCTACATATAATATTAATCTATGAATAGTATTAAAGAAGCCTATTAATAATAATACCACCCGTAAAGAGTTTTATAATAATCAAATGTAAATTATTAATAGTAATACTATATTTCAAAAGATGTGACTATTCTTATTTATATATATATTGAGTGGGAAAAGACATTTTATCATGGAGGGAAAAAAGAAGAAATATTAAGAAGGAATTTGGAAAACTTGGGAGAAAATAATAGAGGAGAAATTGAAGGAGAAAATATAGGAGAAAATATAGGAGAAAATGAAGGAGAAAATAAAGGAG
Source organism: Chamaecyparis obtusa (assembly GCA_027943335.1). Lineage (NCBI taxonomy): Eukaryota > Viridiplantae > Streptophyta > Pinopsida > Cupressales > Cupressaceae > Chamaecyparis > Chamaecyparis obtusa. The sequence goes on from BSBK01005939.1 coordinate 873,997, forward strand.
AAAAATAAGGAAGTAATCGGAGCATTGTAAAAGATATATAAAGAAAATGGAATAAGAATCTCCATTTCTAATATAAGAGATAATTCAGCAAAAGATTAAGGAAATAAGGAAAAGAGTAAGCCCATGTGGAAAGTAGGGCATTCGGTCAAATAAATTAGAATAGAGGAATCTTCCCTCTTATAAAAGGTATGTAACTTTATTTTTGTTTATTTAATCAATGATATATTTATTTATATTTTGAAATGTACTAATATTATTATGAAATTAATTCATATTAGATAGTTAAACAATGTAACTTAAATATGTTAGTAAATAAGTAATTCTATATATATAATTGGTTATAATATAAATATATGTAATTAATATATATCTGAGAATTATATTAATGTTAATTAATTAATAAGTAATTATAATAATGAAAATTATATCAAATTAATATGTATTCTCACTGGTTAAGACAAGAATATATGGTTCAACTTTGTCATAATTAATTATGTACTAATATCATTATGGAATATAAATATTTATTTTTATCATAGAATAATATGAACTACATATGTAAGATATCTATTTGGAATATAAATATAATATATTTCTAAAGGATCTAATCTAATCTTTCTATATATATATATATATATATATATATATATATATATATATATATATATATATATATATATATATATATATATATATTATATATATATATATATATATTATATATATATATATATATATATATATATATATATATATATATATATATATATATATATATATATATGAGATTGTTCTTAATATAATTGGATTTAAATGCAAAAGTGTCATATACTAATCATTGGTAATTGATATTTCTGATTGCAATCTTAATTGTGAATTCTAGGGCAAATCTAGTAAACTACCAATTGAGAACATTACAAGGGATATATAGATATATGAATCTTAAATGATATATACCGATATATGAATCTTATATATATATATATGGATTTAGGACTATGATTTAGATTACTCTAATTATAGTACATAGGAATATATCTCGTCTCATACTACGATATCTTAGGATAGGGAGTTTGTGGAGGGAGAGGCGGAGTAATTTCGGGCACATGACGGATATCCTAAAAGGAGCCGCTTGTAGTCTGTTTCACGCGCCCTTTGGCACTGTAAGTCTTCCATCTTATGATGATCATAGTAAGGGAAGGAGAAAGATTCATGTGCCCTATATGAAGAGATCTTCTATATGACTACATTCATTAGCTTATCACTCAATAGTTTCCTCTAACTTTAATGATAGTGATGGTTATATGTTGTTAATTATTCGATGATTCCCTAATTTATGCCTAACTGATGGAATTTCGGTCTAGGGGTAAAAAGGGTTCATCACAAGTGGTATCAGAGCATAATCCTGCCATCCTGTGGAAATTTTAATTCATGCAAATGCATAACGAACAAGAGGAACAAGTAACTATTAAAATATTAAGAAAGAGATATATTAATGTTAAACTATTACATCCAGTATAGATCAGACGAACTCATTTCTTCCATCTAAGGCATCTCGACGAAGAAGGTTGTGGATGGTAGAGGCGGGGTAATTTCGGGCACATGACGGATTCCTCCAGGGAACCGCTTGTAGTCTGTTCCACGCGACCTTGACACTGCAACTCTTCCACTTGGGGTGATCTTAGAGGGATAGAGAGATGAATTTCCCTATGATCCTTCATGCACCAGTATGTATACTTCGTATTTTCAATCTGCATACTTTGTGTTTTCATGCATCAGTGTGTATGCCTTGTGTTTTCAATGTGTATACTTTGTGTCTTCATGCATCAGTGTGTATACTTCGTGTTTTCAATGTGTCTACCGCGTATCTTTATATAATCACATGTATGCCTCATATCCTCATATTTTCATATATATACATTGTTATTGCAATCTTCGTGTAGGAGTAACTCATGATCACATTCCTCATGTATGTTTTGTGTATTGTTTGTGTGCTTTCTTCCCTACGTGTTTGACATATACTTATGTATTTCTTCATGTCTTAAATATTTGATATGTATTTATATCTCTATCTATGGTATGTTGATATGTACTTATGCACTGCTTCATGCTTGGTGTGTAATTAGGTGTCTGACATATATGTATTGTATTGTGTATGTTATATGGCTTCATGACCAATTTGTGTTCATTTTCCATGTATACCACCTCATGCATTAAGTGAATGTTTTTGAATACTTTAAGTGATATATGTATGCTTCATGAATGTTCTCTATGTATAAGTATGCTTTATGTGTATGATGTATATGAGCACTACTCCATGCATTACATGTCTAGTGTGTATTTGAGTGTACTGCTTCATATTTTATGTGTTTACCATGTATTCATTTCCTTATTCATGCTTTATGTGTATTCATGTATCTTTGTGCATGATTTATATGTACATATCATACTTTTTATGGTATGTGTATCCATATGTGTACTTTATGATTTAATCTATTTATGTTTCTACTTCATGTGTATATTGCATAATTTATGTGTATGCTTCATGAATAAATAAAAATTAAGTTTATGCTTTATGTATTCACCTATGTACTTCAAGATTTGAGTGAATTCATGTTCTATGTGCTTCATTGTATTCATGTATATCCTACTTGTGCTACATGTATGCTTCACAACTTAATTAAATATGTATGTATTGTGTGCATTTATATGTATACTTCTTGAAATCAGTAAATTCATGATATGCCTCTTAGCTTGAATAGATTCATACTTCATGTTCTAAGTGCTAATAATATTTACAGATTTGATTCATGTATAATGTGTTTGCAACATGGTTACATAAAGATTGTATGTCCCTTACTAATGCATTCAGTTCATAATTGTTATGTCTCCAAACAATTTACTCCACGAATATTTCTTGAGTATCTATAAGTCTGTCAAAAGCAATAATTTTGTATTTGAAGGGTAGGACTGTGATGTCCCCATCCTGGAATTTGATAATAAATAATTTAATTAGATCACAAAAGAAATATTTTATAAAAAATATAATAGTTGAATAAATAGAAACAAAGATTGTCATTATTATAATTGTAATAATATTAATTATCTATTATTAAAATATTATTGAAGTAATAGTACACTATGAATAAATAATTTATAATATAATAATTATAAATATTAAATTATAATTAAATTACTATAATATATACATAATTAATATCTACAAATTAGTGGTTTTAAATATGAAATATATAATTCATATACTTTTATATTGTAAAGCATGTCCTTGACTATGGTAAGTTGACAATACTAGTAACAATCGATGATAATTTAGCTAAATGGTAAAGATGCATCTGGGTTATAAGGGTGAAATAAATATAATTATGTTTTTTGCTTGAGGACAAGCAAATTCAAGAGGGGCGAACTGTCATGACCCCTTATTGGATAGAACCTAGTAATAATAAATAACGATCATAGGAGTAAAATATTATAATATAAAATAATAAGTTAAAGAAAATAATCATAACTCAAATGTTAATAAAGTAATAATAGTAAATATACTATTAATAATATATTATTAAAATATTAATATAATATATAATAATATATTATTGAGATAATGATATTGATATTGTTAAATATTGTGAATATAGTAATATTACTCAGATAATATTAATTTCCCTTATTGATAATATCTAAGTAATAATATTATTATATTAATCAATTAATAATCAACTATTAATTTAATCAATATAATAGTTAATAATACTAATCTACATATAATATTAATCTATGAATAGTATTAAAGAAGCCTATTAATAATAATACCACCCGTAAAGAGTTTTATAATAATCAAATGTAAATTATTAATAGTAATACTATATTTCAAAAGATGTGACTATTCTTATTTATATATATATTGAGTGGGAAAAGACATTTTATCATGGAGGGAAAAAAGAAGAAATATTAAGAAGGAATTTGGAAAACTTGGGAGAAAATAATAGAGGAGAAATTGAAGGAGAAAATATAGGAGAAAATATAGGAGAAAATGAAGGAGAAAATGAAGGAGAAAAATAAGGAAGTAATCGGAGCATTGTAAAAGATATATAAAGAAAATGGAATAAGAATCTCCATTTCTAATATAAGAGATAATTCAGCAAAAGATTAAGGAAATAAGGAAAAGAGTAAGCCCATGTGGAAAGTAGGGCATTCGGTCAAATAAATTAGAATAGAGGAATCTTCCCTCTTATAAAAGGTATGTAACTTTATTTTTGTTTATTTAATCAATGATATATTTATTTATATTTTGAAATGTACTAATATTATTATGAAATTAATTCATATTAGATAGTTAAACAATGTAACTTAAATATGTTAGTAAATAAGTAATTCTATATATATAATTGGTTATAATATAAATATATGTAATTAATATATATCTGAGAATTATATTAATGTTAATTAATTAATAAGTAATTATAATAATGAAAATTATATCAAATTAATATGTATTCTCACTGGTTAAGACAAGAATATATGGTTCAACTTTGTCATAATTAATTATGTACTAATATCATTATGGAATATAAATATTTATTTTTATCATAGAATAATATGAACTACATATGTAAGATATCTATTTGGAATATAAATATAATATATTTCTAAAGGATCTAATCTAATCTTTCTATATATATATATATATATATATATATATATATATATATATATATATATATATATATATATATATATATATATGAGATTGTTCTTAATATAATTGGATTTAAATGCAAAAGTGTCATATACTAATCATTGGTAATTGATATTTCTGATTGCAATCTTAATTGTGAATTCTAGGGTAAATCTAGTAAACTACCAATTGAGAACATTACAAGGGATATATAGATATATGAATCTTAAATGATATATACCGATATATGAATCTTATATATATATATATATGGATTTAGGACTATGATTTAGATTACTCTAATTATAGTACATAGGAATATATCTCGTCTCATACTACGATATCTTAGGATAGGGAGTTTGTGGAGGGAGAGGCGGAGTAATTTCGGGCATATGACGGATATCCTAAAAGGAGCCGCTTGTAGTCTGTTTCACGCGCCCTTTGGCATTGTAAGTCTTCCATCTTATGATGATCATAGTAAGGGAAGGAGAAAGATTCATGTGCCCTATATGAAGAGATCTTCTATATGACTACATTCATTAGCTTATCACTCAATAGTTTCCTCTAACTTTAATGATAGTGATGGTTATATGTTGTTAATTATTCGATGATTCCCTAATTTATGCCTAACTGATGGAATTTCGGTCTAGGGGTAAAAAGGGTTCATCACAAATGGGAGGATATTCTACTTACATCCTTGGTTTTATTTCTTCCTAAGGGAAGGAGTATTGTTTGATGATCTTGAACCATATTTAGATCCCCGTGTCAAGCACTTCCCAACAATGCAAGAGATTCTACATTGAAGGGTTGCATGGTCTCTCTTCTCTCTTTGGGGGAGGGGGAGTTTTGTCCTATAGTTTTATCTTTCTCATCTTTTGAGAGATTTTATCATTGTAAATGGCTACCTAACATGCCCTTGTATTCGGGACCCATCTTTCCATCTTTGCATCCTAACACCCACCTAAGGTACGCTTATGAGGGGTTTTGGTGTAGGTTATTATTTTAACTTATGTTAGGGAATAACTAATATTCCTACACATATATTAAGTTTTCTTAGGTTATATTAGAATAATTAGGAGGAGGATACATGGCATAATCCTAAAATCACATGTCTCATTCACACCTAACTTTGGATAGTTGAATGTATCACCCTCTTTTGGATTAATCAACCACCTCCCCATAACCATTTTCATGTTTTTACCTGAGTTCCAACATAACCTCATGTTTGACATTTACCAAGTAGGTAAAATTCCCACCTAATTTGGGCATTTGGGAGTTATTATTCCTCTTGGAATTATATGCCTATAATCTATTATATAATCAACACTCTCCTCTCTCTTATGAGCTACTTAGAGCTATTCAGGATGATTTAGAGATAAATCATATGAGTTTATATCATCTCAGTCATTAAAAGGGAGTGTTGATGCATATTGTATTATTTTGAGTGCGATAATATCATTATTCTATTATTGTGCCATATTCCAGCATTTAATTCTCTTTATTTTTGTCGTGTAGAAGGTTGATCTTGGTTTTGTAGGTGATCCTAGGAAATTGAGTCCATTAGTGACCCTTATAATGATATGGAAATGAATATTCATCATATTAAATATAGAGACTTGAATATGAAGGAAGAGGATGAAGTGTTGGAAAATCAACCTTTGAATTAATTTTTAATAATAAGATTTGTGAGCTCTTTTTTGAGTTTTACAAAATAATTCTAAGAGAGAAGTGAGATTGTTGAAAGGAAAAGGGAAGGGGATGCTTTCAAATATAAAATTCATGGTTTTATTTATATTAGGGTGAGAATAGATTAGAAAAAGAGGAAACACTTAGTTCACACTGGAATAGGAAAAACTTATTTCAAATTAAGATAAATGTGAAATTATTATGAATCAAATATTATTCTTAAATGTTAGTGAAAATGTTATAAATATATAAAAAATATCAATGGGCCCTTGGTTTTTATTTGAAGTTGAATGGTTCTTAATGAGCCCAACATGGATTGAGTCTTATTAAGTGCAAGTCTTTAGGATCATTGCCCTAGGAAAATTTGGTGGAATGGATAACCCTTAGTCCTTGGCTCTTAGCCGAAGAGGTTCATCATATGGCTTTTTCTCCCGTATCAAGTGGATACACATCAATAGGTTTGTATAAAACCCTCCATCAAAAAAATCCTATAAAAATAGATTTAAGTAACTTCATGTGAAAAATTAAACATTATTTACACAATATAATTAAAGTAGTAGTAAAAAAATAGGATATTCATTTTTTATGTTAAAAGGCCTAACTAGAGAGATTATATATATATATATATATATATATATATATATATATATATATATATATATATATATATATATATATATATATATATATATATATATATATATATATATATATATATATATATATATATATATATATATATATATATATATATATATATATATATATATATATATATATATATATATATATATATATATATATATATATATATATATATATATATATATATATATATATATATATATATATATAAAATATAAAATAAAGAAGATCTAAAATATTCATGTTCACTTCTACTAAAGAAATTATTTCATGAAAATGATAAGGATTTAATCTTAAATCATAAAGCGTTTGTTTAAAGATATAACAATATTTATTCTATAAAAAGCCTGTTAATGGGCCACTGAGGGTTCAACCTCCATCATTTATAATAAAGAAGGAACCTTGGAGGCCACTAGAGGAAGGGTGGATAAAGGTTAATTTTGATGGTGCCTCATAGGGAAGCACTAGTCCTTCAGGTGTAGGATATGTTGCTAGGGATGATAGAGGTAATATTCAAATTTTAGGAGCAAAAAGGTTACTAGTGGGAACCAATAATGAGGCAGAGAGTCATGCAACATTGTCAACTATTAAAATGACTATTAAAATACAAGTAAAGAAGCTCCATCTAGAAGGTGATTTGAAAATTATCATTAATGACATCATCAAAGGTGAATCTCAAGTTTGGTATAGGTGAATAAGCACATGCGCAAGATTAAATCCTTTCATGAAATATTTGAGGATTTTAGAATCACACATGTAAAGAGGGAATCAAATGTAGTACTAGACATGATGTCAAAAGTAGGGGCCGCCTTACCAGAACAAAAAAATGAGGAGTTGATGGAGGACTTTAGGAACATCCAAGGATATTCATTTGACATATGGAATTAGATGGATTGAAGGGAGCATATAGAGGGTATCTTGATTTATATAGAATCTCTTAAGCCCCCGTGGTGTTAGTTGAAATGAAATAGCTATGATATCAAATGATTAAAGGGAAGAAAGGAAAGGATAGTAAAAAAGAATTTAATTCTGAAGCATGAGATTACAGAGCCAATGAGGGCAGTGGTCATGTGAAGGATGGTATTGTGATGATGGTAGTCATCTTAAACTAATAACTAGGGTGCTGAGATGATTACTAGACATCAGGAAGGCACTAGAAGGTTCTAGACTGGAGAAAGTGATTTAATTGAAACAAATTAGGAATATAGTGAAGAACAAGAAACTGGTAGAGTAGAGAAGAGGGTAGGTGCAGATAGAACAAAGTCCAACTTTTCTTTGAATTCCTCAAACTAGCTATTAGCATTCAAAGGCAATATTACTGTGAGGAGAATGAAGGGCATCTTTAAAATTGAAGATCCTAGCTTATGGCATTATGTGGAGACCTTGGTCGAGGAAGAATTTTTTAAGATAGATCTTCATCCTCAAACAAACCTTGACATGTCTTCACTCTTTTTCATGTGGGCATTACAGTTAGGAAGAAAAGAAGAGGCATTGTGGGTTATTAAATAGTATGTGCGCCCGAATTGGGAAGGAGGAATGATCCCTATCTTGAAGAAAGAAGAGCTAGGTGTTGGAATAGCTATAAGAGAAGGACCATGGAGTGTGACAAAGGGCTCAAGTTGTAGTTTCCAACCCTTCTTGGTGTGGAGCACCGCCAAATTGAAGGAGAAGCAGATTGAGGAAGTGTGGGGCAGTTGGGAAGAATTGTTAGTGTACTTACATTCAAGGGAGGTAAAACAAGAATGACATATTGAAGTGGGACAGAGGATGATGAAGAAAACTAAGAAGAAGGCAGAGGAGGGTGGCTTGAAGGCAAAAGAAGGTGAGGATGGAGTGAAATTGACAAGGAAGAACAAGAAAAGGAAAATTGATACAAGAGGTGGATTGTTCATCCCGATCGACAGTAGGGAGGCTATGCAGAAGATCTAGCTAGGATAATCGACATCCAGGTGTTTTCAAATATGTGTTTTGATTAACAATATATCTCTACCACAATAATAGTTGCCTAATTTTGGAAATAGAAAGGGCATAGAAGTATATAGTGTAATGGTTCCCTAGGGTAGATAACACAAAATGGTAGAGCTAATGATACATTGTAAAGTTTATTGTAATGCATATGAGATAGTTATTTGAGTATTTTGGAATATAAGAAAGGATATGCCAAATAGAAAAGTGGCAAAGCAATGTAATGATGAACATTTGATATAATATTAATACAAAAAAATAATACCGATAAAAAAATTATTCTATAAAAAATAGAATATTAAATATCATCTATAGATTACTATTTTTCAAATAGTTTAAAATAAAAAAATCTAAAACTCTAGATATATTTTTAAGTTTGTTTATAAATTATTATCTATACATTTTTATTTTTTTAGGTAAATAATGAGATGCAATCAACAAACCACTACACCATAAGGTGATCCCCAAATATCTACAATATTTTTATTACCATTTAAAAAAATAAAAAATATTTTCAATCAACTTAACTTAATAAAAAATGAATTTCATTTAAAAAAAAATATAATCCTAATCCTTAACATCTAAATTGAAGAATTAAAATGAAAACAAGTATATTTTAATATATATCTCTCAAAAATTTAAAAGAATGTATAAAAATTAATAAAAAAATGTACAATATTGAATAATAATGTATGAGTTACTATTTTCCAAGTAATTTAAAATTAATAACAAAAAGTGTAATTAGTAGCTTCATGTGAAAAATTGAACATATAATCTAATATAATTAGTAATTAAAATTTAGAATATTAAATATTATTTACAGATTATTATTATATTTAAATAATTTAAAATTAAAAAAATCTTAAAATTTTAGATATATTTTTAAAGTTTGTTAATAAATAATATCGATAATATTTTTATTATAATTTAAAGAAATACATATATTTTTAATCAATTTTTATTTTTTTAAAGTGTCTAGTAATCTTCTTAATGTAACCGATGATGGAGCTATGGACGAGTGAGGCTACAAATGGGGGTCCTCATCCCCCTAATACAAAGTTGAGGCCCAAACCTACAGGCAAATTGGATAAGTAAAGGTACAAACCCACAATTACAATAGCTCAACATAACTTTGAACTTGGATGAAAAGAACAATAATACCACCACTTAACCAACACACCAAATGATGAACCCCATATTTGTAAACAACTTAATTTAATAAAAAACTAATTTTTATTATTAAAAGTATAATAGATCTTCTTTTAAAAGGTTATGTTTTTATTTTATTTCAACATATTTAATTCTAGTACAAGTTCAAATGCTTACACATTTCTTGGCTGCCTCACTTTTTAAAGAGAATATGATGTTAACCGGTTTTAGGGTACAAATTTCAAGAGGGTTTTTAAATTTATGATTTTGAAATTGCTTATTTAATCTTGACATTACTAACCACATGAAACGTGTTACTCTTTATTCTCACACACTCTATCAAATGCAAGAAACGTGATTTTTATAATATTTTTAAAACGTAAAATGTAAACTAGTGTAGCTTAGCCTTTACTTCAGGGAATGCAAATCATTCTTCGAAGCTTCTTACAACAATGCATACACTTAAACCAATGTGAACACATAGAGTATGATAATGAGAATAAAAAATAAATCCATGTCTATACTACAAATAGAGTATGATAATAGAGAAGTTTACTTTTAGCAAATGCTCAATATTCCATTTTTTATGAAATAGATTTATTTTTAATTTTTAAATGATGAATCTCAAAAGTTATATTATTCAATTAGTCAATTTCAACTACTAATCATGTATTTCTTTTATAGAATCAATCTGATATAAATTCAATTGTGGTATTGGAAAAACTATGTGTGCATAAAACTATTGATCTTATGATTTTTTTTGGTACTAAGTATTTTTAATATCAAATAAATTTTCAATATTTAACCCACACATAAAATATGTAATCAATGTCACATACACTTTACAAGTAGACCCAAATAAATATTTGATGTGGCTAAACATACTTATGAAGATTCACCAAAAGAGAGAAATAAATCTATATAATTAAAATATTTTTATATTGTGCAAGGTGTACAAGACCCTTTTGCCTAACATTGTCTCGCTTGATGTATACCTTGAATAAGATTCAATTGACAAAGTACATCATCATAACTATCCATGAAACAACATGATTCTATACAATGTTCTAGTGCTCCATCAAGATTCCTACAATAACATCCAATATGGCCACAATCTCAAGCTATAACTTTTATCATCTTCTAATGTGCCACTAATAGACACTAAAAATCGCCCAAGGCATGCGACAACACATTTTATTAGCATTTCCTCTATATCTATGGAATAATCTATATTATTTGTCTAATGTTATTTTCTTTTGTCTCTTAATTATTATTTTTAATTATTTAATTAATAGCTATCTTCTAATCTGATATTTTTTTATCAATTTATCTTAACTCAATCATTTCACCTCATTGATTAAATAATTAGTTTAATTATTTAATTCCTCGTCCCATCTTTTCCTCTAAAGGTAAATGAATATTATTATTTATTTATCCCTTTTCAATCACATTTTCTTATTAGATAAATTCATTTTTATTTAATTATGAATTACTAATATGTGGAAGAATTAATAAATTTTATTTATTTATTCCCTCTATTTAACACTTCGACTTTCTAATTTACTCCTCCATGTGTCACTGTCACTTACTAATTTCCTTTTACACTTAACTCTTTCTAATTCCTTCTTCCACTGCACTCCTCTCCACTTCTCCTTTTAGCTTTTCTACTTCTCCCCCATTGTCTCCACTTGACTCACCCTTTCATGATATCTTGGCTATAAATTGTATTGTGTCCCAAATCGATCTCATATGTCCAATCAATGCGAATTAGGATCTCCGTGGTGATTTTTAGGTGTCATGTGTTTTCCCCTTTTGTCTATAGGAAAGCCTAACACGATCATCCAACATATGTTGCATTTCATCTAATTTCTAACAGAATTATAGGGAGTTTTGACTCATTTTATCTAATCTTTAACATAATTGCAGGAACTTGTAATATGCTTGTGTTGATTTCTAATGCAATTGCTTTGATTCTAATTTGGTTGTAGGGTTTTATAAATTTTGATTAATTTGTGATAGATTAGTATTTTAATTTGTGTTCTATTTTGATTAAGTTTATAGTCACACATAGATCTAAATAGGTGGATCAATGAACAACAACAATTTTACTTAAATCTAAACAGGTGGTTAAACGAACACATAATTTTCATATAGATTAATCGGGTGGTGAAATGAACCCTACAATTTTCATGTAGATTTTAGTTAGGAGGTAAACAAACAAAGTGCACAATATCTAGATTTAATTAGGGAGATAAAATTGTTGTAGCTTTCTTTCAACAACTCCAAGATAGAATTTTGATTTTAAACATCGTTGTTTGCATTTTATAGATTAGATTCCATTTATTTTGTTAATGAAATGAATAAGTATTTCATGTATATGGTGTACTTGCACAATCTTCTATATATACCCATTTATCTTTTTTAGAAGGCCTATCTAAGTATTTCATCTCTCTAGGGAGCGAACTAAAGAGGTATTTCCTTAGGCCATGATATAAAAAGAGAAAAAATGAAAGACAACTCAAACTTGAAAAAATGAAAGGCATGCAACAACATATTTTATCAACATTTCCTCTATATTTATGGAATGATCTATATTATTTGTCTAATGTTGTTTTCTTTTGTCTCTTAATTAATTTTTTTATTTATTTAATTAATAGCTAATTATGTCTTCTAATCTGATTTTTTTTTATCAATTTATCTTAAAACTCAACCATTTCACCTCATTGATTAAATAATTAGTTTAATTATTTAATCCCTTGTCCCATCTTTTCCTCTAAAGGTAAATGAATACTATTATTTATTTATCCCTTTTCAATCACATTTTCTTATTAAATAAATTTATTTTTATTTAATTACGAATTACTAATATGTGGAAGAATTAATAAAATTTATTACTTTATTCCCTCCATTTAACACTTCGACTTTCTAATTTACTCCTCCATGTGTCACTACCACTTACTAGTTTCCTTTTACACTTAACTCTTTTTAATTCTCTCTTCCACTCATCTCCTCTCCACTTCTCCTTTTAGCTTTTCTACTTCTTCGCCCATTGTCTCCACTTGACTCACCCTTTCATGATATCTTGGCCATCGATTGTATTGAGTTCCAAATCGATCACATCCATCTAATCAACATGGAATTTGTTGGTTTGTGGTGACTGATTAGGAAAGTACTTTACACTCACCATGTATTGTGGGGTTTAGGGAAATGACCTAAAAAAAATTTGGGTGTTAGCTCGTTAAGTTTTTTGAGTTGACTCGTCAAGCATTTCCTTAGGTTGACTCAACAAGTATTTTTAGGGTTAACTTGTTAACCGACATAAGTCTTGTTAAAATGGCTTAGGGTTAGGGTTTTTCAAATGAGAATTTTGTAGCTTCTTGCAGTGGTATTGAGTTGCAAGGGATTGCATATTGTAACACGTTGAAATTACTGGATAATAAGATTGGACTCTCTGTTTGGTGGATGTAGCCCAAGATTGGGTGAACCACGTTAAATATTTGTGTCTTCTTGTTCTACTTCTATGTGCTTTATTCCTTTGCATTATTGGTTATATTTGCATGTAACTGTTAGATTTCTATCTTCTAATCCTAACAAAATTGTATATAAGTTATGAATCAATTGCTCATTTTCACTAACCATAAAGCTTCAATCTTCTCTATATCATTGTCGCTATCATTTTGGCTTTCAATTGTGAGTTTGCACAAAATTTATGAGAGCACTATTAGAGTAGAAGTAAGAAGAACAATGAAGGCTCCTCTATTTAAATATGATTGGTTTGCATTTCATTTTGTGTTTTACATTTAAATTGATTTACTTCAATGAGTTGATTAGATATTTATTTCATGGAATTAGGATCTCTGTGGTGATTTTTAGGTGTCATGTGTTTTCTCCTTCTGTCTATAGGAAATCCTCACACAATCATCCAACACATGTTGCATTTCATCTAATTTATAACACAATTATACAGAGTTTTCACTCATTTTATCTAGTCTTTAGTATAATTGCAAGAACTTGTAATATGCTTGTGTTGATTCCTAATGCAATTGATTTGATCCTAATTTGGTTGTAAGGTTTTATAAATTTTGATTAATTTGTGATAGATTAGTATTTTCATTTGTGTTCTATTTTGATTAAGTTTACAACCACACATAGATCTAAATAGGTGGATCAATGAACAATTTTTTTTACTTAGATCTAACCAGGTGGTTAAACGAATGCATAATTTTCACATAGATTAGTCAGGAACCCTACAATTTTCATGTAGATTTTAATTAGGAGGTAAACAAACAAAGTGCACAATATCTAGATTTAATCAGGGAGATAAAATTGTTGTAGCTTTCTTTCAACCACTCCAAGATAGAATTTTGATTTTAAACATTGTTGTTTGCATTTTATAGATTAGATTGTATTTATTTTGTTAATCAAATGAATAAGTGTTTCGTGTATATGGCGTGCTAGCACAATCTTCTATATATACCCATTTATCTCTTTTAGAAGGCCTATCTAAGTATTTCATCTCTCTAGGGAACTAACTAAAGAGCTATTTCCTTAGGCCATGATATAAAAAGAAAAAAAATGAAAGACAACTCAAACTTGCAACTATGTGCTAAGATTTTTAATTAATAGGAGACATTTGTGTCCTGAAGTAGTTGAATAGAAACTTAAATGTCTCACTCTTGAATATGCATGCATGGGTCTTTGAATTGTGACTAGACACCTTATTCTAGAGTCATTCCATTTTGATTGCATGTTGTGATGATTTAAGTGCAGGGGATGTGGCATTGTGCTTTCAAGATACTCATCATATCTATTTTCTTGAGTTGAGATAGAAATTTCTAGGTTGTATAAGCTAATTATGGTTTCTAGAAAGAGGGTGACTGAGTGATGTCTCCAAATCCTAGGGCCCCCTACTTGTCTTTCTCAAGAAAAGAAAAGAGTGTAAAATAATCCTTAAGGATTCACACATTTGAGTCAATGAATTACCAAGTGTTGGCCTAATTTTATTCCAATGAGTCAATACTTTTAGGTTCTAAAAGTGCTTGAAGCATTTTCTATTGTGCTAGACCAGTGGAGATTTTGGATTTGAGGAGCTCTATCCATACCCTTATTTATTCAAATAGTTAATGACCATTATATTTGAAGTGTTTTCCATGCATGTTCAAAATAATTTTTAATCAAAATACAAACAACACTTTAGGATTCAAAAAAATAGATAGCCCAAATGCAATTGTCCTAATTTTCAATGCAATAATCTAGCCAATCAATGCAATTGTCATTTCAAAACTCACACAGTCCTAGAATTTTTGAAACACAACTACCCAAGTGTTCACTGTAATTGATTAAATCTACATTACAACTATCTTGTTGAATAATAAAAAAATCGCAAGTAAAAAATTCATGAAACTTTTTGCTTAAATTGGGGTCTCAAGAACTCATAGAACAACCAATCTTTTAGCATCCAATTTATACAAAAATCTTGTTAGCATGAATTATGAATACATCCTATAGGGAAGTATTCTATCATTACCGGAGTAGTCACATGTTGCATTCATGACTATGTTTTTCATTGATGTCAACATACTATTTATACTGAAGATTGACAGAGTAGTAGACATAGTTTCAGTTAGCACACAAAAAGAATTTAAAATGAGGTTATGCGGAGTTGAGGATGTGTTTCTCATAGTGTCATGATGACATGGTCAAGAGCGCGTACATAAATTCAAGTAATTGTGACAGTTATAAGAGATCTAGTGAAAACTGTATTCTGACAAAGTTCCTGAGATGTAGTTTGTGATGAATGGATTATATCTCCTAACAGGGATAAAATCTGGACAAGAGAAGTTATACAGAGGTTGAAGACATTGTGAAGGTGACTTGGCTAATTCAACATAGTCAGAGGTTTCACATGTGAAGATTTATTAAGTTTGTGAGCCAATAGTGTTGTGTAATTATGAAATTAATATGTAATGTGTATTGTTTTATATTTTGTAATTGATAAAGCCTAAATGGCTGAATTAATTATGAAATATTAGGCATGGTATAAATGAAGGATTGTTTCCTTAAATTGTGTGTAAGATTTTGTGAGAAAATAAGTTGTGAAGTGTGAAACAATGAGAGTACGTGATCAGAGGGATTGTTATGTGATGCGAAGTGTGCAGATCTAGAAAGTATTTGGTGTGGATAGGCACAGTTAGAGGAGAGAAGAAAAATTTTCTGAGATCAATTATATTTGGTATATTTTATTTGGGATAATACATAGATCAATTGGACAATGAGTTCAGTGATCTTTCCCTTGAAGTTGTTTGGACAATGGGTCCTTCTACTTTCCACAACTCCTAACAGGGTTGGAATCTCCTCACAAGGATTCAAAGTTTCCTCACAAGGACTGATATGTACTAAATGTATTTCATAGACTCCTAACAGGGTCCATCCTCTCACAAGGAACTTTCATATTTGTACATCTTTTGTGGGTACCATCCTCATTGGGGTTTACTCTTTGATCAAGAGGTTCCCTAGTTAACAATTATGGTGTCATTGTGTATGGTTAACTTTGTATGGTTGATGTTTATCTTAATTACATCTTTCAAATTTAATAAGGTTAATAAGAGTTATTTTAATCAGATAACTGATTCACCCCCCCCCCCTCTCAGTTATCTTGGTGGACTTTACTTTCTAACAATTGGTATCAGAGCATCAGGTCCTTGAAGGAGAAGCTTAACAACTTAAGGAAATCCATGGAAAGTCATTTCAAAAAAGAAAGTCCTAGTTTAATGGAGTTAACTATGACAGTTGGAAAGAGAAGATGAAGACACATTTGTTATGTTTAGGTCCATGATATTGGTTGATCATTAAGAATGAGAAAACTATCATTGAAGAAGACAAGATTGAGGATTGCACTAAAAAAGAAAGAGATCTATTCATGTGTAACATACTTTCTAGAGAATCACTTTTGTCAGCTCTTCCTGAGAATGAGTACAATTAGGTAAAATCCTTAAAGACATCTCATGAAATTTGGTTAGATTTGGAATCTACTTTTCAAGGTCATAAGCATGCTAAGAGAATTAGATTACAAAATTGGATATGTTTATTTCAAGAGGCTAAAATGATGGAAGATGAATCTGTTAGAAGTTATATTGGAAGAATATTAGAGATTGTTGCAGGTATCAAAGCTTGTGAAGGAAATAAGGATGAAGATGAGATCATATGGAAGATCTTGAAAACCCCGACTCCAACATTTAAGTAGACATTGTGGATAATTGAACAGGTTATATCATGTACTGAGAAGTTTACTAGAGAGACTCTTCTTGGAAGATTGGAAGCAACATAGATAAGTCTAAAACAATTTGGATATTTTCCCAGGATTGAGACTTCTTTTAGCGCACTTAGTGTTTTCCCTACTTTGTCTAGGAGTGCTAGTATCAATGGATATTATGCCAGTAGAAACAGATCTAAATCTAAAGAAGATAGAAATATTAAAGAAGGAATTCCCTTTCTTGTGAAAAGAGAACCAGAAGGTAAGAAAATATTTAAATGTTGGACTCATCAAGAATATGGTCATTTTTCTTCTAGATGTCCTAAGAGAGTGAAGAAATACAAAAAGGAATCTAAGCCTAGAAGACCTAAAGAATTTCACTATGCGAATGATGAAGAATTTGAAGCTAGTATGGAAAAAAATTTAAGTGAAAGTGATAATGAAAGTGATGATATATGATTTGTTGCAATAAAAGAAGAAAATCTTGAAAAGGACATCAAAGAAGAAAAAGCTTTGTTGTCACAAGTTGAAAAGAAAATTGATTGGATCATAGATAGTGATTGTTCACATCATATGACTAGTGATATGAATATGTTTATCAAGTTCAACAACTATGATGGAGGAATTGTTAGAGTTGGAAACAATGCACCCTATCGCATAAAAGGGATAGGATCTATTACTCTTGATGGAAAGACTAATACTAATGATGTTTACTTTGTAGATAGATTGAAACATAATATTTTAAGTGTTTGGTAGTTAGTTGATAAGGGATATCAAGTATGGTTTGCAAAAAACACTTGTATTATCAAGGATAAGGATGGTAAGATGATTGGTACATGGACACGAACTAGAGGTAATGTTTTTTAGTTGAACCCTACTGAGATGACATGTTTGATTGTTAAGGTTGATGAAAGTTGGTTATGGCACAAAAGGTTTTGTCACATAAAATTTGATAACATTGTGAAAGAAAGCACTATATTTACAGTAAGATATTTGCCTAAAATTGTGAAACCCACTACTATGGTATGCAAAGAATGTGTTATGGAAAAGTAGAAGAGAAGTTCTTTTCCCGGAAAGAATTTCACCACAACAGAGAAATTGGATATTTTTCATACAGATCTAAGTGGTCCTACAAGAAAAAGAGGATTCTATGGTGAAATTATTTTATGATTCTTGTTGATGATTTTATTAGGATGATGTGGGTAGAATTTCTTTAAGAAAAGTCAGAAGCATTTGAAAAGTTTAGATTGCTTAAAAATAGGGTTGAGAATGAATCAAGAATGAAGATTAAATGGCTAAGATCTTATAGAGGTGGAGAATTTACTTCAAATGAGTTTAACACTTTTTATGAAGTGAATGGCATTAAGAGACAACTTTCAACCCCTAAAACACCCGAGCAAAATGGTATTGCTGAAAGAAGAAACATGTCTGTAACCAAGGTAGTAAGAGCTATGTTTTTTGAGAATGATGTGGAGAAGATATTATGGAGAGAAGTAGTAATTAAAATAGTATATATAATAAATAGAATGCATATCATAGCAGATACAAATAAGACTCCTTATGAATTATGGTTTGGACATGCACCATCAGTAAAATACTTCAAAATATTTGGAAGTAAGTGCTACATTAAAAGCGATGATTACATTGGTAAGTTTGATCTGAGAAGTGATGAAGGTATGTTCCTTGGTTATTCATTGAAAGGAAAATCTTATAGATACTTTAATTAGAGAACTAAGACTATTGTTGATAGTGCAAATATTAAAGTGGATGAAAAGTTCAGAATTTAGGAAAGAGTACTTAATTATGATTCAGATGAACAAACTTACCCTAAAACTAATCAAGAGAATGTTGAGTTTTTTTATGAAACTAACAATGATTTGCAGAATGAGATTCAAGATGAGGAACAAAGAGAAGAACCAAGATCTGAACCTAGAATTGATGCAAGAGTTGAAACAGTCACACCAAATAAAAATTTGATAAAGAATCACCCTACTGATCATATTATTGGGAGAAAAGACAAAGGAGTTATGACAAGAAATAAGGTACATGAATAATTGTGTTTGATTTCTCACATTGAACCTAAGAATACTAATGAAGCCTGCAAGGATGATCATTGGATCCAAGAAATGAAGGAAGAATTGGATCAGATTGAGAAGAATAACACTTGGGAATTAGTCCCCAGACCTAAGGAAAAAAATGTTATTGGAGCTAAATGGGTCTTTAGAAACAAGATGAATGAGCAAGGTGAAGTTGTAAGAAACAAAGCAATACTGGTATGTAAAGGATACTCACAACAAGAAGGTATAGATTATGAAGAAACATTTTCACTTGTTGCAAGAATTGAAGAAGTAATGATGTTCTTGGCTTATGTAGCGTATAAGAAATTCAAAGTATGTCAGATGGATGTGAAGTCGACATTTTTGAATGGTGAATTAGAAGAAATCTAAATTGAGCAACCTGATGGTTTTCCTTTGACTCAAGAAGGAGATATGGTCTGCAAGTTGAAAAAACAACTCTATGGATTAAAGTAAGCACCTAAAACTTGATATGCAAGGTTGGATAAATATTTGGAAAAATTGGGATCTACTAAAGGTACCGCAGATAGTAACTTATATCTAAAGAAATAGAGAATGGTCTATTAATTGTTGTTATCTTTGTGGATGATATAATATTTGGAGGTAAGGATGAGGCAAGTGATAAATTTGTTGATGAAATGAAGAAGGAATTTGAGATGAGCATGATTGGTGAAATGAAATTTGTCTTGGGTTTGCAGATTGTGCAAATTAGTGATGGTATTTTCTTATCTCAAACTAAGTATCTAAAAGATTTCTTGCAGAGATTTGGTTTGTAAAATTGTAAGACTGTTGGTACACCTATGGTAACTAGTCATAAGTTATCTAGCAAAGATGAGACACCTATAATTGAAAAAAGGAAGTACAGATCATGTGCAATATCTAAATCATACAAGACCAGATATAGCTAATGTAGTTGGAATTGTTGTGAGATTTCAAGCTGATCATAAGGAATCACATTATGAAGCAATACAGATGATATTCCAATATTTGAAAGGTGCAACTAATCTTGGATTGTGGTATGAAAAATCAAATGACTTTTCCCTATGTGCATATACATATGCGAATTGGGGAGGTAGTATGTATGAAAAAAAGAGTACAAGTGGTGGAGCATTTTTTCTTGGAGAAAGACTTGTTTCTTGGCTAAGCAAGAAACAAAATTGTATCTCATAGAGTATAGCAAAAGCGGAGTATGTAGCAATAGAAAATAATTATAATCAGATAATATGGATGAAACAAATATTGAAGGATATTAGAATTGAGTTTAATGAACCTGTTATCATACATTGTGATAACACAAGTACAATAAGTATGTCTAAGAATCCTATGTTACATTAAAAAACAAAACATATAGAGATAAAGTATCATGTTGTGAGAGAGAGAAAGTTGTAGAGAAGGAAGTCAAACTTGAGTATATCAACACAAAGGAGCATATAGAAGATATCTTTACAAAGCCTTTACCTAAGGCTACATTTGAGTATTTGAGAGGTATGCAAGGGGTTACGCCCCAACCTACTTTTGAGTAATGATGTAGAAAGTTGCATCAGTCCAGTGGTACAGATCACTAAGTTTCTTTTACCTGGATTGTATGTTGATGCTTCCTCTATGGGGGAGTATCTGTGTTTGAGCTGAGTCATGAATGACTCTTGGTAAGAGGTATTTTCAAGTAGTGTCTTTGGACACTTGAGCTAGTTAAAAATTTTGAGCAGCAAGATTGATTTGACATAATGATGCCTTTTTCATTGATGTCAATGGGGGAGAAGAATGCATGAAAAAAATCTCCTAGGAATGTATAAGAGAAGCAAGTATACAGAGTGGGAAAACAATTATTAATGAAGAGGATTTGAAAAGACAAGAGCAACAGAGTTACTTTTTGGTATTCATGGAACTTGGATGTTTTTCATCTATGTTTCCATCAATGCCAAAGGGGGATATTGTTAGCATGAATGATGAATATGTCCTATGGAGGAATATTATATCATTAATGGATTGTTCACATGTTGGATTCATGATTGTGTTTGTTATTGATGTTAACATACTATTTATACTGAAGATTAATAGAGTAGCAGACATAGTTTGATTTAGCACACATAGAGAATTAAAGATGAGATTATGCAGAGTTGAGGATGTGTTTCTCATAGTGTCCCGATGACATGGTCAAGAGAACATATGGAAATTCAAGTTATTGTGACAGTTATAAGAGATCTAGTGAAAACCGTATTTTGACAGAGTTCTTGAGAAGTAGTTTGTGATGAATGGATTATATCTCCTAACAGGGATAAAATCTGGACAAACAAAGTTATATAGAGGTTGAAGATATTGTGAAGGTGACTTGGCTAAGTCAACATAGTCAAAGGTTGCACGTGTGAAGATTTATTAAGTTTGTGAGCTGATAGTGTTGTGTAATTATGAAATTAATATGTAACGTGTATTGTTTTATATTTTATAATTGATAAAGCCTAAATGGCCAACTCAATTATGAAATATTAGGTGTGGTATAAAGGAAGGATTTTTTCCTTAAATTTTGTGTAAGATTTTGTGAGAAAATAAGTTGTGAGGTGTGAAATAATGTGAGTAAGTGATCTAAGCAATTATTATGTGATGTGAAGTGTGCAGATCTAGAAAGTATTTGGTGCAGATAGGCACAGTCAAAGGAGAGAAGAAAAAGTTGCTAAGATCAATTATATTTGGTATTATTCTATTTAGGATAATACAAAGATCAATTGGACAGTGAGTTCAGTGATCTTTCCCTTGAAGCTATTTGGATAGTGGGTCCTTCTACTTTCCACAGCTCCTAAGAGGGTTGGAATATCCTCACAGGGATTCAAAGTCTCCTCATAGGGACTGATATGTATTGAATGTATTTCATAGACTCCTAACAAGGTCCATCCTCTCACAAGGAACTTTCATATTAGTACATCTTTTGTGGGTACCATCCCCACCGGGGTTTACTCTCTAATCAAGAGGTTCCCTAGTTAACAATTTTGGTGTCATTGTGTATGGTTATCTTTATATGGTTGATGTTTATGTTAACTACATGTTTCATATTTAATAAGGTTAATAAGAGTTGTTTTAATTAGATAACTAATTCACCCCCCCCCCTCTCAGTTATCTTGGTGGACTTTTCTTTCTAATAAATCTAATATCAAAAACACATTTGAGACTTGAAAGCTTCATGTCATTTAATCATTGCATTTTGAAAATTTAGGTCATATTGTTGAACATGCATCAGATGTCGAGAGGGAGTTGGGGGGTGAAGTATAATAAACCAAAATCTCACTTAATTAATCAAGTATCTTGATTATTCACATCATAACACATTCAAAAAATAATGAACAAAAACAAAAACACATGAACACCAAGATTTTTATATGTGGAAAAGTGAAACTGGGAAAAACTAGGGTGAGCTCTTGCCCACAAAGATATTCACTAATATATAGTCTAATTACAAGGAAAGTAGGGGTTTATTGGTCTATACTTGCAACCAAAGGCTCTTTCCCATATAACACTAAATATAGATAGGATTTCACTGTTCTAGGCGTGCAACAGAGGTTCACTACCAAAGTAGAAAGATATAGAAATGAACTTGTGCACCCAAGACACACTGCCTTAGGGAAAAGGTACTATGGATGAGACTCCTTAGTTAAGAATGCTCGAGATAGAGTAGTATTGTAATGGGTGACCTCTCGAGAAGTCCTAGTGCTTCACCTCTATGAGCATCACCTAGATAAAATGAGTTCTAAGTGTTCCACTCATTCTCATGAGAGATAGGTTCTTGTGAACCACTACTCATGTAACATGGGTCAATAAGTTTGAATCCAAAACTACACATTTAAATATTGATAGAAATATCACAATTTAACTTGTGCAAAATATCTCCTACTTATTAATTGATGATCTTAAGGGGATTTCTAATGGATGGTTCATAAGCACAACACTTTTTGAAGATTTTGCAAATGGAATTGCAAGAAGAGTGGGCTTAGCCATGAAGGAAAATCCATAATTAAGTACGCTCGAGCTGGATTAGTACTAGGATGAATGACCTCATGGGAAGTCCTGATGCTTCACCTTTATGAGCATAACCTAGATGCAATGAGTTCTAAGTGTTCCATTCATTCTTGTGTGAGATGAGTTCTTGTAAACCACTAGTCATGTAACATGGGTCAATGAGTTTGACTAAAAAAACTACATAGTTGAATGTTGATAGTGATATCACAATCCTTAGTTGCATTTCTCATTTCCTAAAACTTAAAGAAAATACAAAAATACAATATAATCATAGGTGCATAGGATGGAATCCATCTAGATGTTTTTGGATTTTTTTGGTTATAAATTTTTTAAGCTTTATTAGATGGATGTTAAGTCTACATTTTTTAATGAGGTACTTGAGGAAGAAGTCTACATTGAAAAACTAGATGGTTTTAAATTCTTAGAGGATCTAGATATGGTGTGCAAACTTAAGAAATCATTGCATAGTCTCAAACATGATCTTAAGGAATAGTATGCTAGGTTGGATAAATATTTTCTACAATAATACTTTAACAAAGTCATGTAGAAGCAAGATGATATTTTCATCTCTCAAACCAAGTACATCAAATAGATCCTAAATAAGTTTGGATGAATAAAAGCCAATAGAAACACTAAGGGCTACTAGATGCAAGTTGAGCAAGAATGTTGAGTCTCCAGAAGTTGATCGAAAATTGTATAGATATATGATTGGTAGACTACTATATCTGATTTCTTCTAGATAAGATATTATGCACATTATCTATTTAGCTTCCAAATATCAAGAAAGTCCAAGGAAATCTCATGAGGTAGCAATAACAAGGATATTTAGACATTTGGAAGGAATTCTAGATATTGGATTTTGGTATAAAAAGGATGGTGATTTATCACTAAAATATTTTATAGATGTTCATTAGGTAGGATGTGCAGATGATAGGAGGAGTGCCAGTAGGGAACATTCTTCTTAGAAGATAGGTTAGCCTGCTGGATGAGAAAAAAATAAGATTTGATTTTTCTATCCATAGCTGAAGTAGAATACATTGCAACAACATATTGGTATACTCAAATCATTTGGATGAAGTAGACTCTTAAGGATGTGGAGGTATTCTATGGTAGGAAGTTCCAATAATATGTGATAACACAAGTTCCATTAATATCTTTAATAACCTGGTGATGCATTCCAAACTAAAAACATTTATATCTTTAAGGACTATATTGCATACATTTTTAGTAAAGATCTAGCTAAGGATAATTTTGAGTATCTTAATTATAAATTGAGGGATATTGCCCCTCATTTTTAAAACTAAATGCATGATAGGCATGCATATTTCCATGGGAGGAACAACTTCTCATTGTTTATCTCTTAAATTGACGCTATGGTTACTCTTAGGGGAAGGAGTTATGGTGAATGGTTACAATTTGGACTATAGAGAAAGTATTTTCTTTTTTAGGGGGGGAAAGTGTGGTTATTTATTAAACTATATAAGGACACTTCTAAGTATCTAAATTAGAAATTTAGGGATATTTCCCCTCCTTTTTAAAACTAAATTCATGAGAGGCATGCATATTTCTAGGGGAAGAAAAACATCTCATAATTTATCTTTTAAATTGATTCAATGGTTTCTCTCAGGGGGAGCAGTGACGGTGATTGGTTATGAGTTAGATTGTAGAGAAGGTGTTTTCTTTTCTATCAAAAAATGTGTGGTTATTTATTGAAAATTAAAAGGAAGGATTTATCTTTGTACTTGATGTCAAAGGGGGAGATGGAAATTATGAATGATATGTTGGTTGTTTGTTCATTTATATTTCCATCAATGATAAATGGGGATATTATTAGCATTATGGTTTTTGTTTTCATTGATGTCAACCCTCTAGTGTAGTATTAATGTTTGAGTGTAGAAGATTTATTGATTCGGGATGTAATTAATGAGGAATTGGATTAAGGATTTTATTTAGGTTATGACATTTATTGAGGAAGAAGATTTTTTTTTTGGAAGGATGGAATGTGAAAATATTGATTAGGGAAGAAGATTTGTCTCTGGAAGTCTAGAATGTACAAGAAAGAATGTTTGAAGATCTTGAAGATGATTGATTCTTTCAGCTATGGATTTAATGACTAATCTCTATAAATATTGCACTATCATGCATGTAGTCTGTGAAAATAATTATTAGAAAATAATTTATGTGTTATTTTGGTTGACATTAAGGTTGATTACCAAGATGGTTTAGATAGGCTTTGAGAATGAATGAAATTTCTATGCAAAGGAATTTTAGCGTATGCAGTTCAGTGGACTTGGTCAGATGATTTGTGTGGTCTTTCAACTCAAATATCTTATGTTAGTTTTCTTCAAAGGTGTAGATTTGTTGTCACGTGGTATTTTATATTCTACATTGGTCTTTGGCCAAATCAACTATTTGTAGTGACTTGATTTATGTTGAATGGATCCAAATATTGGTCAAGGGGAGTGATAAGAGGATTAAGATTCTTTTGATATTGAATTATGTGCTTCACACGATGTCTCATGCATTCAAGAATAATTTTAGACCGGCTACTAACCTATTTTTAATGTTTTTTTAACATGTCTCCTTTTAATCATGCTTTGGAATTGGTAGTGGTGCTCATTATTAAATTACATTTCTCTAAGAAGATCTTTTGGGATGTATTTGGGTCCTCGTTACCTTCTGGAGTGGATCAAATTGAGTGTTTTTTAAGGTAGCCGACCTTGTATTAATAATGACTATTTTTTTAATTGTCGGCCATTTGGAAATCATGTCCAATAAACTAATCACTATATATCTATTGGAAACTACAATTGAAACAATTGTTATATTGTCATTGATGTCAAACCTTAACTGGTAAGAAAGTTTCTATCTAGGACAATACCATATCTATTGATTGATGAAGAGGATTTGGGAAAGGAGATACAAGAGAACCTAAGGAAAGGTTGAGTTATTTGATACTTCAATGGGTACTTGATTAGTTGGTACATTGATAAGATAATGTATTGTTTATCTAAGTAAGAAGAAAGACTGGAGAGGTAGGCTTAACTGAGAAAAACTGAAGAAATCTAGTTTAAGTCAAGTGATGTTAGTGTCAACTGAGTGCTAGTATATGTCGAGTAAATCTAGTGTTGACCAAACATCAGTAATTGCCGAGTGATAGGAAATTACCAAGTAAAGACAATGTTTGTCGAGGAAGATAGTTTGTAGTGATGACCAAGATACATAATGATGACCAAGGAGAAGAACACAGTATTGACTGAGTGTCAGTAAATTACTTTTGGAGAAAGAATGAAGATTCCCAGCTGACATAGTTGAATTCTTTGGATATGTAAAACTTGTTCACCTTATTAATGAATTGTATAGAGCATTTATTGAATGGTAAATTATTTTCTTATGGATTCAAAGAGAATTTTGAAGATGTATCTAGAAGGAAGGATGAAGAACATAATGATGGAAGGATTCGATGAGTCTGACCTAAACCTAAGATCTACGGAGGAGATTAAGAGACAAAAGATAGATCTACCTGATCGAAGAGGTATAAAGGGAAACCTAATCATGAGGTTGTGGAGTATGAAGAAGAGGTTGATGTTATTGACTGATAAGTTTAAGAAGAAGGCTGAAGGTAAAATTGTGAAGGAGCTGAACAGAGTTATGATTGCTTGAAGTGAATTACGAGTAGATCAGAGATGGAGATGGAAATGTGTTGGAAAGTTGGCTATATTGATGTATATGACTTGATATAGTGTTTTCATTATGGAAGCATAGTCATATAGCAATTTGGAGTCAACGCACTTGATGAGAAGACCATAAATCAGTTAAGTGTTGAAGACTGGACAGTGTACAAAGTTCCTGCAACTCAGAGCATCAACGCATGTGCGTACAGAAGAATTATGGTATGTGCCCTAGAATTTAAGTTGGTTAGACTATATTCATTCTTATTCTATGAGTGCATGATCATATGTGCAAGTATGAGAAAGATACAGTCAGTTAAAGTTGTACAGCCAGTGTGTGCTAGTGAAGATCAGAGTAAGCAGCCGATAGTTATCATTTTGAGTTGTGACTATATTGTAATGTTGTAAAGGCTATGAAACTATTGTAATTAGGTTGGTGACATGTTTATATGTTTGATTGTAAATACACTTAAGCCAATTCATTTGGAAGCATTGTATGTAATAAGTTTAAGGGCCGACCTAGTTGTTTATTTTGTATGCACATATAAATATAAGATGCACCCATTGTATTCAGTATGGAAGTTGATAGAGAGCTGTGATAAGTAGAGAAGAAGTGTACAAAGACACTATAAGATGTATTAGAGCTTTGATAGAGGTCAAAGCATCAACACATTAAAGGAACTGATCTGACAAGAAGTGTCACAATGACAGTTCATCCAACAGATATAGTGTGTATCTAAGATCAGAAGGTTGTAGCCTTCACCACTTGAGTAGTGAGTTCTAGGATAGTGCATCCACTCCCCTAATAGGGACTATTGTAAAAGGCTCCTAATAGGGTTGGACCCTTGACAAGGTTTACTGTACTTAAAGAATTGTAAAGAAACTCTTACCAAGGTTAAGGATCTTCTAACAAGGATCACAAAACACTAGTATAGAATATTAGTGGGTGTCAATTCCCACTGGGGTTTTTACCTATTTTGGGTTTCCCTATAACCATATTGGTGTCATGTGTTGATTTCATGTTTCATGTTTATGTGAATGTTTAATTCAATACTTAAGCATTTAAGTTCAGTATAAAGATTAAAGTGAAAAGTTAAAATATAGTGAACATTGATTCACCCCCCCTCTCAGTGTTCCCATTCCTAACAATTGGTATCAGAGCTCTAGTCCTTAGCAAAGAAGTTTAATGACTTGAGGAGATCATGGAAAAAGCAAAAATGAAACATCTGAAAAGAAAACTTGAAGTTGCTCTTGAAGACCTGGACAAGTCTGAAAGAGAATCTGAAGAACTAAGGGATAAACATAGTGATGCTCAATTAGTCATCAAAAGGCTAATGAAAGATTTGAAAGAATGCTCTACCAGTGATCTAGGAACAATGGTCAAGAAGCTAAATAAAGAAAATAAATCCTTAAAAGAACAACTTGAAGAGCTTGATGATAAACTGACTAACAATCAGGAAGTCTATGATGAACAGATCAAAGAGAACCTTCAACTAAATGAAGAATTGAGGCAAGAAAACATGGAAATATTGGAGTTAAGGAACAACAAAGAAAGCTTGGAATTTGAATTAAAGGAAGCAAAGAATCACATTGACAAATTACACACCAGTTCTGATTTGATAGAATCTTAGTTGTATGCGAGAAGAGTCAAAGGAGACACCGGCTGTATCAGATACAATGAAGAAAAAAATTAAATCGACAACATGTGAGCAAGAAAGGATTCACAAAAGGACTCTACTGATGCTAAGGAGACTAAAGATCAAACCAAAGATAATGGTGAACATCCTAAGAATGAGCACAAGCCTATAGACTGCACTTGTTTTGCATGTAACAAGCATGGACACATTGTGAGGAACTGTATAGAGGTAAGACCTTTTAATGGTTACTATTATTCATGCAATAAATGGTCAGAGAGCTCTGAATTGCAATACTAGTAAGAATAACAGGATTCAGCATGATCTAGAAATCATAATCAGAGAAATATATGAAATTCTCAGAATGTTACATGTCAGATATGTAACTATAATGGTCACTCGGCTAGACAGTGTAAAATGGTGACTCATGTCAATGCGTCAAGGAATATAAGACCTCCAGTCATTTGTCACTCTTGTAACAAGGTTGGACATATCTCAAAGTTCTGTAGATCAAGGATTCAAGGTCAGGAAATCCCTAAAAAGGCCAAAGAATCAGTATTGGATCCTGAAGGAGAAGTTAATTTTGTCAAAGCCTCAGATGATGCAAGCTTAATTTGGTCAGAGAAAAAGAAGGAAAAGACTGATGGGTATGTATTGGAAGCATCCACAGTGGACGTACCCACTACATCTGGATGAATGGCCCTCAGGGTCATAAGGGGAGCTAATTTAGCTCTAGACCCCTGCGTGGCTGGTATACTCACTCTCAGAGTATGCGCCTTTGGACTTAAGCTTTTGGAGTATAAAGGAACCTTTGTGCAAGAGCGCACATATTGATTGTTAGTAGAACTCAAGTTGGAATTGTTTAAGTGACAGCCTGGTTTACGTGGTAAGAATTAATGGTAGAATTTTCACTTTAAGTACACAAAAATTTGATTGATTACTCATTGCATTCAAATTTAGAGTGATAGGAGAGTAGAAAGAGCCTTAGAAGTTGTTGTGAAGACTTG
Organism: Chamaecyparis obtusa; assembly: GCA_027943335.1. Lineage (NCBI taxonomy): Eukaryota > Viridiplantae > Streptophyta > Pinopsida > Cupressales > Cupressaceae > Chamaecyparis > Chamaecyparis obtusa. The sequence goes on from BSBK01005939.1 coordinate 903,779, forward strand.
TAGAGTGATCTATCAGTGATTTTTAGTAATTAGTAGTGCATTTGGTCGGTTGCAGAAACCCTAGTTCATCGCACCAATTTAGAAGTCTTCACATTATCTCGGAGATCAATTGGAAAGAGATTAAACAAGTCATGGCCACTCCCATAGTTTTTGATGTTGCATAGAAGAAGATATATGTATTTAAGAAGCATCCATTTAAGTCAACCCTAAATTATTTAGAGAGAGCATTCTCCCACATGCCTATGAGCATTATGCATGTCGAAGACATTAGGGCTTACATATACTGCAAGAAAGAACCAGTAGGGTTGGATAGGTTAAGGGTGCACATGGATACCATGTTGAAACTAGATAAAAACATTCATGGATGAATATGTTAAGTGGAATGATCACCCTATAGTTGAGTATGTGATGACATATGAATTTTATGAGACTAGGATTAAGATACTATTGAGAAGAATTCATGATGATTTATTTTGGATAGGTGATGTGCCAATAAGAATCACTAGTGACCTAATATATGAGATGATAGGCCTTTCTAGGACAAGCGTTGTCCTTCCTATGGGAAAGGATGTTAGAAAAATTGTTGAGAAAACATGTAAGTCAAGGAGTGATAGGCACGGGATGACAATTGAGCCTATTGAGCAAGCAGACATGAAATTGATGTCTATGATACTTGGATATAGATTTCATCACACCAGCAGGGTGAATAGTGTGTCTACAGGAACAATTCTAGCAACCATTAGACTTTTAAAGGAAGATGCAGAGTTCAACTTGTGTGAGATCTTGTGCACATAGTTGATTGATAACATCAAGGCAATCAAGCATGACAAAACCAAGATATTCAGGTTTGGGTCATTGATCATTTATATGTACCTTCATATAGTTGGGAAAGTATCAGATTTGTATTTGGACAAGTCCATTCCAACCATGCCACATATATCTAACAAAGAATCAACTGAGAGTACATTGAGAGACTACATAACATTGGAATTGAAGACCTTCAAGGTCAAGAAATGAGGTATAGAATTCTAGAAAATATTGTTAAAAAGTACAAGGATACAATTTGTTTTATGGTTGAAATAGATACATGTATGGAGGTAGTTGTACCTAGAACAAAGTGGATTCATCCACTTGGATATGAAGTAGAGGAACAAGTTTTGGAAGCATATGCTCAAGTATTGCTTTCAGTTCCTACTAACCCTAATGAGCCAAGATGGGGAACTTATGAGGAGGAGACAAGAGAAATAGATGAAAAACTAAACAACATAGAAACTAAGAGGAAAGCCTCTAAAATTACATCTAAGATACTCAGAATTCATGGAGTAACACAAGAAGACCTAGACAAAGCAAGAGAAGAAAAGATTGCTTTGGAAATTGAGAGCGCATCCACAATGGAAGCTAAGTTTGATGATCCTAAGATGAAAAAGGTAAATATTGAAAAGACTGATGATCCAAAGGATAAATAGGGTAAAATTAATGATGTTAGTCCTACGCCCACGGCTACAGTTGATATTGAATCCACAGATGCATCTCCTAAAATGCCCAAGAGGAGAAACAAATTGCCACAAACCACCCTTCAGCTATAAGTGCAGCCATAAGAAGCAAATTGAAAAATGTGCAGTCACCTCTGGAAGTTGAATTCATACCTAGTCTTCAAGTGTTAAGGACTAGAGTAGTAGAAGAAGGAAGGCTAGATCAGATAGCCAAGTTTTATGATAAATATCATGAAATGATAAATCAGATATTCATGAGATGCTGATCAAACACATGATAAAGTTAAAGAAGATAGTTCTTGAATTGAAGACAGCTATCCTAGATAAGGTATGGGAGATTATGGATACCTTAAAGAGAAAATCCATTGAAGAAGACTTCAGAATAAGGGGAAAAACACTTGATTCCACTCTTCTAGTATGTTCTATTGAAGAAAAGTCACTGTTATTGAATTTGGTGAAGCTGCACTTAAGGACAAAGATGAGAACACTACACCTTATGAATAAAGACTATGAGCTGATATCTAAGGAAATAGAGAAGGCCTTTGAGAAGGTATTCTTAGAGAAGCACATGAAAACCAATTCTGTGCCCATCACTCAAGCACCTAGTGAGCAAGACAAAGTAGCAGAGACCTCCAATATACCATTTATAGGTCCTCAGGATTCAGTGCCTACAGTGGTAACACTATAGAGGCAATAAAGTATGTACCCATAATAGATACACCAAAAGATGATACAATCTTCATTGACAATGTAGAGATTGCAATGGCAGCCACAGCCAATGACTTGGATAAGTTTTAAGAAGCTTTTGTGAGCACACAAGAAGCTGAAATGTTATGCAGCAACACACCGTCCACTCATCAAGAAGAAGCATTGACTGATGATAAAAAAGAAGAAGAAAAGATGGAAGAAAAGAAAGAACAAGAAAAAGAAATAGAAATAGAAAAAGAAAAAATAGAAAAAGAGGAAGAAAAGAAAGAAGAAGAAAAGGTAAAAGAAAGTGAGAAAAAGGATGAAATGTCAGTAGAAAAAGAGGTGTTGGACAACACTCCCATCACTCCTTTAGCAACATTATTGTCAAGTTTGACACCTGACACATCCAGTTTGGACTCATGGAGAGAAAAAGACCTGATTAAGTTCAGCATCTTAGCTATGGAGAAAGCCAAAGAAAAGTAATTAATGAGGAATCCCCTCCTAGTAGAATCAGTAAAAATTTTGAAAAATTTGTTACCAGAGGACAAGAAAGTGTCAAAGATACACTCGGTTGATGATGTGAGTATAGTCATCTCACATTTCAAAAGAAATTTCTCAAGCCTTGAAGAATCTCCATCCCTAGTCGCAGAAGAAAATTATCTAAAGAAGAGATTAAATGAATTGATCAATAACTTTGCACTTGACCTCGGCTCCCTCAAGACTGGTCAAGCATCCCTAAAAGAATTTGTAGATCAAGGAAGAAGAATCATTGCAGAATGCATGGATCAAGATAAGCTCACCGATGCTCATTTCAAGAAAATAGAAGAGGTTGAAGCTATGATTGAGAAAGTGAAGAGTTCAGTGAAAGACACATCCATAGATGTGAACATGTGCAATAATGTCTACCAAAGTTGGATAGACAAAATTGAGAAGGTAGAAAAGGAGATGACAAAGTTAAGGGCTAGATAGACTCAGTTGAGGAATGCTCTTGTGCCCTCATTAGACATTCTAAATTAGAACATCAAGGAGATTGATACCACCATGATAGCATATGATCAAGGTCCTTCCACAAATTTGAAGAAGATGGAAAAGTTTCAGTATGCATTATGCACCCATCTCTAGATAGTAAACTCTTTGATCACCTTTTGGAAGAAGGAGATCTAGAACCCAAAGATAGCATATCCGGATGTTTTCCCTCAGTGAGTATGTATAGATAGATTTTTTTGAAACACCTTTGTCATTAATGTCAAAGGGGGAGTTTTTTATAGAATATGGATCATAACATGTATAGGGAGATATAAGTATATCTATAGATGACAAAAAGTTTTTTTTATTAAGGATAGTTAGCAACTTGGCCATATTCCTTTGTTTCCATCAATGACAAAGGGGGAGATTGTTGGGAATTTGGCTATACTGATGTATATGACTTGATATAGTGTTGTCATTATGGAAACAAAGTCATATAGCATTTTGGAGTCAGCGCACTTGATGAGAAGATTAGAAATTAGTTAAGTGTTGAAGACTGGATAGTGTATAGAGTTCCTGCAGCTCAGAGCATCAATGCACGTTTACACGAAAGAATTATGGTATGTGCCCTAGAATTTAAGTTGGTTAGACTACATTCATGCTTATTCTATGAGTGCATGATCATATTTGCAAGTATGAGAAAGATACAGTTAGTTGAAGTTGCACAACCAGTGTATGCCAGTGAAGATTAGAGTAAGCAGCCGACAGTTATCATTTTGAGTTGCGACTATATCATAATGTTGTAAAGTCTATGCACCTATTGTAATTAGGTTTTCAACATGTTTATATTTTTTATTGTAAACATGCTTAAGCCAATTCATTTGGAAGCATTGTATGTAATAAGTTTAAGGTCTGACCTAGTTGTTTATTTTGTATGTGTGTATAAATATAAGATGCACCCATTGTATTCGGTATGGAAATTGATAGAGAGTTGTGATAAGTAGAGAAAAAGTGTGCAAAGACACTATAAGATGTATTAGAGCTTTTCTAGAGTTCAAATCATCAACACATCAAAGGAATTGATTTGACAAGTAGTGTCACAGTGACAGTTCATCCAACAGATATAGTGTGTATCTGAGATCAGAAGGTTGTAGCCTTCACCACTTGAGCAGTGAGCTCTAGGATAGTGTATCCACTCCCCTAACACAGACTATTGTAAAAGAATCCTAATAGGGTCCAACCCTTGACAAGGTCTACTATACTTAAATCATTGTAAAGCAACTCCTAACAGGGTTAAGGATCTTCTAACAAGGATCACAAAACACTAGTACAAAATATTAGTGGGTGTCGATTCCCACTGGGGTTTTTACCTATTTGGGTTTCCCCGTAACCATATTGGTGTCATGTGTTAATTTCATGTTTCATGTTTATGTTAATGTTTAATTTGGTACCTAAGCATTTAAGTTCAGTATAAAGGTTAAAGTGAAAAGTTAAAATACAGTGAACACTGATTCACTCCCCTTCTCAGTATTCCCATTACTAACAAAATGGAGATCAATCATTAAATCAACATATATGTGCAAAGTGGATCTATATTTGTAAAGTGAGTTGTATGTTTTTCAGATCAGAAACTACTTTTACTTTCTAACCATTGTATCAATCTAAATCCTTTAATCAAGGTTGACCTAATAGTCATCGTATAAATCCTTTAATCAAGGTGACATTCTAATGAGATGTTCTTAAGTCCTCTAACCAAACCAATTTTGACACGGTGTTTTAAATCCTTTAACAGGGTCACACCTAATAGTGTGTTTGTAAACCTTTAACAGGTTTGGCTTTTCACAGAGCTCACTTCAGAAGAGTGAAAATTAGTAGCATGTTACAAAGTGGTTTTTTCCCAAATTAGGTTTCCACTATAAATCCCGGTGTTATACTTGTGTGAATGTTTTGATGTAAATATTGTTATATTCTGTAAGTTAATTACTTTTTGAAAGTGGACTGCATGTTATATGTTTCTAATATATGCTATAGAGACCAAGTTGAATAGATGATTATATCTAAAGTTGTTGAAGTAATGAAAAATTCAATTGGTACATATGGACCTAAGGATAATTGATTCACCCCCCCTCTTAGTTATTCTAAAATCATTCTAACAATATCTTGATGGAATGAATGAGGAAATATAAGAGAGAGAGTGAGAGTAAATGCAAAGAGTGTGTGATTCAAATGTAAAGATAATCTATTGTGTAAACTAGAAAACACTGAGAAGATTCTTGAAGTATCAGACTAGAAGGCTATCACTAGTGACCAAAAGTTTCAACTATATTTTGAATAAATTAACAAGTTTCTAATTTTTTTTATAAAGGATTTGTGGAATTCTTGGTAGTGTGTCTAAATTAATAGGGATAGTGAGTTCCTTGGATTTGGGCCTAAAACATAGTAATCGAATTGTTGCATATAGGGAGTATATTTGCCAATGTGGTTTTTCCCTTCTTGGGTTTTCCATGTAAATCTAGTGTTTTTAAGTGTTCATGCATATCTAGAATATTTAATTTTTTTTATAAGCATTAAATAAATTATTTCAGATCTAAGATCTAATATTATTTGGTTTCTAGGTTTTCTGATTCACCACCCCTCTCTACACCAGATTGAGCTCAACACTCTTTCTGAAATTTTGCATAATGTTATGTTTAAGAGAATTAATGCTAATATTTTAAAACTTCCCTATGTCAAACCTATTATCCATTCCAAACCATTTCCAACTTCCCATGATTCCAAAGCATTTTTCCAATATGATCATCATCATGTTCATGATACTAAGAAGTGTTATCATTCAAAGAATAGTATCTAATACCTTGTAGATTCCAATACCATAACCATTGAGGGAGTGAATGATATAGGGAAAAAAATCATTGCACACTCTAACCAAAAATTATATCTCTATACCAATCATTTACCTTGTCATTCTACCAATACCATTGAGGAAGCCAATTTATTGTCTTCTTCTTCTACCCACTTTATTTTTCTAGGTCAACCTAGTTCTATACAATTTGATGCTCCATGTAGTGTGGTTAATAATATTTTTAATCTCAATTATCAATAAAAACCTAAACCAAAACCCAAGTCTAAACATGATCTTTGTATTACATTTGATCCTAAAGAGACTATTAAAGAACTCAATGGTCCTCTTTACATTTAAAAAAAAATAGTGATAAGTTCTCTTGAGGAGTTCTCATTGATCCTAATTACATGGTGAATATAATAACTAAGGAATATATTTTCACAAGACAACTCCATCAATATTTATATGAAAAATATTATGTAATGATTAATTATTTCAATGATTTTACTTGTCCTAATAGGGTTCTATCACCCTTCCCATTGAAGTTGGTACAAAGCACTTAGATATCACATTTTTTTTCATCCCAGCTTCTGATCAACTCCAATGTTTGGCTTACCTTGGATTACCTGGATGAAATCTATTTCTTATATTATCCATACATGTCATAAGTTTCCCCATGATGGACAAATTACCACAATCAACCATAATCTCTATCAACTTTAGCAAGTCATGGAAACATTGAGCTTGATTTCTTTTTCCCTAACATGCCTCAACCTTTACAACCTCAAAAATATCATTTCATCCTACCTTACCAAAAAAAAACATGAATTGATTCCCAAATTAATAAAACCTAAGGATGTCCCATCTCTTTATCTTGGACCCAGAATCCTTCCTACAATTTGTTTTCCTTCTATTTATGCTTCCCTTCCACATCTTATCTCCTATAAGTACTCATCATCCTCTATCTCTCAACCTAGTAATGTTCCCTTGATTCCTCTTCCTAAGGAAGAAAAGGAGCCCATGTTTATTAATCCTAAAACTTTCCAAATATCAAGCATTACCAAATGCAACCTATGTGATGACCTACAACTGATTGAATAACTTGATGATCTAAAGAGACGGTGATTAGAGATCACCAAGTTGTTAAAGTGATATGTAAGATAGTTAAATCAGTCAATATGTTGTCATTGATGTCAAATAGTATTGAATATACTTATCATGATAGTTAAAAACATCTGAACATCTGTAGAAGGAAGAAATGGTGAAGAAATGAGATATCTACATAAGGACGAGATGGATATGACAGATATGGATAAGGTATACATTTGGTAACTTATTGATGAGCCTATGGCATTATGTTGTTGACTTGAGCATGTTACATTATTCTATTATGAAGAAGAGATCATAATTGAACAAGTTAATGTGGTCAGTAATTGAAGATTTATGTATACACCAAGTTAGTCTTGTGTATATCGAGTGACAGTAATACCTGATTTAGTTATCACCAATGCATTTAGTATTAACTGAGTAGGATGAAAATGTTAAATGTTTATAAAAGTTGACTAAAATTGATGAGCTGGCAATTACTTATGATCCTGAGGTAAAAGATGAAGTTTTTTATAAGATCCACTACTGATAAAATTTAGAGATGATCGAAGGGAAGAGATTGAAACGTATTTATGACACAACTCCTGAGGAAGCTTGAAGTGGCAAAATGAACGATGGAGATTAAGAGGCAAAATCTAATGGCTGATATGAAAATAGTTTACATGTCTATTTACAAGACATGAGATTCATTTTTGAATCATGTCAGATGAATAGAGACTTTAGGATAATTCACGTGAAGAGATTTTTCATGCAAACCTGATCAAATAGGTTACAGACAAAATCGAGCTGAACTGCAGGCATAATCGAGCATTAGAGATATATATACATCGAGTGAAGTAAGTTGGAGGATATGATGGAGTGAATTGATTATTGATCAAAAGAGTTTTTATGAGCTTAGCATAGATCTGAATACTTGCAAATTGAGTTGTATTATCAGATCATGAGTATTAGTTTAACCATTGTTACAACTAAATCTCTTAACCAAGTGGACTTAACTGTCTTGATTTTATTCCAATATGATATTCAAGGAATGCTAATTGTTTTCTTGTTGACTCCATAGTGAATGTTGGTCGAAGGAGAACTATTAGTGATAAATCCTCTAACTAGGTCACATATAACAGTGTGCATTGTAACCTTTAACAGGTTAGCTCCTAACCGAGCTCACTTCAGAAGAGTAAAATATTTTGGGTTACCGGCCCTAGGTGGTTTTTCCCTTAGCAAGGTTTCCACATTAAATCTTTGTGTTATGTGTTATTTGTTATGATTTTTTTTCTATCATACTTTACATATTTCATATCTGAATTAATCGGTAAAGACAATTTTGGAAATTAATGGTATTCGGTTAAAGAATAAAAAGATAGTTAATATTATCTTACCGAGTTGTTTGATTTTGTTGAAAAGTTTGATTAAGTACATCTGAGAGTTTGGGACTTTAGAATAATTGATTTAACTTATTCACCCCCCTCTCAGTTATCTAATAATTGGTATAAGAGCTTGTGTGCTTGAAGAGGGAAGTGTGAAGGACTTGAGATAAAGATCACAAGATGTATAAAATGGAGGTGCCTAAGCTGAAGAAAGATAATGTCTCTACATGGAAAAGAATGATGAGACTACACATATCTGGAATTGGATAATCTTCTCTAAATATTCTAGACAATGGCTACATACAACCAACTATTGGACCTTTGACATTTGATCAACTGAGAGACAGACATGAACACAACATGATAATGATAGAGATTGTTGTTGCCCTATCTGATATAGAATTTGAAGATATCAAAGCATGTACTACAACTAAGGAAATGTGGGACAAGATTGCACTAGTTCATGGAGGAGATGCAAATGTACTAAGGGCTAGAGCTAAAAGCCTTAGAGCTAGATTTGGTGATATGAAGATGAAAGAATGTGAAAACATTATACAATACTCTAACTGAATCAAGGAGGTGGTCAATGCTATTAGAGGAGAAGGAGGTGTTATTGATGAAGATACTGCTATGAGTAAAATTCTTAGAACCTTGTTGCCTACCTATTCTATTAGAATCTCTGCTATTCATGAAATGAGATCTGCACTGGGTAGTGTTCTTACACTTGGTAGCCTAATTGGTAAATTGACAAATTTTGAGCTGAATAAATATGATAATAGCATGTGGGCTTGTCCCTTTGGTGAAATGGTGGGGCTTCTTTCCTATAGGGCCTACAACCAAGGTTCAAGTCCCCACGGGGTCGCTCTCTATTGTGATTCTTAATTGAGAGATGCTTACTTTGACCATTGGTAAAATAGTGGGGCTTCTTGCTTGTAGATCTTACAACCAAGGGTGAAATTTTTTTAATAGAAGTAATTTTAGGAAAGTAGTATGATGGGAATGGGAATGGGAGATGCATCACAAGAGGAAGGCAACACAAAGGAAGATGATAGTGATGTAGAGGTGTGGGCCTGCTGTGCATTTGGAAGGGGCTGTGTTGGGGTACCCTTGTCTTTTACGCATGCCTTTGATGCTTGCACCTGCTATGCTTTTGGAAGGGGAAGTGTTGGGGTGCCCTAGTCTTTTTCACACACCTTTGTTGCGACTATTAAGGGGGACCTACTTTGGTTTTTGGTGGCTCCTCTTCTCTTCCACTGGGCTTTCAGCCTAGCTCCCCTAGCTTCTGATGGGGTTCTTCTCTTGTGCGGTCTGGCTTTTAGGGTTGGGCATAGATTTGTGTGGTAAGGTCTTTCCCTTTGTGGTAGAGTTGGAAATCATCCTAGGCTTCTTGAGGGTCAAAGGAATTTTAAGGATCTATCTATTGGGTTGGACTCCGCTTGGGATGGCTTTGCTCCTTTCTTTGCTGTTGGGTCTGTGACCCTTGTCTTTTCTTCTACCCTATTTCTAGAAGTTTATTCTTACTAGGAGAATGGTTTATTTCTCTTCCTGCCTATTGTTGTAGGGTACAGATTTGTGAGGGATGGGCTTTTATTTTGTGGTATTTTTGCAAAATATTTTAAGCTTCTTGAGGATCAACAGTGATGTAAGGAACCATTTATTGTGGTTGATGTTGTTGGGTTGCTCTCTTCTTGGGTTGGTTGTCCCTATTTCTCTTTTGCTGGATCCATGACCCTCATGCTTATTTCTTCCTTGATTCTGGAAGTTCCTTCTTTCTAGGAGAATGGTCTAATCTTGCCTTTGTTGGGGGATTATTTTTTGGGCCGCTATCTTTTGTGCTATACTCCTATTGAGGTGGAGTATACCCCTATTGAGGTGGGGTCTATTCTGGTGGTTATTTGATGGTGGAATCTTTTTTTTTTCCTGCTCCCTTCACCCTTGAATCCTTTTGAGGTGGATGTCACACATCCTATGGAGATGGTTTGTGCTATCTAGATGAAGTGTTCTCATGGGAGCAAAAGGCCTTCCCTCCCTTATAACTACTTGGCGACTGGCAGGATCTAGTTGGGTAAAGGTCCTATTTTTTAAGACCTTACAAAAATGGGTTTCAAATTTGATCCAATGACTTTGAGCATGGGTCTAGCTGATTATTCTAGTTATGGGAGCCAAGAAAAAACCCATATTATTGGTTTAGGGAGCCTGAAAACCCTTGATATTTCCTATTGATGTAAATCTTTGGCTTTTGGTTTTGAGAAGATAGATCCTTAAAGCTTATTCTTCTTGTGGTTTTTGTTATTGTTGTGTTCGTCTAGGATTGCTAGTATTTCTACTGGTAATCTATCTTGAGGGGGCATTGTAAAGCCTATGTCTTCATCCCCCAGGTGTCTCTTTAAGGTCGGTGCTTATATTTCCTATCTTTCTCCTCTATTGTTTAGGGTTATGGTTCCCTTCAAAAACTAACTGTAAATGGTTTCGGGGCCCATTCAAAACCTATTTTTTTCTTATTCAAAACTATGATAATAGTATTGTACCGAGTGTTGAGTCTGCATTTATGTCATCCTTGAAGATTGGTAATTCTAGCAGTAAACATAACATAAGAAATTAAAGTGATAGTGATAGTAAAGATGGACTCAATGAGATTGAAGCACTTATGGCTAGGAGGTTGTAGAAAGGTAAAGGAAGGTATAAGGGAAAGTTACCTTTAGCATGTTTTAATTGTAAAGAAATTGGCCATATTACATCTAGATGTCCTAACAGGAAACATGAAGATAAAGACAATGACTGATCTGGAGAAAGAAAGTCTAACAGAAGAGATCATCGAGAACATAGAGGAAACCGACAATGGGTAGAATAAATAATCAAGACTACAAAGACAAAGGAAAGAAGGCATGTTACCTTGTTGGAGATGATGATGTTGATACTGATACTGACACTGATGAAGACATTGAGGTAATATTCATAGCGATGAAAGAGGATTCAAAAGAAGAAGAAAGGTATGTTGAAACAACACTTATATCTAAAGTTAGCAAGAATGATACATGGATTATTGATAGTGGTTGTACACATCATATGACTGGTGATGAGGAAAAATTTGAATACCTTGAACATTACAATGGATGATCTATTAAAATGGGAAATGATACACCTTGTTTAGTGAAAGGAAAGGTATCTATCTTGGTGAACAATAAGATTAGATGTGAGAATACATATTGGGTGAAAGGACTTAACTATAATCTATTGAGTGTTGCACAATTGAATAATTTAGGTCACCAAGTTGTATTTGAAAGTAGAAAGGTGAAGATCTATGATGAAACCATAAAGTTGGTCGGTAGTGGTAAACAATCCAAAGGTAATCTATTTTATCTTGATAATGTTGAAACTTCTTGTTTGTTGGCTAGAAATGAAGATGTGTGGTTGTGGCATAAGAGACTATTTCATGTGAATTTTGATAACATGGTTAAGATTAGTAAGAAGAGAAGAGCTAGAGGTTTACCGAGTCTAACTAATCCTAACCATGTCATGTGCAATCAATGTCATAAAGGGAAAATGACTAAATCTAGTTTTAAAAGAAAAGACTATTCTTCTAAAAGTATTTTAGAATTGGTGCATACCGACTTATGTGGTCCTATGAGAACTTAGAGTTATTATGGTGACAAATATTTCATTTTATTTGTTGATGACTACTCTAGGATGATGACTATTATGTTTTTGAAGGATAAATCTGAAGCTTTCAAACTGCTTAAGTGGTATAAAGCTAAAGTTGAAAAGGAAACTGGGAAAGATTTAAAATGCTTAAGATCTAATAGAGGAGGTGAGTTTATTTCTGATGAATTCACTAACTTTTGTAATTATCATGGAATTAAAAGATAGGTTTCAAGATCAAGGACACCACAACATAATGTATTGTAGAAAGAAGGAATAGATCTATAGTTGTCTATTCCAGAAAATTGATGATTGAAAAGGATGTTGCACAAATATAATGGAGAGAAGCTATTAGCACTACTGTATACACCTTGAACTAAGTTCAACTGAAGAAAGATACAAATAAGACACCTTATGAGCTATGGTTTGGCTACACACTGAATGTAAGTTATTTCAAAAATTTTGCAAGAAGATGTTACATTCTAAAAGATGATAGAAATGGTAAATTTGATTCTAAGGGTGATGAAGGAATATTTTTAGGATATTCTACTAAGAGCAAAGCTTATAAATGTTTGAACAAGAGTGCTAACAAAATGATTGAAAGTGCTAATGTGAAAGTTAATGAGTTTTCTAAGAAAAATTATGAAGAAAGTAGGAAGGAACCAGAAGACTATGGTAGATTTACATATATTGAGCATCTAGGCTATCTACCCAAGCCACATGCCGAGTCAACCGAGTGATAGAAAAATGCTACCAAGAATCATAAAATGCAAATCGAGAACCAGGAAGATTCTACCAAGGAAGAAATTGAACCTAAACCGAATGATGAGAAAAGAAGAGAGCAAGTACTGGCGAGATTTTTTAGAAGACACCATCCAAAGAACCATATAATTGGAGACAAATAAGCTAGCATGATGACACGAAGTAAGTTAAGACTGACCACATGTTTAGTTTGTGAATTTGAGCCTAAGAATGTTAGGGATGCACTTGAGAATGAAGAATGGATTAAGGTCATGAATGAAGAAATTGAACAGATAGAGAAAAACAAAACATGGACATTGGTACCGAGACCAAGTGATAAAAATGTGATTGGTACTAAGTGGATCTTCATAAATAAGTTAAATGAGAATGGTGAAGTGACTAGAAATAAAGAAAGACTTGATTGTAAGGGATATGGACAATAAGAAGGAATTGACTATGGTGAGACTTTTGCACCAGTTGCAAGACTTGAAGGAGTTAGAATATTACTTGCATATGCTGCTTATAAAGGATTTAAATTTTATCAAATGGATGTTAAATCAGAATTTTTGAATGGGATAATTGAGGAAGAGGTTTACATAGAACAACCTAAAGGTTTTTTTGATCCAAATCAGAAGAACATGGTATGTATATTGCACAAAGCACTATATGGACTAAAACAAGCACCGAGAGCATGGTATGAAAGATTGCATGTTTACCTTATTAGTATTGGCTTTGTGAGGACAAGTGACAATAGTAATTTATATTTGAAAGATGGAAGTGATTATGATATACTTATTTATAAAATCTTTGTTGATGATATAATATTTGGAGGTCATGATAACCTTTGTAAATCATTTTCTTCTGAAATGAGAAAAGAGTTTGAGATGTCAATGTTTGGAGAGATCAAATTCTTTCTTGGATTGGAAATTCTACAAGAGAATGAAGATATATTCATCACACAATCAAAATACATCAAGGAAGTATTGAAGACATTTGGAATGGAAGATTCTAAACCAGCTGGAACACCTATGGTTAGCGGATGGAAACTGACAAAAGATGATGAATCAACTGAGGTAAATCAAACACTATATAGATCAATGATTGGAAAATTGATGTACCTGGTACACAGTAGGCCTGATATAGCACATGCAGATGAGATTATAGCAATATTTTTTTTCTAATCCTAAGGAATTGCATATGATTGTTGTTAAAATGATTCTGAGATATTTAAAGAAAATTGAAGATTATGGTTTATGGTACAAGAAGGAAGGCAAATTTGAACTACAGGTTTACATTGATGCATATTGGGCTGGAAACATTGATGACCAGAAGAGTACAACCGATGAGCATTATTTTTGGGAGAAAGACTTGTGACATGGATAAGTAAGAAACAAGCATGTATTTCTCAGTCTACTATTGAAGCAAAGTATGTTGTTGCTACTGCTAATTGTTCAACTATTGCATGGATAAAACAATTGTTGGAAGGCATGAATGAGGTGATCACTGACCCAATGATTATATATTGTGACAACAAAAGTGCTATAAAAATTTCCAAGAATCTGGTGATGCATTAAAAAACAAAGCACATATCTATTAAGTATCACTATTTGAGGGAACAAGTACAAGAAAAGAAAGTGAAGATGGAATTTGTGAAGTCTAAGGAGAAACTTGCACATATATTTACTAAGCCCTTAATGAAGGACACTTTTGAGTACTTGAGGACTAAACTAGGGGTACATCCCCTATCTACTGGTCACTAAGGTGATCAGGAGGTTGCATCAACCTGTACTTTATCAAAAAAATAATCATGTTGATGCATATAGCTCACACTTTAGGATTCCTAAGGTTGTGAAGGTTGTGAAAGATTGGAGAACATAGAACAAAGAACTATATATTAGTACATGAAGGTACTTGATCTAGACCGAATAATAGAGAAAATATTTGGCTATTGAAGAGCTATTTATTTTCTTTTGGCATTGTTGTCAAAGGGAGAGAAATTTCTATGAAATATTAAGGAGAGAGATTTCAATGAAATATATGTTGGAAAGAACATGAAAAAAGAACTGAGAAGATCAAATACATAGGGAGAGTCTCCATGGAATGTTGTTATTGTAATGTAGTGATTAAACATATTAAATATCAAGCTAGGGAGAGCTTACCAAGCTACAACATTTATCTATATAGTTGTAGAACCAATGTTTGGTATTCTATGGCATATTTCATATTGTTTGTATTTCCATCAATGCCAAATGGAGAGATTGATGACCTACAACTGATTGAATAACTTGATGAACTGAAGAGACAATGATTAGAGAGCATTGAGTTGTTAAAGTGATATATAAGATGGTTAAATTAGTTAATATGTTGTCATTGATGTCAACTAGTCTTGACTATACTTACAATGATAGTTACAAAAGTCTGAACATCTATAGAAGGAAGAAATGGTGAAGAAATGAGATATCTACATAAGGATGAGATGGATATGATAGATATGGATAAGGTATACATTTGGTAACTTATTGATGAGCTTATGGAATTATGTTGTTGACTTGAGCATGTTACATTATTCTATTATGAAGAAGAGATCGGAATTGAACAAGTTAATTTGGTCAGTAATTGAAAATTTTTGTATACATCGAGTCAGTCTTTTGTATATTGAGTGACAGTAATAACTGAGTTAGTTATCACTGACGCATTCAGTATTAACAAAGTAGGATGAAAAGATTAAATGTTTATAACAGATGACTAAAATTGATGAGCTCACAATTTCATATGATTTTGAGGTAAGAGATGAAGTTTGTTATAAGATCCACGGTTGACAAAACCAGAGATGATCGAAGGGAAGAGATTGAAACATGTAAATGACATAGCCGAGGAAGCTTGAAGTGGCAAAATGAATGATGGAGATTAAGAGGAAAAATATAATGGCTGATATGAAAATGATTTACACATCTATTTAAGAGACATGAGATTCATTGTTGAATCATGTCAGATGACTATAGACTGCAAGAGAATTCATGTGAAGATATTTTTCATGCATACCTGATCAAATTGGTTACAGACAAAATCAAGCTAAACTACAGGCATAACCGAGTGTCAGAGATATATATACACCGAGTGAAGTAAGTTGGAGGATATGATGGAGTGAATTGATTATTGAGCAGAAGAGTTTTTATGAGCTTAGCATAGATCTGAATACTTGCAAATTGAGTTGTATTTGAATCAGATCACTACTGTATCAGTTTAACCATTGTTACAGCTAAATCTCTTAATCGACTGGACTTAACAATCTTGATTGTATTTCAATATGACATTCAAGGAATATTAATTTTCTTCTTGTTAACCCCATAGTGAATGCTGGTGGAAGGAGAACTATTAGTGATAAATCCTCTAACTAGGTCACACCTAACAATGTGCATTGTAACTTTTAATAGGATTGGCTCCTAACCAAGCTCACTTCGGAAGAGTGAAATATTTTGGGTTACCGGCCCTAGGTGGTTTTTCCCTTAGCAGGGTTTCCACATTAAATTTTTGTGTTATGTCTTATTTTTTATGATTGTTTTTCTATCATACTTTACATATTTCATATCTGGATTAATTGGTAAAGATAGTCTTGGAAATTACTAGTGTTTCCTAAATGAGTAGAAAGATAGTCAATATTATCTTACTGATTTGTTTGATTTTGTTGAAAAGTTTGATTAAGTACATTTGAGATTTTGGGACTGTAGGATAACTGATTTAACTGATTCACCCCCCCTCTTAGTTATCTAACACTATGTACTCATAAATTCCATTGTAGAAATTATGCTAAGGCCTGTGAGCTCACTTTCCAAACCATTTCAGTTGGAAATTTGGCTGAGTTGATTATATAGATGTTGTCATTATGGAAACATATGATTCACATGAAGATCACACAGGTCAGAGAGCAAGTATGACAGAGTGCATTGCAAATTTGTCTAAGTGTGAGACAGTGTTTTTGTTTGTGATGTTGACTGGAGTAAGTTCAGTGCTTGCACACTTGAACATAGACTCTATGATGTCTATTGATCACTGATCTTAGAGTGTAAGTCAGTACGGCATGTACAGAAGAAGTTATGATAGTTTTACCGAAGACAGTGTGAAGCCGACATGACAGAATATGAAGACAGAACTAGTAAAGAGTTAAGGGATTATTTTGTTTATCAAAATAATGACTTAACAATATAAAGGGACAACATCCTAGATGTTAAATCTTGGATAAAGCTATTGGTATAAATGTAAATGTAATTGTAATTGTAATAGTAGTATTATTGAGAAAGAACATAATAGTGTGGACAAGTGATATGATGCAAAATATATGAAGCATATGTAATAGCGACAGTGAAAGAGCAGCGAAGTGATATTAATATAAGCAGTATAAGGTTATGTACCTTAACCTATTTTTTAATCAAGTGTATATTGTACATTACTTGTTTGGGTAGTGGGCTCATCTAGTAATCACATTTTGTACTACAACTCTTAATAGGGTTGAGGCTTCTAACAAGGCCTATGGTCCCTTAATCAGGACTGATACACTATATGCTTGTAATAGACTCCTAACAGGGTCAACATCCTTAACAAGATACTTTTGATTAGTGGATCTCTGTGGGTACCATCCCCACCGAGGTTTTCCCTTGGCCAGGGTTTCCTCAAGAACAAATAATGTGTTATGAGTTCTTTATTGTTATGCATGTTGTTTAGCTTCTTATGTTATGCATGTATAAAGATAATTTGTTATATCCATAATTGGGCAAAAGATAAAATTTGTAGAATACTGATTCACCCCCCCTCCTCTCAGTATTCCCTATTTCTAACAATTGGTATCAGAGCTTAGTTACTCAAAAAAGAATCATTCAAGGAAAGCCTAGCAGCTTGAGTAAGATCTCTATGGATATGGATCAACTACAAAAGAATCTTGAAGAAGCTCTTGAATAGATTGACTTGCTTACTATTGAAAAGGATACTTTGAAAAGAAAGTATGATGATGCAAAGAATCTCATTGAGAAACTGAAAAACAAATTGGAAGATTTGAGATATGAAAAGGAATCCGAAGTTTTTATTGAAGACTATGATGACAATTTGGAAAAAGAAAATGAGATCCTTAAGCATGAACCGAAGATAGAAAATTTGAAGCTTAGTTTGAAAGATGGAAATGGCAAGAATGAAGAAAATTTGAAATCTAAAAATGAAAGTCTAAAGAGTTAAAATGAAGGACTAAAATCTAAACTTTCTAAAGTAACATCTGAACTTGAGAAAGTCAATTTCTAGTATGATGAACTTGAGAAATATAATAAGATTGTGAAAGGTGAACTGACTGTATCCAAACAACAACTTGAAAGGCTATATTCAACTAGTGAGAAGATTGATGAACAAATATCTTATCAGAAACCATTCTATGATAAGACAGGTCTTGGATTCAACACTTTCAAAGCAAATGATGAAGGCAAGGAACCAGATCTGAAGATATCTAAGAGCATAGATGAAAAGAAACCTGATGAGATCAACAAATCTGAAGATACATTTAAAGAAGAAGAATCACCAAAGCAAGAGGAACCACCCAAAGGTATGCAAAGAGAATTCAAAGGTAGATGTTTTTCTTGTAATACTATTGGTCATATGAAGAGAGATTGCATAGGTAAACAATTTAAACCTCTTAATGGTTATTGTTATAATTGTCATGGTTTTGGACATAGAGCTATTGAATGTAGAAAACCTAAATTTATTGAGAATAATGATGGTAGTAGAATGTTTAGGAATACTAACAATGCAGATAAGAAACCTACTGAAGATATGAACAAAAGAAGTGGAGTAGTATGTTATAGATGCAACAAGGTTGGACACATTGCTAGAAACTACAGATCATAATGTAGACACCGAAAAATCCTTCAGAAAATAAATTATTTTTATTTTCTGAAAATCCTTGATGACATCATCATTTATTAATTAATTATTTATTTAATTAATTTATTTATTTTTATGGCATTAAATCCCTCTCTCTTAATTAAAAATCTTTAATTAAGGAATCTAGCCTAAAAATGTCATTTGGACATTATCCCTAATTTATTAATTATTTAATTAATAAATTGACCAAAAACTTCAAAAATAAATTAATTTATTTTTAATTTATTTTTTATCCCAAAGTTGGCCAAAATTCTAAAGAGCACTAAACTCTTCTAGAAAGTCCTAAACCTTCCTCTAAATGGGTCAAATCCCTAAACTAGTCCCTTCAAACCCTAAGCCTAGATATTTAATATTTATTAAATTTACCTTTAATAAATATCTAAATCTCACCAAAAGCCACTTGCCCATCCCTTTCTCCTAATCCTAATCCTAATCCCCTTTCTAATCTTGTCACATTCCATTAGCAAAAGGTTTACCAAAACTTATGCTAACCTCCTCTTAGTCATCCTTTTTGGTCAACAAAGAGGGACACCTCTTTGGCCACCTCTTCAAATGCATTTAAGAGTTTCTTAAGCCTTCTTGGCCACCTCTTCAAATGCATTTAAGACCTTCTTATCCCTTCCTTTCCACCTCTTGGCCTTGGGCACATTTACCAAATTGTGCACATGCCCTCAAACTTTCAACTCAATCCTCCCTTGACACTTGTCCTTGACTCAACCCTAACCTTAGCCCTAACTCTGACTCATCCTTTTAAACCAAGCCCTTCCCTTTTCCTATAAATACCCTCACTTCCTAAGGCAAATCATCTTTCAACTCTCAAACTCAATAGCAAAGTTATAATGCCATTTTCATTCTAGCATAAGCATAAACTCATCATTTTAGATCATTTCCAAGCTTAAATCACATCTAAATTAGCTTAATTGGATTAACATAGATTCATTTCTTGTTTAATCAATCTTAATTCATTCATTTAGCTTTGCATATTTGTGTGTTCTTGAGGCCTTTGAGGCAAAATAGGTTCCTCATACCTATTTTGTGTCATTTTGGGTCTTCTTGATCCTCAAATCATCCTAATTTGCATGCTCCAAGTGCTTGAGTTTGCACACCCACATCCATCTATATCCAAGCATATCAAACGGTGCATGGGCGCATCCGTTTTAGGCTTAAACTGAGGTGGCTTTAATTTTAGTTTGTTTACCATTAAATTTGATTTGATTATATGCTATGACGTTTGTTTGTCTTTGGCCTTCAAAATAGGTTTAGGTGCACACTCAAATCCTAGTCTACATTCTGGCACGCCCGGTGGGACCAAAAACCACAATCAACTTGATCAAAACACACTTTTCATTCTTTCTGTTGTAGGAATTAAAAGAAATCACGCCGTCAAGCAAAGAAATCTCGCCTACAGCAATTAAATGTCGCCTTCAAGCAAAGAAATGTCACCTTCATGAAAAGAAATGTCACCTACATACAATCCAGTCACGCCTTCTTGCAATGAAATCACACCTTTGAGGAAAGAAATGACTCCTATGAGCTCTATTTTCACACTTGCATAACTGAGATTTTTTCGTGATCGATAACTTCTGTTCCGTCCCAGAATTCTCTTCTGTCGCCAGCATGTAAAGAAATCATGTCTTTAACGAAAGAAATCACGCCTCTGCATATTTATCTGTCACCTATAGAGGTACAGAATGTCGCTTGTAAAAATGAAATGTCGCTTCTGCACTTTCCAGTGTTGCTTATAAGCTGGACAGTGTCACTTTTTGGTTTTTTGTCTTGAGTTGCTTGGGACTGGTTTTTCATTTCTTTTATTATAGCAAAGGTCAAAACAAAATCTTGAATGACATTAAGGAAATGAACTTAGGTCCTAGAATGTCATTGTCATTTTGAAAAGCTAACTCAATCTCGAATGCACTAAAGGAAACAAACAACTCTATTCCCTCTCTTGTTTCAGATTTCAAAGCAAGCAAACAAATTCAATCTTGAGTTATCTAAGGGATAAAACAAAGTTTTTTCAAAGTTCTTAAATCAACTCGCTAATCAAATCTTGAATGCACAAAAGGAAAGAACTTGCAACCGTTCAAATCATTTACATTTTAGAGAAAGGAACAAATCAAAATCTAATCACAAGTGTCTTCATTTCAAAATTCAAACATCACTTAATCAAATTTGGGAAAATGAACAAAATCTGCTTGATGTGCATGTAGGAGTTTTTCAATTCTTGCATATTCCTTGTTAGAATAAGCAACGTGGAACATTTGAACTTGGACAAGTTCACCTATTCTGCTTTTAGCGAGGCCTTTC
Organism: Chamaecyparis obtusa; assembly: GCA_027943335.1. Classification (NCBI taxonomy): domain Eukaryota; kingdom Viridiplantae; phylum Streptophyta; class Pinopsida; order Cupressales; family Cupressaceae; genus Chamaecyparis; species Chamaecyparis obtusa. Next base: position 924,844 of record BSBK01005939.1, read on the forward strand.
CAAGGAGAAGCGCTTCCTCCTCGGAGAATGACTTCAAACCGGTATCCCCTCCGGCTGGTATACAAATAAGTGAAGTCCAAAAGAATCACTTATATCTCCTAATCGCCGAGCGTTCGTGCCAAACACGTGTCTGGGGATGGTAAACATTCCTCTTCCCCAGCATTATTGGCAAGGCTCTTAAGTGAGTCACGGATGATCAGCAAAACCGGGTATGGAGACACCACAGAATCATTAGCAAACTGATAAAATAGAGGCTACCCTATCTACATCCGAAAGTATCAAAATCCTTGTGCAAGGACCGATTCCAAGGGGTTTACCGGGTCGCCTCAAGATTACTCACCATTTGTATTCCCTTCTGGGGGATACCAAGCTGTGGGCAAGCGATTTTGATACTCACCTTCCTTAGGTAGATCTGTTTGAAGTGCTTGACAGTCAAAGACTCTGTGAAAACACTTGTTGAAACATACACTTTTTAGAGCTTTATCAGAGTCAGTTGCCTTTGTTTGTATCCCGCAGGGTTGCTTTGTCCCTTGCGGAGATTACTTTGACTTTAACTTTTGCCACTAGAAACCTTTGTCTCAAAATCAGAAGCCTCTTTTCCAAGTGATGCCCATCAAGAACAAACATCCTAAAGTGAAGTTGCCCAAATCCCAAGCCTATCAAGAGCGAAAAGTTGCCAAAAAGAAACTCAAGAGCTATCAAGCCATTATCCAAGCAACCCAAGCAGAAGAGAAGTCCCAAGCCAGACTTGAGAACATTGCCCATAATGCCCGCATCAAACAGTTCACCTTCTGTTTCCGAGTTAACCATCATTTCATCAGCCTTGAACCAGAAAATTAGCCAAAATCCTTGTTCATGTCTTGTTCCATCTTCAGATCTTGAAATCTTGTCTCAAACAGCCTTGCATCTTAGTTTCATCCTAGTTTCACCCTTTGCATCAGCATCAAAACCCTAGTTGCATCTCAAGAACATCATAAAATTTGCAAGTGCATTCATCTTCCTACCAGCATTCTAGAATCAATCCTTGTCATTTGCATTATCCCTTTAGATAGAGCATTGTGCCTTCACCCTTCAATACCTTTTCCACCAGCATCCCCCCCATCAGCTTTCCATATCTTTTCGGCAGATCCATCATGCTTTGTTCCAAATCCAGAGATCCACCAACACTTAGTGTTTACCCTTTTGAGTTGTTTTTCATCCCATATCCAAGATCAGAGACCATCATCCTCTTTTTTGACACAACGTGTTGTCATAAAGAAATCAAACCTTGTCCTTGCATAGCCATCATCTCGAGCAAGAGATTGGAGTGTATTGATAAGAAACTTGTTGACCGAAGATCATCAGTCTATCTTAGGTTGACCCCATCATATCTTTGATCCTCCATTTGGGAAAAACAGCAGCTCATTTGTTGACCACTCAGTAATCTTTCACCAGCTTTCCACCAGCAACCTATCTTTCCTCCACCATCTTGATCCATATCCATTCCATCCAGCTTCCATCATCGCCATCTTGATCCCTGTCTTTGCATTTGCATCTTAGAAGTCATCATCTTTAGAAGTTCATCAACTTTGCATCCATCAACATCTTTTAGCCAAACATCTTGCATCCATTTAGCACTTGCATCTCCATGCCTGTTGAGACCAAATCTCAGAAAAGAAGAAGCATGAATCCTTATCCACCAACAACCTCATCCGATCCCAACCTTTTCACCAACGCCATGATGACCTACAATCCCCAGATCCAAGCCAGTAACCCATGTGAAGATCCAAACATCCCCTCATCCCCGTTGGCAATCCAAGCATTTGCAAATCCTCCAGAAAGCCCACCAGCGACCAATGCCCTTGTACCACAACATCAGCAAAGCACGATTGCCCACTATCTACCAGAAAGTACCTCCATCCCGCCATCTCTCTATCCACGCATCCCCATCAATACTATCCAAGTTCCAGCACAAGCATATTCTCTGTTTGACCAATCATTCCCCGATCCTATCATGCAAACACCCCAAGAGCTTTCCACCATTCCCCTTTTCTTGCAAGGAAGCTGTTAGATTAGGTGAAATACTAATCTCCCAAGAACACCTGCATGCATAACCCTGTCACATGGAAGAAGCAAAGCACAGAAGCAAGAAAAATCATGGAGGCCAAAAAGCCAGAGACATCTTATAGACATGCAAAGAGAAAATGCTATTATGATCCAATAAGTGAATTCCTGAAAAAGAATGTACAAAGGGTTCAACCATATAGGTGAACAATAAAACCCTAAAGCAATAAAGCAAAAAATAAAGCTAGGTTGCACATTATAATTAATAAATATATTAATTATAATGCACCTAAAAGATAGCTTAAGTAAATAGAGTAATAAATGACTTAATTAATTAAACCAAAGTGATTTAATTAATAAGCATAAAGTATGATTACTCTAACACCCCCCCTTAAGCGTAGCTCAAGAGGGAAGCTAACCTAGCACAGCTATGAAAGCAGAAAATGGGTCCCGGCAACAAGGCCTGATCAGGTACCCAAGTACAAGAAAATAAACTAGATGAAGGAAACAAAGCCTCCAATCTAGGGAATGTCCCAAAGAAAGGAACAAGAAAGAGCATGAAGCATCTCTGAAGCATGAAGCTGCAAACACTGTCAGAAGAATACTGCTAGAACCCCCACTGAAATAGTGCATGACCAGGTAGAGAAGACAAAGTCTGAAGAGCTGATCAATCAAAGAGGTGACCTCCAAAATAGGAATGAATGAGTGTCTATATAGTAGATGAACCATCTCACCGAAATGCATAGGTGCCTAGCCACTGCATCCACCTAGTACATAGGAACAAAAACTGAATACGTAGATCACTCAACCAAACCAAGGAAGCAATAGAGCCAACAGGTGAACCCCCCCATAATGCTGAACGGGGTGACAGGAACACTGAAATGCAATGCCAGAAACATCTGCAAGAAGAAGAAACAGGAACACCTATGTGCAAAAGAAGGTACAAGCACAGGATAAAGGGCGGTGTCATAGACACAGTCTACATGGGCTAATGTCATGGAAGGTACGCTCACTTGACAAGAGTGGATGCGCCTATAGTGGCAAATGCATCAGAATCCCCCCATGGCACTTTATAACTGAGTGCGTATACAAACAAACACATAGTGTTCAAGATCCCAAAATGCAAAAGCAGGCACTTTATCTCAGTGCGTTTACAGAAAAAAGAATGCAACAGAAGAGAAGCATACAATGCTCAAAAGACAGAAAGAAGAGTGAGCTATGAACTCAGAAGAAGAGATCCCCGGACCTGTAAAACCAAGCACTCCACCAGAGGGCATAAACTGCCAAACGCGGAGGAGTGAAAACTTGGAGTAGAATCTAGAAGAATAACCTCTTCCGCTGAATAGCACACTGAACCAGCTTTCCGAAAATACCAAGTTTGCTGAAAACTGAGCCCGGATGTGAGAGATATAGTGTCCGGAATGCAAAAAAGTACCCGTGACTTTGACTGGAAGAAAACCCCTGCAAATGGCAAAATCAAACAACCAAACTGAAAAAAATAGAAATGTCTCGGAACCAGCTTTCCGTCGATATCTTGTTTGGCAAAAAATGCCATCGTATGCTCAAGTTACGGCAAAAACAGTGACAGGTGCTCTGGCAGGCACCTGAAAAAGAAAACCTCTGAATTCAACAGCCTGGTGCGAAAAATGGAAGAAGAATCTAGAAAAAAGCTCTGCGTATAAAACGACCGTCTTAGAATCATCTTTCCGATGATGTCTCATTCGCCCACTAACTCCTCCGTATGAGCAAGTTATGCCAAAAAAAGCATCAGGTGCTCAAGGAAGGCAAAAAAGCAGTCCTGCCTTCGAAGGCATGGTACGAAAAACAAGGCAAAAAACTCGAAAAGAAACCTCCATAATTGCGTTCGTCTCGGAAAGAGCTTTCCGATGATATAAAAAACTCCCAAATACGCCTCCAAATGAAGAAGATATGGCAAAAAAGGCCCAATTACCCTTAAAACAGAGCCCTAAAAAAAACATGCAAATTTTTTTTAAAAAATTAAAAAGCATGTCTGCTGACGTCATGCTGACGTCAGCAGAGGGCCTGGGGACTGAATTAGGAAACCCCGGGTCATGTGGGCGACCAGGGGCTGGTGCTGGTGCCGGCGGTGGGCGGGCTGGCAGAGCGGAGGGCGCGGGCGCGGGCGGCGGGGGCCGACGGAGCGGAGGCCGATGGAGCGGAGGCCGCGAAGGGTAGCGGCGGCACGGGCGCGGGCGCGGGCGGCGGCTGGGCGGGCCGCGGAGCGGGGCCGGCTGAGGAGGCCAGCGGGGCGGCGGAGGAGCCGCGGGGTGGCGCCCGGGTGGCCGCTGGGTGGCGCCCGGGAGGCCGCCCCTTAAAAAAAATTTTAATAATTTTTTTTGAAAATCGCCGTCTCGGAGTGCGTGCCAGGGCCGTACGGCCTTGGTATGCAAAAAATTTTTGCCTCAGATGCCACTGTGTCTAAAATGGACAAGTTTTATATGGATTTAGGGGTTCTTGGGCCTTCCGGACACAATGGTGGTGTCCGTTTTTGCCCAAGGTGAGCCAAATTTTGGCTCCCCCCCAGATCCACAAAAAAAACTTTTGAAATTCTTGAAAACCTCCTGCTTCTGAAACACTTCAACAAAACATGAACAACGAGCAGGAAGATGGCTCTGATACCATGTTAGATTAGGTGAAATACTAATCTCCCAAGAACACCTGCATGCATAACCCTGTCACATGGAAGAAGCAAAGCACAGAAGCAAGAAAAATCATGGAGGCCAAAAAGCCAGAGACATCTTATGGACATGCAAAGAGAAAATGCTATTATGATCCAATAAGTGAATTCCTGAAAAAGAATGTACAAAGGGTTCAACCATATAGGTGAACAATAAAACCCTAAAGCTATAAAGCAAAAAATAAAGCTAGGTTGCACATTATAATTAATAAATATATTAATTATAATGCACCTAAAAGATAGCTTAAGTAAATAGAGTAATAAATGACTTAATTAATTAAACCAAAGTGATTTAATTAATAAGCATAAAGTATGATTACTCTAACAGAAGCCTCGCCAGTCCCGCAACACAAGCTACAGCACCATCCGCTCCATCTCCTACCTCTTTTGCTTCATCATCTGCTATGGCTGCCCAAGCCCAAATCCAACACTTAACCCAAAGTCAGCTTCCACCTCTCACACAAGCTTTTACACCAAAAGCTTCGCCACCATCCGCAAGTCAAGCAACGCCTTTCACCATCAAAGGAGCACCGTCACCCTTCACCCCCCAAGCACCTGTACCTTCTTCTTTGGGGTTAGCGCAATCACTTCCCTTTCCAACCTCATCTTTCTCTTGGGTGTTTCCTTCATTTTCCTCCTCACAAGCATCCGCTCAACCACAACCTCAACAAGCTCCTTTCTCTCAACCATCATTCGTGTCCCAAGCTCCCGTTGCTCCTACCATTCCATCATCTGTTGCAGTGCACCCTAACACAAGCTCTCAGTGGGGCCTTACACAAGAAGAAATGAAGGCATGGGGGATCCCATCTCAATCCCCTACATCTATGGTTGCAATTCAACAAATCGCCTTCGCCCAAGCAGCACAGCAGCAACTACCCCAACCACCGCTGGCTTCAAGCTATTTGTCCCAAATCCCAAATACCTTCCAGCAAGTTCCACCACCTCAACAGCCAACTTTCTCCAGCTATCTTACCCCATCACCCTTTGCTTCTAGCTTCCCCACATCTGTTCCACCTCTAAGTAACGCAGGCATGCACCCAGCTTATATCAGCCAAACCCAAAGCCAACCTCAGCAACTACCACCATCATACCCACAAGCAGCATCGTTCCAACAGCCTCCCCCACAACAACCACATGTCCCCTTTCAGAAAACACCCATCATTCCTCAACAACAGCAAGTCCCTTGCTATCAGCCCCAGCAACAAATCCCTATCATCCCCCAGCAACAACAAGTTCCCACCCATCAGTTAGAACAACAAGTTCCAAATGTCCAATATCAGCAAGCAGTCCCACAACAACTGCCAGTTCAACAACAGCAAGCAGCCCAACAACATCAAGTGGTTCCATATCATTTACCACAATATCCCCCTATGCCACACCAGCAATATCCCCAGCAACCATTGCCCCAAAATCAGTTCCAACCCATTTATCCACAGCAAGCGTCATATCCAGTTCCACAGCTTCCATCACAAGCAGAAGTCCTAGTTCCCTCGCCACTCAATGCTGAGTGGGAAGCAATGAAAAATGCTCTAAAAGAGCTACAAAGTGGAACAGAGAATAAAACATACAAGTTCGAAGAGGTGTGCTCATATCCCTTCGATCGGTCCATAGCAACTATCCGTTTCCCCAAGCATTTTGAGATGCCCAAGTTCGACAAGTATCGGGGGAAAGGAGATCCAGTAAACCATATCAAAGAGTTCTACATGGCGTGCCAAGAAGTGGCTTACAGTGATAACTATCTCCTGCGCCTGTTTCCCAAAAGCTTGGGAGGAACTGCTGTTGAGTGGTTTTACAAAATACCACATGGGACAATAAAAACCTTTGCTAAACTCTCTGAGAAGTTCATCACACACTATGCCCATAATGTGGAGAATGAGTTGTCCTTGTTAGACCTATGCAACTCAAAGCAGAAAGACGGAGAAAGCCTTGCAGAATACTTGCAAAGATGGTAGAATCTTACAACCAGGTTATCATATCAGCCGCCAGAGAAGCATCTAACAAAGATCTTCATTGATAACCTGCATCCAAAGCTATCCCATCACATGCGAATGAACTGTCTCCAGACATACCAAGACATCAAGAGCAAGGGCATAGGCATCGAGAAAGCTCTCCTAGACGAAGGCACTATTCGTCACTTCAAGGATGATTCCAAGAACAAACCCAACAATGATAAATCCTATTACTGGAATCGTAACAAGAATGTTGTTACAGATGGAGCCACTGACACTAAGAATGTACAATTCATTGTGGCTAGTCCTACACCAGCTCAAACATACCAACCGCCACAAGCGCCCATCTATCAGCAACCACCAAATCCCTCATATCAAGCACCTATTTATCAGCAGCCTCCTCAAGATCATCAACCACCTATGCAACAGTATCAGCAACAATACCAACAGCAACAGCCAACACGTCAAGGCAATCCTGTTAACGCAGTTAACGTTGCCCCAAGGCAGAACAAACCCAACAATCAGAATAATCCAAAGAGGACTTTCACACCTTTGGGTGAGCCTCTGGATCAGATCTTTTATCGGCTAGCCAAGGCAAATATGATCACATATCCGCCCATCCCACAGAAGGATGACAACGCACCAAAGTCTGATTGGTATAAAGAACATGAATACTGTGATTACCATCGTGTGAAGGGGCACACAACATTGAAGTGCATGCGGCTTAAGAACTACATCCAGGATCTCATTGATCGCAAGGAGATCCAGGTCGATGCACCAGCTCAAGCTTCACCCAACGCTGGTTTGCAAATATATCAAAATGTGTTCCCTCAACACAATACCGGGAAGAATCAAGCCAATGCCAATCAGCCCCAAAATCATGGCAAAGGCAAGCAAGAAGATCACACAGCGGTCTACATCAACTATGACAAGTATGTCGGATGCATAACTCAAGTTGAGCCCATCCAAGATGAGCCCACCATCAATACCATCCATGTCAGAGGGCCGGATCGACAATGTGCTGCAACTACCCGCAGTGGTAGGATAACTGTTGTCGGTGCTCCTCCGAGGTCAGCTGCTCCTCCAAGGCCAACGTCTACTGCATCCACAGCACAGTCTAACACCAGGCCAGCATCAAATGCACGTGCAACACAGCATAATGCACCAAGTGCATAATACAATATCATAGAGCATCTTGGGAACATGCCAGCCCAAATATCTATCTTGGATTTGCTCCGCACATCACCCATCCATCAAGAGATCCTGGACAAAGCTTTAAAAGAAGGCCATGTCCCCACGGGCATTAACATAACTCAGTTTGAAACTCTTGTGGGACACCTATCAGCAGCATGTGCCTTATCCTTCAAAGAATCTGATATACCAGATGTCGCTCCTGACCATACTCTCCCTCTCCGCATTGCTGTCATGGTCAAAGATTTTGCCATCAAACGAGTTCTGGTGGATAATGGCTCAGCCCTCAACTTGTGCACATTAAAATTCATCAAGAAGATCGGGTTCACGGAGGCCGACATACAACATGAGATGATCACTATCAAAGCATATGACAACTTGGAGCGTACCTCTGAAGGTACTATCACCTTGCCTATCCAGCTAGGCCCAGCAACGCAAGATACTGTCTGCCACATTGTTGATCTTGACCTACCATTTAATATTCTTCTCGGCCACCCATGGATCCATTCCATTAAGGCTGTACCATCTACTTACCATCAGTGCATCAAGTTTCCACATCAAGGCACTGAGGTTACCATCCACGCTGATCCTAACCCCTTCGCATACTGCCGTGCGATGGAAGCATCTTTCCCTCATTCTACTCATTGTCCTGGAACCGATATTGGTACTTCTATTGCTAGCTCATCCCGATCCCATCGTGATCCAGAGACCATCCTCTCTTCCACCTTATCATCCGTTAAGATCAACAACCAGGGTTGTGGTGAATACAGCCTCAGTGATGCATTTGCTGTAGGGGCTCTTCCACGTGATCCACATACTCAAGGGTGCCCAAGTTGTCAAAACAAGCCTGTTGAGGAACATTATAAGCTCAAGCAAATCGGAAACATGACTTTTGAGTCTCATGGTACCATCAACAGCAAAGAAATAGATCCAGATATTAACAAATGGTTATACAAAGATCCCCCATCACGTGACACACAACTTCTTGAGTACTTCAAAGAGAAATACCCAATCCCCTACAAAAATGTCACAGAACACTATAACTATCAAGGTGGTGGTCTAGGACCACAAGAGGATGGAAATTTGTTTCCTATCATACCATCCCAAAATCTAGAATATCAAGGACTTGGCTTTAATACCTCTCGCCTGGTTGAACAAGAGCCCAATACCACAACTGGGAGCACTAACATGACCAACATAAACTTTTCAAATAGCCAGGATGACCTTGTGGAAATCGAAGACATCCCCGAAGAGAAAGACATCCGATCCTACGACGATATCTTTGCCGACGACACCCTCCTGGGGACTTCTGTTCTCCAACAACTCTCCATTAACCTCATAGATCTTCCCCTCACAAACCCCGACCTCATAGCTTGGGACCAACCAAGCATCGCACACATCGATGAGTTCCAAAGCTTACAAGCACTCCTAGAATTCATGGGGGCATCAGGTCCAGCAAGCAATCAAGATCCAACATCAACCTCTATCTATCAACTTCACCCAGAAGGATATTTTGGGGAAGAGGCAAGCTTTAGTCACAAAAATGAAATAGCAAAAGAACATCATGAGTCTTTATGTGAAAACCCCTTTGGGGCACATTCTGATTCCAAAATAGTAAAAATAAAGGGCGTATCTTCTAGCGAAAACCTGGCAATTCAGGTGCTAGAAGATGAAGCCTTGCCTCTTCCCCCTATCCAAGATTATAGACCAGAGCAGTCGCCGATCATCATAGAGGAAACCAAGCCAATCAACTGGGGAATAGAAGAATGTCCAAGGATCACCCACATTGCAGTCAACCTAACAGAAGGAGAAGAAATGGCTCTCAGTGCCTTGCTCAAGGAATCAGTTATCAACTTTGCATGGTCATACGCCCACATGCCTAGGCTTGATCCAAACCTTGTTGTTCATCATCTATCAGTAGATCCAAACGTCAAGCCAGTGAAGCAGAAGCTAAGGAAAATGCATCCAAAGGTAGCATTGCTCGTCAAAGCAGAGCTTGAGAAGCTCCTCCAAGCTAAGATCATCAGAGCAATAGATTATTCAGAGTGGATCTCTAACATGGTGCCAGTCACAAAGCCTTCTGGCGACATCAGAATCTGTACTAATTTCAGGGACTTGAACAAGGCATGCCCTAAGGATGACTTCCCATTGCCAAACATAGACATGCTTGTAGACCTCACAGCGGGTCATGAGATGTTATCATTAATGGATGGCTTTTCAGGCTACAACCAAATTCATATAGCGGAAGCAGATCAACATAAAATAGCATTCACAACCCCATGGGGTACCTTCTGCTACAACATGATGCCATTTGGGCTAAAGAATACAGGAGCAACATATCAGCGAGCAATGACAGTGATCTTCCATGACATGATCCACAAGATCCTTGAGGACTATGTGGATGATATCCTTGCAAAATCCAAAACAAGAGATGAGCACCTCAACATCCTAGAACGTGTATTTGATCATCTGAATCATTATGGCTTAAAGCTTAATCCTAAGAAATGTGTCTTTGGTGTTACATCTGGCAATCTTCTAGGCTTCATCATCTCTAGATGAGGCATAGAGATCAATCCTAAAAAGGTAAAAGCAATAACGGAGATGCCTCCACCAAGAAATCTCAAACAGCTCAGAAGCCTACAGGGCAAGCTTCAATCAGTTCGGCGGTTCATCTCGCAACTAGCAGACAAGTGCCAACCCTTCTCACATCTCTTATGCAAAGACACCAACTTCAAGTGGGATCCCATATGTCAAAGAAGCTTTGATAAGCTCAAGGAGTATCTAGCTAACGCTCTGATCCTTGTACCACCAGTTCCAGGATGCCCACTCATCCTTTACATCTCAACAACAGCTACAGCACTAGGGGCACTCCTAGCATAGCATGATGATGAAAATAGAGAACGAGCTATCTACTACATCAGTCACACTCTTGTGGGCTATGAGCTTAACTATTCACCCATGGAGAAAGCATGCCTAGCAGTGGTCTTTGCCACTCAAAAACTTAGACATTACATGCTTAGCCACACAATCAAGCTCATATCAAAGGTGGACCTTCTTAAGTATCTAATATCAAGGACAACCCTCACAGGCCGTATGGCAAAATGGGTCATGCTACTCAGTGAATTTGACATTCAGTATGTAGATCGCAAAGCAATCAAAGGGCAAGTCATTGCCGATCAACTAGCAGAAGCACCACTGGTGGATGCCTATCCACTAATCATGGAATTCCCCGATGAACATCTGTGTATGATCAAAGAACAATCCATGTGGCACCTATACTTTGATGGTTCCAACACATCCCATAGCTCTGGGGCAGGAATCCTATTCATCACACCTCAAGGTGACTATATTCCAAAATCATTCAAGTTGGGATTCCCCTGTACCAACAACATTGCAGAATATGAGGCACTCATCTTAGGTCACAAAATAGCTATCCAATGGAACATCACAGAACTACAAGTCTTTGGAGATTCACAGCTCATTATCAAGCAAGTCCTTGATGAGTATCAGACAAAGGACGACAAATTGCTACTCTACAAGCAACTGGTGGATAAACTGAAAGAGCATTTCCTACATCTACAATTCAATCAGATCCCAAGGCTTCAAAACAAAGCAGCAGATGCAATGGCAACCATCAGATCTTTATTGGAAATCCCACGTGACGCAACACAATATGAATTTCTAGTCGAGCAGCTACACTTGCCAGCTTATGAGAACACCGATGCAAACATGGTGTGTGTCTTGGTTGGTCCCCAATCCCCATGGTACCATGACATCCATGCATATCTAAAAAATGGTATCATATCTCCCCATCTCACCAATAACCAACGCCAAAACCTTATTCGTAGAGCTTCCCGCTACACTCTTGTAGCCAACACCCTATATCGTCGCGGGTATCACAATGTCCTATCTAGATGTTTAGACTCAAATGAGGCCGTCCTGGCCTTACAAGAAGTTCACGCTGGAATTTGCGGTGCCCACACAAGTGGCATGGTTCTAGCAAAGCAGCTGCTTAGAGTTGGATATTATTGGCCAACAATGGAACATGATGCGTGTCAATTTGTCAAGAAATGTCTCCCATGTCAACAGCATGCCAATTTGATACATGCACCAGCACAGGATCTACAGCCTATTGCACCACCGTGGCCTTTTTCATGTTGGGGCCTCGACCTCGTTGGCTTAATCACCCCCCTCTCTTCGGATAGACACAAGTATATCATAACAGCCACAGAGTAATTTACCAAATGGGTTGAAGCGATTCCGCTCACCCTTACTACTGGCATCCAAATATCCAAGTTCATCCTCTATCATATCATTTGTCGCTTCGGCATACCATCTACCATCTTCACAGACCATGGCACACCTTTTGAAAACCAGCATGTGGATGATCTATGTGCCAGACTCCACATCCATCACCATCTCTCCAGTCCATATTTCCCTCAAGGAAATGGCCAAGTTGAAGCAACTAACAAAACACTTTTGAAGCTTCTCAAGAAGATTGTCAATGATTCTGGTCGTGACTGGCATCTCCAAATTAATCCCACCCTCTGGGCTTATCACAATTCTTATCGCACTCCCACAGGCACCACCCCATACTCCCTTGTATATGGTGCCGAAGCTGTTCTACCGATCAAGGTTGAGCTTCCATCCTTGCGCGTCTCCATGAAGAACTATACAACTGATGAAGACTATCATGTGGCCCGGCTCACACAGCTAGATCTGCTAGATGAAAAGAGACAGCAAGCCTACGATCACCTGGTTGCATACCAGAATCAACTCAAAAGGAGTTATAACAAAAAGGTCCATCCTAGACAATTCCAGGTCAGTGACATGGTCCTTAAAGAAAATCAGAAGGTCCTAGCAAATAGAGAAAAGAAAGGCAAGTTTGAGCCTACTTGGTTGGGCCCCTATGTTGTCACTGCATCCTTTGGCTCAGGAGCCTATCAGCTATCAACACCAGAAGGTGAGCCCTTGAATGATCCTATCAACATCATCCATCTGAAGAGGTTCTATGCCTGAACCTGATCCTGCATATATCAGAAAATCCAAAAACATTCAAAAAAGCAAAAAAAGCAAAAAAGCAAAAGAGAAAAAGAAAAAAGAAAAGAGAAAGAGAAAATAATCGTCCAACGGTGAAAACTTGGCAATTCAAGCGCCTTGGACAAGTATTATGGTGAAAACCTGGCAAACAGGGGCCAACATAGTAAACTAAGCTATTTATCTATTCAGTTGTCCTTTCAGCTACCGTCCTCTTCCTCCATCCATAATCTCTTAAACAGATCTCCCAGCAGTTCCATCTCCCCTATCTTCCAAGCATTCAGCTTCCATCTTCTTCCAATCCATCTGCAATCCATATCCTATTCCAAAGCTTTGTACCATATCTTGTACCCTATCCTTATCCCTTTCCTGTACAGCGCATTCCTCCCTGTATTTATCCTTCTTGTCTCCATCCTAGTGAGAGTCCCGCCGAGTGTGATCTTCCTATCCCCAATCTTGAGCTTCTGTACATATCCCTTGTGCATATCGTTCCTCCTTATTGTACATAACCTTTGTCCATCCTGTAGTAGCATTTGATCAAATATCTTATCCCATCCCCAGCCTCAGAAAACTTTTAGCCCCACTCGGGCCTTGTGCTTCAGCAACATCAATTGTCGACTTATCCTTGCTCATCCTGATTATTCCTTGAACTTCAGCTTTTGCCAGCGAACAACTACACTTATTCTCTCACCAACCCATGGGTCCTTGAGGATATATCGTTCCTCCTGTCTGACCTAATCTTCCATCCTGGTCCTTGAGGATATATCGTTCCTCCTGTCCGACCAATCTTCCCACCATCAACCAAACCTAATCTCTCTCCTTGGCAAAGGATGTCTTTTTGGAGTTATCATTTTGATCTTGGATTTTTGTCCTTTGGGTCTTGTTAATCTTTTTGGCTTCTCTTTATCCCACCAGGGTCACCACGATTCTTTATATCACGGTGTGCTGCGTGTGCGGATAATCTGGGGCAAGGTCTTTTGATCTTTCGCTTCTGCCTGTGAGTCAGTTGTGTGTTTTTGGTTCCTTCAGCATCGGTTCCGCCATGTCGCCTCTGCGCTTCATGTGTGATGTTGGGGCAACCCTGTGTGTTTGTTTAGCATTAGTCCTCGTCAGTCCTCTGCGACATTGTTGACAGGCCTCGTGATCCCAGTATCCTTGGCAGGTCTCTAACATAGCTATATTAAATCTAGGTTGTGCACTCCCGTTTGCACTTGGAGCTATCTGGTCCCTTGCATTTATCATATAGATTAATCTTGCATCTTTGCATATAGCTGCATCTTGCATCTTGCATTTATCATCTCACTCTGCGTTCATCCACCTTTTTCTTATAGAAGTGAGGTTATTTATCTCCCCTTTCTTCCTAGGCCCTTCCTTCCGTCCCAGCAGGGTACTCTTTGTCTTCTTGTTGTCCCAGGGCGTAATCCCTCTTTCTCCTTGTCCCACTAGGCACATCTTCCATGATTTTGTCCCACCGGGGTATGTACCCTCTTTCTTCCAATCCCCCTGCGCATCATACCCTCTTCTTCTGATTCTAGCCTTGGCATCTTGTTTTCTTGTCTTTGACACCATGCCACTTGCGGCATCGCATCAAAGAGGGGCAAAATGTAGACACCAAAAAATCCTTCAGAAAATAAATTATTTTTGTTTTCTGAAAATCCTTGATGACATCATCATTTATTAATTAATTATTTATTTAATTAATTAATTTATTTTTATGGCATTAAATCCCTCTCTCTTAATTAAAAATCTTTAATTAAGGAATCTAGCCTAAAAATGTCATTTGGACATTATCCCTAATTTATTAATTATTTAATTAATAAATTGACCAAAAACTTCAAAAATAAATTAATTTATTTTTAATTTATTTTTTATCCCAAAGTTGGCCAAAATTCTAAAGAGCACTAAACTCTTCTAGAAAGTCCTAAACCTTCCTCTAAATGGGTCAAATCCCTAAACTAGTCCCTTCAAACCCTAAGCCTAGATATTTAATATTTATTAAATTTACCTTTAATAAATATCTAAATCTCACCAAAAGCCACTTGCCCATCCCTTTCTCCTAATCCTAATCCTAATCCCCTTTCTAATCTTGTCACATTCCATTAGCAAAAGGTTTACCAAAACTTATGCTAACCTCCTCTTAGTCATCCTTTTTGGTCAACAAAGAGGGACACCTCTTTGGCCACCTCTTCAAATGCATTTAAGAGTTTCTTAAGCCTTCTTGGCCACCTCTTCAAATGCATTTAAGACCTTCTTATCCCTTCCTTTCCACCTCTTGGCCTTGGGCACATTTACCAAATTGTGCACATGCCCTCAAACTTTCAACTCAATCCTCCCTTGACACTTGTCCTTGACTCAACCCTAACCTTAGCCCTAACTCTGACTCATCCTTTTAAACCAAGCCCTTCCCTTTTCCTATAAATACCCTCACTTCCTAAGGCAAATCATCTTTCAACTCTCAAACTCAATAGCAAAGTTATAATGCCATTTTCATTCTAGCATAAGCATAAACTCATCATTTTAGATCATTTCCAAGCTTAAATCACATCTAAATTAGCTTAATTGGATTAACATAGATTCATTTCTTGTTTAATCAATCTTAATTCATTCATTTAGCTTTGCATATTTGTGTGTTCTTGAGGCCTTTGAGGCAAAATAGGTTGCTCATACCTATTTTGTGTCATTTTGGGTCTTCTTGATCCTCAAATCATCCTAATTTGCATGCTCCAAGTGCTTGAGTTTGCACACCCACATCCATCTATATCCAAGCATATCAAACGGTGCATGGGTGCATCCGTTTTAGGCTTAAACTGAGGTGGCTTTGATTTTAGTTTGTTTACCATTAAATTTGATTTGATTATATGCTATGACGTTTGTTTGTCTTTGGCCTTCAAAACAGGTTTAGGTGCACACTCAAATCCTAGTCTACACATAAATCAATCAACCTAGACCAAGATATGGAAACAATGGAATTGTTTGTTAGATATGCAACAAGATTGGACATACAGCAAGGTTTTGCAGAATGAACAATAGAGTTTTTCATCCTAATCCTAACCCCAAAAATCATGCAAGAAGAAATGAAGATGCAAGTAACAGTCATAAAGGATGTTGTAGTAATTCAGATGAAGTGAAGTTTATCAAAAGCACAGATCAAGGAGACATATTCAACATTGAAGGTAATCAGGAAGGTGAAGTATTGAAAGGTAATAATGAATCTTTACCTGACCTATCTCAAAGTACTTAATTTATGTAAATTACAGTAGAATAGGAACTTAGATTTAGTATAGAAGTAGATATATGATGAACTGAGTCTTGTGTAGTTAATACAAGGTATTTTATGATGTTCTAATGCTATGGTTAAGAGCACAAAAAAAAATATTATGTTTTGCAAGATCACAAGAAGTTTTAAGTTTTGTAGGTTAGCAGAGACAACTTTTTGGAAAGAAGCGGAAAAAAAATTGAATGCAATGTCAAATCTAAGTGAGATTAAATTAATAAAAGGTTATGATAGGTATTATTTGATCGTCAAAGAGAATTCAAGTGTCAAGGAGATCAAGGAGTAGTGATTGAAAGCATTTTGAAAGGATTTGGAGAAGAATTTTGTGTCGAATCTACACAAGCCCTAAAATCATGAAATTAAGGTATTTTATTTGGCAAATCTTTGAATCAATAAAGTAATTTGAAGAAATCATGGATGTTTCCTTAATACACAATGTCAGAGATAAGAATAGACCTAAATTGAAAAGGGAACCAATAGAACCCTTTGAAGAAGACCCTAGGTTTGCATTATCATTCGTACTAGATGAAGTTTTACATTTAGAGAATGTCAGAAGTTACCTTGGATGCAAACTAGAAACTGTAAATGATAGTGATTTCACAGATGAATATCAGAAGATTTACAATCAGGATATGACATTGAAACAAGGTTTTAAATATTTGGAACATAATGAAATTGTCAAATATGGATTACAGTATGAATTTGATAATGAAGAATGCACTAAGATTATCTTGAGCAAAATTCATAATGGAAAGTTTTGGCTAGAAGATAGAGTGATAAATATTACAGCTGATTTGATTCATGAAGTCATTGGATTATCTAAGACTGGAGCTATTCCTTTTAATGAGAAAAACATGAGGAAAATAGTCATTGACAACACAAACTCATCCTACAATGGTAGAGGAATTGTGATTAGTAAGATCAAACAAGATGATGTAAGGTACTTATGCAAGATCCTAACTACTAAGTTTTGTGCAAATTCAAGAGAGGATGAAATGGCAGTTCGAATGGTACATGCAGCTTATCTAATGTGTGTTGATAGGGTACCAGTTGATATGTGTGAAATTCTTAGAATTCAATTGTTTGAGAACTTGGAGAAGATCAAGAAAAATAAGTATACACAGTTTAGTTTCTCATCCCTAATCACATATATGTTCTTTCATCTTTTGAGGATATTTCCTTACACCATAGGAAATGAGTGGAATGACGGAAAAAATACAATGGAAAGGATTAATGTAGTATACAGAAGGCATGTTATTGATAGTGTTAATGAGAGTGTAGTACTTGTTATTAAGACATTTCAGAATATTGTGTCTAGCAGATCAAGGATCCCTAAGTCTCTTGTTGAAAAATATAAAGATGATATATGTTTTATGGTGGATATTGACTTTACCTATATTGAAGTAGTAGAGCCTAGAATAGATTTCATAGACCCTCTTGGCTATGAGATATCTGAGGTAGAGACTAAAGAGTATGTTAGTAGACTACTAAAGTGTAAGTTGGACACTCAGTGTAATCGGTTTGGAACCTTTGAGGAGAACTTCAACTCCACAAAGATTCTAATTGAAGATAAGCAGTCTAAGAAGAGAGTTGAGAGAACTATTAAGAAAATCCTAAAAGATACAAGAATGACAGAGAGAGAGAGAGATTTTTTGGTAGAAAAGAAGACAACAACAACAATCAGAGAGAGTGGATAAAATGAAGTTTTGTCTATCCCTCCTTTATCATCAATTGTAGTGCCATAGGAAGAACCACAAGTAAAGGTGAAAGTGGAAGTACCTAAGAAGGACATAGAAACAAAGATGTCTACTAGATCCACTTCCTCCACACCTAGCAAAAGATTTAAGGAAAGTGCCACTGGACCAGGAAAGAGACATAAAACTCTAGTGCAACCAGTTCCAAGAAAGATTGCAAAAGTAAAATATGATGTCACTACTAAGAAGAAAGCTTGGAAACCAAAAGTTGAAAATCTTAATGAGTAGATTATTGAGAATGGTGACTTTGCAAGAATGAACAAATATTATGATCTTTATGATTATATTGATAGACTTAATCTGGAGAATGCAGTTGTGAAGCATATGATCTTGATTGGCAAGAAGTTTGATACTATTGAAGGATAGATACCTAATGATCTTTATAAAAAACTTCTAAATAGGAAGAAGAGAGCATCAGAGGAAGAGACAGCTATTAGAGAAAAGATTGTAAGGAAGCTTTGTAAAATAAGAGATGAAACTCATTTCAATCAGATCATGAAATCCCTAAGCACCCATATGATAACCGAAAGGAGAATAATTTAGATTATGGGAGGCAGGTATGAAGAAGTAAATTCTAAGACAGAATAGGCTATTATCAAGGTTATGGCAGAATATGTTGGAGACTCATCAATTATAGCAGAGCAAGTAGGTGAGAAAGTACAAGAGGACATTCCCTCTTCTCCAGCTATTAATATTGAAGATGAAACAATGAATGTAGAAGGTACAAAAATCACCTTGGATACTAATGAAAATGTATTCAAGAATTTGGAGAACATTGTTGACAATTCGGCCTTTGAAGAATAGGAAGCTACAAAAGAAGAAGAGATGACAGAGACCACAGTTGTGGAACCACCAGTTACAGAAGAACAAATTCCCATTCCCACCAAAGAAGATATCAGTCTTACTCCTGCGACTGGAAAGAAGACTCAAATTGGATCTATGATTGAACATTTGGGAAAAGAAGTAGATTATGATGATCAATTGGAACTGATTACATCCTTTAACAAAATAATTAGTAAGAATAAGAAAGTGAAAAGTCTTGAAGGTTGTTTGAAGGAACTAACTGAGAAGTTACAAAGTACTGTGACTACACAAATTTCAGAAGCAGACCCTATGGAGAAGGAAAAGAAGGTAATGAGAACCTTTGATAATGAATTCACAAACCTAGCTGATATTGCAAAAGTGAAAGCACAAGCAAACTATGAGGCTAGAATGCTTTTAAACATCAGTCAGAATATCAGAAATGATATCAATACTCTTGATATCTGTATCAAGGATTTGAGGAAGCATTTGGAAATAGGTAAATCTTTGTACATTTAGTGTACAAAATTAGAGACTTTGACAATTGAGGAAGATCAGAAGATAAAGTTAAAGGAAGCAGGAATTCTGAATGAAACAAACCTTCTGTCTAGCCCCAATGTGAAGGTATGTGATGTTGAGAAGAAAGTCAGGAAATTTTTTGATGAAATCTGAGTTGTACAAGATGAGAAAGATAGGAAATTGAGAAGATAAACTCTTTTGAGAGAGCATGCATCTATGAAGTTGAGCATCATTGAAGAACATTTGGAAGAATGTCTTTCAGCAAAGACATCTTTTCATAAATTTAACTTTGAAAACCTCTGAGCATGTGAAATTGCTTCTTATGGAATGAACACACTACTTAATGTGGTAGATTCCATTAAGAAATCATGGGAGAAGGAGATAGAAGCCATGAAGATAGATTTTGCAGATTGTGTTGCAAGCCTACCAGCTTTGCAATAAATAAATTAAGGTATAACTTTTTGTGATACAATTTTGTGACCCTCCCTAGCTTATTTTGTCATTGTTCTCAAAGGGGGAGAGATATGTAGAAGAAAATTGATAGTATATGATAAGGGTTGTTACTCTTAGGGGGAGTACTATATTAGAGGCAATAATTTTTGAGTTTTTGAGGAGTTATAAGGATAGTATGTATTTCATACTATGGCCACATTTTTGAACAATTTTGAGATTTTGAGTTGTACACTTAGCCAATTTTCTCATATGTTGCCACCAATGAAAAAGGGGGAGATTGTTGGAAATTTGGCTGAGTTGATTATATAGATGTTGTCATTATGGAAACATATTATCCACATGAAGATCGCATAGGTCAAAGAGAAAGTATGACAGAGCGCATTGCAAATTTGTCTAAGTGTGAGACAGTGTTTTACCAGTGAACCTGGACACAGTTTTTGTTTGTGATGTTGACTGGTGTAATTTCAGTGCTTGCACACTTGAACATAGACTCTATGATGTCTATTGATCACCCATCTCAGAGCACAAGTCAGTACGACATGTACGGAAGAAGTTATGACAGTGTGAAGCTGATAAGACATAATATGAAGACAAAACTAGTAAAGAGTTAAGGGATTATTTTGTTTATCAAAATAATGACTTAACAATATAAAGGGATGACATCCTAGATGTTAACTCTTGGATAAAGCTATTGGTATAAATGTAAATGTAATTGTAATTGTAATAGTAGTATTATTAAGAAAGAAAAGAATAGTGTGGACAAGTGATATGATGCGAAATATATGAAGCATATGTAATAGCGATAGTGAAAGAGTAGAAAAGTGATATTGATACAAGTAGTATAAGGTTATGTACCTTAACCTATTTTGTAATCAAGTGTATATTGTACATTACTTGTTTTGGCAGTGGGCTCATCTGGTAATCACATTTTATACTACAACTCCTAATAGGATTGAGGCTTCCAACAAGGCCTATAGTCCCTTAATCAGGGCTGATACACTATATGCTTGTAATAGAGTCCTAACAGGGTCAACATCCTTAACAAGATACTTTTGATTAGTGGATCTTTGTGGGTACTATCCCTACTGGGGTTTTCCCTTGGCTAGGGTTTCCTCAAGAACAAATAATGTGTTATGAGTTCTTTATTGTTATGCATGTTGTTTAGCTTCTTATGTTATGCATGTATAAATATAATCTGTTATATCAATAATTGGGCAAAAGATAAAGTTTGTAGAATACTGATTCACCCCCCCCTCTCAGTATTCCCTATTTCTAACAATTTCCTCACCTAAGACACCTCATAATGCTTTTATTACCTTTGAGAAACCCATGCATAGCCTAAGGGAGGAAGTTAATCTTAATAATATTAAATTGTCTAGACTACAATCTCCTCGATATTTGTAAGCCATTTTTTTTTCGGTGTCTAGGTTCAATGTAATTAAAGATTATCCTTGTGTTATCCTGATATGCTTGGTGACACACTTTATTCTTTCTTGATAACTAACTCCTCTTCTCAGTTCGGTGCTCGGTTCTTCCTTTCTCGGTGCCTAAACTTGCTTAGCTTTTACCAAAATTCCATGTTCCTTTATTTCCTTTACCAAATAGCTTTTCCTAATTTACTGACTTGTCTTTTCTTCATTAACGAATCACTTTGACCAACAATATGACTTCCTCATAAATAATGACAACAAAATAACTCTTAGGAGTATCAATCTACCCCTTTAGAATTAATTTGGTATGTTTGTTAAAAACCTTCAAAGTCATCAACAAAATTCAAAATTTTTCCTTGTCCATATATCCATTCCTTGGTAAACATATTACTCTACATGAAGTAACATCTCCTATACATATCCTTAATAATGTACATATCTATACATATTCTCCTTTCTCGGATTTTCCCCCTTTTATCTTCATATATTTTCCCCCCTTTTTAACAAAAAGTGCCAAAATGATAACTTACTTATGTTCTTCTATGGGGATCTTATCAAAAATAGATTTGAGGTTGGCTTGAGCATCCTTTAGTGATGCCTTCCATGTGTCCTTTAATGTCTATAACACTATGATTTTCTCACTCAAATCAGCAGTCAAGCTTACCATGCTCTCCATAGCACTAACATCCGGTGTGCTGACTAAATCTTTGGCCTTAAGAACCTATTTTTGCAATGATTCATTTTCTGGAATCAAAATTGTTTGGAGTTATATAAGATCCAATCTAATCTGATTCACGTCCTTTCTTTGCTCATATTACACTCTCATCAAGTGCTTCATCCTTTCATAATATTATTTTATGGACTTAGGCTCAGTAGAAATTTTTGATACTTGCTCGGTGAGCTCCTTTTCCACATTGTTATTTTTCTCTTATGTCCTTGGTGAAATTGGAAATTAAACAAATTTTATGAAATAATAAAAGAATTGATTGCAGCTCATTCTTTAATTAATTTAATAACTCTTAAAGAGTTACATTATCTAATGCAAGTGATTGAAGGAGTTCTTCAATCACTGCAGTCTCCATCTTCTTCTTATGTACTTGCATCATGTATTCTGATGTGTTAGTTTATTTGACTTACCAATTCTCTCAATTGACTATTTATATCTCCTTTTTCATTTATTGTAGCCTTAGGTACAATCTCATTCAAAATTCATTTGACTTGTTCTAATACATCAGTTTTCTACTTCTTTTCTATAAGCTTGTCTTGTGCATATTTTCTCTTTAGTAGGTCTCCAAACTCAGAGAGTTCCTTTGGGCTCAAGGTTAAGATATCAAACTTTGGAATAACAATAGGTTCACTGATATCAGCCTATTTTTCAAACTTTCTCTTCTTTGATTCCCCTTTAGAACTAGATGCCTTCTTTGCATCGGATTAAGTAGATGTATCTTCAGTCTTATCTTCTTTCTCTTTCTTTTTCTCTTCTTCTTTCTTCTCTTTGTTGTTCTCTTGTATTTCATCTTTCTTCTCTTCATCTTTTTCTTTTCCTTTCTTTGTTTCCTGATTCTTATTTTGTTTAGTAGTATCCGTAGGGGTTACCGATTCTTGATTTTGACCTTGTTTAGACTCAGTCTCTATTGTCTTCTTGGTCTCCTTGGTTTCAATATCCTATGCTGGCTCAGTAGGGGCATCAAAATCAGTAGGTACATCCCATGTTACCTTTGAGTTAACATTCTCAATATCAAGAAAATGCAATACTTGCTCAATTATAGGATCTTCTGCCATCAATCCTGCCTTGGAAGAATCATCAACATCCATTACTTTTGTTTCTATGGCCTCAATTGCCATAATTCCTTCATCTTCTTTTATTGTCTCATTTGGATCTTGTTCAATTATATCCCTAATTATTAATTCTTCTTCATTTGTTATCAAATTAATTGGATTAGACTTTCTCTTTTGCTCTTCAAACTCTTCAAATATCGGTGGATCAAAAGAGAAGATCTTTCTCCAAAGATCACTAGTGTCCTTTTGGACTTCTTCAAGCTTATCGACCATGATGCTCAATGCTCTACCCTTTACTTAGAATATTTTTGAGTATTCTAGTAAATTATTTTTTGTTCCTTTATTTGTTAGGTCCAGGATAGTAATTTCTAGGGACCTTTCTCTCATTTCTTTCTCGATAGCTAGAGCATACTTCCATCTAGCATCAATTTTTTGATATAATTCTCCTTCAATATTATGTACCCCTTCAATAGGTGTTATTTTGAATTTATGTAATGTGGCAATGATTGTCTCTTCAATTTTATTTTTCTCTTCATTTTTCCTCGTCATACTTTAACTGTTTTATAGCTGAAAGTCCTCCATATTTCCAAGTGTCTTGAGAAATTCATTAAGACTCTTCCCTTTACTTTGTAAAACCTTAAATTGTGATAGGTCATAAAACTCTGTATCACTCTCCTTTTGTAGCTTCAACTTTCTATGAGGCCTTCCAGGGGCTTTGTTTTCTCTAATGTAAGTATTTATCTTAACTAGTTCTACATCTGCTTTCTTCTTTGCTCTCGGTGTGGAGGTAGACCTTGTAGATGGTCTAGTACTAATTGGGTTGGGGGTCTCCTTCTTTACTTTTGTCTTCTTCCCCTTTATCTCAGATGGTTCAACAACCTCTTAATCAATGACAATATCCAATTCTCTATCAAACTATTTAGCATTCTGCTTATTTTTATAATTGCCTTAGGTATCAATATACCTATCCTAATTTTCTCTTTTACCTCCTCAAATGTTTCATACCAAGTTGAACTTTTGTCAAATGGTTTCTCTAACAATCCTTTAATTTTAATTTTCACAAAATCTATGGTCATCTCATAACCCATATGTGGTAACCACTCATTTTTAGGCTCCATGGCTCTTATGATATATATGTCAATATCTACTTCAAAACAAATCTCATCTTTGTATTCTTCCACTAGCTGAGGTGGAATTCTGAATCTTTTATGCATTGTTGTTTTAAATCTACTAAAATAGTCATCCATTATTACATTAAAATTGTCTCCTATGACTTGAATATATTCATTAATCTAGTAAATAATCAGTTTATCTACTTTCCAAGTTACTTCACTGACTATAGGGAAAAATTTCTAAAAATAAAAGAAAATGCATACCAGAAGTGGACCGAACTTCAAAGTATTGGACTTTTCTTTCCTTATTCTATTCATGTTTTTGTCCAGCTGCTTCAAAAATATTTCACACAAATCTATCTTCATATCCTTCTTGACAATCTTGTAAGCTATGTCAATTGTTCCACAGGCTACACTATCTACCCGAGATGATAAAAATATTCAATAAGATATGATGTTAGATGAAAATTTTAATTTAGGGTTTTCTACTATGGATAACTTCAATCCTCTTCCATCTCATTTAGCTTTTGTAAGCTCACATAGCTTGTTCTTATTAGTTTGTTTGTATGCCCTTGGTCTATCACTCACTGGAAATCTTGTGACTATGTAAAACATCTTTTGCGATCTTAACCAGTCTATCAAGCCAAATGAGCTGATTAGGTACTTGACTAAGTACTATCCTCATCCATTCATGTTTGAATACTGTTGGCACATGCATAGTATGGACCAAACCCTTAGTCTGCAAATGTGTGTGGTCACTTTTCAATTTTCCATTTATACATAGATTTTTATATGATGCATTGATTTCTCCTTGGAATATATCTTCAATCTTGCAGTGAATGAAGGTGAGAACATCTTCAATCAATATTAACCTTGGTAGGATCGATGATAAGGCTCTAGCTTTGTCAATCTCTAAAGAAACAAAGAGAGGCAGCTTATCCTTAGGATTCATAAGATCAATCTTCTCAACAATAACTGGTTTCTGTATCCTAGGTGTCATCTTGATCTTAGAAATATTCTTTAAAAACTAGGGTTCCACTTGAATAGTAATTATAATTTGTGAACACATCTTGGTAAATGCTAGAAATACCTTGAATGCTCTTCGTAGATGCTCGAGATTCCCAAATGATCACTTGGAATTTCTCAGTGGTAGATTCTTAGTCAAATACTTCACAAGCTCGCAAAAATGTAAAGTAGAAATGAAATAGCATGCCCTCTATTTATAGTTTTCCCAGGGTTAGGGCTTCCAAAAGCTATAAAATTTTGTATTAAATGCTTCTTACATACTTCATTTCACCAATAACTAAAATACACTTTCCTTTACCAAATGGAACAAAGTAACTCATACACTTTATCGATCAACATATAAAATATTAACTTCACAACTTATATCCAAATGCATCTTAGTATGTGTAGACACCTAAATTTGCTTACATAATTTAGTAATCATATTTAGTCTTTTCCTAGGACATCTTGTTAATTAAATATTATTTATTTAATTAATTTATGTCATCCCCTAGTTAATTAATTTAATTAATTAACTATAGGCCAATTAATTATCAAAATGACAAACCTATAGTCTGATAATTAATTAAATCCCTATTCCTCTATAAATTTAAATGGATACTTTTATCTAAATAAATTAATTCATAAGTCCCCTTCTCCTCCCACTTGGAATTAAATAAAATATTTAATTCTAAATCCCCCCTATTAGCTAATAATCCATGCTTAGCTAATAAATCCTCCACTCATTCTCTTTCCTCCCATCACATCTCCCTAATCCTCCACTTACCAAGCCTAATCACCTCCTAAGATTAAAGAATGCTAATCCACCCCAAAGTCAACCCCTTATGACATCACCTCCACATCCTCCAATGAGAAATCAAAAGCCTCTTACACCTCTTACACACTTGTCCCCTCTCACACCTTCCAAAGGTGCCTCTCCTTCCATCCTCCCCCATTGTGACACTTGTCACAATGCTATGCATTTTAGAAAGCACAATCCATGTACTCTCCCTTGGCTGCATCTCCACCATTGCTCACTCCTCTTTTGCCTCTTAATCTTGACTATCCATTTCACCCATCTTTCTATAAAAGAGAAGCTCTCCTCCTTCATTTTCATCCACCATTGAAGCAAAGTTATCATTCCATTTTCTCTATTGAAGCTTGAAGCATAGATCATTGAGCACACATTCCATCCTTTGGACAAATCTTCTACATCTTGAAGGTTTTCTTGAAGGTTTTTATTGCTTTTGAGTGTCTTTGTCTTCATTTTTTAGGTCTTAGCATAGGTGTTTATCTTCTTTGTTTTGTCGAATGTTAGCTTAGCCTTATGTTCTTAGACATTGCATTTTAGGTATTACAGTATGCTAATATAGATTTTTTTAACTTATTCTAGGAACTGATTTATGATAGAATTTAGGTTATCAGCTCCTACACATACGTTTTACTGATTAAGTGAATATAGGTGCACCCGATCTAGTGGATGTGGTTCCATTAGTTGCTCCAAGTTTTGTTCCATCATCTTGAGACTTCCTTTTCCTATTCATTTGGTCTCTTATATCATCAATGTTAACTTGAATCATTTCACTTGGTTGTTCCTCAGTTGGGGCTTTATCTCAGTACCTACAGTCTTTGGCTAAGTGCCTAACCTTGTGACAATGACAACAAGCCATGCCAGAGTTTCTCCATGATTTCATGTTGTTCATATTATGTAACCTAAAGAATTTTGTAGCAATGCTACCAAATATTCCACATGCAGTACAAGTAATTATGCTCTTAGGTGGAAAGGGTACATAAATAATGACTAACTCTATATCAGAAGTGTTCTCAGTCTCCTTTGGCATAGGACCTTTGTATTTGAATAAGTCTTGCAAATTGAACATAGGCAATATTTCTAATTCTAAAGGTAGGTCTATTTTGTATACATTCACTCCATATTTGGCTAAGATTTTACATGGCCCTATCATCCTCATTTTTAGTTTGATAGGTACACATTTCTTTAACCAAGCTTTTCTTAAATGCACCATGACTAAGTATCCAACTTTAGACTTCAATTGTTTGTTCTTTTCACCCACTTTGGCTTTAAGTCTTTGTGTGGCTTCTATGAGGGTCTTCTTCACTTGATCATACACTTCTTTCATTGATTGTGTGAAATCCTCTATATTCCCACTCCTATGCTCCATAATACATAGGTATCTAACCTCACAAACTCCTCTAGGATGTATCCCATAAACAATAGAAAAAGGAATTCTACCAGTAGTTCTATTCACACTGTCATTATAGGAAAAAATTTCCTATGGTACTACTTGGTCCCACACCTATCTATAATCCTTGGTTGTGTTAGGAATAACAGTCCACCAACATAACTAAGAGGGGGGTGAATCATTTGTATGACAAATTATTAAACTTTAAACTTTGAATAGCAGAAATATCAAATCAAATGAACACATTGAATGCCAACATAATAACACAATATTTGTTGTTGAGGAAACCCTATTAAAGGTAAAACCCCAATGGGAATTAACACCCACTAATGATGTACTAAGAGTATAGTATCCTTGTTAGAAGATCTAGCCCTATTAGGAGCTGATTAAAACATTACAGTATAGAGTTCTTGTTAAAGGATAGATCCTGTTAGGAGTCAAGAAAAGAAGGGTGGGCTCGCTGCCCAAAGAAGCTTATGTCCACCTTTAGAACTCATTGTTTGCAACACAAGTGTATGTAAATAAATACACAATCTTGAACTATCCGATAGAAACTTTCTTTGCTTGATCAGTTCCAATGAACTATATAATTTATCCTCTTCTCTACATCCAACAGACACAAGCTCCCAGCTTCCACAATTTTATTTTACATCACATACATTCTCTCCATATATTTTCAAAAGAAAAGATCTTACATATATACCCTATTACAAAATAAATGATCAGGTCAGCCAATTAAGTTTTTTTAATATACAAAGAATTACATAACTCCTTGCTAAGATACACACAATATCTAAAACAAGTATAAAATAATTATATTCCAATAATTAAGGACTGATATCCATAATTCATGCTCACCATTCATGATACACACTACAACTCTGAAGTCGGCTTCAAAATAAGTCATCTCCAGAACACATGCCACATCTGACGTCATCCTAATTTTTGTACCTTGCTAAGATCAGCGAACATTCTTTAGTACCCTATATGTGATGACCTACAACTAATTGAGTATCTAGATGAACTGAAGGAACAATGATTAGATATCACCGAGCTATTCAAGTGATATGTAAGATGATTAAATCATTCAATATGTTGTCATTGATGTCAACTAGTTTTGACTATACTTATCATGATATTTACAAACATTTGAATATATGTAGAAGGAAGAAAAGATGAAGAAATGAGATATCTACATAAGGAAAAGATGGATATGATAGATAAGGTTAAGTTATACATTGGGTAACTTATTGATGAGTCTATGGCTTTATATTGTTGACTTGAGCATGTTACATTAATCTATTATGAAGAAGAGATTTGAATTGATCAAGTTAATGTGGTTGGTAATTGAAGAATTATATATACACCGAGCCAGTGCAATGTATACCGAGTGATAGTAATAACCATGTTAGTTATCACCGACGCATTCAGCATTAACTGAGTATGGATGAAAACATTAAATGCTAAGAACAATCGACTGAAATTGATGAGCTGGAAATTGTTATGATTTCGAGGTAAAGGATGAAGTTAGTTATAAGATCCATGACTAACATAATTTAGAGATGATCTAAAGGATGAGATTGAAATGTTTTATGGACACATCTGTCGAGGAAGGTTTAAGTGGCAAAATGGACAAAGTAGATTAAGAGGCAAAATTTGATGGTTGATATGAAAATGGTTTACTTGTCTATTTAAGAGACATGAGTTTCATTGTTTAAAAATGTCAAACAAAATATAGACTCCAGAAGATTTCATGTGAATACTTTATTCATGCATTCCTGATCAAACTAGTTGCATACATAACCGAGCTGCAAGCATTACCGAGTGTCAGAGAACTATACACTGAGTAAAGTGAGTTGGGGAAATATTGAGAAAGTGAATTATTTAATGATCAAATGATTTTTATGAGCATAGCATAGATCTAAATATTTGCAATTGAGTTGTATCAGTTTAACCATTGATTCAACAAAATCTCTTAACTGAGTGGACTTAATAGTCTTATTGTTTTTCCATATGACATTCAATGAATGTTAATTGTTATCTTGTTGATCCCATAGTGAATTTTGGTCAAGAATTAACTGTTAGTGATAAATCCTCTAACCAGGTCACACCTAACAATGTGCATTCTAACCTTTAACAAAGTTGGCTCCTAACCGAGCTCAATTTAGAAGAGTGAAAATTTTTTGGGTTACCGGTCCTAGGTGGTTTTTCCCTTAGCAGGGTTTCCATGTTAAATCATTGTGTTATATGTTATTTGTTATGATTTTTTTTCTATCATACTTTTTATACTGCATAGTTGATTTAATCAGTAATCATAGTTTGGATAACTACTGGTATTCGGTAAATGAATAGACAGATTGATATTTTATCTTACCGAGTAGCATAAATTGTTGAAATAGTTTTGAAAAGTACATTTGAGAGTTTGGGACTATAGGATAACTGATTTAACTGATTCATCCCCCCTCTTTGTTATTCTAACAATTTGTATCAGAACGTATTGGTTTCTTGGAGGAAAGTTTCAAGGACTTAAGCAAAAGATCACAAGATGTATAAGAGGGAAGTACCTAAGCTAAACAAAGACAACTTCACCACATGGAAAAGCAGGATGAGGCTTTATATATCTAGAATTCGAGAATCTTCTATCACTCTACTCGATAATGGCTACATACAACTGACTATTGGACCTTTGACAGTTGATCGGTTGAGAGATAGACATTAGCACAATATATCTATGATAGATATTGTTGTTGCTCTAACTGGTGTTGAATTTGAAGATGTCAAAGCATGTACTACAATGTAACAAATGTGGGATAAACTTGTACTAGTTCATGGCGGTGATATAAATGTTATGAGAGACAGAGTTGAAATCCTAAGAGGAATATTTGATGACATGAAGATGAAAGAAGGAGAGAACATCACACAATACTCTAACCAAATCAAAGAGGCATTCAATGCTATCCGAGGAGCAAGAGGTATTATTTCTGAAGATACTGTTGTAAGTAAAATACTAAGAACCTTGTTTCCTATCTATGCAATTAGAATATCTGCAATTCATGAAATGAGGTATGCACCTGGTAGTACTCTTACACTTGATAGTCTGACTAGAAAGTTAACTACTTTTGAGCTGAATAATGATGACACTAGTGTTGTACCAAGTGTTGAGTCTTCTTTTATGTTATTCTTGAAGATTGGTAAATATAGTAGTAAGCATAATATAAATAATGAAAGTGGTAGTGACAGCGAAGATGAGCTTGATGAGCTTGAAGCACTTATGGCCCAGAGACTACAGAAAGGTAAAGGAAGGTATAAGGGAAAGTTACCTTTATCTTGTTTTAATTGTAAAGAGATTGGCCATATTTCTGCTAGATTTCCTAACAAGAAAGAAGATAAAGACAATGACCAATCTGGTGATGAGAAGTTTGGCAGAAGAGATACCAGAGGAAACTGACACTTGTGTGTGTGAATTTTGTACCTAGCTGTAGACACAACACTTCAGTAAAACATTAGAGGTTAGCAGAAATCAAAATTATGCAGTGAAATGGAAACTAATCTAACTAGGTGATTTAATGCCTTCTAGTAGATGCGAGTATATATTCTTAGATTGGACCAAGATCAGTGACCTTGACGACAGCTAAACAAAGGATTTGAATGCAGAATCTAGATATGAGACGTATGCAAATTAATCTATATTTTTTGGTTTTCTATGCAATAAGATGAGATAAACTGATATGAATCTATTCTAGATGAAAAACTAATATGACATGCAATTAATCTAACAATGATATGCTAAACATGAAACTAAAATGACAAGATTGATCTCACAAAAGTTGTTGATTTGCAAAGAAGTTTCAATTCTTCAGATGTCAATTCACTAGTGTGATTGTGCAAATTCATGGATTGATTTTGGCAGAGTAAGTATGCAAACTTGTGAGGTGATTTGTGAAGAGCTGAAGCCTTGATTTTATAGAAATCCAGGTCTTTGCGGATGCATGGAAAAAGCCATAAATCACTCTCGTTGATTTTTGAGTCAACAAAGAATTAAAGATAGTTAACTCACAAAAAAATCATGCAAAAATAGCTTTTTGATTTAAATCAGAAGTTGAGATCAGTTTTTAACTCAAAAGAGTTGAGTTTATTTTTAAAACAACTTGAATTGATTTTCTAATTTAAAGTTTAACAATTTTTTTGGATGTACATAATTAATTATGAATTAATTAAATAAATAAAGTGATTTATCTTCAACTTAATTGATTTTTAAAATAAAATAATTGATTTATGGGTTAATCAATTATTAAATCAAACTTTTATTCAAAAACTATACTATTAAATTTGACAATTGACAGTAATTAATTAAATGGGAATTTAATCAATTAGTCATAGGATATTTGATTTATTGTCAAAAATGAAATAGTACAATTTTGGAATAAATATAATTAAATCCAATTAAATAATTAAGTGGTAGTATTAAATCTAATTAATTAAATATTCAAAATATTCAATTAATCAAACTTTAGGATAAATAAGATTTATCGCCAAATAATCATTAAATTAAAGATAATTAAAATAGGAATATTACTAGGAATATTCCCCGATGCAGAATTTGAGATAATCAATTAGGATTCGATAATGTGTCGATGTGCCTTAGGTTAGGACTTTGATGTCGATTTCATTTGATGTGTCGATATAGGAGATTAATGAACCTATAGCCAATTTTTGGGGTATTACATTTTGCCCCTCTTTGAATTGTTGTGCGAAGCGTAGTGGTTCAAAGACAGTCTATGTATGATATGGAAACTGATGTTTGAAATTGAAACTGATATGAGACAGAAACTAATTGACGTTTGATATGAAGATAATAGGTCCTAAATGACCAAAGATAATGTTAACTAGAATAGCAATGAACCGATGATTTTGAAAAAGTGTCAAAACACTTGATTCTAAACCTTATGATTGCGAAGAAGTGAGTGACCGATTCCAGACCCGATTGTCGATAAGAATCACATTGGTATCACATCTGAACCCTTCAGTTACGAAGAACCAAGGAAATAACACTAATGAACCAATGGTTACAAAAGACTGATACAGTTTACAAGATTAAGAGAATGCCAGATTGATATGGATCTCGATGAATCTGATATGCCCCGAGCGATGATTGATTTGCCCCAAGCGATGAGGTCTTTTTGATGAATCAACAACTAGACGTGGTTGTTGTCTTGATTATTGAGGAAAGATATGATTTCAAATGTAGATTACAAACTTTGAATGATGTGCAATACCATGCCCCCTTCAAGATAAAAATTGAAATCTAACAAGAAAAGTTAGTGTTGAATAGCTCAGAAGCATGCTAATTGATTTGAGAAATGGTTATTCACATTCAAGAATGCGTTCTACATCATTTGGAGGTCTAGAAGACCAAGTTTGACTAGGTTTGACCATGAGTTGACCATGGTGGACCAAGTTGAAATTTTGATAGTTTGATGTAAGATAATCAATTAAGTTGAATACTGGATTTCTGGGATTATTGAAGGTCAATTACGCAAGTAGTAGACCGTGCTACGTCTGAAAATTTAAATCACAATTTTGACATAGTAAATGATCTCAAATTTTGATTTTGATCATAAAAATGGATTCAAAACATCAAAATTAGCCAGGGGTGAAATTTTCGTAAAAAATGGAGCACTTTTGAAAATTAGGTCAAAAACTATATAAAGGCCGGAAGGGTCATTTCAATTCATTTGAACCTTTTGACTTTAGAAATCTTGTGGAGCCCTCTGAGCAAAAATGGTAGAGAAAGCGGTAGAACCAAAGGTACCTATGAGTTCACATCAATTTAAGCACAGCTGGAGACACCAGAGACCTCGGCAGTATGGACATCCGGTAGGTGGACCTCTGTGCTTTGCTAAAAATTCAATTTTTCCATGTTTTATAGCATTTTGAGGATTTTTCGTTTGTTTTTCAATTTTGAATTTTCACATGCATGGAAACTCATACGACTCTCCATTGAGACTTGTATGACTTTATAACTATAGGTAGATTGTTGTCTCATTACCCCCCAAGACTCGCATGAGAGGGACCCAAGAGTCATACAACGTTTCATCGGGTCCCTTATAACTCATATGATGAGGGATACACTGTCGTGTCACTATGGCTTGTCGTATGATATGATGTAGAAACTTGTACGACTTTTCCTACCAGTTTGAAATGTCGTATGGAAAATAGTGAGCAAAAAACTCATTATTAGGTCAAATTTCTAAATTTTTTGATTCTGTAGCCTGATTTCTGACCTTTTAACCTACCTTCTAAAATATCGAACTGCTCAATTCTTTCCCTTGTAACCCATTTGGTGACCAAATTAATGATAGGATTCCCTATTTCTATGTTGTGTAGGTCATATATCTAGATGTTCATGTACAGATTTCACATCCAGCCACTCAGAGACTGTGTGTGTCACTGCCAGACCCTATGAGGGTACATCTTGCATCCAGTGGATTTGAGTACCTTATACATTTACCTGAGATTAGGGTAAATCATGGACTTTTGACTGCTCTAATTGAGAGATTTCACTCAGAGACCCAGACATTCCACCTGTTGACTAGGGAGATCATTTTTACCCCTGAGGATGTGTATCGTATATTGTGCATTCCTTTTCATGTAGGCTGGCGGCTAGAGTATGTGAGTTCGGGGAACTCAGGTCTTTTAGCTTTTAGACATCTCTTCGGAGATGATACTCAGATGATTGCCTCCATTTCTTGGGAGACCTTAGTGCAATGATATGGATAGATGCATCGGCTAGAGTGTATCATTGTTGAGATGATCAGCGGTATTATTATGTCTGACCGTCAGCAGAATGGTCTTTTGATGGGCTAGGCCCCTATGGTAGCATGTTTAATGGCCACTCCCTCTGAGTTGGCATGGGCTCAGTGTCTTTTGGCCCATATGATATTTGAGATGCATGAGGTAGTGTATCAGGAGAGAAAGTCTTTTGCAACTGGAGCTTTAGTTCTATAGATCTAGGTGTGGGAGCATATCCCAGTGTTGAGATCGGTATGTACTTCACAAAGGCAGCCTCAGGAGCCTGTCATTTATATATATGTCGGATATGTCATACAGGGACAGATGGGTCACATAGAGTACTAGAGGCAATGCCTCAATGATATGACATTTATTCAGTGGAGACCATATGTAGCTATTGAGCCTTGGCCGACTGCGCGAGAGTAGTTTAGCTTCTTCTTTTAGAGTCGTGTTGATTGGGAGGTCATCCTCTACTATAGAGAGATTCTTTATTACCAGGGTCTGGTGGCAGTATGGATGAGTACAGGATGCCCCAGAGGATTATGCTACTTATGCTTGGATAGGTCATGAGCTTGGACTCAGATGGACCACGAGGCTCTCATATGCTTTGTGTTCTCAGGAGTACAGTGCTATTGTTGGTAGGGATTGGGAGTACAAACTAGATGTACTTGATGCTAGTGTTATAGATGGATTCATCACATGGCTTGCCGATCATCTGATTCATAGATTTTATGATCTGATAGAGCTGATACCCTCCATGGAGGAGGTGATGGATGTTATAGGTGCTCTGATGGGATAGGTTCCCAGACCCACATAGGTTCCTATTGTGCACCCCACACCTCAGAGACCTAGAGTGATGGCTCTTCCATAGAGACCATCAGAATAGATGAGGCCCTCTCGTCCCACAAGTTCTACAATAGGTAGATCGATGGGTTCTAATAGATGAACTAGGGGAGAGGGCGGTACCTTAGGGAGTGTTGGTTCAACTGATGAGGTACTTGTGGTAGAGCAGGTTGTGGGTGGTGGTATGGATCTGATAGAGGAGGCTACAAGATTTGATTTAGGTGCCAAGGCTAGACACCATAAGGGGAAAAGACTAGAGACCACTAAGCAGGTTGCCTCAGATATTGAGATGCCAGTAGCCAATGTTGATCCTACTATTCCTCTTACTCCATAGGAGACTATCAGATAGCTCAAAGTACAGGTTAGGGACCTGAAGGTCCGCAGTGCTTGGTGGGAGGGGAGATTTTTAGAGGTTGATAGATAGCACACTGAGCTTTGTGCAGAGGTGCATAGATTATAGGTCAAGGTGATTCATCAGACCTCATGGGTAGCTTACTATGTGTCCACATATTATACTGTTGTTCTTGCTACACAGAGAGTCCCTTCGTACTCTTAGTATATGATGGCATCAGAGGGAGCTAGAGTGCCTAGAGCAGAGGTAGTACCAGATGCACCACCTCCACCTCCACCAGAAGTAGAGGATCAAGCTAACAGTTGATTTTCTTTGATACGTTCGGATATACTGTGCTCTTTTTTTTATCATTGATATACTGTCCTGACTTTGATAGCTCACATGAGCATATTACTATGCCAGTAGTGCACCCCTGACTAGTTTGAGATTTTCTTTTGATATATTTATGAGATCGATATTTTGGTTGTGACTTCATGTGTACTTTTCATGTTTTGATTTATGATGATATCATGTGATGCTTATGCTATGAGTAGAGTAGAATGTATGTATGGATATATGCAATGCAATGATTTCTTTCATATGTATGGATGTTATGCAAATGCATTGTGATTATGAAAAGATGTATGTATGATTCATGCTTATGCACATAGATGAATTGTAATGCAACAGATGATTATGATGTGTAAATGCAATGATACACATGATATGTTTTGCAGGGATTGATGAAGACAAGTACTCAGTCTTATGTCATAAAGGATGTTTAACCTAGGAGGATAACTGCTTGCGATTTCATGAAGAGACCTTCGAGGCAGGTTTCAGCTCTTGTTAGATTTGAAGAGACAATTGAAGAATTGTTTAAGCATTGAAGTTCATTTAGCCATTTGTGAGATCATGCAAACATGCAAAATGCAAAGAAACAAGCAAAGTGAAATGCAACCTAAGACCTAGGACCTAGTCACTGATCATGTGTCGGTCATTCTCATCATTGAACTTTTAGGTAACCGGATAAATCAATACAATGCCTACTAGTTATGAAACCATAGACATATGAATATCAATTTGTATGCATAGGAATAAATACAACACCCACTGATTAGGAAACCATGGATATATGAATATTGATTTTGTTTTTGGAATGTCGGATTAGATATAAGCAGCAAGGCATAAACGCCAGGATGACCGGAATATCATGTCCATTTTGATATAGTAATTTTTATAAGCATCAAAACATAAATTTCATGATGACCAAAATATGCCTTGCATTGATAAACACATCAAACAGTCAAGAGATCATTCTAAATCTAGTGTGAATTACCTATAGTGACCCTTTATCATTCACATCCTTAGGCAAGATTGCGTTTCACAGTAGGAGAAAGAACTCACTCAAAAAGACAATAGTTAGATCAAACTTCCTTGAATTTTTTGAGTATCAATGGTCGAGGTACGCATGGTCATCCAATTCAAGATAGAGGCACTTAGAGATGGAGACCATTTCAATCTAGAATTTCCAAAGTTGTTATATTTTCACATACAAGTGGAAGACAAAGAAAAGATTATGCCCCCAGTCATCACTCTCTAAATCCTGTAAAGGACATCATCGAAGAGCTCGAAGGACACAATATGCAAAAATCTCAATGCGACTCAGTAAGCATACAAGGTGATAAAAGCATGTAAAAAGAATAGATTGTTTTCAGTTTATGTTTGATGTTTGATTGCGTTGTTGTAGATGTAAAATCCTTTCTGGAGACAAGACTGACTGACTGACTCAAATGAAGCTTCAAAGGACTCTGACTGGATATGATACATCTAAGATATACTAAAGGCCATAGGATATGACATTGGTTGCCCCCAAGTGTTAAGCATTGATAGGATACTGATGCTTTAGCTGATTTGTGTACAGATTGACTTATAGAAAATAGGAAAATAGGAACATATGTACAAACTAAAGCAAGATAGAAAGCTGGGAAAGACCAAGATTGCGCTGATAGATGGAGTGTTTTGAAACAAGTGGCAACCGTTTGCTAGGTTTTCACCATCTTGGCAGAGATTCTATTTTTTCTACCAAGGCACTTTTTCTTTTTCTCATTATTTTGTATTTTTCATTTTTTCAATTTTTTTGTACTTTTGATATTTTTTGACTTTTTTTGTGAATCATCAAGGTGCCTATTGCTAGGTTTTCACCAAGACATTCATTTTTTAAGGACTTTTTCCAATTTTTAAGATATTTTCAGGAAATCTTACCATAGACGAAATGCCTTAGGCGTAGAATTTCCTTAGATGGAGAATTTTGATTGGTTCTCAGAGCTATTCTCCTTTATTCATTGAGAGTTGATAGGCACCAGAGCCAAAAGTAGCAGTGATTACAAAGGGACCCAGCCAGTTGGGTTCAAATTTCCCCTTGTGTTCTCAATGTGATTGATTTTTAGGATTTTCTCTCAAGACTAGATCACCAACCTAAAATTCTCTGTGTCTAACTTTCTTGTTGTAGCCTCTAGACATTCTCTTCTAATATACTCTAAGATGATCATACGCTGCTTGTCTACGCTCATCTAGTAGTTCAAGTTATTGCAACCTAGACATTTTGTAGTCATCATTGGTTACTAGACCATGCATTCTGATTCTTAGTGATGGGATTTCAACCTCAATAGGTAGTACCACTTCAGACCCATAAACTAAAGCAAAAGGTGTAGCCTCAATGGGTGTTCTGATACTTGTTCTGTAGGCTCAGAGAGTTGGATTGATCATGAGATGCTAGTCTCTTCCTATTTTATTAATTGTACGATGCAAGATTTTCAATAGATTCTTGTTAGAAGCCTATGCTTGTCCATTCCCTTGAGGATAGTAGATAGATGACCAATGTTGTGTAATCTTGAATTTAGCACATAAATCATCTAGATCTTTGTTCTTGAATTGTCCACCATTATCTGTGATTGTGGAATGAGGTATCCCATATCTGCATATGATATAGTTCAAGATGAATAGAGATATTTTTTTTCTAGTTGCTTGTGTCAAAGGGACTACTTCTACCCCTTTTGTAAAATAATTTGTAGCTGTGATTATATGGGTATGTCCATTACAAGAATGGGGATGTATAGCTCCTATAAGATCAAAGGCCCATTGATGAAAAGGCAATTGTGTAGTAAAGGGAATTATATCTCTCCCTCGAGCATGAATTAAGTTGCCATGCATTTGGCACTTTTGATAGTTCTTAGCAAACTTGATAGACTCTTTCTCCATTTCAAGCCAATAGTACCTAGCCCTAATAAGTTTTCGAGCTAGTGTTAAACCATTCGAGTGTGACACAAAAATACCATCATGGACTTCATCTAATGCATGTTGAGACTCTTCCCATTCTAAAAATCTAAGTAGCATACCATCTAGACCTCATATGTACAGATCATGACCAATGATGACATATCGGGAGGCATTATGGATAATGTATCTCTTCTCATGGAGGTTGAAGGTATCGGGAATTTTTTGGTCTTGGAGATAGGAAAATAGGTTTTTATATCTGGATGAATCATGACCAACAAAAATGCAGATTATGTAGGTTTCGGGGGAATCATATGCAAGATAAGATAGTGCTTCCACCAGGAACTCGTAGCATAGCTCATGTTCAAGCTGTTGTAATAAAGTAGATAATGCTGCCATTGTATCAGCAGCCTTGTTCTCTATTCTAGGAAATTGCTCAAATGTGATAGATATGAAATACTTCTTTAAATCATCTACCATTCTCTTATAAGCAATGAGCTTTTCATATTTAGTTTGGTACACATCATTGACTTGATGAATAACAAGTTGTGAGTCTCCATGAATGTGTAATTTTGTTACTCTCCATTCAATTGCTATTTTCATACCATTCAAAAGGGCTTTGTATTCTACAATATTGTTTGTCCAAGGGAACTTTAATCTGAATGCTTTTGGGATTGAGTATCCTTGAGGAGTTATAAATAATATGCTTGCTCCTGATCCATTCTGTGTATAGGAGCCATCAAAGAATAACTGACATTCTCTAGAAGAAAGAGTCATGATAGAGGAATCTAGAAATTTCATTTGCATTGGTGTATCATCAATCATAGGGGCATCTGCTAATTGATCAGCAATAACCTATCCTTTTATAGCTTTTCTCTCAACATATTCAATGTCAAATTCACTTAAGAGCATGACCCATTTAACTAATCTACCCATGAGGGAAGCTTTTCTTAGTAGGTACTTTAGTGGATCAATTTCAATGCCCTTCTTGAAAACTATGTATCCTAAGAGCTTTCCAAAAGTGACACCAAAAGCACACTTCTTAGGATTTAGTCTGAGACTAAATTTTTCCATTTTGTCTAGTATCTTGCTCAAGTCATTTAGATGGTTAGCTCTAATCATAGATTTTGCTAAAGTATCATCGACATAATCCTCCATAGTCCTATGCATGATGTCATGAAAAATAGATGTCATGGCTCTTTGATATGTAGCACCAACATTTTTAATCCCAAATGGCATGACATTCCAACAGAAGCTGCCCCATGCACATGTGAAAGCAATTTTCTCTTGATCTTCTAGAGCAATTTTTATTTGATTATATCCAGAAAAACCATCCATTAAAGAATACATCTCAAAGCCCACAGTCATGTCCACTATCATATCAATGTTAGGTAATGGAAAATCATCCTTAGGGAATGCTCTGTTTACATCTCTAAAGTCTGTGCACACTCTGATTAATTTATCTAGTTTTGAAATAGGTACAATATTGGAGATCCACTCTACATAATCAATAACTTGAATGAATCCGGCTTTTAGGAGCTTCTATAATTCATCTTTTACCAAGAGTGCAACATGAGGATGCATCTTTCTCAATTTTTGCTTAACAGGTTTGACATTTGGAGCTATATATAAATGATGCATTGTAAGATTAGGATCCAACCCTGGCATATCTGAATATTTCCATGCAAAGTTGATCTTCTTTTCTGGTAGGAATGTAGTAAATTTTTGCTTCTCTTCTTTTGATAAAGATTGTGCTACATGAATCAATTGTGGTTCTTCTGTTGTTCCCAAGTTGATGGATTAAGTAGGCTTGATTAGAACTGGAGATCTGTCCTATAAATGACTTAGAAGGACATCAAATATCTCATCCTTAGGTGCCTCAGAGAGGTTTTCACCTTCAAATATGTCTTTTATTTTTACTTTTGTAGGTTCTGAGACTACCACAAAGTGGTTTTCACCCTCAGAACTCATTTTCTTTTTATTCTTATTCTTATTTTTCTGACTAAGATACTTGATGTCTGACTCCATCATGCTAATGCTTGGTTCACTGATGGAAGTCCTCATAGGCTCAACTACATTAAGGTAGCAAGAAAGGGCATGGTCATTTGGGAAGGTATAAATACCATGGCTCGGATTCATGGAGGTTTGATCTAGAAGTTCAGGATGTTAGATAGTCAAAGTGGGGAAAGATTGGGAGATAGTGTTTATGGATATGGATCTGTCATCGTTGGTTCTAACCTGATGCTTGATTTCAAAGGTGATATTACAACTTAAGACATTCAATTTGTGAATAGGCTCAATGTCATTGTGGGAGTTCAATTCTTCCATAGGTGGGTCAGACTCATTAAGTTCATTACTTCGCTCTAGACTTACATTGGGTTTAGGTGCATATTGGTGAATAGCATCAACATGTTTCTCTATAATAAGATCATCTTCTTCTGGAATGGCTCCCCATTCATAGTCATTAGATTCTTCATCTATGCCTTTTAAGAAATCTAAGAACATGAGTAAAGTCAGGATGAATACCCCAAGAAGGGTTACCCTCAAATTCTGATTTGAATTCATACTCATGGGAATCTATTTTAGAATAACTACCACCTTCCTCTTTGTCTATTTGATTGTCTTCGAGATTAGCTAGTTCTTGTGTTGTAACTATCTCTTGCTCTATAGTAGGTTCTTGTGTTTCTACTACATTGATTCTTTTTATTGGGTCATCTTCAGCTTCAAGGAGGTCTTTGATTTCCTTAGGAAAAAACTCATAAGGAATAAGTTCTAAGCTGTCTGAATCACTATCTAATGATTCATTTTCTTCATTCTTAAGAAGGGGTTCTCCTGGTGCGATCTTCTCTATGACATGAGAATAATTACCTTTGAGGTGGAAGGGTTTCTTTTTAAAGCCTAAGCCAACAGTATCTTTGTTTTCCCTACCAGTATGTGAAATAGGTGTTATAAGACCTTCTCCTCTGACCCCTAGAGGTCCTTTACTAGGATATCCCATCTTAGCCATTAATTTATCTCCTGGACCATATGACTTAGAAGGAATTTTGGATATTGTAGAGTCAGTAGTTGGAACAGCTTGAGATTTAGGTTCATCTTTGTATAGCCATGTAAGCACAACTTCATCTTCTTCAAATTCTTGCTTGGAGACTTGTTCTGCCATAAAATTTCTTTTATATGCTTCAAGAGGTTCTTTAGTGTCTAGTTTGGATTGTTTTAAGGATTGTCCATAAGACCTAG
Organism: Chamaecyparis obtusa; assembly: GCA_027943335.1. Taxonomy (NCBI): domain Eukaryota; kingdom Viridiplantae; phylum Streptophyta; class Pinopsida; order Cupressales; family Cupressaceae; genus Chamaecyparis; species Chamaecyparis obtusa. The sequence goes on from BSBK01005939.1 coordinate 966,566, forward strand.
GTGAGATAGGGAGAGATGTCAAAGATAAGACTTTCTCTATAGTATATTCTACCATACCATTTTCTTTGATATTGACCTCTTTTTCAATGACTTCCATTTTAGATGTGGATGCTTCTTTTGTTGGCTTAATGGAACATTCTCTATTATTAGGAACAAGTTTATCCACACTTTCTTTCAATATATTGCAAGTGGTGGATATGTCTACTGGAATAGTGACCTCTACTCCTTCATAAGGGAATTTCAAGCATTGGTGGAATGTAGAAGGAATAGCCTTCATCTCATGTATCCATGGTCTCCCTAGAAGAATGTTGTAAGCCAAAGGTAGATCAAGAACTTGACATATAGTATCTCTGATAACCAGACCTGCTCTGATAGGTAAGAAAATGGTGCCTTTAGAAGATCTTTCTTGTTCATCATAGGCTTTTATAGTTATTTTATTTCTAGGATCAATAGCCAATTCTAAAAATCCCAATTGTGTGACTAAGCTATAAGAATAAATGTTTAGGCCAGTGCCCCATCTATCAACACATATTTGACTCTATGGTTCTAGATCAAGACTTCTATGTACAAGGGCTGGTTATGAGGGTGACTCAAGGAGTTGTCATCTTCCTCTTAAAAGGAGATATATTGTGGAGATGTAAGATGTCCAACCATAGTCTAGAACCTATCTAAATCAAGGTCATCAGGAACATTGGATCCGAGAAAAGCTTTATCTAGAATAGCTCTATGAACTGGAGATATCCAAAGCAACTCAAACATGGAGATTTTTACATTAGTGTGTTGGAGTTGTTGAAAAATGCTATAAGATGTCAGCCTTAGATCTTTAGGATTGGAAGATTTAGAAGCAGCCTTCTATTTGGAAGTGAAAGAAAGATTAAAGGGCATCTTAGGGACATTTGATGAATCTGGGATTTGTCCATTCAGATGTGCTTGAGCCTGTGGTCAAGTCACTACATTATCTGAAGTATGATCTCTATCTCTTCACATAATTGTGATGACATTGCAATGCTCAGAGAGACAAGGTTCAACCATATTGATAACAACATTATTTCCAAGGTAAGCATAATTGACCTTTGCCCCCATATTAGGCTGAGAAGATGAAACTTCTTGACCATGTTTCAGAAATGGTTATGTGAATGTTGTATGATCATTATTGATCTTATGATTGTTAATCATGATGTCTCCCCTATCAATCAGATCTTGAATAGTATGTTTCAAGCATAAGCAGTTATTATTTTTGTGACCTTTACCCCGATGGAAATCATAGAATTCATTCTCTCTCCACCATTTTGGTTTAGGGTCAAGATCAGATTGTCAGATCTCAGGCAAAGAGATGATGTTATTAGCTAGCAGAGTTCTCATAGCTGATTCCAAAGATTCTCCAAGAGGAGTGAACTTTCATTTATTATCAGCGGACCGAGATTTGTATTCTAGCTTCTTTTGAGATGGTTCGGCCACCTTTTGCTCTGAAGCTTTGATTGCTTGGGTACCAATAGTTAGATTGAAATTTGGTGCCTTTGATGGTGCATAGATAGTATCAACAGTACCATCTGTGATGATGCCTTTATTCTTGTTCCAGTTTTTGTTCTTGTCTTTAGAACTGGATCTCAATTCGTACTTGTCCTTTTGAAGTGTGATGTCTCCTTTTTTCACAAGCACCTTTTCAATTTTGATCGCATTGTCTACCATCTTATCAAAAGATGTATGATCTTGCATTTGTAAAGGGTAGTTGATCTCTGGGACAAGATTATTGATGAAGATTTCCATTTTCTTAGTTTCTGGAATAGGCCTAGCATATAGAGAGAATTTCTTCCTCCATCTCTTGAGAAATGTCAGGAATGGTTCTCCCAGATATTGTTTGAGATTGCAAATATCAATCATGGTGACTGGATGTTGAATATTGTAGGAGTATTGCTAATAGAACAATTTGATCAACTCCTCAAAAGTTTTGATAGTAGAAGGAAATCTAGAGAACCAATGAATGGCTGCTCCCCCCAGAGATCGAGGAAAGAGACGCATCAAATAAGTTGGTTCGTGCATGAAATCCATAGATTTTGTACAAAATTCTCTGACATGATCTTGAGGATCAGAGTGTCCATCATACTTATCATATTTAGGTATTTCCACCCTTTTAGGGAATGGTGGCATGTACAAGTCTTTGTCAAATGGAAAAGGACATAGGGCCTCCATGGAGAACTCCTTGGGTTCCTTTCCTTTCTCAAGTTTATTAAGTTTGACTTGCATGGCATGCATTTGTTTCATCATAGCTGAAATAGGATTTTCTTCCTCATGCATAATGATATCTTCTACATTAAAGTTTGGTGGAAGTTTGGCTCCTTGATGAGCTAATTGTAAAAAGTATGCTTCTCTATCTTCTTTCAAGAAATGCTTCATCATTCTGTTGAAGTCATCATCATTTTGATACCGAGCAATTTCTTCAAGTGTGGGTTCCTGATCTGCACCATGTTGAGATTGAGCTCTTTGAGAGCCAATGTTTGTCCCTACTTGACACATGGTAGGAGTTCTCCCTGGGATAGATTGAGGAGGAGTTTTTTGATTACCTCTGTGAGTTGATGAAGGAGGAATGTAACCAGAATTCAATCAAAAATTGCCAAGACTGTCATCTTCGTAAAGACTAGAATTGTAGAGTTGCTCAAGAGTTGGAGCCTAGAGAGTATTCAAAGGTATGGTATGAGATACTTCTCCAGATTTCTTGTGAGAGGAAGCTCTAGTTTCCACCATTAACCTTGAGTGAAGCAAAAGAATATGATGAAGACAACTGAAGAAAGATCTAATTCAAGAAGATCAAATGACACAACCTTGTCAAGGTTTGATTGATTGAAGCTTAGATTAGATGTAAATGAAGGAGAATGTGCCCTAGATGTATGGGTAGATGCCCAAAAGATAGCGGGCACAAGTTCACAACACTTAGCCATTTTTGAAGATGGATTGAAGATTGATAGTTATGACAAGGTTTTGACACAAGATAAAAAGGACTCAAATCGATTAAACAGAAGGCTAAATCAGATTCAAAAGGCCACTTTAGGAAAATGATTGGATTCTTAGTAGTTGCTGCTCTATTCCTGACACAGTGATTTTCTTAACAAACTCTGGAAATAGGCTAGAAAAGCTAGGTCTTTGACAGTTTTGACAACTTTCTGGCAATTTAAAAAAATTTCTCAAATGACTTTCTACAGGCTCGTACGACAGTGGGTATAGCATGAAACGACAATTGAAAAACTCGTACGACTATTGCAAAACTCGCATGACAATTGATAGCAAGGTTTTTGACTTTTTTGAATTGACTGGTGTAAAAACTCGTACGACAGTTGTAATACCCCAAAAATGGGCTATAAGTTCATTAATCTTCTATATCAACATATCGAACAAAATTGACATCAAAGTCCTAACCTAAGGCACATCTGAACATCATCGAATCCTAATTGATTATCTCAAATTTTGCATCGGGGAATATTCCTAGTAATATTCCTAATTATCTTAATTATCTTTAATTTTATAATTATTTGGCGATAAATCATATTTATCTTAAAGTTTGATTAATTGAATATTCTGAATATTTAATTAATTAGATTTATTTTGGCCACTTAATTATTTAATTGAATTTAATTCCATTATTCCTAATTATGATATTTAATTTTGACAATAAATCCAAAATCTTACAAATAATTGATTAAATATTTTATTTAATTAATTAAATCATTTTGTCAATTTTTAATATTGTAATTTTGAATAAAAGTTTGATTAAATGATTGATTTACCCATAAATCAATTGTTTTATTTTTCAAAAATTAGTTAAGTTGGAAATAAATCACTTTATTTATTTATTAATTCATAATTATCCATGTGCACAATCAAAAAGCAGTTAAACTCCAAATCAGAAAATCAATGCAAGTTATTGACTTTTTTGGAACTCAACATCATTTTTGAGTTTTAAAATTGATCTAAACTTCTAATTTGAGTTAAAAAGCTATTTTTGCATGATTTGCATGTTTTTGTGAATTAAAATATCCTTTATTTAAAAATAACTCAAAAATCAACCTGAGTTATTTGAGTGATTTATGGCTTTCTTTCATGCATCCTCAAAGCCTTGGATTTCTATAAATTAAAGCTTTAGCTCTTCACAATTCATCTCTCAAATCCACAGGATCTCATAATTTTGCATAATCACACTGAAGAATTGCTATCTGGAGAATCAAAGCTTATTGCGAATCAAGGCTATTGTGAGATCAATTTGGTTTTTACATTCATTTAGTTTTCATATCATATCATTGTTAGATCAATTCATAGCATATCAGTTTTTACATATCATAGATTTCATATCAAGTTTTTCATCTTATTGCATCTAAAATCCAAAAAAAATAGATTAATTGCATACATTTCATATTAGTTTTGCATTCAAATCCTTCGTTTAGGTGTCATCAAGGTCATTGATCTTGATAACAATCTAAGAACATCATACTCACACCTATTAGAAGGCAGTAAATTGCCTGGTTAGTTTAGGTTTCAATTCATTGCACGATTTCCATTTTTGCTAACCTCTAATGTTTTACTAAAGTGTTGTGTCTATAGATCAGGTACAAAATTCACACACACATTTTTGGCACCCACTGTGGGGCCCTAAAATGGGTTTCCAATTCAATTCTATCAATTTCTATCTTTTTCTCCTTGGTTTTTGTCCAGAATTATGATTTTTAATTTTTGTCCGTACAATATTCGTACGAGTTTCTGCCAAAATTCATTTCGCACTGGACCCATTATTGTACGACAGTATATTGGATCAAGAATCATGCCAGACTATACACACTATCGTCTGGAAATTCAACTATTATTTCATCATACACCTAGTGTTGTACGAGTTTCTGGACTGTCATTTGGGAGCATACCCACCGTCCTACAAGTTTTGTACTGTCGTCTGGTAACAGACCCACTATCGTATGATTTTTGGCATCAGATTTCAACTATTGTTTCATTTTTCAAGGCACTTTGTCATATTTGGTTTTCAGATTTTGACTAACGGCTAATCTTAACAATTGAAATTCTTTATTTTTTATTGACTCCTACTGGTTTTGATTGGAAAAAAGTGCAAGAATTGCTAAAAATAGGTAAAAATCTACTAAGCACATTGCGAGGATTCCAGGTATTCTCCTTAATCTGATAACATTTCAATTTGGATCCTAAAACAAATCTCTCATGTGTTTGGCTTGAGTGTTTTCTTTGCATGCTTTTCTTCAAATTTGCATAATTGAATACTAGGTTGTAACACCTTAAGTATTGATAAGTAGTCTTAGATACTTGTGATTGATCTAGATTTCTATCTTGGGTTATTGGACTCGCTAAATCCATCGGCCCCTCATTCCACCCCATGGTTGCAATCTCAGCACCATAAAGGGGAGAGGTCTAAAGGAGAGAAGCGTTAATTGTTCCACCAGGCAACCCTTTTGTGCTTTTTAGAACTCACTTGTTTTCTAAGTTGTGGACTCATTTTTAGCTTGTGTGAGGGGTTAATTGTTCCACCTTGTGGACTCACCTCATATTTACTTTAAGCGTTAAGTGTTCCTCTTTCTGCTTTTGAGTACTTTCGGTAGATTTGCTTTCAGAAATATATCTGTGAAAACATAGTAATTAGGCCCTATAAACACTATTTGTGGTTCTTGAGAGATTGGATTCCCAGTGAAATCCTTCTTGACAATGGAATCCTTGTAAGTAGGGAGGATACTTAGTGCATCTCACATTCTACTAGGTTTGTGCATCTTCCCTTATTGATTGATACATTCTCTCTCCGAAGGGGTTGATAGATAACGTGGGGTTGATATCATAGACCTTGGTGAGATAATCTTCATCTTACCGTGTCAGATTTATCTTCCTGCTTTGTCTGGGTTAAAATTGAAAAGGCATCAAACCCTTGGATCTGGAGCCAAGTCCCCTTGTGGTATACTATTGTGAGTCACCTTTAAAGAGGGTTAACCGTAGTGGACACTCCCTTCATAGGGAAAACTACGTTGACAGAACCTCGAGTGGTAATAGCCATTTTCACCATGGTAGTGACAGCCGCTATATAAATGTCCTTGCAGAAGAAATCTTCACAGGTGTGGTTCATTGTTGGGTTGTCAGATCTCCCTAGCAGCTCCTGAAGATTAAGTTCTCAGACTGTGTCAAAACCCTGGTGTGTCGGGATTGGAGTTCACCCCTTTGTATCATAAAATTTGTAGAGTCAAACCATTACTAAAAACCCTAGCGAGGCCAAAATTTCATTTTCTAGGGTATATGTGTGTTAATGCAAAACATTTTTGGAACATAAACAATTAGCGCTTCTGAGGATTAGAATGAATAAGTCACTTGATTGTTCATGCGCAAGGTTGTTTTGCCCTTGTTCATTGTTTTTAGAAATGCTTGAAATCACTTGCTTGCTATTTTGCATGCTTTTTTATCTATCTGGTTATTGAAAATAAACAAATCTGTTACAATTCTCAAATCTGGACATTGAAATTTGTAAACAATCCGAATCTGAAAGCTCAAAATTTGCAAAATTTGAAGTAAAATTCTTTTCTGGAGTCAAAAGTCATCTCAGGAGGTCAGAAAGTCATATGAGTTTTTGTCAAGTGTCATTTCATTACTACCCATCTGTCATATGATAGGGGACCCAGTGTCGTATGAGTCTTTCTGCCAGTCAAATTCCAAAAGTCAAATCCTACTAACAATTATCGTACAAGTTTTACAACTGTCATTTCATATCATACCCACTATCATATGAGATTTTTCAACTATCGTTTCATAGCATAGCCATTTTCGTATGAGTCTACAAAGTGTCATTTGGGAAATTTTTGAAAGTTGTCAAAAAATTGTCAGGATTGCCAGATATTTAGCTTTTTCGGCCTATTTTCAGAATTTGTCGAACAAATCACTGTGTCAAGAATAGAGCAGTAGCTATTGAGAATTAGTACACATGTCTCAAAGAATCAGTACACATGAGGAAGAAATTCTAATCACCGCTATGATGAAACAGATGCATGCTATGCAAGTTGAACTTAACAATCTTAAGAAAGAGAAGGAACCTAAAGGGTTCTCCATGGAAGCTCTATCCCCTTTTCCATTTCATAAAGACTTGTACCTATCACCATGCCCCCGAACATAATTTGAGCAACGTGATAATCCTTATGATACCTCTTCCATGGAGAGTGACACATCCGTCTTTGGAGACTATGATGACTATGATGATGGACAATGTAATGATACCTATGCCACCTCTATTCCTAAGAATCCTCCTCGTTGTGTGTTCCTGCTTACTACAAATGGGCCGTCACATTGGATAGATTATGATGGTGATCCATATGATTTTGATTTTGAAAGAGACTTTGATGACTTCTGTGAACAATACCTAGATGACACGTCTACTTCACTTGAGGAAGAGAAAGTTTTTTGTGCTGATTACAAAAGTAAATACTATAAGAATCTATCCTCTAAGAACTCTCAGGCTGAAAATAAAGATTACACTCTCAAGCAAGATCATGTTAATGTTGGACCTTTGTCTTGTGATGGTTCCCTTCCATCCCCTACTTCCTCCAATATCCATGCATTTCCTAAAGCTTTTGAGTCTTTCAAATCTTTCATAGATCTGTCATCCAACAAAGATCCTAATACTTTTCATATGGTTCCCTATAGTTATCCTCCAGGGCTACCTCTTAAAGAAAATCAAGCTAACCTTCACTTGGCTACAAATACTTTCAATAATGCTAAACCCAAAGAGCCTAAGCCTTTATATGCTATAATGCCTACTCCAGCTAGTCCTTCCCCATCTCTTCCAAAGTCTTCTATACAATTGCAGCATGATCCATTGTCCTTAGAAGTAGCTCCATGTCAAGAAGACTCTAAAAATGATAAAGAAAAGAACATAAAGAAAGATCAAGATCAAGAACCCTCCATGTCATCCAATCCTTTTCATGATGTCTCTTATTAGATTCAGGGTTCTTTTTATCCTGCACACCCTTTTTCATGCATTCCACCATGTCTTAAGTCTTCTCCTAAGCAAGATCAAGCTACTACCGACACCATTGACCTTATTGACAATCAAAATAACCTTACTACACTTGCGCTTTCCAAAGATGATACTTCCATTAAGGTTGGTAAAAATGGTGTTGTTACTTCCAATGTTACACCTATTGAAAATCAAGAGAAAAATTATGAGCTTATGCTATCTAAAGATCCTTGTCAGGATCAAAGTCTTCCATCTTCTTATTCTACCATTCCATGTTCGCTTCCACTTTCTAATCTTCCTAAATCTTTGCAAGCTCTGAAAAATCCTATCAAAGAAGGTTCTCATATTCAAGATGTCCACGATTCTATTGAAAATTTTAATGCTCACTCTAAAGATGCTGATATCCTTGGTTGTCATATAGATGCTGATGAACTTATTGATTATCCTTTTGTGTCTTCCACTTCCATCCTTGGACCTCTTCCACCACTACTAAGGGCTTCACATTTTCCTTCCATCTTGGGTCCTTATGTCCCTTCACTTTCCCCTCCTAACTCTCCTAATTCACCATCCATCTTGGGTCCTTACATCCCTCCATCTCCCATCTTTCCTCAAGATCAACATAGATGCATACCCTTGAATCCTTTTCATCCACCCACCCATCTAAACTAGTCATATCCTCCTTCTTCTTCCACAAGTCCCAAGTCTTTTGGAAGTAACTTGAATTCTCAATACAAAAAAAAGAAGCAATACAAGAATCCATCAAAAGAAGATCACCATGTCTCCTCTAATCAACATGGAGGCATAAAGTCAAAAGAGATATCTAAGAAAAAAACTACAAGACAAGTATGGGTTCCAAAATCTATCATTGAAGATATTCTCTCTAAATCATCAAAAGGAAATGAAAAGCCTATGACTATATGGATTCCAAAGTCTCTCTTGAAAGAGTCTGGTGTTGAGAAAAAAGTGAAGTTGACATTCAAGCTTCCAAAGACTTCCACTTCATCTTCTTCCAAAAATATTCTTCCATTCCATGCGCCTAAACCGCAACCTCTGCTATCCATTCGTCATGTTCCTTCACGTATTCCTTCATTCATGTTTCCTCCATCCTCTCGCCACCCTTCAAGGTGTGTGTTGATTTTGATCTTGCCTTCCTTTCCATCTACCCTTTCACGATCCTTCCATTCATTATCCTTCTACCTTCTATCCTTTTTCCTCATTTTCCTATTCCTCCTATCTTCCAACCTCACTTGCTTTACATAAAACCCTATCCTCCATTTTTCTCTTCCATATTCCTTTCCCTATCAGCATCTTTGAGCATATCATTTTGAATCCTTGGCATATCATGGTTTATCCTTTCAAGGAGCATTATCTAAAAAGCTTTCATTCTTCCAAAAATTCAAAAAAAAAAATGAAAAAAAAAAAATTTAAAAATGTGCCTTGGTGAAAACCTAGAAATAGGCGCCTTGGTAAAAAAGTAAAGAGAAATAAATTTGTCCTATGGTGAAAACCACTCCCTTGTGGTGCCTTAGATAAGTACCATGATGAAAACCTGGCAATCAGGCATCATGCGTAGTTCTTCTACATATTTCATTCATTCCATCTTCTCTCTTTGATCTTGACAAGGTTGACCTATACATGAACATTTGGCTACTTTGTGAGTTGTCTTATGATGATCTTGTTTTCATTCCTTCCATGTTTAGCCTTTGTATCCATCTTCCTCTATTCATTTTCACCTATCACTATCCATTTCTCCTTTGGTCTTGATCTAATAAAAAAAGAAAAAAAGTGTAAATACGATGCTATGAAGCCTCTTGACATGTCTACTCCTTTGGAGTGCATCCCTTCCTTCTTTTGCAGTGCACTTTTGTGACTTATCCTATGTTGGCCTTTCATTGCTTGTCCAATGTGCTTTACATGACAATTTTTCCCTAGCTTGAGTACTCTTGAAGAGTTTTCCCTTGAGGATTTCTTCCCTTCATTCTCTTTCATTCTCTTGTCTTCCATCTCATCAACCAACTTGCCAATCTCTCTTGTTCTCCACCTTGCTAGACATTGGGACTACACGATATGATCTTGCTTGGGAGTTTGCAATGGAAAAAGATGCTATCAAGTATACCAAGTATCAGAACTAGTATCAGAATAAGTATTAGAACTAATATCAGAACTAGTATCAGAACAAGTATCAAAACTAGTATCAAAACTAGTATTGAGCAAGTATCAGAACTAGTATCAGAACAAGTATCAGAACCAGTATTAGAACAAGTATCAGAACAAGTATTAGAACTAGTGTCATAACAAGTATCAAAACACCTATTGGGGCTACTCCTTTCACTTTAGTTTATGGGTCTGAAGTGGTACTACCTATTGAGGTTGAAATCCCATCACTAAGAATCAGAATGCATGCTCTAGTAACTGATGATGACTACAGAGTGTCTAGGTTGCAAGAACTTGAACTACTAGATGAGCGTAGACAAGAAACGTATGATCATTTTAGAGTATATTAGAAGAGAATGTCTAGAGGCTACAACAAGAAAGTCAGACACAGAGAATTTCAGGTTGGTGATCTAGTCTTGAGAGAAAATCCTAAAAATTAATCACATCGGGAACGCAAGAGGAGGTTTGAACCCAACTGGCTGGGTCCCTTTGTAATCACTGCTACTTTTGGCTCTGGTGCCTATCAACTCTCAACAACTGAAGGAGAACAACTCCAAGAACCAATCAACATTCTCCATCTGAAGAAATTCTATGCCTAAGACATTCAGTCTATGGTAAAATGTCCTAGAAAAAATGAACATCTTGGTGAAAACCTAGCAATAGGTGCCTTGATGATTCACAAAAAAATTGAAAAATATCAAAAATGTCAAAAAAATTGAAAAATATCAAAAATATCAAAAAAATTGAAAAATATCAAAAATATCAAAAAAATTGAAAAATATCAAAAATGTCAAAAAAATTGAAAAAATTAAAAAAATATCAAAAAAATTGAAAAAATGAAAATACAAAAAAATGAGAAAAAGAAAAAGTGCCTTGGTGAAAACCTAGAAACAGGCACCTTGGTAGCAAAAATAGAATCTCTGTCAAGATGGTGAAAACTTGGCAAATGGGCGCCACTTGTTCCAAAATGCTCCATCTATCAGTGCAATCTTGGTCTTTTCCAACTTTCAGTCTTGCTTTAGTTTGTACATATCTCCCAATTTGTTTCTACATTTCCTGTTCTCAATAAGTCGGTCTGTACACCAATCAGCTCAAGCGTCTGTATCCTATCAATGTTCAAACTTGGGGGCAATCAATGCCATATCCTATGGTCTCCCATGTATATGAGAAGTGTCATATCCAGTCAGAGTCCTTTGAAGCTTCATCCGAGTCAGTCAATCTATCTTGTCTCCAGAAAGGATTTTGCATCTACAAACAACAACAATCAAACACAAACTGAAAACAATCTATGCTTTTTACATGCTTTTATCTCCTTGTATGCTTACTGATTCACATTGAGATTTTTGCATATTGTGTCCCTTCGAGCTCTTCGATGATGTCCTTTATAGGATTTAGAGAGTGATGACTGGGGGCATAATCTTTTCTTTATCTTCTGCTTGTATGTGAAAATCTAACAACTTTGGAAATTATGGATTGACATGGTGTCCAACTATAAGAGCCTCTATCTCGAATTGGATGGCCATGCGTACCTCGACCATTGATACCCAGAAAGTTCAATGATCCATATTAATCTGGTATATTAATATTGGAATCATATTAGATTCATTGATCCATATTAATCTGGTATTCTCTTAATCTTGTAATCTGTATCAGCTTTTCACAACTATCGATTCATTAGTATTATTTCCTTGGTCCTTCGGTAACTGAAGGGTTCAGATGTGATACCTACGTGGTTCTTCTAAGACAATCGAGTCTGGAATCGATCACTCACTTCTTCACAATCCTAAGGTTTGGAATCAGGTGTTTTGACACTTTTTCACAATCATCGATTCATTTGCTGTTATAGTTAACATTATCCTTGGTCATTCAGGACCTATTATCTTCATATCAAATCTTTCAATAAGTCTCATATCAACATCAATTATCAAACATCAGTTTCATATCTTTATCAAACACAAACTGTCTTTGAACCACTACGCTTCGCATAGTAATTCAAAGAGGGGCAAAATGTAATACCCCAAAAATGGGCTATAAGTTCATTAATCTTCTATATCAACATATCGAATGAAATTGACATCAAAGTCCTAACCTAAGGCACATCTGAATATCATCGAATCCTAATTGATTATCTCAAATTCTGCATCGAGGAATATTCCTAGTAATATTCCTAATTATCTTAATTATCTTTAATTTTATAATTATTTGGTGATAAATCATATTTATCCTAAAGTTTGATTAATTGAATATTCTGAATATTTAATTAATTAGATTTAATTTGGCCACTTAATTATTTAATTGAATTTAATTTCATTATTCCTAATTATGATATTTAATTTTGACAATAAATCCAAAATCTTACAAATAATTGATTAAATATTTTATTTAATTAATTAAATCATTTTTTGTCAATTTTTAATATTGTAATTTTGAATAAAAGTTTGATTAAATGATTGGTTAATCCATAAATCAATTATTTTATTTCAAAAATTAGTTAAGTTGAGAATAAATCACTTTATTTATTTATTAATTCATAATTATCCATGTGCACAATCAAAGAGCAGTTAAACTCCAAATCAGAAAATCAATGCAAGTTATTGACTTTTTGGAACTCAACATCATTTTTGAGTTTTAAAGTTTATCTAAACTTCTAATTTGAGTTAAACTTTGCTTTTGCATGTTTTTGTGAGTTAATTATCCTTTATTTAAAAATAACTCAAAAATCAACCTGAGTTATTTGAGTGATTTATGGCTTTTATCCATGCACCTCCAAAGCCCTAGATTTCTATAAATTAAGGCTTTAGCTCATCTCAAATCATCTCATGATTTTGCATAATCACGCTGAAGAATTGCTATCTGAAGAATCAAAGCTTATTGCGAATCAAGGCTATTGTGAGATCAATTTGGTTTTTACATTCATTTAGTTTTCATATCATATCATTGTTAGATCAATTCATAGCATATCAGTTTTTACATATCATAGATTTCATATCAAGTTTTTCATCTTATTGCATCATAAAATCCAAAAAAATAGCTTAATTTGCATACATCTCATATCTAGATCAATTGCATTCAAATCCTTCATTTAGGTGTCATCTAGGTCACTGATCTTGATTACAATCTGAGAACATCAATCTCGCACCTATTAGAAGGTAGTAAATCACTTGGTTAGATTAGATTTCAATTTTGCACGATTTTGATTATAGCTAACCTCTAATGTTTTACTGAAGTGTTGTATTGCACATCATTCAAAGTCTGTAATCTAAATTTGAAATCATATCTTTATTGGAATCATATCTTTCCTCAGTAATCAAGACAACAACCACATCTAGTTGTTGATTCATCAAAAGTCCTCATCGCTCGGGGCAAATCTATCATCACTTGGGGCATATCAGATTCATTGATCCATATCAGTCTGGTATTCTCTTAATCTTGTAATATGTATCAGCTTTTTGCAACTATCGATTCATTAGTATTATTTCCTTGGTTCTTCGGTAACTGAAGGGTTTAGATGTGATACCTACATGGTTCTTCTAAGACAATCGAGTCTAGAATCGATCACTCACTTCTTCACAATCCTAAGGTTTGGAATTAGGTGTTTTGACACTTTTTCACAATCATCGGTTCATTTGCTGTTATAGTTAACATTATCTTTGGTCATTCAGGACCTATTATCTTCATATCAAATCTTTCAATCAGTCTCATATCAACATCAATTATCAAACATCAGTTTCATATCTTTATCAAACAGAGACTATCTTTGAACCACTGCACTTCGCACAGTAATTCAAAGAGGGGCAAAATGTAATACCCCAAAAATGGGCTATAAGTTCATTAATCTTCTATATCAACATATCAAATGAAATTGACATCAAAGTCCTAATCTAAGGCACATCTGAACATCATCGAATCCTAATTGATTATCTCAAATTCTGCATCGTGAAATATTCCTAGTAATATTCCTAATTATCTTAATTATCTTTAATTTTATAATTATTTGGCAATAAATCATATTTATCCTAAAGTTTGATTAATTGAATATTCTGAATATTTAATTAATTAGATTTAATTTGGCCACTTAATTATTTAATTGAATTTAATTCCATTATTCCTAATTATGATATTTAATTTTGACAATAAATCCAAAATCTTACAAATAATTGATTAAATATTTTATTTAATTAATTAAATCATTTTGTCAATTTTTAATATTGTAATTTTGAATAAAAGTTTGATTAAATGATTGATTAACCCATAAATCAATTGTTTTATTTTTCAAAAATCAATTAAGTTGAGAATAAATCACTTTATTTATTTATTAATTCATAATTATCCATGTGCACAATCAAAGAGCAGTTAAACTCCAAATCAGAAAATCAATGCAAGTTATTGACTTTTTTGGAACTCAACATCATTTTTGAGTTTTAAAATTGATCTAAACTTCTAATTTGAGTTAAAAAGCTATTTTTGCATGATTTGCATATTTTTGTGAATTAAAATATCCTTTATTTAAAAATAACTCAAAAATCAACCTGAGTTATTTGAGTGATTTATGGCTTTCTTTTATGCATCCTCAAAGCCCTGGATTTCTATAAATTAAGGCTTTAGCTCTTCACAATTCATCTCTCAAATCCACGGGATCTCATAATTCTGCATAATCACGCTGAAGAATTGCTATCTGGAGAATCAAAACTTATTGCGAATCAAGGCTATTATGAGATCAATTTGGTTTTTACATTCATTTAGTTTTCATATCATATCATTGTTAGATCAATTCATAGCATATCAATTTTTACATATCATAGATTTCATATCAAGTTTTTCATCTTATTGCATCTAAAATCCAAAAAAAATAGATTAATTACATACATTTCATATCAATTTTGCATTCAAATCCTTCATTTAGGTGTCGTCAAGGTCACTGATCTTGATAACAATCTAAGAATATCATACTCGCACCTATTAGAAGGCAATAAATCACCTGGTTAGTTTAGCTTTCAATTCATTGCACGATTTCAATTTTTGCTAACCTCTAATGTTTTACTGAAGTGTTGTGTCTACAGATTAGGTACAAAATTCACACACACAACAGTATACCAACTATCATACGATAATCTGTGGGTAATGAAATGACAATAGCCAAAAGTCGTATGACTTTCTGACTTTACAAGATGACTTTTGACTCCAAAAAGGTGTTTGACATCAGATTTTGCAATTTTTCAAATTTTCAATTTCAAATTGTTCACAAAATTGTCTGTCTAGATTTGAAGGTTGTACCGGATTGATTCATTCTTAGTCACTAGATAGATAAAAAAGCACGCAAAATAGCAAGAAAGTGATTTCAAGCATGTCTGAAAATAATGAACAGCGGACAAAGCAACCCTGTGCATGAATAATCAAGTGACTAAATTGTGCTAATCCCTAGGAGTGCTAACAGTGTATGTCCCAAAAAGTTTTGCAATAATGCACATATTCCTAGAAAATGAAAATTTGGCCTCACTAGGGTTTTTAGTAATGGTCTAACACTGCAAATTTTGTGATCTCAAGAGGGCGAACTCCAATCCAGGCGCACTGGGGTTTTGACACAGTCTAAGAATTTAATCAATCAGGAGCTACTAAGGAGATCTGACAGCCCAACAAGAGACCACACCTGTGAAGATTTCCTCCATAAGGACATTTATATAGTGGCTGCTACTACAATGGTGAAAATGGCTATTATCACTTGAGGTTCCGTCAACGTGGTTGACCCAATTAATGGAATGTACACTAAGGTAAACACTCTCTAAAGGTGACTCACAAAATATACCACATGGAGACTGGTTCCAGATTCAAGGATCTAAGTTTCT
Organism: Chamaecyparis obtusa; assembly: GCA_027943335.1. NCBI lineage: Eukaryota > Viridiplantae > Streptophyta > Pinopsida > Cupressales > Cupressaceae > Chamaecyparis > Chamaecyparis obtusa. Next base: position 982,556 of record BSBK01005939.1, read on the forward strand.
GGTACTACCCAAAAAGGGAGTAGAGCATAGTCCTCTAGCCTTTTCACTTTTAACCCAAAAAAAAGTAAATAGATTAATCCGACACACTAAGACCAAGATTATCTCACAAAGATCTATGATGTCAACTACTTATGATCTATCAACCTCTCCGGAGAGAGAATGTATCAATCAGAAGCTGAAGATGCACAAATCTAGAGGAACATGAGATGCTCTCAGTAATCTCCCTACCTACAAGGGTTCCTTCATTGAGAAGAGTTTCACTGGAAACCCACTCTCTCAAGAACCACGAATAGTGTTCATAGGGCCTATTTACTATGTGTAACAAAGATGCTGAAAAGAAAATCTATGTTCATTTTTATAGCCCAAAATGAAATATGTGATATGAAAGCAATAAAGGTCACACAAGCTTGACACACAAGAGTACCTTTTAATCCAAATTGAAATGTTATCAGCTGAGAAGATTACCTGAATTCCTCGCAACGTGCTTAGTAGATTCTTACCTATTTTTTAGCAATTCTCACACTTTTTTCCAATCAAAATCAGTAGAAACCAATCAGAAACAAAAAATTTCAATTGTTAATGTCAGCTGTTAGTCCAAATCCAAAAAAAAATTTGGAAAACTACCTGAAAAAGTGAAACGACAATTGAAACCTGGCACTGAAACTCGTACAACAGTGGATCACCAACCAGATGACAATCTAGAAACTCGTACGACAATGGGTATAAGATCATATGACAATAGAGCTTCCAAATGACACTGTATTTTTGATGGTATGATCCTTGATCAAATCAACTATTGTACGACAGTGGGTACCTCCTGATACAAGTTTCTGACAAAACTCATATGAAAATTGTACGGATAGAAATTAAAAATTGCAACTTTGGAATAGAAAATGATAAGATGATAGAAATTGATAGAAATTGAATGGAAATCCATTTCAGGGCGCCATGATGGGCACCTAAAATGTGTGTGTGAATTTTGTACCTAGTTGTAGACACAACACTTCTATAAAACATTAGAGGTTAGCAGAAATCAAAATCCTGCAGTGAAATGGAAACTAATCTAACCAAGTGATTTACTTCCTTCTCGTAGATGTGAGTATGTATTCTTAGATTGGACCGAGATCAGTGACCTTGGTGACACCTAAATGAAGGATTTGAATGTAGAATCTAGATATGAGACATATGCAAATTAATCTATATTTTTTGGTTTTCTGTGCAATAAGATGAGATAAACTAATATGAATCTATTCTAGATGAAAAACTGATATGACATGCAATTAATCTAACAATGATATGCTAAACATGAAACTAAAATGACAAGATTTTTCTCACAAAAGTTGTTGATTTGCAAAGAAGTTTCAATTCTTCAGATGTCGATTCACCAATGTGATTGTGCAAATTCGTGGATTGATTTTGGCAGAGTAAGTATGCAAACTTGTGAGGTGATTTGTGAAGAGCTGAAGCCTTGATTTTATAGAAATCCAGGGCTTTGGGGATGCATGGAAAAAGCCATAAATCACTCTAGTTGATTTTTGAGTCAACAAAGAATTAAAGATAGTTAACTCACAAAAAATTATGCAAAAATAGCTTTTTGATTTAAATCAGAAGTTGAGATCAGCTTTTAACTCAAAAGAGAGTTGAGTTTATTTTTAAAACAAGTTGAATTGATTTTCTGATTGAAAGTTTAACTATTTTTTTGGATGTGCATAATTAATTATGAATTAATTAAATAAATAAAGTGACTTATCCGCAACTTAACTGATTTTAAAAATAAAACAACTGATTTATGGGTTAATCAATTATTAAATCAAACTTTTATTCAAAAACTATATTATTAAATTTGACAATTGACGCTAATTAATTAAATAAGAAATTAATCAATTAGTCATAGGATATTTGATTTATTGTCAAAAATGAAATAGTACAATTAAGGAATAGATATAATTAAATCCAATTAAATAATTAAGTGGTAGTATTAAATGTAATTAATTAAATATTCAAAATATTCAATTAATCAAACTTTAGGATAAATAAGATTTATCGCCAAATAATCATTAAATTAAAGATAATTAAAATAAGAATATTACTAGGAATATTCCCCAATGCAGAATTTGAGATAATCAATTAGGATTTGATAATGTGCCGATGTGCCTTAGGTTAGGACTTTGATGTCAATTTCATTCGATGTGTCGATATAGGAGATTAATGAGCCTATAGCCCATTTTTGGGGTATTACAACACTATGATAAAAGAAACAACCAAGATTACAAAGACAAAGGAAAGAAGGCATGTTACCTTGTTGGAGAAGATGATAATGATACCACCACCGAAACTAATGATGAAATTGAAGTGGTATTTGTTGCAATGAAAGATGATTTAAAAGAAGAGGAAAGGTATGTAGAAACAACCCTTATTTCTAAAATTAGCAAAAATGATACTTGGATCATTAATAGTGGTTGTACACATCACATGACTGGTGATGAAGATAAATTTGAATACCTTGAACATTACAATGGAGGATCAGTGAAAATGGGAAATGATACACCTTATCAAGTAAAAGGAAAATGGTCTATCTTATTGGATGATAGGATTATATGTGATAATGCATACTAGGTAAAAGGACTAAACTACAATTTTTTGAGTGTAGCACAGCTAAATAACTTAGGTCACCAAGTTGCATTTGAAAGAAAGAAGGTGAAAATATTTGATGAAACTGGAAAACTGGTCGGTACTGGAGGACAATCAAAAGGTAATTTATTCTATCTTGACAATGCTAAAACTTCTTGTTTATTAGAGAAGAATTAAGATATATGGTTATGGCATAAGAGACTGTGTCATGTGAACTTTGATAACATAATTAAAATCAGTAAAAAGAGAAGAGTTAGAGGTTTACCGAGTCTAACCAAACCTGATCATGTTATAAGCAATCAATGTCAGAAAGGAAAGATGACCAAATCTAGTTTTAAAAGAAAAGACTATTCATCTAAAAGTAATTTGGAGTTGGTACATACCGACTTATGTGGTCCTATGAGAACTAAAAGCTATTATGGTGAAAAATATTTTATTTTTCTTGATGACATAATCTTTGGAGGACAAGATTTGATTTGCAAATCTTTTGCTGATGAAATGAGAAAGGAATTTGAGATGTCAATGTTTGGAGAGATAAAATTCTTTCTAGGTTTGAAAATTATACAACAGAATGATGGGATTTTCATCACTCAATCAAAATACATTAAATAAGTGTTAAAGACTTTTGGCATCAAAGATTTTAAATTGGTAGGAACATCGATGGTAAGAGGATGTAAGTTGAAAAAGGATGATGAATCTACTAAGGTAAATCAGATATTGTACAGAACAATGATTGGAAAATTAATGTATGTTGTACACAGTAAACCTGATATAGCACATGCAATTGGGATTGCGGAAATATTTTCTACCAATCCTAAAGAATCACATATGGTTGTTGTTAAAACTATTATGAGATACTTGAAGAAGACTGAAGACTATGGTCTATGGTAACAAAAGAAGGAAAATTTGAACTCTGAGTTTACACTGATGTAGGTTGGGCTGGAAACATTGATGATTGGAAGAGAACAACCAGTGGAACATTATTTTTAGGAGAAAGGATTGTGACTTGGATAAGAAAGAAACAAGCATGCATTTCTCAGTCTACTTCTGAAGTAGAGTATGTTTTTGCTGCTACAAATTGTTCAAATATTGCTTGGATAAAACAAGTGTTGGAAGGAATGAATGAGGTGATAACTAACCCAGTGATTATATATTGTGACAACACTAGTGCTATAAAAATTTCCAAGAATCCGGTGATGCATTAAAAAAAAAAGCACATATCTATTAAGTATCACTACTTAAGGGAACAAGTTCAAGAGAAACAGGTGAAACTAGAATTTTTGAAATCTAAAGACCAACTTACTAATATTTTTACCAAGCCCTTACTGAAGGACACATTTGAGTATTTGAGGACTAGACTAGGGGTTCGCCCCCTATCTATCGGTCACTAAGGTGATCAAGAGGTTGCATCAACCTATACTTTATCATAAAATCATTCATGTTGATGCACACAGCTCACACTTTAGGATTCCTAAGGTTGTGAAAGATTGTAGAAGCTGGAACAGAGAATTGTATATCAGTACATGAAGGTACTTGATCTGGACTGAGCAAAAAAGAATAATTTGGGTATCAAAGAGCTATATATTTTCTTTGGCATTGTTGTCAAAGGGAGAGTAAATTTATAAGAAATATCTATTGATGAGAACATAGAGGAGAGAAAGAATTAGAGAGCTGAACAGATCAAATCTGCAAGGAGAGTCTGCATGGAATATTGTTTTTAGTGATTAAACATATTAAATATTAAGGTAGGGAGAGCTTACCGAGCTACAAAATTTACTTATATAGTTGTAGAACAAATGTTTGGTATGTGTATGGAATATTTCATATTGTTTGTGTTTCCATCAATTCCAAAGGGAGAGATTGATGACCTACAACTGATTGAATATCTAGATGAACTGAAGGAATGGTGATTAGAGATCACCAAGCTATTAAAGTGATATCTAAGATGATTAAATTAGTCATTGATGTCAACTAGTTTTGACTATACTTATCATGATAGTTACAAACATCTGAATATCTGTAGAAGGAATAAAAGATGAAGAAATGAGATATCTACATAAGGAAAAGATGGATATGATAGATAAGGATAGGGTATACATTGGGTAACTTATTGATGAGTCTATGGCTTTATATTGTTGACTTGAGCATGTTACATTAATCTATTATGAAGAAGAGATTTGAATTGAACAAGTTAATGTGGTTGGTAATTGAAGAATTTTGTATACACCGAGCTAGTGCAGTGTATATCGAGTGACAGTAATAACCAAGTTAGTTATCACCGACGCATTCAGTATTAATCGAGTATGGATGAAAACATTAAATGCTAAGAACAGCTGACTGAAATTGATGAGCTGGAAATTGTTATGATTTTGAGGTAAAGGATGAAGTTAGTTTTAAGATCCATGGTTGACATAATTCAGAGATGATCTAAAGGATGATATTGAAATGTATTATGGACATGTGCCGAGAAAGGTTTAAGAGAAAAAATGGATGAAGGAGATTAAGAGGAAAAATTTGATGCCTGATATAAAAATAGTTTACTTGTCTATTTAAGAGACATGAGTTTCATTTTTGAAAAATGCCGAACAAAATATAGACTACAAAAGATTTCGCGTGAAGACTTTATTCATGCATTCTTGATCAAATTGGTTACATACAGAACCAAGCTACAAGCATTACCAAGCATTAGAGAACTATACACTGAGTCAAGTAAGTTGGGGAAATATTAAGAAAGTGAATTGTTTAATGATCAGATGAGTTTTACGAGCATAGCATAGATCTGAATATTTGCAATTGAGTTGTATTTGAATCAGATCAGGACTGTATCAATTTAACCATTGATTCAACAAAATATCTTAACCGAGAGGACTTAACAATCTTATTGTATTTCCATATGACATTTAATGAATGTTAATTGTTATCTTGTTGACCTCATAGTGAATGTTGGTCAAGAGTTAACTGTTAGTGATAAATCCTCTAACCAGGTCACACCTAACAGTGTGCATTGTAACCTTTAACAAGGTTGGCTCCTAACCGAGTTCACTTCAAAAGATTGAAAATATTTTGGGTTACTAGTGTTAGGAATGAATGCAAAGTATTTTGGTAGTCATTTTGTAGCATTCATGACTTGGATTGTCATTGATGTCAACACAGTGATACTCTGGATATCAGCAGGAAAGTAGGTACAGTTTTGTTTTGCACATATGTTTTATTGTAGATTGGATTTTGCGCAATTGATGGTATGTTCTTTGGTGTGTTATTAACCTATGGTTAATAGTGCAAAAAGAAATTCATTCATTTATGAGAGTTATGAACATTTTGGTGAAAGCAATGTTTAGATAGTGTTTCTGTGAAGCAATTTTTGGAAATCGGAGGATATCTCTTAGCTGGGATGGAATCTGATTTTTATAGTTAAAGGGATGTTGGAGACTCATTAATGATGATGTGGTTCATAGTGAAAACTTTGAAGATATGTTTGGAGAAAGTTACAGTATCTGGAAGCTGACAGTTTTATGTGAAATTTTGTGTGTAGCGTGTAGAATTTATTATTTTGTAATTGAGGACCGACTCATTTGTAATTATTTGAGTTTGGTATATAAGAAGGAATTTTTTCCTTGTTAGAATATGTACTGTGAAGTTTGAGATGTGAATATATGCATGAAGTGAAGAAAAGAGCTAATTCAGTGATGAAGGAAGACTTGTGAGTACAGAGATCTGGAATTGTGATCTTGTGTAGCAGAGAGTGTAGTTTTGGCATAGTGTGAAGGAGGTAATATATTTCATATTATTATGATGAATAATTCTAAAATCTTTGGGACAGTGGGTTCAGAGATCTTGCCTTGAAGCTGTTTGGGCAGTGGGTCCTTCTGTCTTCCATAAACTCTTAACCGGGTTAGAATCTTTTAACAGGGATTCAAAATCTCCTAACAGGGATTTATATGTACTGAATGTATTTCATAAGACTCCTAACAGGGTCCATCCTCTAACAAGGAACTTTCATATTAGTGCATCTTTTTGTGGGCATCATTCCCACCGGGGTTTACTCTTTTCAAGAGGTTCCCTAGTCAACACATCTTTTGTTATTGTGCAATTGTGTATGGTTATCTTTCTATGGTTGATTAGTACATTGATTATATTGTTTAAAGTAGATGAATGGTTAAATTATCTGATAAATGATTCACCCCCCCCCCCCTCTCAGTTATCTTGGGGATCTTTACTTTCTAACAACTGGTCCTAGGTGGTTTTTCCCTTAGCAGGGTTTCCATGTTAAATCATTATTTTATGTGTTATTTGTTATGATTTTTTTTCTATCATAATTTTCATACTGCATAGTTGATTTAATCAGTAATCACAGTTTGTATAATTACTGGTATTCAGTAAATGAACACACAGATTGATATTTTATCTTGCCAAGTTGCATAAATTGTTGAAATAGTTTTGAAAAGTAAATATGAGAGTTTAGGACAGTAGGATAATTGATTTAACTAATTCACCCCTCCCCTAGTTATTCTAACAATATGTCATTCCTTAAGCTTGCATACACTGAATCCTCATTGCCTATAAGATATACCCAAAACTGAGAGACTTACTCTGTCTGCTTCCATTGTCACTATCTAGTAACCAGTCTTCACTAAATCTTCTGTAACTCAACCAATATAAATTATTACATCATGTGATCTTAGATATAAGATCACAACACCTTTCTATACATACAACTATGTTCACACCTTCAGAATCATCTGTATTGTTTTCCTACACTATGATAACCAACATGTTGTCTTCATAGAAATATATGTTGACATCAGTGACAAAACACAAGTGACAACACCAGTAATTCCAACATCACTCAACATAGTGATTAAACATATTAAATGTATCCAACAATCTCCCCCTTTGGCATTGATGGCAACATATGGAAAAATCCATCAACCCAAAAGTATTCTCTCAGTACCTTTACCACATAGTCTCTTTCCCCCTTTGAAAAAATGGAAAAGGGTGCCATAACTCATCAACTATATTAAACAAATGTCTTCAATGATCACTCCCCTTGAGGAGTAGATCCATACATCAAGTCCAAAATATGATAAGGCTCTGAAAACCTATGGACTGATGCATCCCTGCATCATTTAATTCTCACTAGGAGGGGCCTACACCCCAAGCATACCTTTGAGATACTCAAAGGAATCATTTGGTAATGACTTTGTAAAGATGTCTGCTATCTATTCCTTTGTGCTAATGTATTCCAACCTTATTTATTTCTCTTCTACCTTGTCTATCAAGAAGTGCTTAATAGAAATATGCTTAGTTTTAGAATGCATCACAAGATTCTTTGACATATTTACTATACTGGTGTTATCACAATAGATAACCACAGGCTCAACAAAATTTATTCCAATATTTCTCAGCATTTGATTCATCCAAAAAAATTTAGTGCATTTAATAGCGGCAGCAACATACTTAGATTAGGCAGCAAATTGAGCTATACAATCTTGCTTTTTACTTAGCCATGAAACTAATTTTTTCCCAAGGAAAAATGCACCTCCACTAGTACTCTTCCTGTCATCAATATTCCCTACCCAATCAGCATCAGTATAAGCATGTAGTTCAAATTAATCATTTCTATTATACCATAATCCATATTCCATTGTTCCTTTTAGGTATCTAAATATCATTGTCATAGCAGCTAGGTGTGTCTCTTTAGGTTCTTCTTGATATCTAGCCACAATTCCAACAACATTAGCAATATTCAGTTTGGTGTGAGTCAGATATTGTAATCCACCAATCATTGATCTATACTTGGTCTAAAAAAACTCTTTATCTCATCATTTTTTGTTAGTTTGTGACCAGTCACCATGGGTGTAACAACTAGTTTACATTCTTCCATTCCAAACTTTTTCAACATTTCTTTATAATACTTAGTCTGAGAAATAAAGATCTCATTCTTACTCTAATTTATTTGTAGTCCTAGAAATAATTTCATTTCACCTATCATGGACATCTCAAATTCATTCTCCATTTCTTTAGAAAATTTCTTACACATTTCATCATTCCCTCCAAAGATAATATCATCAACAAAAAATTCTATTATCAGAATTCCATCTTCACTAGCTCTTAAATACAAGTTACTATCAGCATTACCTTTTCTGAACCCAAGGTGAAGTAATTATTTGTCTAACCTTGCATACCAAGCCCTTGGAGCTTGCTTCAGTCCATACAGTGCCTTCTTCAACTTGCATACCATGTCTTCATCTTCGGATAGAGGAAACCCATCAGGTTGTTCTATATAAACTTCTTCTTCAAGATCCCCATTCAAAAATGCAGATTTTACATCCATCTAATATACCTTGAAGTCCTTATGTGTAGCATAAGCCAAAAATAATCTCACAGCTTCTATCCTAGCAAAAGAAACAAATGTCTCTTTAAAATCTATGCCTTCTTGTTGTGAATAACCTTTGCATACTAATCTTTCTTTATTTCTTGCAACAATTCCTTCTTCATTCATTTTGTTTCTAAAAACCCACTTAGATCCTATCACATTTTTCTCTTTAGGTCTATGAACCAATTCCCAAGTGTTATTTTTATTTATTTGATCTAACTCTTCCTTCATAGCTTTGATCCAAGGTTCATCAGTAGTCTTTGGTTCAACTTGAGAAATCAAACAAATTTTTTCCCTTGTCTTTGATCTAGTCATTACTCCTTGACTTGTGTTACCAATAATTTGATTTTTAGGATGATTTTTCTTAACATACCTTAGAATCTTAGGAATCTCAATAGCCTCACTTGTATCATCATCACAAGTCTAATTATCATATTCAGTCTCAACAAGTTCTTCTTCTTCTATACTAGTAGCCTCCTTGATCTCTATATTCTGATTACAATCATACATTCTCTTTTGTATCTAAAAATTTTCATCTATATTCACATTATTACTTTCAATCATCTTCCTTAATCCCAGGTTAAAACATTTGTAGGCCTTTCTTTTAGTAGAATAACCAAGGAAAATTCCTTCATCACTTCTAGCATCAAATTTCTTTATCTCATCATCTATTTTGATATAGTATTTACTACCAAATATTCTAAAATATTTTACAGTAGGAGAATGATTAAACCATATTGCAATTCATAAGGAGTCTTACTTGTACTTTCTCTGAATTGAATTATGTTCAATGTGTATACTTTTTTCCCAATAGCTTCTCTCCAATGCAGATGGGATATATTTCCTTCAAAAAACATTATCCTAGCAGCATCCAGTATTGTTTTGTTTCTTCACTTTGCTATCCCATTCTGTTGTGGAGTCCTAGGAGTGGATGTTGTTGGAGATTTACTAGCAAGCCAGTGCTGACTATATGTTTTTCATTGATGATAAAATATGGTAAGTAGCATGTGTGGAAGCCTTATGGAGAGAGCCTTGAGTATTTGGTTCCTAGATATGTTATCAGCATGATATCATAAATGCAAAAGTTGATTCTAAGTGAAGACAGTAATACAGTTGTTTGTATTAGTAAGTGTTCTAGACAGGTCCCAGGAAGAGTTTAGTATGTGATTTATAGTGTGGTTGTAATGGAGCCTTGCACATTTATATTTATGTTGTAGACATGTTAGGGAAGCCATGGTCATGGATGCAGAGTTAGTTGCACAGTACATGTTGAGTTATGAAGTCTCGAGTTGCCAGTTACAGTTTCCTGAGTTTATCTGATGAAGCTAGCATTATTTTTATTGTTGTAGTAGTTGTGCCTATAATTTGGATATGCATGCTTGGATTAGTATTTGGAGAAGAGTTAAGAATGTTTGGTTAAGAGTGCATACCATAATTCAACATGAGAAGAAAGTTATAGTTAATTTGGTGGAGCCAACAGTGTGAAGCGACACATCTACTTATATGGAGTTGCACGGTCCTAATTTGAGTTGCATGATTAGTATAGCTGACTAAGATTTTATTGGAGAGTTATATTTTTTTCTCTAATATGATTTCAAGGAAATTCTAATAGGCTGACTTGATTATATCATTTGGAGGAAGATACTTATAGGCAGTCATTTGTGATTGCTAAGTATGGCAGATAGTTGAAAGGTAAGAGCAGAGCAGAAGGTGCAAAGTATTGAGCCATCAATAGAAGGTCTATGTGATAAAGAAGAGAGTGTATGTTATTCATTGGAACTGATTGAGATAGCAGGTCTAACTCGTAGTTTACCAAGATCCAGATATAGTGTGTATCTGTTAAACAGAAGGTTGCAGCCTTCACCCCTTTTAGCAGTGTTCTCCTGGACAGTGTGTTCTCACCCCTAATAGGGTTAATTATAAAAGACTCCTATAGGTCTAACCTTTGACCAAGTCACTGTACTTAATGCATTGTAAAGATCAACTCCTAACAGGGTTGTAAGATCTTCTAACAAAGATCATTATACACTAGTGCAGTTTATAGTGGGTGCTAATTCCCACTGGGGTTTTTACCTATTTGGGTTTCCCCATAACCAAAATTGTGGTGTTGTGTTAAGTGTTCTTATATTGTGTTTATGCTTAATTTTCTTCTATACTTAAATGGATAAAGAGTTGAATCTTGTAGATAACTGATTCACGCCCCCCCCCCCCCCCTCTCAGTTATCTCTTGGGACTATTCCTAATAGATGTCTGCTTTTTTATTTCATGCTCTTCACAATATGAATTGAATAGATCTGAAGTAAACTCTCCACCTCTATCTGATCTCAAACATTTTATCTTTAGACCTGATTCATTCTCTACTTTTTCTTTGAATATCTTGAATTTGTCAAATGCTTCTGATTTCTCTTGCAAGTAAGTGATCCACATCATTCTAGAAAAGTCATCAACAAAAATTATAAAATACTTTTCACCATAGTATTATCTTTTCCTTGTAGGTCCACATACGTTTGTATGTACTAGATCCAACTTTCCTTTTGTTGTATATGATTTACTTTTGGGTGGCCCCACAATAGTTGGTTACACTTTTTTAGACATGCTGATTTTTGCTGAAATAACACATTTTTAATAAAATATGATTATTTAAGCCTTGATAGGTTACATTTGAAGGAATTAATTACAAATGGTTAGCTCAAAGCCTCTTAGATAAAAAAAAACATTGATATAACATCTATACTCCTCATTCATACCTACAATGGAGTCTCCTTCACACCTATTTAAATGCTGAAAAAAAATCACTTCAACTTTATCTTTTGGTAGATCAAATGAATCCATTTGACAAACCTATCTTTGTAGTAAGGTACTACTGAGAAAAATCTTACCAATGATTATAATGTTAATATATATTAAGTTTATTATGACTTTGTATTTTTTGTTTTGCTAAACATAGATATTTCACTGTATGTCTACCTATATGTTTGTCGCTTATGAAAAAATGGTAAATGAGAGAAAAAAAAATCTAAAAAATATCTATGCCCTAGGTATTGAAGTTATCTTTCTATAAAAAAAATGAAATTCCACAAATACACGACAAGTTATAAGCTATGTAGTCAAGGTATGTCAAAAATACGGTTTAGTCACTTCAAATGTCAATAAAATATGCAATAATCATGATAATGTTGTCACACCAATTGGATACCCTCTTTATGGATGTTAAAAAACTAAATTCAAAATAATCACATTGATATCTATTTTAGAAAAAAAAATTATGCTCTATGAAAACAATGTAGCTCTTTGAAAATGACATTTTCAGCAACATACCAATTTTCATGGGAGAAAGAAAAAACCATTCAAATCAATTCAAAAATAAATAAATAAAATATATTTAGAATATAAGTAGAAAATTCTAAAAGACTCTAATTTACTTCATCTTCCGATTTCAAACGGTTTAACAACAATATGCATCTGAATCTTTTTTTTTTCAAAATGTAGAGTTCAGTGTCCATTCAGGAAAAAAAATATAACCCACTATTGTGGGGTCACCCTTTTATAGCTGCTTCTAGTTTATTTTCCCATAACACATTCTCTACATATGGTGTTAGATGGTTTCAAAATCTTTGGTAGGTCTCTTACTGTATTAGTCAAGCTTGCCTTCACAATATTATCAAAATTAACATGACAAATCTTTTGTGCCATAACCAACTATCATCTATCTTCGCAATAAACCAAGAAGCTTTAGATGTATTTAACTCAAATACATTACCTATAGATTTAGTACCAGTTGCAATCAAGTTTCATGTCTTACCTCTGATAAAACATTTCCCATCAATGAACTTTAATTGATATCCCTTATCCATCAGTTGTCCAACAGTCAACAAGTTATGCTTAAATCCATCAACAAGAAGTACATTGTCAATATTAGTCCTTCCATCCAAAGAAATAAATCCTACTCCTATGATAGGTTTAGGAACATTGTCTCTGAATCTTACAACACTAGCATCATACTTTATTAGTTTAACAAACTTGTTTTTTTCTCCAGTCATATGATGTGAGCAACTACTGTCTATAACCCATTCAAATTTCTTATCAACATGTGATACTAAAGCTTTTTCCTCATGTAGTGGATTTTCATCTTTAATAGAAACAAATCCAATCTCTTCACAATCACAATCATCATCATCAGAGATACCTTCACTAGCATAATAACATTCCTTTTCTTTTTAATACTTAGGCTTGAAAAACTTAGGTTTGTGCTTAGGAACTCTTGTAGGACATCTAGGTGCAAAGTGACCTATCTTATTGCATGAAAATCATTTCAAAGGTAACTTTCCTTCAAATTTACCCTTACCTCTCTTTTCTCTTCTAGTGATCAGTGCAACAAGCTCATCTAGCTTTCTTTCTTCTTCTTGTATCTGTTCCCTTTCATCAACATATTAACCAAGCTCTTCTTTTATGTTCTCACTATTGGTGTTGAGAATTGTATATATTATCTTCCTATGTGTAGATGCCTTAAATGTTGTTTCAAATTTAGGTACAAAATCTCCCATTTTTGCAGCTCCAAAGGTAGTTAGCTTTGCAATCAATATTTCTCTGCTAAAGTTTGGACTTAAAGGTATAATTTCTTCTATAGCCTAAAATTTGATCTTGTAGACTTGTATCAATGATCTAAGGATCTTCGCAATGACTTTTTCCTATTCATAGGTACCTCCAAAATTTTTGATTCCAATCACAACCTCTGTAACTATTTGTACATAAGTCCTAATGTTTTCATCATCCTTCATTTGTAGCTTCTCCATCCTTGTTTTCCAGTTTTGTAACTTTGCTTGCTTGGTAAACTTGTCTCATTCATACAATGCTTCTAATCTTGTCCAAATCTTGTGTGCCAAATCTAGATCTTTAACTTCAGTAAATTCTCCTTCAGAGAGTGCATTGATCAGTGCTTCCCTTGTGACCATGTTATATGAAAATATCTACTTTTATTCATCAGTAGCTTTATCCAATTCATCCTCAGCCTTCATGGTTTTTTCATTCTTTGTAATCATCCAGTAGTCGATGCCTAAACATAGAAAATGAGTTCGCATCTTGTTCTTCCAACTGTCAAAGTTTTTAGGATCAAATTTTGGACTATCCTTCCTATAGAATGTCATCTCCAAGATCACCTCAATTTTTTAAGCTTTCTCTCTAAGGACTATTAGCTCTGATACCAATTGTTAGGAATAACAATCCACCAACACAATTGAGAGGGGGGTGAATCAATTGTATGACAGATTATTAAAATTTAAACTTTGAATAGCAATAATATCAAATCAAATGAACACAATGAATTCCAACACAATAACATAATATTTATTGTCAAGGAAACCTTGTTAAAGGTAAAACCCTGATGGGAATTAACATTCACTAATGATGTACTGAGAGTATAGTATCCTTGTTAGAAGATCTATCCCTATTAGGAGCTAATTAAAACATTACAGTACACAATCCTTGCTAGAGGACAAACCCTATTAGGAGTCAAGAAAAGAAGGGTAGGCTCACTGCCCAAAGAAGGTTATGGCCCCCTTCAAAACTCACTATTTGCAACACAAGTGTATGTAAAGAAATACACAATCTTGAACTGTCTAATAGCAACTGTCTTTGCTTGATCAGTTCCAATCAAGTATATAATTTATCATCTTCTCTACATCTAGCAAACACAAGCTCACAGCTTCCACAATTTTATTTTACATCACATACATTCTCTCCATATCTTTTCAAAAGAAAAGATCTTACATATATACCCTATTACAAAATAAATGATCAGGTCGGCCAATTAGGTTTTCCTAATATACAAATAATTACATAACTCCTTGCTAAGATACACACAGTATCTAAAATAAGTATACGAATTATATTCCAATAATTAAGGACTGATATCCATAATTCATGCTCATCATTCATGATACATGCTACAACTCTGAAGTTGGCTTCCAAATAGATCATCTCCAAAACATATGCCACATCTGACATCATCCTAATTTTTGTACCTTGATAAGATAAGTGAACATTCTTCAGTGCCCTATCTGTCATCCCTTAAGCTCGCATCCGCTAAATCCTCATCACTTGTAAAATATACCCAAAACTCAGAAACTTACTCTATCAGCTTCCACTATCACTGTCCAGTAACCAGTCTTCACTAAATCTTTTGTAACTCAACCAATATACATTATTAAATCATGTGATCTTAGATATAAGATCATAACACCTTCCTTTACACACAACTATGTTTGCATGTTTTGAATCATCCGTACTATTTTTGTACACTGTGATAACTAGCTTGTTCTCTTCATAGAAACATATGTTGATATCAGTGACAAAACATGAGTGACAACAGCAATAATTCCAACATCACTCAACATAGTGATTAAACATATTAAATATATCCAACAATTTGGACACCTTAGCAAGTTACCCAAAACTCTATTAATGACCTTTGTTTGGCTATTTGTCTATGGGTGATAGGTAGATCCAAATAAGAGGTTATTTCCTAGTCTCTTCCGTAGGGTCTTCCAAAAATGGCCCATGAACTTGAAATCTTTATCAAAGACTATACTAAGAGGTATTCCATGGATTCTCACCACCTCTTAGAAGAACAAATGTGCAATGTAACTAGCATCATGTGTTTTCTTGTAAGGAATAAAGTGGCTCATCTTACTGAACCTATCAATAACTACAAAGGTGTTATATAAACTAGTGTTAGTCCTTGGTAAACCAACAATGAAGTCCATGTTGATGCATTCCCATGGCCTATTGGGGATTGGTAAGGGTTGATAGAGACCAGCATCAGTAGTAATACCTTTTTCTTTTTGACAAATAATGCATTGTTCAACATACTTTCTAATGTCCTTATGCATCCTAGGATAGTAGTAAAACCTTTGGACCAACTAAAGTGTCTTATTTAGACCAAAATGTCCACTAAGGCTGCCATTATGCTTCTCTTGAATGATATTTTCTCTCATGGACCCCTTTGGCACACGCAATTGATTACCTTTGAACAAAAGTCCATTCTGCAAAGTGTATTCTGCATATTGACTATGGAATTGGTTATTGAATTCACTACATACCTTGTAGGTCTCAGAAAAATCTTAATCCTCTTTATAGAGGTCTTTTAAACTCTCCACTCCTATGATTTGCAATTGCTCTTCTTGTATAGTGAGAAATCTCCTGCTCAAAGCATCATCCACCTTATTCATTTTACCCTTCTTATGCTTGATAGTAAAGTTATATGCTTGTAAGAACTCCATCCACTTAATATGCCTATTGCTTATCTTGTATTGGGAGTTGATAAAACTTAAGGCTTGATTATCAGTAAACTCCACAAATTCCTTGGGTAGGAGATAATGTCTCCACTTTCTAAGGGCTTGCAATAATGCATAGATCTCTAGGTCATATGAGGAATACCTCTTATTGGTCTCATTTAATTTTTCATTATAAAAAGCCATCGATCTTCCTTCTTGGCTCAAAACAACCCCCATTACTATATTGCTTGCATGAAATTCCAAGGTGAATAGTTTGTCAAAGATAGGTAGGACAAGGATGGGTTAGGTGGCTATCTTTGTTTTAACACTTTAAACCCCTTATTAAATTCCTCATTCATCTAAATTTATTTCTCAATCCACCCTTAATAGTATCTAAGACTGGGGCACAAATTGCACTAAAACCCCTAATGAATTTCCTTAAGAACTAGGCAAGCCCATGAAAAATTCTTACCTTTGTAACAGATTTTGGAGTAGGCCAATTTAGTATAGCCTCTACTTTTCTAGGATCCATCTTCAAAGTCCCTTGTGAGACCACAAATCCAAGATAGACCAATTCTTGCTTTAAAATTTTACATTTTTCCAAATTGATAGCTTAATTCTCCTCATGTAATAATCTTAACACAATCTCTAGGTGTTCAATATGTGTTTCTCTAGCTTTACTGAAAATGAGTATATCATCAAGATATATGACTACAAAAATTATTATGTATTCCTTCAACACCTCATTCATCAACCTCATGAATGTGCTAGGGGCATTTGTAAGCCCAAATGGCATGTCAAGCCATTCATATAGCCCTTTTGTGGTTTTTATGGTTGTCTTCCATTCATCCCCCTCCTTTATCTGGATTTGGTGGTAACCACTCTTTATATCTAATTTGGTAAATTGTTGAGATCCTCCAAGATAGTCCATTAGATCCTCTATCCTATGAATTGTGAATCTATATCTAATTTTGATTCTATTGATTACTCTGGAGTTCATACATAGTCTCCACTTAACTAACTTTTTGGATGCTAGCACCACTACAAAATGCACAAGGGTTTATGCTCTTTCTTACTAGACCCTAATCAAGTAAATCTTCTACTTGTCTTGATACCTCCTTATTCTTCTCAAGAGACATCTTATAGGAATCTCTATTTGGAAAGGATGACCCTAGAATGAAGTCAATTTGGTGACTTACTATTATTTGTGGTCGTAGGACTGTAGGTGTTCCATCACTAGCAATGTCTTTGAATTATTCCAAGATTTTTTATACCTCCTTAGGTAAAGGTGTTTGTTCAACTTTTCCCTCTTCCTTAGAATTCATCACAACAATGAAACAATCTTTCAAAGAGAGTGGACAAAATGTTCAATATTTATTTGATAATATTAAGAAGTTTTATACAATGCTAGATGGTTACGGTTACTAACTATCATGCAGTTGGATAGTTACAAAATACCTATTATAATGTATTACACCAACATTCCCCCCTTTAATACATTGATCCTAAACATATCAAAAACTATTTTCCCTAGGGATTAGGGATCCCCCCCTCAAGGCTTACATAACAAAACATGCTAATTACATAATATGAATACATATATTGAGAAAATATTCTTTTTGAAGTTGTAGATCCTGAATCATGAAAGGCTCCATCAAGCTATCTTGTGACCCTTGGAAAGGTGTAGCTTTGAGTTGTGTTCTTAAGCTCCCAGTCCTGAACTCTCGAATCACAGTCTTGAATTATTCAACAATGATCCCTAAGAGATGCGATAGATCTCTATCATTGTCTAGTGACCGTGAAAGGGTATAATTCTCGATCATATACTCTGAAGCTCGCTTGATAGCAATTCATATTGAGCACACTACAAAATCTTAAACCTATCTTCAAAATGAATTTTCACAAGACATACATTCTTCAAATTTGTCAGCATTAGAAAGAAAAAGAAAAAATAGAAAGCCAAAAATGCTTCTCATGCAAAACACCATCTCAAAGTGAGAAGCTAAATTGAGATGATAGAAATTCCTCCATCCTCCGATGCCACCAACCTCCAAAAGTGAAGGTTCAAAGCACAAGATTGGGATTAATAGGAGACTAAAAAATTTTAATGACCTCTCCATCATCTGATGTATCCTCATCTTCAATGCATGCAACATTGCCTCCTTCAAATTGTTCTTTTAGTTTTCCTTTAAGAACATCACTAGCTCTGGTTCTACAAATCCATGTTGTATGCCCCTTTTTCTTATAGTAAAAACATTTATTGTCTCTTCTATTGTTATTTGACCATTTTTTAGTACTTTGTGAGTATAATTCCTAATCTATTTGATGAGCTTCTTCTATGACTTCCTTTATCCTATTTTCTTCTGCTATAAGGGCTGAAATCATATACTCTAGAGTCTGCGAAGTGAGTTGACTTAGTGTAAAGACAACATTACTATATTTGGAAGATAAGCTATTTAATAGGATGGCCTTAGCATCATCATCATCAATAGGAGCCTTAACTTCTACAAGTTGTCTAATGAGAGACCTTAAATTACTGATATGATTGGACATTGTGATCCCATTTTCCATTTTGAATCAAAATAGTTGAATTTTAAGAGAAAACTTTGCATTGATAGCTTTTGCTCCAAACAACTTGTTTAGATTATCCCAAATCTCTACAGAAGTGTTATCTAGATTGACGTGATGAAGTTCAAAATCTACAAGAGCAAGACCAATAATAGCCTTGGCTTTATCATCTCTACCATTCCACTCCAACAGTTTAGTTGCATCTGTAGGTGGTTTTTCTTTTCCGCTTACTATGCTCCATAGGTTTTTATTCATCAATTGCATTTGTATTTTTATTCTCCATGTATGAAAATTGAAACCAGAGTATTTATCTAATGGAATCTCCATTTCAAACCAATACAATCCTAATGGACAATTTTAAATGCATGTATGCTCACCTAAAAGAAGTTGGAGACTTCTCTTTGAACTCATTTCTCTACAATGATGACATGAACAATTATACACATTCAAAGATGTGTTGAGAAATGCATGCATATGACTGATGATGAGTAAACATAAAAAAAATTTATCATTGAAGTCCTCAATATCTAATCTCAAATTCTTTTCCAAGGAGAAACTTACCTACTTCAGAACATTCCTGATGAAAATGGGGGCTTTATTTGATCAAATGGCATTGGTACATACTTCACTCACTATTTTCATGCATTGCAGAGAATAATGTGTCTGCTAGCTATTCATTGCTTCACATGCCAACACAGGTCCACCTTGAAACTATTTCCAGTCTATCAGCACCACACACTACTTGAAAACTATTGCAGTAAAACACCACTACAATGCAAAACAAATGGGTACTGTTGCACACAAAAAAAATTACAGAGGTAGCATCAAACTATTCTGGTGGCCAACACTTCCTCGACTACTCTAGTGTCAAAAATCTCTCATCAAAGATCAAAGATTTTTAGCACATCACAAGCATCATTGTCTTCACTATGTGGAATAGAGGATCATCGTCATGAATAGGGTCATCTTCTATAGCATCATCTGCAACTAGAGAATCGAATGCCTATCATCCAAAATAATACATGTATGTCCTCATCGCTCTGATACCAAATGAAAGAGATGGGACAAAATTTTCAATATTTATTTGATAATATTAAGAAGTTTTCTACAATGTTGGATGGTTACGGTTACTAACTATCATGTAGTTGGACAGTTACAAACTACCTGTTATAATGTATTACGCCAACACTCTTCACCTTCCCTCTTGAGACCATGTAAAAATTATTTTCCACCAATTACCAATACATTAAGACTGCTAGTTTTCATCCCTTATTCCTCCGCCAAAGACTGGATCTTGTAGGTTAATCCATAAAACTAAAATGAATAGGAGTTTTTATCCCCATTGTGCATGTATTTTCTATCAAATTTCCATGGTCTTCCCAAAAATAGATGGTAGCCATCCATAGTGTTAGGAATGAATGCTGAATATATCCTATGGGATTATTGGAAGCCATTTTTTAGCAGTTATTTTTGCATTCATGACTGAGATTGTCATTGATGTCAACACAATGATCTACTGAGATTTACAGAGGAGTAGACAATGTTTGGATTAGCGCACGTGGGATATTGAAGATAGAGCTATACGATGTTGAGGATTTACTCTTTGTTATGTCATATGTTAATGATTAAGAGTGCAAATAGCAATTCATTTATTCATGGAAGTTATGAGCATTTTGGTGGAAGCAGTATTCAGGCAATGTTCTTGAGTAGCGGTTTATGAAAATCGGATGATATCTCCTAATCGGGATGGAATCTAGTTTTGCACAATTAGAGAGCAATTTTATACATGTTGATAGTGACATGGATGATTGTGAAAACTTTGTGGTCACACGAGTGAAGAATTATTCTAATTGGAAGCCAACAGTTTTGTGTATTTTTTATGTAACGTGTGGAAACTTTTATTTTGTGATTGGATGCTGACTCATTTTTAATTACTTGAGTGTGGTATAAAGGAAGGAATTTTTTTCCTTTTTTTAATGTAGATATGAATGTAATGATGAAGTGAATGAAGTTGTGAAAGAAAATTTTTGAAAGAGGACATGCGAGGTACACAAATTTGAAATTGAGATTTGGTGTAGCAATGAGTATGGTTTGGCACAGTCAGAGAAGAGGTAACATATTGTTGAGATTATTAATGATTTTATATTATGCTATTGAATAATCTAGAGATCATTTGGATAGTGTGTTCAGTGATCTTTCCATTGAACTTGTTTGGGCAATGGGTCCTTCTGTCTATAATACCCCAAAAATGGGCTATAAGTTCATTAACCTCCTACATCGACAAATCAAACAAAATCGACATCAAAGTCCTAACCTAAGGCACATCTAAACATCATCGAATCATAATTGATTATCTTAAATTCTGCATCGGGGAATATTCCTAGTAATATTCCTAATTATCATAATTATCTTTAATTTAATGATTATTTGGCAATAAGTCACATTTATCCTAAAGTTTGATTAATTTAATATTTTCATATTTAATTAATTAGATTTAATATCTTGCCACTTAATTGTTTAATTAAATTTAATTCTATCTATTATTAATTGTATTATTTAATTTTGACAATAAATCAAAATTTCTATCTTTAATTGATTAAATTCTTATTTAATTAATTAAAGCATGTTGTCATTATTTAATAATATAATTTTTAATAAAAGTTTGATAAAATAGTTAATTAACCCATAAATTAATTATTTTAATTCAAAAATCAGTAAAGTTGAGCATAAATCACTTTATTATTAAATTAATTTATAAATAAAACATGCACAATCATAAAAGCAAACAACTATCAATTATCAATTAAAGCTAAACTCTATTTTGAGTTAAAGCTTAGCTTTTGCATGTTTTTGTGAGTTAATTATCCTTTATTTAAAAATAACTCAAAAATCAACCTGAGTTATTTGAGTGATTTATGGCTTTCTCCCATGCACCTCCAAAGCCTTGGATTTCTATAAAAACAAGGCTCAGCTCTTTATAATTCATCTCTCAATGATCTCTCAAATTTGCATCCAAGCATCCACATATTTTGCACAATCACGCTGGAGAATTGGAGGCTAAGGAATCAACTTGCGAATTCAAAGCTTTGTGAGATCAATTTCAATTGCATAGCTTTTATATCTTAGCATAGAATTTCATAGTTTTCATATCATTGTTAGATTAGCATTGCATATCAATTTTCAATAGCATTCATAGCATATCAATTTCATCTAGCATAGATTTCATATCAGATTAATCATTCATATTGCATAGAAAATCCAAAAAAATAGCTTAATTGCATTCAATTTCATATCCATCTTTTGCATTCAAATCCTTCATTTAGGTGTCTTCTAGGTCACTAATCTCGATTACAATCTGAGAACATCAATCTCGCACCTATTAGAAGGCAGTAAATCGCTTGGTTACATAGTTTTCAATTTTGCATGATTTGATTATAGCTAACCTCTAATGTTTTACTGAAGTGTTGTGTTTACAAATTAGGTACAATTTTCACACACACATTTTTGGCGCTCACCGTGGGGCAACCCACCTTTGCATGCTGGTTTTGATTTTTTTGGGAGCTAAAACCCCAAAGTTTCAAAGATTTAATTTTATCTCCCAAACGGCTTGGATTTTTGGTCTAAAATTTTTTTTGTAGGTTGGAGATATATCAGGGAAGCTTCAAAAAACAATTTAGAATTTTCTGAATTATTTTGAATTTTTAATAATTTTTTTTTTATTTTTCATAAAAAATTAATTTTCGGCGCAAATCAGAATATTTTTTGGAAATTTTTACATTTTCAAAAAGCTTTTCAAATTTTATAGGGGGTCTATTGTTTGTGTTTTAAATTTGGATGCAACAAATAGTCAATTTGCAAAAACTGGTCTGTTTTGATAAAATGGGTCTCTAGGGCACAAATGAAGAGATTTTTCTAAAATTTTTGCATTTTTGGAAAGCTCTCTATTTTTTAGTAGGGGTCTCTATTCTGAATTTCTATTTTTGTGGCCAAAATCATATCAAAAAAATTAGATCTTGTTGACTAGGTCAAATGCAGTGCAAAAAAATTAAAATTTTGTGATGGGTATGCACTTATTTTTCATATGATTCAATGATATGAGTTGTCTTTTGGATTAATTTCTGGTTATTATTGCTCCTAAAAATTTATTTTTAGATCTAACCCTAGGGTTTTCATAAGTTGAATATACCTTGCATATCTTGTTTGCTTGTTGGCTTGTTGGAGAGTTCGTCACTTGCTTGCATGGAAAAGCTCAACAAAAATTGCTAAAAATTAGGTAGAATCTACTAAGCGCATTGTGAGGATCATGAGGTATTCTCCTTGTTCTGAAAACATTTCAATTTGGACTTAAAATAAATCTCTTATGTGTCAAGCTTGCGTGCATCTTTTCATGCTTTTGATCTATTTCTACACACTTGCATAATTTGATACTAGGTTGTGATCCCTTAAGGATTCATTATGTAGTCTTAGAATACTTGTGATTGATCTTGATTGCTATCTTGGGTTATTGGACTCGCTAATCCACCGGCCCCTCATTTCTACCCCGTGGTTGCAATCTCAGTGTCATAAAGGGGAGGGGTCAACAGGACAGAAGCGTTAAGTGTTCCACTTGGCAACCCTTTTGTGCTTTTAGGAACTCACTTGTTTTCTAAGTTGTGGACTCATTTTCAGCTTGTGTGAGGTGTTAAGTGTTCCACCTTGTGGACTCATCTCATATTTGCTTTAAGCGTTAAGTGTTCCTCTTTCTACTTTTTGGATGCTTTTGGTAGATTTGCTTTCAGGAATATATCTGTGCTCACATAGTAATTAGGCCCTATGAACACTATTCGTGATTCTTGAGAGATTGGATTCCTAGAGAAATATTTCTTGATGACAGAATCCTTATAGGGAGGGAGGATACTTAGTGCATTTCACATTCAGCTTAGTTAGTGTGTCTTCTCTTATTGATCGACACATTCTCTCTCCGGAGAGGTTGATAGATCACGTGGAGTTGATATCACGAGCTTTGGTGAATCAAAATTACTTAGTGCATCTTCTCTTATTGATTGATACATTCTCTCCCAGGAGAGGTTGATAGATCACGTGGAGTTGGCATCATAGACCTTGGTGAAGCAAAACTTTGTCTTAGCATGTCAGATTAATTTGCTTGCTTTGTTTGGGTTAAAAGTGAAAAGGTGTCAAAAACCTTGGATCTGGAGCCAAGTCCCCTTGTGGTATAAATCTGTGAGTCACCTTTAGAGAGGGTTAACCATATTGGATAATCCCTTCATAGGGAAAACTGTGTTGATGGAACCTCAAGCGGTAATAGCCATTTTCACCATGGTAGTGACAGCCGCTATATAAATGTCCTTGTGGAAGAAATCTCCATGGGTATGGTTCATTGTTGGGTTGTCAGATCTCCCTAACAGCTCTTGAAGATTAAATTTTTGGACTGTGTCAAAACCCTGGTGCACCGAGATTGGAGTTCACCCCTTTGAATCATAAAAGTTGCAGAGTCAAACCATTACTAAAAACCCTAGAGAGGCCAATTTTTTTTCACTTTCAGGTATATGTGTGTTATTGCAAAACTTTTCAGAACATACACAATTAGTACTCTCAAGGATTAGCACAATTTGGTCACTTGATTGTTCATGCGCAAGGTTGCTTTTTCCCTTGTTCATTGTTTTCAGACGTGCTTGGACTCACTTGCTTGTTGTTTTGCGTGCTTGTCTATCTACTTGGCTATTAAAAATGATCAAATCTGGTATAACCTTCAAAATTTGGATAGTACAATTTGCAAACAATCCAAAACTGAAGACCTTAAATTTTGCAAAAATTGACGTAAAATTCTTTCTGGAGTCAAAAGTCATTTCAGGAAGACAAAAGTCGTATGAGTTTTGTCAAGTGTCATTTCAGTATTGCCCATCTATCGTATGATTGAGAACCCAGTGTCGTAAGAGTTTTCAAACCAGCAAATTCAAGAAAGTCAAAACCCTGTTAGCAACTGTTGTATGATATTGACAACTGTCATTTCATTGCTACCCAACTGTCATTTCATAGACTGCCCAGTGTCGTACAAGTCTGCAAAGTGTCATTTGGAAAAATTTGAGAGAGTTGTCAGAAATTGTCAAATTGCAAGATATCCAATGTTTCCAGCCTAGTTCCAGAATCTATCAAAAATATCATTGTGTCAAGAACAAATCAGTAGCTATTGAAAATCAGTACACATGTCTCAAAGAATCAGTACACATGAGGAAGAAATTCTGATCACCGCTATGATGAAGCAGCTGCAAGCTATGCAAGTTGAACTTAACAATCTTAAGAAAGAAAAGGAACCTCTATACTCTTTTCCATTCGATAAAGACTTGTACATGTCACCATGCCCCCGAAAAAAATTTGATCAATATGATACCTCTTCCACAGAGAGTGACACATCTAGCTTTGGAGACTATGATGACTATGATGACAAACAATGTAATGATACCTATGGCACCTCTGTTCCTAAGAGTCCTCCTCATCGTTCATTCTTGCTTACTACAAATGGGTCGTCACATTGGATAGATCGTGATGGTGATCCATATGATTCTGATTTTGAAAGAGACTTTGATGGCTTTTGTGGACAATACCTTGATGATGATCCATCTACTACTGTTGAGGACTATAAAATACATCGTGCTAGCTTGAAATGTCAATACTATAAGGATCTCTCCTCTAAGAACTCTCAGGCTGAAAATAAAGATTACACTCTCAAGCAAGATCATGTTAATGCTGAACCTTTGTCTTGTGATGGTTTCCTTCCATCCCCTACTTCCTCCAATACTTGTACATTTCCTAAAGCTTTCGAGTCTTTCAAATCTTTCACAGAACCTTCATCCGACACAAGCCCTAATACTTTTCATGCGGTTCCCTATAGTTATCCTCCAGGGCTACCTCTTAAAGAAACTCAAGCTAACCTTCATTTGGCTGCAAATACTTTCAATGATAATAAACCTAAAGAGCGTAAGCCTTCATATGCTATAATCCCTACTTTAGCTAGTCCTCCACCATCTCTTCCAAATTCATCCATACAATCCCAACATGCTTCCTTGTCCTTAGAAGTGGCTCCATGTCAAGAGGATTCGAAAAATGATGAAGAAAAGAACATAAAGAAAGATCAAGATCAAGAACCCTCCATTTCATCCACTCCTTTTCTCGATGTATCTTATCCGCTTCATGGTTCTTTTGATCCTATACACCCTTTTTCATGCATTCCACCATGTCTTAAGTCTTCTCCTAAGCAAGATCAAGCTACTACTCACACTGTTGAGCTTATTGACAATCAAAATGACCTTACTACACTTGCACTTTCCAAATATGATACTTCCATTAAGGTTGGTAAAAATAGTGTTGTTACTTCCAATATTAAGCCTATTGAAAATCAAGAGACAAATTATGTGCTGGTGCTATCCAAAGATCCTTGTCAAGATCAAAGTCTTCTATCTTCTTATTCTACCACTCCATGTTCACTTCCACTTTCTACTCTTCCTAAGTCTTTGCAAGCTTTGAACAATCCTATCAAAGAAGGTGCTCATATTCAAGATGTCCATGATTCTATTGAAAATTCTAATGCTCACTCTAAAGATGCTGATATCCTTGGTTGTCATATAGATGCTGATGAACTTATTGATTATCCTTTTGCGTCTTCCACTTCCATCCTTGGACCTCTTCCACCACTACAAAGATCTTCACACCTTCCTTCCATCTTGGGTCCTTATGTCCCTTCACTTTCCCCTCCTAACTCTCCTAATTCACCATCCATCTTGGGTCCTTACATACCTCCATCTCCCATCTTTCCTCAAGATCAACATAGATGCATACCCTTGAATCCTTTTCATCCACCCACCCATCTAAACCAGTCATATCCTCCCTCTTCCACAAATCCCAAGTCTTTTGGAAGTAACTTGAATGTTCAATACAAGAAAAAGAAGCAATACAATAATCCATCAAAAAAAGATCACCATGTCTCCTCTAATAGACATGGAAGCATAAAGTCCAAAGAGATATCTAAGAAAAAAACTACAAGACAAGTATGGGTTCCAAAATTCATCATTGAAGATATTATCTCTAGATCATCAAAAGGAAATAAAAAGCCTACGGCTATATGGAATCCAAAGTCTCTCTTGAAAGAGTCTGGTGTTGAGCAAAAAGTGAAATTGACATTCAAGCTTCCAATTTCTTCCACTTCATTTCCCTCCAAAAATATTCTTTCATTCCATGCACCTAAACCTCAACCTCTGCTATCCATTCGCCATATTCCTTCACATATTCCTTAATTCACATTTCCTCCACCCTCTCGCCACCCTTCAAGGTGTGTGTTTACATTAATCTTGCCTTCCTTTCCATCTACCCTTTCACAATCCTTCCATTCATTATCCTTCTACCTTCTATCCTTTTTCCTCATTTGCCTATTCCTCCTATCTTCCAACCTCACTCACTTTACATAAAACCTTATCCTCCATTTTTCTCTTCCATCTCCCTTTCCCTATCAGCATCTTTGAGCATATCATTTTGAATCCTTGGCATATCATAGTTTATCCTTTCAAGGAGCATTATCTAAAAAGCTTGCCTTCTTCCAAAAAAAAATTGAAAAAAAAAAAAAATTGAAAATGTGCCTTGGTGAAAACCTAGAAACAGGCACCTTGGTAGCAAAAGTAAAGAGAAATAAATTTGTCCTATGGTGAAAACCACTTCCTTGTGGCACCTTGGATAAGTACCATGATGAAAACCTGGCAATCAGGCATTATGCGTAGTTCTTCTACATATTTCATCCATTCCATCTTCTCTCTTTGATCTTGATAATGTTGATCTATACACGAACATTTGGCTATTTTGTGAGCTATCTTACAATGATCTTGCTTTCATTCCTTCCATGTTTAGCCTTCATATCCATCTTCCTCCATTCATTTTCGCCTATCGCTATCCTTTTCCCCTTTGGTCTTGATCTAATAAAAAAAGAAAGAAAGAGTAAAACACAGTGCTATGAAGCCTCTTGACATGTCTACTCTTTTGGACTACATCCTTTCCTACTCTTGCATCACGCTTTTGTGACTTATCCTAGGCTAGCCTTTCATTACTTGTCTAAATGCGCTTTACATGAAAATTTTTCCCTAGCTTGGGTATTCTTGAGGAGTTTGCCCTTGGGGATGTCTTCCCTTCATTATCCTTTATTCTCTTGTCTTCCATCTCTTCCACCAGCTTGCCAATCCCTCTGGTTCTCCACCTTGCTAAACATTGGGACTGCACGATATGATCTTGCTTGGGAGTTTGCAATGGAAAAAGATGCTATCAAGTATACCAAGTATCAGAACTAGTATCAATACTAGTATCAGAATAATTATCAGAATCAGTATCAAAATAATTATCAGAACAAGTATCAGAACCAGTATCAAAACAATTATTAGAATCAGTATCAGAATCAATATTAGAACTAGTATCAGAGCAATTATCAGAATTAGTATCAGAATCAGTATCAGAACTAGTATCAGAACAATTATCAAAATTAGTATCAAAAACAGTATCAGAACCAGTATCAGAACTAGTATTAGAATGGGCCTACAGGACTAGTATCAGAATGCCTACAGGGGCTACACCTTTCACTTTAGTTTATGGGTCTAAAGCAGTACTGCCTATTGAGGTTGAAATCCCATCACTCAGAATCAGAATGCATGGACTTGTCACTGATGAAGACTACAGAGTGTCTAGGTTACAAGAACTTAAATTACTAGATGAACGTAGGCAAGTAGCGTATGATCATCTCAGAGTGTATCAGAAAAGAATGTCTAGAGGCTACAACAAGAAAGTCAGACATAGAGAATTTCAGGTTGGCGATCTAGTGTTGAGAGAAAATCCTAAAAATCAATCCCATCGAGAATGCAAGGGGAAGTTCAAACCCAACTGGCTGGGTCCCTTTGTCATCACTGATACTTTTGGCTCTGGTGCCTATCAACTCTCAATGACTGAAGGAGAACAGCTCCAAGAACCAATCAACATTCTCCATCTGAAGAAATTCTACGCCTAAGGCATTCAGTGCTTGGTAAATGTCCTGAAAAAATCTTAAAAATCAGAAAAAGTCTTGAAAAATGAATATTTTGGTGAAAACCTAGCAATAGGCGCCTTGATGATTCACAAAAAAATTAAAAAAATATCAAAATTCACAAAAAAATAAAATAAAATATCAAAAATTCAAAAAAATTGAAAAAATGAAAAATACAAAAAAAAAAAAAAAAAAAGTGCCTTGGTGAAAACCTGGAAACAAGTGCCTTGGTAGCAAAAATAGAATCTCTGCCAAGATGGTGAAAACCTGGCAAACAGGTGCCACTTGTTCCAAAATGTTCCATCTATCAGCACAATCTTGGTCTTTCCCAGCTTTCAGTCTTGCTTTAGTTTGTACATATCTCCCAGTTTGTTTCTGCATATCCTGGTTTCAATAAGTCAGTTTGTACACCAATCAGCTCAAGCGTCTGTATCCTATCAATGTTCAAATTTGGGGGCAATCAATGTCATATCTTATGGTCTCCCATGTATCTTAGACATTTCCTATCCAGTCAGAGTCCTTTGAAGCTTCAAGTTGAGTTTGTCTGTCTGTCTCATCTCCAGAAAGGATTTTGCATCTACAACACAGCAATCAAACATCAAAACTCAACTAAAAATAATCTATGCTTTTTACATGCTTTTATCTCCTTGTATGCTTGCTGATCCACATTGAGATTTTTGCATATTGTGTCCCTTCGAGCTCTTCGATGATGTCCTTTACAGGATTTAGAGGGTGATGACTGGGGGCATAATCTTTTCTTTGTCTTCTGCTTGTATGTGAAAATCTAACAACTTTGGAAATTTTGGATTGAAATGGTGTCTGACTATAAGAGCCTCTATCTCGAATTGGATGGCCATGCGTACCTTGACCATTGATACCCAGACAATTCAAGGAAGTTTGATCTAACTATTGTCTTTTTGAGTAAGTTCTTTCTCCTACTGTGGAACACGATCTTGCCTAAGGATGTGAACGATAAAGGGTCACTACAGGTAATTCACATTGGATTTAGAATGATCTCTTGACTGTTTGATGTGTTTGCAATGCAAGGCGTATTCAGGTCATCATGATGTTTATGTTTTGATGCTTATACAAATTGCTATATCAAAATGGACATGATATTCAGGTCATCCTAGCGTTTGTGCCTTGGTGTTTATATCTAATCCAACATTCTAAAAATAAAATCAATATTCATATGTCCATGGTTGTTTGACCAGTGGGTGTTGTATTGATTCTTGTGCATACAAATCGATATTCATATGTCTATGGTTTCATGGCTAGTGGGCATTGTATTGATTTATCTGATTACCTAAAAGTTCAATGATGATAACAAATCGACATATGATCAGTCACTAGGTCCTAGGTCTTAGGTTGCATTTCATTTTACATGTCTCTTTGCATTTTGCATGTTGCATGATCTCACAATGATTAAACGAACTTCAATGCTTAAATGATTCTTCAAATCACATCTTCAAGTCTAACCAGAATTGAATCTCACATGAACGTTCCTCCAATGAAATAGCAAGTAGAATCCTTTTTCGGGATCAAAATTCAAATCTGAGATCATTCATATTATTAACTACTTGCATATTCGACCTTCCATCATCACAGAAATCCAGTATTCAACTTAACTAATTAGCTTTCATCAAACTATCAAAATTTCAACTTGGTCAACCATGGTCAACTTATGGTTTCACCTAGTCAAATTTGGTCTCCAGGACCTCCAAACGATGCAGAATGCGTTCTCAAACGTGTATAACCACTTCTCAAATCAATTAACATGCTTCTAAACTATCAACGCTGACTTTTCTTGTCAGATTTCAATTTTCATCCCGAAGGGGGCATGGTATTGCACATCATTCAAAGTCTGTAAATCAAATTCTATCGATCAAATCTATCAATATCTTTCATCAGTGATCAAGACACCAATCACGTCTAGTCGCTAATTCATCAAAAGTCCTCATCGCTCGGGGCAAATCTATCATCACTTGGGGCATATCAGATTCATCGATCCATATCAATCTGGTATTCTCCTAATCTTGTAAACTGTATCTATTTTTGCAACCATCAGATCATAGTGTTCTTTCCTTGGTTCTTCGGCAACTGAAGGGTTTGGATGTGATACCTACTAGTTCTGCTAAGACAATCGAGTCTAGAATGGGTCACTCACTTCTTATCAATCCTAAGGTTCAGAATCAGGCATTTTAACACTTTTTTGCAATCATAGGTTCATTTGTTGTTATAGTGAACATTATCTCTGGTCATTCAGGACCTCCTATCTCAATATCTCTCAATCGGTTTCTATCTTGAAATCGGTTTATCTTTTGAATCAGTTTCATATCTTTATCAAACACAGACTATCTTTGAACCACTGTGCTTCGCACAGTAATTCAAAGAGGGGCAAAATGTAATACCCCAAAAATGGGCTATAAGTTCATTAACCTCCTACATCGACAAATTGAACAAAATAGACATCGAAGTCCTAACCTAAGGCACATCTAAACATCATCGAATCATAATTGATTATCTTAAATTCTGCATCGGGGAATATTCCTAGTAATATTCCTAATTATCATAATTATCTTTAATTTAATGATTATTTGGCAATAAATCACATTTATCCTAAAGTTTGATTAATTGAATATTTTCATATTTAATTAATTAGATTTAATATCTTGCCACTTAATTGTTTAATTAAATTTAATTCTATCTATTATTAATTGTATTATTTAATTTTGACAATAAATCAAAATTTCTATCTTTAATTGATTAAATTCTTATTTAATTAATTAAAGCATGTTGTCATTATTTAATAATATAATTTTTAATAAAAGTTTGATAAAATAGTTAATTAACCCATAAATTAATTATTTTATTTCAAAAATCAGTTAAGTTGAGCATAAATCACTTTATTATTAAATTAATTTATAAATAAAACATGCACAATCATAAAAGCAAACAACTATCAATTATCAATTAAAGCTAAACTCTATTTTGAGTTAAAGCTTAGCTTTTGCATGTTTTTGTGAGTTAATTATCCTTTATTTAAAAATAACTCAAAAATCAACCTGAGTTATTTGAGTGATTTATGGCTTTCTCCCATGCACCTCCAAAGCCTTGGATTTCTATAAAAATAAGGCTCAGCTCTTCATAATTCATCTCTCAATGATCTCTCAAATTTGCATCCAAGCATCCACATATTTTGCACAATCACGCTGGAGAATTGGAGGCTGAGGAATCAACTTGCGAATTCAAAGCTTTGTGAGATCAATTTCAATTGCATAGCTTTTATATCTTAGCATAGAATTTCATAGTTTTCATATCATTGTTAGATTAGCATTGCATATCAATTTTCAATAGCATTCATAGCATATCAATTTCATCTAGCATAGATTTCATATCAGATTAATCATTCATATTGCATAGAAAATCCAAAAAAATAGCTTAATTACATTCAATTTCATATCCATCTTTTGCATTCAAATCCTTCATTTAGGTGTCGTCTAGGTCACTGATCTCGATTACAATCTGAGAACATCAATCTCGCACCTATTAGAAGGTAGTAAATCACTTGGTTACATAGTTTTCAATTTTGCATGATTTGATTATAGCTAACCTCTAATGTTTTACTGAACTGTTGTGTTTACAAATCAGGTACAATTTTCACACACACACTGTCTTCCATAACTCCTAACAAAGTTAGAATCTTTTAGCAAGGATTCAAAGTCTCCTAACAGGGACTCATATGTACTGAATGTATTTCATAAGAATCATAATAGATTCCATCCTTTCACAAGGAATATTCATATTACTGCATCTTTTGTGGGCATCATTCCCACCTGGGTTTACTCTTTGATCAAGAGGTTCCCTAGTCAACATATCTTGTGTCATTGTGTTATTGTGTATGAATATCTTTCTATGGTTGTTAATTACATTGCTTATATGGTTAAATGTTGTTGAAGTTGATAAAGGTTATAATTATTAGATAACTGATTCACCCCCCCCCCACTCTCAGTTATCTTGGTGGACTTTACTTTCTAACAATTGGTATTAGAGCAGCAGGTCCTTGAAAGAAAATTTTAATAGCTTAAGGAGATTCATGGTGAATTTTAGCAAAGAAAGCCCTAAGTTTGATGGAGTGAATTTTGATAGTTGGAAAGAAAAGATGAAGACACATCTACTATGTTTAGGACCAGGTTATTGGTTGACTACTAATAATGAGAATACTATCATTGATGAAGATAATATTGAAACATGTACTAATGATGAGAGAGATCTATTCATGTGTAACATACTTACCAGAGAAGCACTTTTTTCAGCCCTTCCAGAGAATGAGTATAGTCAGGTAAAATGTTTGAAAACATCTCATGAAATTTGGAAAGCTTTACGCTCTACTTTTGAAGGTGATGAACATGCAAAGAAAGTTAGATTACATAACTGGATATGTGCATTTGAAGATATAAGAATGATCGAAGATGAATCTATTAGAAGCTATATTGGTAGAATGTCAAAAATTGTTGCAGGTATAAAATCTTGTGGAGGAACAAAGACAGAGAATGAAGTGATATGGAAAATTCTGAGGACATTGACTCCTACATTTAAGCAAAAAACATAGATTATTGAACAAGTTATACCTTGTACTTTGAACTTTACTAGAGAGACTCTTCTTGGAAGATTGGAAGTAGCAGAGATGAACCTGAGGTTATCAGGAGATTTGCCTATTGACTGGGTGGACAACACCTCCTTGGAGATTCGTGACATGGCTTAACCACCTCCCATGGATCAGGTTGAATTTGGCATTTGTATCAGGCATTGATAGTTTGAGCTTTTGGTGCAATGGAAAATGATTCCAACAATTGGTATCAGAGCTTTGGGTCATAGGTTTGAGTCTCCCTTTAGTGGGTGTTGAAGGCTCAGTCGGTGCTGAGGGGGAGATTGTTGACTTGGTGGTCATCACCTCCTTGGAGATTCATGACATGGCTTAACCACCTCCTATGGATCAGGTTAAATTTGGCATTGATAGTTAGAGCTTTTGGTGCAATGGAAAATGATTCCAACATTGCCTAGAATAGAGATAGCATTAGTGCTCTTAGTGTTTTCCCTAGTTTGTCAAGAAGCATCAGTGTGAGTGGAGATTATGCTGGTACCAGTAGATATAGAAATGAAGAAGATAGGAAGATTGAAGATGGTATTGCCTTGCTTGTGAAGAGAGAACCAGATGGTAAGAAAATTTTTAAATGTTGGACATGTCAAAAATATGGTCATTTTGCATCTAAATGTCCTAAGAGAGTTAAAAAATACAAAAACAATTTTAATCCTACAAGATCTAAGGAATGTTATTATGCTAATGATGAAGAACTTGAAGCTCGTATAGAGAGAACCTTAAGTGAATGTGATACTGAGAATACTGATGACATAGGATTTGTAGCAATTAAAGAAGAAAATCTTGAAATAGAGGTTAAGGAAGAAAAAGCCCTAGTTTCTCAAGTTGAAAAGAAATCTGATTGGATTATAGATAGAGGTTGTTCACATCATATGACTGGAGACATGAGAAAGTTCACAAAGTTTGATAA
Organism: Chamaecyparis obtusa; assembly: GCA_027943335.1. Lineage (NCBI taxonomy): Eukaryota > Viridiplantae > Streptophyta > Pinopsida > Cupressales > Cupressaceae > Chamaecyparis > Chamaecyparis obtusa. Next base: position 1,017,020 of record BSBK01005939.1, read on the forward strand.
TTATGATGGAGGAATTGTTAGAGTTGGAAATAATGCACCTTGTTTGATTAAAGGTATAGGATCTATTACTCTTGATGGAAAGAATAATACTGATGATGTTTACTTTATGGATTGTTTGAAACATAATCTTTTGAGTGTTGGAAAGTTAGTTGATAAGGGATATCAAGTTTGGTTTACTAAGAAAACTTGTGTGATAAAAGACAAAGATGGAAATTTGATTGGTACTAGATCTAGAACAAGAGGTAATGTATTTCAGTTGAATCCTACTAAGATGACATGTTTGATTACTAAGATTGATGATAGTTAGTTATGGCACAAAATATTTTTTCATATAAATTTTGGTAAAATTGTGAAAGTGAGAACTACACTTGCAATAAGAGATTTGCCTAAAATTATGAAGCCTACTAACATGGTTTGCAAGGAATGTGTGATGGCTAAACAAAAGAGAAGTTCATTTCCCAGTAAGAAGTTCACATTTGTAGACAAGTTGGAGATTGTTCATACAGACTTGAGCAAGCCTACAAGGACTAGAGGATTCTATGGAGAAAGCCACAGTGATATCATTGAAGAATCGACACCTGAAGTGAGATCTGAGATAGTGACACCTAACAAGAATTTATCAAGGAATCATCCTGTTGAGAAAATTATTGGAAGCATAGACAGAGGATTTCTAACTCAAAATAAGGTACGAGAATAGTTATGTTTGATTTCTCAAATTGAACCTAAATATACTAGTGAAGCTTGTGAAGATGAACATTGCATTAAAGCTATGAAAGAAGAACTAGATCAGATTGAAAAGAACAAAACATGGGAATCGATCCCTAGACCTAAAGATAAGAATGTTATAGGAAAAAAATAGGTATCTAGAAACAAGATGAATGAACAAGGAGAAGTAGTAAGAAATAAAGAAATATTGGTATGTAAAGGATACTCACAGCAAGAAGGAATTGACTATGAAGAAACTTTTGCACCTGTTACAAGAATTGAAGCAATAAGAATGTTTTTGGCCTATGTAGCTTACAATAAATTCAAAGTATATTAGATGGATGTTAAGTCAGCATTTTTGAATGGATAATTGGAAGAAGTCTACATTGAGCAACCTAAAGGTTTTCCTTTAACTCAAGAAGGAGACATGGTATGTAAACTGAAGAAAGCTTTATATGGACTAAAGCAAGCACCTAGAACTTGGTATGCAAGATTGGATAAGTATTTGATAAAATTGGGTTTTACAAAAGGAACAACTGATAGCAACCTGTACACAAAAGAAATTAAAAATGGTTTGTTGGTTATAGTTATTTTTATTGATGATATTATTTTTGGAGGAGAAGATGAAGCCAGTGATAAATTTGTTGATGAAATGAAGACTGAATTTGAAATGAGTATGATCGGTGAAATGAAATACTTTTTGGGATTATAGATAACACATAATAGTGATGGTATCTTTGTTAGTCAGAAAAAATACTTGAATGATTTGTTAAAAAGATTTGGAATGGAGAACTATAAACTAGTTGGAACATCTATCGTAACTGGACATAATTTATCTAGCATAGATGAGACTCCTACACTTGAACAAAATAAGTACAAATCTATGATTGGAGGATTATAGTACTTGACACATACAATACTAGACATAGCACATTCAATTGGAATTGTAGCAAGATTTGAAACTGAACCTAGAGAATCACATTATGCAGCAGTAAAGAGAATACTAAGATATTTAAGAGGCACAATTAAGTATGGATTGTGGTATGAAAAATCTGATTATTTTACCCTATATGCATATACAAATACTGATTGGGGAGGCAGTGTTGATGATAAAAAGAGCACCAGTGGTGGAGCATTTTTCCTTGGAGGAAAATTGGTTTCTTGGCTAAGCAAGAAGTAGAATTGTATTTCACAGAGCACAGTAGAATGAGAATATGTAGCAGCAGCAAACAATTGTAACCAAATAATTTGGATGAAGAAAATGTTGATGGATATTGGAATAAAATTTGTTGAACCTATTGTTATACATTGTGATAACACCAGCACAATTAGTTTGTCTAATAGCTCTGTATTACATTCTAAGACTAAGCATATAGAGATTAAGTATCATGTAGTAAGAGAGAAAGTTGTTGAGAAAGAAGTTAGACTTGAATACATAAGCACAAAGGAGCAGATAACAGACATATTTACAAAACCTTTACCTAAAGATTCATTTGAGTATCTGAGAGGTGTGCTTGGGGTTATGCCCCAGCCTATCTTTGGGAAGTGATGCAGATTGTTGCATCCATCTAGTGGTATATGAGCCTTATCTTTCTTCTGGATAGGATTTTGGTACTTCCTCTATGGGGGAGTATGTGTATATGAGCTAAGTCATGAGGACTCTAGTGAATGTATTTTTTGAATAGTGTCTTTTGACATTGGATTTTTTGTTGACATAATGATGAAATTTATGTCAATGATGTCAATGTGGGAGAAGTGTACATGAAAAACCATTTGTACCTTCTATTGGAGAGAACTAGATAGGAAAATAAATCAAGATTTGATTAATGAAGAGGACTTGAAGTATTTTTCAGAGCAACAGTGTTGCAGTGTTGGATTTATGGAACATTGGATGTTTTTCATCTATGTTTCCATCAATGCCAATGGGGGAGATTGTTAGGAATGAATGATGAATAAATCCTATGGTAGTATTGGCAGTCATTATGTAGCAGTTGTTGTTGCATTCATGACCGATATTTTCATTGATGCCAACATGGTGATCTACTAAGATTTGTAGAGGAGTAGATAGTGTTTGGATTAGCGCACATGGGATATTAAGAGCACAGACAGTAATTCATTTATTCATGGAAGTTATGAGCATTTTGGTGGAAGCAGTATTCAAGCAGTGTTCCTGAGTAGCAGTTTATGGAAATCGGATGATATCTCCTAATCAAGATGGAATCTAGTTTTGTGTAGTTAGAGAGAAGTTGAATACATTTTGATAGTGATGTGGATGATAGCACAAACTTTGTGGTCACACTAGTGAAGAATTATTCTAATTGGAAGCCGATAGTTTTGTGTATTTTTTATGTAATGTGTGGAAACTTTTATTTTGTAATTGGATGCCAACTCATTTGTAATTACTTGAGTGTGGTATAAAGGAAGGAATGATTTTCCTTTTTTTAATGTGGATATGAATGTAATGATGAAGTGAATGAAGTTGTGAAAGAGAATTTGTGAAAGAGGACATGCGACGTACAGAGATTTTAAATTGAGATCTGGTGTAGCAGTGAGTCTGGTTTGGCCCAGTCAGAGAAGAGGTAACATATTATTGAGATCAATAATGATTTGATATTATTTTGTTGAATAATCTAGAGATCAGTTGGACAGTGTGTTCAGTGATCTTGCCATTGAAGCTATTTGGGTAGTGGGTCCTTCTGTCTTCCATAACTCCTAACAGAGTTAGAATCTTTTAGTAGGGATTCAAAGTCTCCTAACAAGGACTCATATGTACTAAATGTATTTCATAAGACTCCTAATAGATTCCATCCTTTCATAAGGAATATTCATATTATTGCATCTTTTGTGGGCATCATTCCCACCGGGGTTTACTCTTTGATCAAGAGGTTCCCTAGTCAACATATCTTGTGTCATTGTGTTATTGCGTATAAATATCTTTCTATGGTTGTTAATTACATTGCTTATATGGTTAAATGTTGTTGAAGTTGATAAAGGTTATAATTATCAGATAACTGATTCACCCCCCTCCCCTCTCAGTTATCTTGGTGGTCTTTACTTTCTAACACATAGGTAGCACATCATAGATAATATTATCAGCATAGCCTCCTATGACAAATTCAACCCATGCTTGTTCATTGACTAGTACATGTTGTCATTTAGTCAACCATGCCACTCTATAAGGATGGTCATGAGGTATCCTATGAAATCCCAATTTGTTTACTGATTCCTCTAATATGATGTTGTCAGTTGACCTTAAATCTATAATCACTTTACACACTTTACCAAGAATCTTGTATTTCACTTTGAAAAGTGACCTCATTTTCTTAGGCTCTTCTTTAACTGGCTCTTTGATTAGGACCCTTCTTATCATTAATTTATCACTACTCTCTGAATCAAGATTGATCTCAAGAGACTTGACACTACTAGTGTCCCCGTGTACATAATTAACTCTTCTTTCAGATTGAGAAGAGGTTTCTTTGTTAGGGAACATATAAGAAAGATGACCAAACTGATGATAGTTGTAGCACTTCATGTTTTCAAAAGAGGAACCTCTTCTAGTACCTCCAAATATTCATCTACCACTACTATCGGGACCCCTTCCTCTACTATGATTACCTCTTACAATGGATTCACTTATTTTCTCTATCAATCTTGACTCTCCTTATGGTCTTGATTCATTACCTCTACCACCATAGTTTCCTCTATGACTCTTGTGTCTCTGGCTCTTCCTCAGCCTCTACTAGTGGATTCATGATTCTTCTTTCTCTTTTCTTCTACCTTAAGAGAAAATTGGTACCATTTATGCACTATTGTAGGTGTCAAAAATATAATCTCCTCTTGTATATTCCATCTTAATCCATTTAATTAGTGTGCAACTTTGATAATCTCATCTTCTATCACCTTATATCTTAAACACAATTTATATAACTCCTCTATATAGGTGCTCACATCTAATTCTCTTTGTCTTAAATTCTATCTTTTTTTATGGAGTTATATCCCATAGTCATTAGGGTTATAAGTGTCTCTAATCTTGGAAACCATACCCTTCCAAGTATAAAAAAGGGTTATTTCCCTATTTTTGTCTCTCATCTTGCACAAACTTCCACCATGTTAGAGAATATCCTCTTAGTATAGACTTAGCCACCTTCACTTTTTGAACTTCAGTCACATTCTCACTTAAAATGGTTTTCCAACCCTTCTATCTATTCCATCACTACCTCTGGCTCCATTTTACCACTGAACAAAGGTACACCCTCTAGGGATTTTTCACCCATAGCTTTCAATGCTCTAAGAAATGGTTCTTCTTCCAAAATTAGATCAGGCTCTATCACTTAATCTTCTACTACTATTGGCTTCCCTTTACCTTTTGTTTCTTTGACCTTTTCACTTATCTCTTCAGTCTTGGCTTCCACTTGACCAAGCTTACTCTGCATTTTTTCCAACCTTTCCCTTAGGAGTCTATTCTCCCCTTCTTGGTCTTCAACCTTCTTTGTGAGCTCAACATTTTTCACCATCATGGACGAGCCCATTGATTCACCTTCTGACATACACTACTCTGGCCCAGATCTTTTGAGGCTCCGATACCAATATAATAGGGAGGCTCCTATCCTAGAGTTAGCTTGGCTCTTGTTAAGGTCACTTTCTAGACCTTCTAATGGTTTATTTATCAACCCCAACCTAGGAAAAATCTCTTGGTTTTCTTCTCCTAATCCCAAGGACCTCTTTATCAAAGGTAGTACAATTCTTCCTTCAAATCACTAGGGTAAGTTCACACCAATTCAACTAAATACTTCTTAGCCACATTGTAGGATTTTTTGGCTCTAATTCATAATAATTCAATCCATCTTGAAGTTCTTTTTCCCATAGTTAAATCACTCTTTTCATCAAATTCAAGAGTTCACCAGTTTAAGAGCTAGTAGCCCTATTAGCCCTAATTAGGCCTCTAGAGCCTAATAACTTTGAAACTTCCCAAAGAAACCCCCAAATAGGTCACTAATCCTACCACCCTTTTGGTCACTCTTAGATATTTTTATGGTTTTGGGTCATCAAGTTTTTGTATAGTACCTTTTGTAGACTGAGTCTTTTTTCTTAAAAATAGGGCTAATTGCATAGTTATAAGAAATGGTTGGTGAAATGGATTCACCACCTCATGGAACTAGTTCTAGTGATTCTCTAGTACCCTATGAACACTCTACAACCATTGGATCCCTCAATCCAATCCAATCCTACATGCAATCATTGACTGTCATGATCTTGCTCCTAGCTGGGTAGCCATTGTCTCACCTAGGGAAAGCTCTTAAAAATAGTAAACAACACTTCCTATAACTGCACAAAATAAAAATGATGTAGAAGGGCTCTAATTTCCATCCTCCATGATCCATTAAGATCCCATTGTGAGAATTCATTGTTGAGCCATATTTACATACACAACCCCTAAACTGGCAGTGAACAGTCTAGGAGGGTTTGTTATTTAAACACACAAAACTATGCAATAAATCTCAATAAGTATCTATAGTAAAATTAAATAAGTCTAAGAATATATTCTACATGTCAAATCGAGTTCTTCAATCCATTAACAATGAATCCAAATTAAAACTTGAAGACTATGCACCAAACTATAAAATGTCAATTAATTTTTTCTTGGAAAATGCATTTCAAATTTGTCCAACCTCCATACAATGTTTGGAAAGCCCTTATATATGGCCCCTCGGCTCATAACAACTACTTCTCCTAACCCATAACTACTATTAGGATATTTTTCAATTCTTGTCCAAATGTTGTCATGCAACATTGGAAAGATGTAAAAGTTTCTCAAGCAACATTTTTACAACTTTTACATCTTTTACTATTTCATTTCCCTGACTTAATGAATGTGTTCCACAAGGCTTCCAACCTCACCCTAGACCTAATTACACCACAAATAGGTCCATTTGTGTACTATAGGTGTCATTTCCACATAGTGACACATTTGGATTCCAAAATACTAATAGGGTCATTTCGACCAAAAGGACCACAATAGAAACACAACACTACAAAAAAAAACACAACAACAACAACCTACACAACCTTATTTAGGTACATAACCAAGAGAAGGTCTTCTACAAAAAAAATTGAGGGTTACTTAATTCTAACCCCTGGGTTCTCCTGCACTAGTACTCTTAGAAATAAGATGTAACCTTTATTTTAAACAAGATTGAAATCAGAGAGGACCTATATCTAAATTGATTTTTCCATTAAGTGCCATATGAGGTCCTTTTATAGAAAAAATACTAAGGTGGGTGCAAAATAGTCCTTAAATTTTAAACTAGTTAGGTTTTTAAAATTTAGGATGGTAAATTTAGCCCCCACTTTAGTGGGAGGATTAGGAAACCTCATGTTCATGGTAAAGGATGATGGGAGAGGACAAATATAGAGTAAACGAGAGAGAAAAAGAGATGATCATAAAAGAACTGAAAAGAGATAAAACATCACTAATTTTAAGGATGCAAGCCTCCAAACAAAAGATCTCAACTTAGACATCCATGCACAAGGGCACAAAAAAACAAAAAGAAAACAAGCAGAAGACAAAGACACCAACAAAAAGGGGTTAGTACCAAAATACTCCAAATCAACTAGTAGAATAAACCTCAATTGATAAATGTCTCAACCACTAATATCATATTTGGAAAGATATTGCAATAGCATAAGTGACCACCTAGAAAGGGAAAGAGAATCTCAAAAGATGAGACAAAATTCCATGATCTAACCCACTAGCATAACTATGAGAGCATGGAAATAGAGAGAGAGATCATGAATCCAACGGGCTAAAAAGTTTTGTCATGCTAGGTAATGTGTTTGAGAAGAAGCTGAGGAGAAGGAAAGGATAGTAATTTTTGTTATGCTAGTTGCACTCAACCTAAAGAAGAAGGGAAGGAAAATTGATGGTTTATCAAGCTGCATTATGCTAGTAAATTCTACCTATAAAATTTTACGTATAGCGATGGCTTGAAAAACTTTACACTCAGGGGAAGCTTAAAAAGTTTTCACTCAGGTGAAGATTAAAATTTTTGCACTCAGGGGAGGATTTTAAAAAAATTGCACTTAGGGATGCTTATGGGATCATTCCTATGGAGAGCATTGTCTCCCTAGGGATCCAAAAAGTCTATCAATCCTAAGGAAAGACTTGTCTTCTTACGGATTAAAAATAAGACCATTCCTAAGGAAAGAATTATCTCCTTAGGAATAAATAAAAAAAATGTCGCATAATATGAAATAAGGATGTATGTATTCCCCCTCCTTATGGAGATGACATGGGACTATGGTGGCATAGTAATAAAAAGACAACAAGGTTACCTACTTCTAACAACAAGGAGATATCCTTAAAAAGACAATGTATGCTTGTTCCCTTAGCAAAGAGTGAATAATCTTGTTAGAAGTAGGAAGAGACCCTTGAAAGGAAGATAGCTTGGCTACAAGAAATATACCTTCAAGAGGTGTTCTTGAACAACGACAAGGTATTCAAGGTAAAGAGGGGAAGGAAAAAATAATTAACCCTTTTAGACCCCTATTTCTAGGTGAAAAAAAGTATTCTTGATAAAGGATAACACACTTTAATTTACCAAAGTAATGGAAGTTGTTTAGGATGAACATAGTTTTGTAAATAAGGAAGAGGTTGTTATGAAGGATACCCATCTCTTTCATAAGAGAGAACCCCAAATAAAAACAAATAATTCCTTATAAGAAATAAATATTACATTATAAATAAATTACACTATACTAAAGAAATTAGATCCTTATAAATAAAAGTAAGGGGAATATTTACACATGAAACATTTCCCCCCAAGTGTGAAGGCAAGGGAAATTACAATATTTTTACACCCTCAGTGTTAAACCTTTTATAATAGACATGCACTCTCAAGAAAAAACAATTTATAAATATCCTAAAAAAGAGAATATCCTAATGTAAAACAAACACATTTATGCAAGAAAGGACATCATACTATAAGAGAAACAAGTAAAAAAAGGAGGAATGAATGATTGCAAAATAAACAATATTGAGTCCCTAAATAAATGATCATTTTATCATACACATGCCCTTTGAGAAATGAAATATATTTTTGATAAAATATTAAAGTATCTTGCGTGAAACAAAGAATCCCATGCCACAAAGGATTTAAAATCATAAAACAATACAAATCCATAAATAAACAATGAAGCGAGAGATGGAGGGATTATACATTATGAGAAATTAGTGGATAAATCAATTATAAAAGATACACACTTCCGAGAAAAGAAGATACTAGAAAGGACAAAAAACTCCTTAGAGGGGAACATCTAACAAAAAAGTCCATACATGGCAGGACATCACAGCATAAAAGTCGTAACTAAAAAATAGATAATGGATCATTTGAAAGGAGAAATGGATGAAATAAAGAGACCTTACCCTCCAAGTGAGAAAACAAGGAAAATAACCTATTATATATATGATGCACATAATTCACATTATGAAAAGAAAAGAGCCCCCAATGATGCAAGATACTAAATCTACATAATAGAGAGAAACATAATAGGGAAAAGAGTTGGCAAGTTATGTATTTGATATCAAGAAAAAGTATAAGATCTGTTGTTAAAGAAATAAGAGATCTATGTACCAAATCTTGAGAAAATTATAGTAATTCAATACAATTGGTAAGAGAGTGTTTATTAATATAATTAAAAAGACATAGAAATTCACCATTAATAAGTCTTTGATTCTTTAGAAAATGTCTATAAGGAAAGAAAATTTTAGAATCACATTTAATTCTAAAAAATATTCTTTTACCTAAAGTCATTTGGTCATCAAAAGGAGGTGTGACAACATATGGTGTTGGTAAAATAATTTCAAGAAGAGGTTTTTATTGAGGCGGAGAGGGATTAGAAGAAGAAAAGGTGATAACTTAAGGTATAAAACCTAGACCACACCAAGTAACTTATGTAGGAGGATCTATAGGAATCTTAAACCCTCATTCATTAATGCTAAGACCTAATACACTATAACCTTGTTGAGTAGTAATGTCATGTCCCACATTGTAATTGTACTTTCATGTAGAGGGTGAAGGAGATTAATCTAGAGGTTTTTGTAAATGTGTGGTATAAAGAGGAATAGGAGGATAACTATTCTCTTTAGGGAGATTCCGATCACTATTCTTATCTTCTTTAGGTGGCAAAGAAGAATAAGGCTTATCAATATCTCTATCATCATGATCAATAGGAATCGTAGGAGTAGGATTAGAAATGTTTATACTAATTTTATCTTTAGGTACATCCACAAAGACTCTTAAGTTATCAACATATTCCATGTATTTTGTTAAAAATTGAATGAGAAAACCACATGAAATATTAATAAAAGTCTTGAAATACACCTTATAAGGAAGAAATATATTTGAAAGTCTCATAATGTCATATGAAATAACACCATGAAGGAATACAAACATCATGAAATTAAATAAATTATGATTCACTCCATGTTCTTAATAAAGAGAAGTAAGGAGAAAGGTAACAATGTAGGTTATCAAACACCAATCTAACTTAGTAAACTCCATGAAATTTATCCAAACTAGATCCAAGAGTTCAATGAAGAATATCTGATACCAAAATTAGAAGTATGTAAGAAGAGTTAGGTTCACAAAAATGTATAGTAGGAAAAGGGAAGCAATATAAAGAGGTATATCACTTCTCCTTTTCAAGGTTGAACATCTACAAGGAAGATGTCCCAATAGGCTATGATGGTCCCAAGCCTTAAATGGGTCAATGATCCTTTGATAAATATGTAAAATTGAAATGGGAAATGATGATGAGATAAGAAATGTATATTAGAGAATATCTATATGCACCTAGAATCAAAATAGGAGATATTCCCCTTTAGATTTGAATATTAGACAAACAGAATCCAAAAAATACCTATAATTGATAATATGGAACATGAAGGTTTTAACCTATCTACAAAGCAATTTTTATCTATTTATAGGAGGTACAAAATATTTGAAACATTCTATACCTGGGAATAAAATGTTTGAAATGTTTTTTTGCCTGGGTTTGTGGCAAAAATTATGAGTAGCTTTGTAACCTATTCATGCATACAAAAAAATAGGTAATAAAGTTACATAAATAGTTTTTCCTCAGTCAACCCCCTGCTTAGGAATCAACATTGAAATATAATGAAATAAAGTAAAGTGTGATATTATGTAGTGGAGGATAGACGTAAGAAAATAATTATATCATACCTTGGCAATGCAAGTTCTTCTTTAAATGTAATTAAATATATTGATGCAATAACTTTGAATTAACACAAAAAACCCAAAAGGAAATCATGAAATGAAAAACCTCATGTAATGGATGTTGTAATTCACCACAATGTTTGATTGAGGGAGAAATAAAATTATTTGAAGATGTAGGCATATCTCCTTCCTTAAATTATAAAAATCCTTTTCTTGGCCTCCAATGGAAAAAGAAGCTAGATATATGGAGAGAAACACCTTTAATGCATGAGAATAATTCTAGATATTCAATGCTTGGAAATGGTTTCTTGATATGTCTTGAAATTAATTTGCTTCCTTGTCCCTGATATCTTGATTAATGAAAGTTTGATCATGGTAATGGATGCCTAAAAATGGTAATGGATGCCTAAAAATAGTAATGGATTCACCAAAATGAGAAGAGATGGTGTGTTTATATACCTCTCACAATATTTTAGGGGTTAAAAACTCAAGTAGGTTGACCACGAGACCTAATCTCCAACTAAAATCTTTACATACGGATCTAAGCCAAATTTGGGCCAAAAAGTGCAGGAATAAAACATTTGAAACATTTTGTTCTTGGGTATAGAACATTTGAAATGTTTTTTACCCAAGAAAATTTACACAAATTTGAACTGGGTGTTAGAAAGATAGGGTAGAAAAAGGATTACTAGGTACGCCTAATTCTGAGGTCGGGACAAAAGAAAAAGGACACAAATAGTGATATAGGTCATAGGTGATGAAATGAATTATGAGATTGGAGGAAAAATAGAGCACACTTAGAAATAAGGGCTAACCTCAATTTTAAACAATATTGAAATGAAAGAAGGACCTATAGATGAATTTAGGTGTCCATTACGTGCCATATGAGGCCTTTCTATAGAAAACACACTAAGGTGGGTGCAAAATAGTCCTTAAATTATACACTAATTAGGTGATTAAAATAAAGGATGGTACACTTTATATTGTTAGGCCCAAAAGGAGGCAAGAACAATTGAGAGGTGTGCGGGGGGGTGAATCAATTGTGTACCAACAATTTAAAATATTAAACCACTTAAACTAATTAATGATCTGAAAAATAAAATGTAATGCAAGATCTAAAAAACATACCACATAACACCAAATTTGTTCTTGAGGAAACCTAGTTAAGGGAAAACCCTAGTGGGAGTCAAACTCACTAGATAGATGTACTCCATTAAAAGTAATGTCTAGTTAAGAGAAAATCAAAATAAAAGGGGAATGCACATGCATTCACAGGCCCCATGCCTAGAGCTCACTACTCCTGACACAATGATTTTTCCCTCAGTTGGGTTCACTGATCAACCTCTGATTATAACTCTCAAGGGTGGAAAAATTGTCCAGTACAAGTGAACTGACTTACATCATCTGCTATGCCAATACAGTTCTAATCAAGTATAATTTCTTCCTTAGTTACATTAACAACCATCATATTCTTATTCTCTACACCACTCCCTCTCTCTCTATGTAATCACAAAATGATTTTCCATTTATACATATTACAATGAGTAAACCAAAACAAGGTCAACTAAGACCTATAATAATAAATGATATAAACATTATACTCAAACTACAATGTGATCCAAATAAAGTCATTCATGTTAGAAATAGGGAATACTGAGAGGGGGGGTGAATCAATATTCTACAAACTTTTTCTTTTGCCCAATTATGGATATAACAGATTATCTTAATACATGCATAACATAGTAAACTAAATAACATGCATAGAAATAAAGCAAATGAACTCATAACACATTATTTGTTCTCGAGGAAACCCTGGCCAAGGGAAAATCTCGGTGGGGATGGTACCCACAAAGATCCACTAATCAAGAGTATCTTGTTAAGGATGTTGACCCTGTTAGGAGCCTGTTACATGCATATAGTGTCTCAATCTTGATTAAGGGACTATAGGCCTTGTTAAAAGCCTCAACCCTACTAAGAGTTGGTAGTACTGATTACAAATGATTACAAGATGAGCCCACTTCCCAAACAAGTAATGTACAATGATTAATGATTACAAAAAGGGTAAGGTACATAACCTTATACTGCTTGTTTATCTTTCACAACTTTGCATCAATACCTTTCATATATATGTTCAATGTATCATCTATATCATTACAACATATATCGTATCTCTCTTCACATTTCATATGCCTTATATTTATACAAGTTATTAGGAATAATAACTTTTACAATCAGCTTTACAAAACATAAAGCTTTACACAAAATACATATTTACCCAAGGGTTAACATCTAGGATTTCATCCCTTTATATTATTAAGACATTATTGTGATAAACAAAATAATCCCTTAACTCTTTACCAGTTATGTCTTCTTCTTTGTCCTGTCAACTTAACACTGTCTTTGGTAAAACTTCCATAACTTCTTCCGTACATGTCATATAGACTTTCCCTTTTAGGTGAGTCTTCAATAGTCATGATAGTATCTATGTTCAAGTGTGCAAGCATTGAACTTATTCCAATCAACATCGCCAATCAAAACTATCTCAGGTTACACTAGGAAAATATTGCTCATACTAAGACAATTTTGCTTTGCGCTCTGTCATACTTGCTTTCTGTCATATGTGGTCTTCATGTAGATTATATGTTTCCATAATGACAACATCTAGATATCTAACTCAGCCAAATTTCCAACAATCTCCCGCTTTGTCATTGGTGGCAACATATAAGAAAATTGGCTAAGTCTCATAACTTCAAAACTCAAAATTGTGGCCATAACAAAAAAAAATATTCGTTGTCCTTATAACTCCATAAATCTTATCTATATTCTATAGTCCCCCTAAGAATATACTTCCTTATCATACATACATTAATTTTTTGCTATATATCTCTCCCCCTTTGACAAAAATGATAAAAAAAAGAGTGCCAAAACTGTGTTAAAAAAAAAATTGTTATATACCTTGATTCAGAATTGCAAAGCCCATAGGCTTGCAACACAATCTGCAAAATTCACTTTAATGCTCTCTATCTCCTTCTCCCATTCCTTCTTAATGGAATCTGCAACACTAAGTAGTGTACACAATCCATAAGATGTGATCTCACATGCTTGAAGGTTTGCAAAACTAAACTTCTCAAAAGATTTCTTAGATGCAAGACATTCTTCCAACTATCCTTCAACAACAATGCTTATCTTTATTGAAATTTTCTCTCTTAGAAGAGTGAATATTTTCAATTTCCTATCCTTTTCATCATTGAGAATCCTTATTTCATCATTTACTTTGTTGATTATTTTCTCAATATCCAATATCTTCACATTAGGGCTGGCTAAAAGATTTGTCTCTGACTTAATTTATGCTTCTTTAGCCTTAATCTTCTCAACTACTTTAGATCCATGGTTTTCAGATTTTGTACACTAAATGTACAAAGTTTTACCTCTATCCAAATTCCTTCTCAAGTCTTTTATACAAACATCCAGATTGTTAATATCATTTTTGATATTCTGGCTTATATCATGAAATATTTTGGCCTCATAGGCTGCCTGAACCTTCACTTTAGTTATATATGATAAGTTAGTGAACTCATTATCAAATGCATTCATAACTTTCTTAGCTCTTTCCAGTGGGTCTACCTCTACTATCTGATTAGTCACAACACTTTGTAACTTCTCTGTTATTTCTAGCAAAGAACCTTCAAGGCTTTTCACCTTCTTGTTCTTTCCAATTATTTTGTTCCAGGATGTGACCAATTCCATTTGATCATCATTATCAACCTCTTTCCCAAAGCTTTCAAATATTGATCCAATCTGTGGTTTCTTTGCAATCTCAGGTGTAAGACTGATTTCCTCTTTGTTAGGGACTTCTTTCTATCCTTGAATTTTTGTACTTTCTTGATTCTCTATTTTATTTTCTTCCACTTTCCTTATTTCTTTCTTTCCTTCTTCACTAGATCTATCTTGTTCTTCTAGAGCCAAATTGTCAACAATGTTTTCAAGATCTTTAAAAGGATTATCATCACTATCCAATGTGATCTTAGTTCCTTCCACATGCATTGACTCATCTTCAATGTTAATTGATGGTGGAGAGGGACTCTTCTAATGCTCAACTTCCTCTACTTGTTCTGCTAACTCTGCTGCACTAGAGTATTTTCCAACACTAGATGTCATTACTTTTACTATTGCTTGCTCTGTTTCTTTGTTTATCTCTTCATAGTTTCATCCCATTATCTGAATGATTCTTTTCTTTTTTCTCAAATGGGTTCCAAGTTCTTTCATTATTTCTTTAAAATGATCTTCATCTCTAACATCACATAGTTTTCTCACAAGATTTTCTTTGATTTTATTATCTTCTTTAGTTCCTCTCTTTTTCCTGTTAACTAGCTTCTCAAATAAATCATCAAGAATCTTACCTTGAATTGTGTCAAACTTATTATTTGCTAGGATCATATGTCTCACAACTGCATTCTCCAAATTCAATCTCTCTAGATAGTTATAAAGATCATAGTACTTGTTCATCTCAAAAAATCTCCATCATGAATAATCTGATCATTAACTTCCTCAATCTTTGGTTTCCATATCTTCTTTTTCACTTGAATATCTTCATCATCTTTTATCTCTGCTATTTTCCTTTGTGCTAGTGGCACTATTGTCTTTTGTCTTTTGTCTCTTACCTGGTCCAGTAGCTATTTCTTTAACTCTTTTCCCTGGTGGAGTTGAAGATGATCTTGTAGATTTCCTAACTTCTTGTTCTTCTTGCTCTACTTTCACCTTATGCTGTAAATTTCTAGTTTCAACCGCTAATAGGGGTGGAATAGACAAAACTTCCTTTTTTCCAATGTCTCTAATAGTTTCTGTTGTATTCTTTGCAATCATAAACTCTTGTTCTATCATTCCTATGCCCTTTAGAATCTTCTTAATTGTACTTTCTACTCTTTTATTTGACTATTTTTCTTCCTGAATAAACTTTGCGGAGTTGAAGTTCTCCTCAAAAGTCCCAAATCTATTGTTGTGTATATCCAACTTGCATTTAAGCAATCTATTCACATATTCTTCTACTTCAGTTTCAAAAATTTCATAGCTAAGAGGTTTTATGAACTCTACTCTAGGTTCAACTGCTTCAATGATGGTAAAGTCAGTTTCAACCATAAAGCATATCTCATTTTTATATTTTTCAACAATTGACTGAGGGATCCTTGATCTGTTCTTCATCAAATTCTAAAATGTTTTAATCACTAAAACTACACTCTCATTTACCTTGTCAATAATATGTCTCCTATATACTTGGTTGATTCTTTCCATTGTGGTCTTGCCATCATTCCAATCATCTCCAATTGTAAATGGAAATCTTCTTATCAAATGGAAAAACATATAAGTGATCAATGATGAGAATCTAAACTAGGAGTTCTTAGTCTTCTTTATCTTCTCCAAGTTCTCAAATAAATGTATTCTCAAGATTTCACACATGTCTACTTGTATTTTTTCAACACACATCAAATAGGCTGCATGAATCATTCCAGCTGCCATGTCATCTTCTCTTGAATTAGCACAAAATTTAGTTGTAAGGATCTTGCACAAATACCTAACATTGTCATGTTGTATCTTGCTAATCACTATACATCTGTCATTGTAAGATGATTTAGTGTTGTCCAATACAGTTTTCTTCACATTCTTTTCATTAAATGATATGACTCTAGATTTAGACAATCTAGTTACTTCATGAATTAGGTTTTTTGTAATGTCTATCACTCTATCATCTAGCCAAAACTTTCCATTATGTATTCTACTCAGAATTATCTTAGTGCATTCTTCATCATCAAATTCATACTATAAAGAACACCTTATGATTTCATTATCCTTCAAATGTTCAAACCCTACTCTCAATGACATATCTTGATTGTAAATCTTCTCATACTTTTTAGTAAAATCACTATCACTGAGGGTTTCAAGTTTACATCCCAAATAGCTTCTTACATTCTCTAAATGTAGAACTCTATCTGGTATGGATGATAAAGCCAATTTAGGGTCTTCTTCCAAAGGTTCTACTAGTTCCCTTTTAATCTTAGGTCTGATCTCTTCTCTTACATTGTGAATCAATGAAACATCCATATCTTCTACAAATTCTCTAACTAACTGATAGATTTGCTTAGTAAAATACCTCAATTCTATGATTTAGGGTTTGCATAGATCTAACATGAAATTCTTTCACCAAATCCTTGCAAACTTCTTCCAATCACTACTCCTTTGATCTGCTTAACACTTGTATTCTCTTTAATGATCAAATAATACCGATCATAACCTTTTAACCTTTCAATCTCACAAGATTCTGACATCGCATTCAAATCTGTGGCCGCTTCTTTCCAAAAAGTTGTTCCTGCTTACCTGCAAAACTTAAAAATTCTTGCAATCTCACATAACATCATATTAGCCCATGCACTCTTAACCATAGCATCATTACATTATAAAATACCTTGTATTAACTGCACAAGACTCAATTCATCCTATACTAACTTCTACACTATCCTAAGTTCCTATTCTACTGTATTTTTCATGAATTAAGTACTTTGAGATGGGTTAGGAAGAGTTTCACTCTTACCATTAGATACTTCACCTTTATGATTACCTTCAGTGATGAATGTGTCTCCTTGATATGTGGCTTTAACAAACTTCACTTCTTCTGAATTACTACAACAACCTCCATGACTGTTGCTTGCATTTTCATTTCTCCTTGCATGACTTCTAGGATTAGGGTTTCTCATGTTATTCATCCTATAAAACCTTGTTGTATGACCAAATTTATTTCATATCTGACCAACTACTCCATTGTTTCCATATCTTGGTCCAGTCTGGTTAATTTGTGATCTGCAATTCCTGGCAATGTGTCCAACCTTGTTGCATGTATAACATACCACTGCATTTCTTCTATTCATATCTTCGGTAGGTTTCTTATCAGCATGGTTAGTATCTCTAAACATTCTACTACTATTATTATTCTCATTAAATTTAGGCTTCCTACATTCAATAGCTCTATGTCCAAAACCATGACAATTATAACAATAACCATTAAGAGGTTTAAATTGCTTACCTGTATAGTCTTTCTTCATATGACCAAAAGTATTACATGAAAAACATCTACCTTTAAATTCTCTTTGCATACCTTTAGGTGATTCTTCTTGTTTAGGTGTATCTTCTTCTTTAGGTGTATCTTTAGATTTGTCAACTTCATCAGATTTCTTTTCTTCTATGTTTTCAAAAATTTTCAGATCTGGTTCCTTGCTTTCTTCACTCACTTTAGATGAGTTAAATCCAAGACCAGTTTTATCATATAATGGCTTTTGATAAGACATTTGTTCATCAATCTTATCAGTAGTAGAATATTGTTTCTCAAGTTGTTGCTTGGACTGAGCCAATTCACCTTTCACAATAGTATTATACTTTTCAAGTTTAGCATACTACAATTTGGTTTTCTCAAGTTCAGATGTCACTTTACAAAGTTTAGATTTCAGATCTTCTTTCTCAGATTTCAGATTTTCATTCTCTAATTTCAGATTTGTTTCATTCTTTCTATTTCCATCTTTCAAAATCAACTTCAAATTTACTATCTTCAGTTCATGTTTGAGGATCTCATTTTCTTTTTTCAGATTATCATCACAATCTTCAACCTAAATAGTAGATTCTTTTTCTGATTTTAGTTCTTCTAGCTTATTCTTTAGCTTTTCAATGAGGTTCTTTGCATCATCATATTTTCCTTTCGGAGTATCTCTTTCTTCAGTAAGTATATCAATCTGTTCAAGAGCTTCTTCAAGATTCTTCTGTAGTTGATCCATATCCATAGAGATCTTACTCAAGCTGTTAGGCTTTTTCTAAATGATTGTTTTCCGAGTAACCTGGCACTGATAGCAATTGTTAGAAATAGGGAATACTGAGAGGGGGGCATGAATCAGTATTCTACAAACTTTTGCTTTTTCCCAATTATGGATATAAAAGATTAGCTTAATAAATGCATAATATAGTAAACTAAATAACATGCATAGCAATAAAGAAAATGAACTCATAACACATTATTTGTTCTTGAGGTAACCCTGGCCAAGGGAAAACCTTGGTGGGGATGGTACCCACAAAGATCCACTAATCAAGAGTATCCTGTTAAGGATGTTGATGCTATTAGGAGCCTGTTACATGCATATAGTGTCTCAGTCTTGATTAAGGGACTATAGGCCTTGTTAGAAGCCTCAACCCTGCTAAGAGTTGGTAGTACTGATTACAAATGAGTACAAGATGAGCCCACTGCCCAAAAAAGTAATGTACAATGATTACTGATTACAAAAAGGGTAAGGTACATAACCTTATATTGCTTTCTTGTCTTTCACAACTTCGCATCAATACCTTTTGCATATATGTTCATTGTATCATCTATATCATTACAACATATATCGTATCTCTCTTCGCATTTCATATGTCTTATATTTATACAAGTTGTTAGGAATAATAACTTTTACAGTCGGCTTTACAAAACATAAAGCTTTACACAAAATACATATTTAACCAAGGGTTAACATCTAGGATGTCATCCCTTTATATTATTAAGACATTATTTTGATAAATAAAATAATCCCTTAACTCTTTACCAATTTTGTCTTCTTCTCTATCCTGTCGGCTTAACATTATCTTTGGTAAAGCTGCCATAACTTCTTTCATACATGTCGTACAGACTTGCACTTTTGGGTGAGTCTTCAATAGTCATCATAGTATCTATGTTCAAGTGCGTAAGCAATGAACTTACTCCAATCAACATCACCAATCAAAACTATCTCAGGTTACACTGGAAAAATACTGCTCATACTTTGACAATTTTGCTTTCCGCTCTGTCATACTTGCTTTCTATCATATGCGGTCTTCATGTAGATAGGACCCAATGCATCATCCTCAAATACACAACAACTTCACCAAATCCACACCAAGAATCACAACATGTTACTTCACCAAGTTGGCTACGACCTAAATGAAGAAATACCAACATGCTAGAAAATCACCAAATGTGAACACCATGATCAATGCGAACCACAAACATGATCATAACATGATCCAAGAATACCAAAAAGAAGAAATAATGGCTTCTCAAACCTTCACATCAACTTGATCTCAAAATCCAAATTCATCTTTGTACTAAATACCAGCAACACTAAATACATAACTATGTCACACTAAATAGACATCTTGTTGAACTCTAAATCATGAACACCACTAGTTGGGGATACAACAATAAATCCCAATATTACCACCATCTTTTCATCAACTAAATCAACCACATTGATCCTCACCGAAGCAGTAACTCAACTTCTGACATAAGAATACTAAAATAATAGCACTTGATAAATCAATCATATCTCACTCAAATTGTTATGTGAACCTCTGTAAGTTTACCAGAATTAAATGTAGGCATATCTAAAACATCATCTATAATCACAACTAAATATCTTCAACATATCACTTGATCAACTAAAATCATCTTCTCTGAACAAACTAAACACACTATCTACAACAACAATAATATGTTGGCATCAATGAAAAAACATTAATGTCAACACACATAAACAAGGTCTAATCAACAATCTTAGACATATTTAACAATTTCTAAAAAATCTCCCCCTTTGGAAGTGATGGCAACATATGAAGTGAAAAACTTATCAATGCACAAAGATATCAATATATCCACCCGATCACTCTGAATATCTTGCTTCGAACCTCTCAACACAACCTCTCCCAAATACAATCTTTCTTGATTTTTTTTACATATTCTCTACCCCTTTGACATCAGTGGAAAAGGGCCAAAGACATCAAAATATTTGACTCACTTCAAAAATAATAATAGATAACTATTTCACATTATCCTATCACAAGATTGCTCCCCCTAAGGAGAAGTCCCCAAGCTCATCAATCCAGAGTGATGTTCTGATAAATTTATGGATTAATTCCATCCCTAACATCATTAGCTCCAATCAAGAGGGGCCAAGCTCAAATTTTGTTAGACTACAACTAATTAACTACTTGGAGAACTCAATGTGAAGATGATCACCGAGCTACTAAGGTATATTGGAGACATTAGATCAGTTGTTATATTATCATTGATGTCAAGTAGTTTTGACTGTACATATCATGATAGTTGCAAACATCTAAAGAAGGTAATATTGGTGAAGGAAAAGAGATATTAATATGAAGATGAGATGTATGAGTAATTTATGAATATGGTATTCATTGGGTAACTTATTAACGAGCCTATGATAGTATGATAGTGATTTGATTGGCTTACATGATTCTGTTAAGTATTGAAGATCAAGAATGTAAAATTTAATGTGGTCAGTATATGAAAAACTTAGTGTACACCGGGGAGATATAGTATACACTAAGTAGGTGTAGTGTACACCAAGTGTGGTGTTAACTGAGTAGGAATAAACTAACACATCATGATATTGACTGAGTGGGAGAAATAAGGAGGAACATGTAATTTATAACATGAGATGATTAGTTGGATGAATCTAGAAGATTATGAGGATAAAGATAAAGTTTTTTATGAAGATCTATGGCTAACAAGATTCATGGATGTTTTCATGATGAATATTGAAAACTTTTTAAGGAACAAGTTCCGAGGAAGGTTAAAGAAGTAAAATCAATGAAGGAGACTAAGAGGAAAAATATAGGGCTGAAAATAAAATGGTTTATCATGTCTATATAAGGAGATAAGAAATTCAAAAGAAGGGAGTCATGTGAGGAAGAAGACTGCATACATGTGAAGTTGGTCAGATAGGTTGAATTGAGAACCAAGTAATTTTGTAGACAACATCGAGCGTCAGAAAGAGTTAACTGAGAAGAACAGAGTTGGAGGAAGAAAGGAAATTGAAGAGATTATGATGACCAGAGTTATATTGAGCTTAGAATAGATCTGAATATTGGCAAGTGAAGTTGAATTTAAATATGGTAATATAATGTTTCTTTCTAACCATTACTATAGATAAAATCTCTTAACTGAGTGAGACTTAACCATCTTTGTTATTTCTTTATGACATTCAATCAATGTTGATTATTTTCTTGTTGACCCAAGTGAATGTATGGTCACGAAGAACTGTTAGTGATAAATCCTCTAAGAAGGTCACACCTTATAGTGTGTTTTGTAACCTTTAACAGGGTTGTCTCTTAATCGATCTCACTTTAGAAGAGTAAAAATATTTCGGGTACCGGTCCCAGGTGGATTTTACCTTAACAAGGTTTCCACATTAAAAATCAAGTGTTAAATGTGTATGCATGTGATGTTTTGTTATTTTACATTACACATTACAGTTAATGGTTTGATCAGCATATATGCTAGATAATTTATCTGATAGTCGATTAATGATTCGGAAAGACACAGTCAAGTGTTTACTAAGTTGTTTAGTTTATTTGTTTAAATTAGTTTTATACATCTGTGGAGGGATTTGGGACCGTAGGATAAACTACAACTGATTGATTATCTTGAGAGAAAGTTTGACAATGGAATGGATTTGAAAGACAATGATTTATGATTACTGAGATAATAAAGTATACGTAAGATATTAAATTATTTAATGTATTGTCATTGATGTCAACTAGTTTTGACTATACTTATCATCATGGTTACAAACATTTTAAGAAGGAAAAATGGTAAAAGAATGAGAAAGATATGGATATGGCATTCATTGGGTAACTTATTGATGAGTCTATGACTTTATGTTAGTTATTTGATTGTATTACATGAATCTATTATGTATTGAAGATCAAGAATGAACAATTTTATGTGGTCGGTAAATGAAGAATTTTGTATACACCGAGAAAGTGAAGTGTATACCGAGTATAGTGTTAACCGAGCTAGTTATCACCAATGCATTTTGGTATTGACCGAGTGAAAGAAATAAATGGAACTCATGAATTTTGACTAAAGATGATGAGTTGGACAATTGTTTATGATTCTGAGGTAAATGATAATGTTTATTATGATGATCAAATGGCTAACAAAATTCGAGGATGATCGGATGAAGGAGAATGAAATGTGTTATTGACACAACTGCTAAGGAAGGTTAAAGAAGAAAAATTAATGGTGAAGATTAAGAGACAAAATATATAGATGGAAATAAAATGGTTTATGATGTCTATATAAAGAGACATGAGATTCATTATTGAGTCTGTTGCATGATAATTCGCATGAAAAGATTGATTCATGCAACACTAATCAAATTGGTTGAAGACAAAACTGAGAAATTATGCAAACAACACTGAACAATAGAGAAAGCAATCACTGAGAAGAAGAGAGTTGGAGGAGACAAAGATATTGAATTGATTATTGATCAGAGGTATTTTTGAACTTAGCATAGATCTAAAAATCTTCAAATCAAGTTGTATATGAATTAGATCATTACTATATCAGTTTAACCATTGCTATAGATAAATCTCTTAACCAAGTGGGACTTAATAGTCTTTATATTTCAATATGACATTAAATGAATGTTGATTGTTTTCTTGTTGACCCCATAGTGAATGTTTAGCCAAGGGATAAAGGTTAGTGATAAATCCTCTAACCAAGTCACACCTCACAGTGTGTTTTGTAATCTTTAACAGGGTTGGCTCTTAACTAAGCTCACTTCATAAGAGTGAATTATTTTGGGTTACCAGTCCTAGGTGGTTTTTCCCCTAATAGGGTTTCCATGTTAAAAATCTATTTGTTATATGTGTATGGATGTGTTGAATTGTTATTTTACTTTACACATTACTATAATTGGATTGATCGGTAAACACAATATTTAATTTACTTGTAATCAGTATATGAAGAGAAAGGCACAGTTGATATTTTACCAAGTTGATTAATTGATTTGAAATTTTTGTTGTGTACATCTAGGAGTATTTGGGACTGTAGGATAGCTGGACTTAATTGATTCACCCCCCCCACCCCCCCCTCCCCCTCTTATTTATCTAACAATTGGTATTAGAAGCACTTTGAAGGACCTAAGCTAAAGATCAAAAGATGTATAAGAGAGAGGTGTCAAAGCTTAACAAAGACAACTTCTCGACATGGAAAAGTAGAGTGAGATTGTACCTATCAAGGATTAGAGAGTCTACAGTGTACTACTTAGATAATGATTTCATCTTACCCACTAGATCTTTG
Source organism: Chamaecyparis obtusa (assembly GCA_027943335.1). Classification (NCBI taxonomy): domain Eukaryota; kingdom Viridiplantae; phylum Streptophyta; class Pinopsida; order Cupressales; family Cupressaceae; genus Chamaecyparis; species Chamaecyparis obtusa. The sequence continues at coordinate 1,041,116 of BSBK01005939.1, forward strand.
ATTGTTGATCAGGTGAGAGAAAGACATGAACACAATAATACAATGATAAAGCTTGCTTCTTCCTTATCAGATGCCAAATTTTAAGATGTTAAGACATGTACTTCTGCTAAACATATGTGGGACAAGCTTACACTAGGTCATGTAGGAGATGTGACTGTGCTAAGGGCTAAAGCTAAAAGTCTTAAAGGAAAGTTTGATGAAATGAAAATGAAGGAAGGAGAGAACATATCATAGTACAAAAACCAAGTCATCGAGATTGTGAATTCTATCCAAGAAGCAGGAGGTATTATTGAAGAAGACACTATTTTAAGTAAAATTTTCAAAACCTTGTTACCCGTTTATGCTATTAGAGTCTCTGCAATTCATGAGATGAGATCAGCTCCTGGTAAACATATTACACTTGATAGTCTAATCGCTAGACTGACTACATTTGAGTTGAATAAATTTGACAATAGTATTATTCCTACTATTGAATTTGCATTTATGTCATCTCTGAAAATTGGTAATTCAAGTAGCAAACACATGATAAGAAATGAGAGTGATAGTGTAAGTGATGAGAATGAACTTGAAGCACTAATGGCTAGAAGACTGTAGAAAGGTAAAGGAAGATATGGAGGAAAATAACCTTTGGTATGCTTCAATTGTAAAGAGATTGGCCATATTGCAGCTAGATGTCCTAACAGGAAAGAAGATGAGAAAATTAATGAAAGATCTAATGAAAGAAAGTCTAATAGAAGAGATAACTAAGAACACAGAGGCAACTAAAAGTATGACATAAGAAGTAACCAAGATTACAAAGACAAAGGAAAGAAGACATGTTACCTTTTCGAAGATGATGAGGATTGTTGGCATTAAATAGAATTGCCACTAGTGACAACACTTATTTGCATTCTGGGTGCAAACCGAGCAGACAGTGCAAACCGAGCAGATAGTGCAAATTGAGCAGACAATGCAAACCGAGCAGACAGTGCAAACCGAGCAGACAGTGCAAACCGAGCAGACAGTGCAAACCGAGCAGACAGTGCAAACCGAGCAAGTTAGTACAAACCGAACAGGACAGTGTAAACCGAGTAACATCATGTCTACCGAGTCACCAGTATTTACCAAGTTCAAAACCTACCGAGTGATCAGTATGAACCGTGCCTTCACTTCTACCGAGTGCATGACGATGCCGAGTAATGTAGTGGACGCCGAGTATCAGAAAATCACCGAGTTAGTTTGCAGGAACCGTGTAACCATACTTGGGCCGACTTAGTAGCACATATGTTTATTTGTCAAAGCCGACTTTGTAATTGTAATTGAAATTAATTGTTTAAGACTTGTATATAAACAATGTTGTAAAAATGTCAAAAAAAAATGTAAGTAAGAGGCATAGATGTGAAAAAGAAAGAAAGGCAAAGATAAGCGAATTACAAAGGGCTTCAGCAGTATAAGGAATAGCAAAGACAAATTCATCACAGAAGGTGATCAGTACATCAGCGAATCTCAATCAGCAATCTAGTTGCAAAGCCAGAGATCTACTGTTTCATCCTAACAGGTGAATTAGTACTAAATCCATTAACCGGGTAGACTTAACAGTCTTTTGTAAAATCTCTTTACCGAGTGCATACTTCTTTGTATGTTTTGTAAATCCTTTAACAGGGTGGATTAAGCAATCCTTATTGCTCCTAACAGGGAAGATCATCAGAAGTGATCAAATTGTAAGCCTTAAATGGCCAACTTTATTCTGTAGTATTAAAGCTTTGTGGGTTTCATCCCCACCCCAGTTTTACTTTCTTTTTGGAAGGTTTCTGGGTAACCAAATCTATGTGTCATTATTGTGAATGCATTTAAGTTTCATGCTTTCTGTATGCAAAGGTTAAAAGTAAATTACACGTTAAATTGAAAGAAAATTTGGAGTTACTGATTCACCCCTCCCCTCTCAGTAACTCGGTTAATTCTTGAATATTTCCAACAATTGGTATCAGAGCAGCATTGGTTCTCAAGATAAAGCTTAACTAGCTTGAGAAAAGATCCAGGACAATGGAGGTATTCAAACTGAACAAGGTGATTGAAAATGAAAAGCTAGATCTGGAAATGGCCATAGCTAAACTCAAGGAAGCAAAAGAACATCTTTCCCAATCCCTAAGAAGAAGGAAGGAACTTGCAAATTAGATGAATGATCATAATTACATTGAAGAAAAGATTGAAGATCTTTTTCCCTCAAATAACTCAGATGAAGCAAACAATGCTGTCAAAGAACTCCTAGAAAAGAATGGGTCTCTGCAGGAAGAAGTGAGAAAATTAAAAAGAGAACAAGAGCTACACTCTACAAGATTCTGTGAGATCTTGGAACAAAGAAACAAGTTGAAAGATGAATTAGCTGGAAGGAACATTGAAGTCCAAAATAAAACCCTTCAGCTAGAAAACCTAATTGATCAGATCTCTCATACAAATGAGGAAATTTTGAATCTAAGATCAGAAATAGAAAGCACAAGAGAAGAACTAAGATCTGAAAAGGAAATCAATCTAAGATTGGTGGATGACCTAAACGCTGAAAAAAAAATCAATGAAGGAATGCTGAAAAGTCAAGAAGACTTGAATCAGCTGTATGAGCGAAATCTTCATAGGCAAAAAGGAAAAGCAGGACTTGGATACAAAGGAGAAGGCTAATCTTCTAAGCAAGGTACTCAAAGAAATCAAAAACCTACTTGTAATCATTGTGGTAAAATAGGACATACTTCAAATAAATGTTGGAACAATGAAAAAGTAGAATTCATTGGAAAATGTTACAGCTGCAATCAACCTGGTCACAAAGCAAATGAATGCAGGGAAAAACCAAGATTCAGAGGTAATTGTCACAAGTGCAACAAACAAGGTCACAAGGCATCCGAGTGTAGATCCAAGACATTTAATCCAGCAGAACAAATTATGAAAGCAATGTTTGGATGGGACTAAAACACCTAGTGTAGATGTCATTACTGTGGAGAATATGGACACATCGGCATGAATTGCATAAAACATCATCTAAGGAAAAGAGATACTACCGTAAGATGCTTCAAATGCACTAAACTAGGTCACATAGCCAGAAACTGCATGAATGCTAGTGAAGTTGAAGATGGAAAGAAGAATGAAGCAACTAAGGTCAGGAAACAGGTGAGACAAAAATGGATTCCTAAATCTACCGAGAAATCCAGTCCAAGTAATGGAATGGATGGCTCTACCGACTCAAACTAAATTTCCAAGAAAGCACTGGAACTGTATTCTCATAGACCAATCTCAAGCAGTTCCAGAACTGAATTAAAAGAAAGATCTAAATCAGCATACAAGATGCAGTAAGATCACAGGGAGGTCGATATCAGTCTTCACCGAGCAAGGTCGGTACCCGTCTTTACCGAGCGAGGTCGGAGCAATATGAATTCTCAAGTTCACCGAGTTGCGAAGTCTTTACCAAGTAATTAATTCTTAGTGGGAGAAAGTCTGTCGGAATTCATACCCTAATTTGTACTGAGCATTAATGACAGAGTTATAAACAAAAAGCAAGTAATCGAACTCATTCTTCACCGCGAACCTTTAGCACTTTGAGAGCAGAAAATTTCAAGAGCAACCCAGTGATTCAACACTTTCGTGAAAGGAATTTTCTGTGAGCTACCATGGCATCATCCAGCACTTTAGCGAAGAAAGGATCTGATATGTTAGTCCAAGGGGAATGGAAAGCACCAGATTTCAAGATCGTGCCCACAATTGCAGCAGCCCTAGATCCGAACGGAGCTCAATCTCAGATTCCTCCTAAGGTACTACTTATTAACGATATCCGCAATCATTTCAACTGTTCAATTCATGAAATGGGGAACCTAGAATTAGATACTGTGCGTGAAGAACTGTGTGTGGATGGTATTCTGAAACCCGAGCACAAACATTTGGAAGATAAAGGTTTAGTTCACATTGCACATCTACCTCGAACCTTTTGAGATAAATGGGTTAGATACATTCTCAACCGTGTACATGATGGCAAGATTTGGCTTGATCAACCCATAGAAATCACAAAGAAGATGATTCATCAAATCACCGGTCTTCCCATGTTGAACAAAGCTAAAACTACCAAAACCCTAGGTTGGACGGAACTAGAGAAGAAAACCCTAGCCGAGTGGGACGGTAGAGGCATGAAAGTTAGCAGCATTACCGATGCTGAACTGAAGTTTGGTACACACATTATTGCCCATAAGATTTACAGTACTAGTCGACAGAATAGTGTCTCCTGTGAAGCTATCGACCTAGCATACAAAGTGGTCAAGAATAACTTAACATTTGACCTAGCAGACTTATTGTTAAAGAAGTTTAACAAAAATATGGAAAGCATTCAAACTTCCAAAAACAATCCATGTAAGTTTGGATCCTTATTGGTCTGTTTATTCTTCTATGTTCAGAAATTCTTCCCTTCTAAAGGAAAATTTGTATGGAGAAAAGATGTGCCAGCCCTTTATGAAATAAATGAATACATCTCAGAAATGGGTGAAAATTTTGAAAGCATCATGGATAATTATTTTGAGTCTTTCAAAGAGAAAATGAATGACAGATTCCGGATTCCACAGAAGTTGGTGGAAGATTACAAAGATGACATTTGTTTTATGGTGGATTGTGATAATGTATATATTCAAGCAGCTAAACCGAGGACTGTATATGTAAAACCTCTTCCTTATGAGGTAAATATTGATGAAACCAAGAATATCATTGAAGCTCTTCTTAATCAGCCTGTCAATCCCAAAGGTCCATATTTTGGAACATATGATGAAGCTAAGGTAAGAATTGAACTAAGCATAAAGCTTCCACAGGCGGTAAACAAAGGAAAGAAGAGGATAGCCAAAATGCAAATGATAACCGAGGACAAAGAAGAAAAAGATGAAGAAGAAGAGGAAAAGGATGAGAAAATAGAGGAACCAGAACCTGCAAAGAAGAAAGGAAAGGTATTCATCACTAAGGCACCTAAGCCTCCCACTGCTGTATTTACAAGGAGAAATGAAAGAGGCAAGGTAGACAAGGCAGATAAAGACATAGTGTTCAAAAGGCCTCCTCTAAACCTTCAAGAAAAGATCAAACTCTTTAGAGACGGATCAGGATCTGGAGTAAGTAACATAAAATCTTTTAAATATGAAACCAGATCGGAAACAGAACAAAAGGAAATAGAAGATGCTGTTATTGAAAAGATGGGACAGTGGAAATACTCTCCTGAAGAAATAGCCCCACAGGTTCCAGCAGTTCTATTAAATCCAATAAAAATGAGATGGAGCAATGCAAAGCAAACTGTGATAGACATATTCGATCAAACTCTGAGACAGTTAATGCCGAGCTTGAAAAATGATGAAGTAAAGAAGGCATTAAAAGAAAATGAAAGTAAGATGACATTAAAGTTCAATACTTGTTTGATTTTGATCAACAATATTGAATCGGTTGTGAAGGCTGCAAATGCTACATGGAAGAACATATACCACCTTCACCAACTGAGTATTGAAATAGTCATAATAAAAGATATTGAAGATGATAGTGATGAACAAGAAGAAGACACTGAGGTAGATGATACTGTGAGGATAGCAGCAGAAGTCATTGCATCCCTTCATACCTCTCCAGTAAAAGTTTCTACATCCAGCCCGGAGACACCTTCAAGCATGGTTGTGACAACTTCAACATTTGTCCAATCATCTTTAGCAGCAACAGAAGCAACTATCATTTCTTCTACCGAGTTGCAGTCTCCCATTTCATCAAGTTTTCCAGCAGTACGTTTTCCAGTTTTTGAATCTTCAAGTGTAAATATTTTAAGTTCTCCAGTAGAAAGTATACCAGTCTCTATAGCTAGCCCTACTATATCTACTGTCACTACTACCAAGGCATTAAGTACAGATAAGCCTAAGGCTCTACCGAGTATAAAATTTTTGGGTAAAAATGTAGTAGAGGATATAGACTTAGATGAAGAGATAGAGATTCCTACATTGGATTTTGCAAATCTATCAGCGGACCAAATGCAAAATATAGGTGAGATCCTCCAAAGGAAAGCAAAACAAAAGAAGCTTAAAGAGGAGAGAGACAAGGAATATCAAATCATCAAGGATGCTAAGGACATTTTGTCTGATGCATTAGGTATTAAAGTAGACTCATTCCAACATATTTTGCTACAATTAGCAGAAGCAATTAATAAATACAATGAGGATTCATCTGGGATAGAAAAGTTAGTTGAAAGAGCCGAGAAGAGATTCAACAATAAAGTGCTTGAGCACATTGCTCAGCACATAGCTATTAACCAAGTAGAATTGTCTTCAGTTTTGTCAAACATTGAATCTATCTATTCGAATGCTACCTCTCTTTTGGCCAGATTGTGCAATATTGCCGAGTTCACAAAGGATGTTAAGGATAAAATGAATAAAATGGATGAGGATATGAAGATTAGCATACAGAAGCTGCAACTTGAACCAAGTTCAAGCTCTGCTCATCACATGAAAATCTCACACCTATCAAACATGCAGTCTGATCTACTGAAAGAAGACACAAGGATCCGGTCCACACTGCTAGACATCCAACACATGATCCTTCCCATCATGAATACAATGTATAAGCACATTGAACATTCCAAAACATTGATTCATGACAATCAGTTCTCTATAGCAGATCACATGATTGAACTCTCTGCAGAAGTCCAAATTGCAATCCAAACATGTAAGATTCTGCAAGAAAGTTGGGACAGAACCCTGGCACTAATAATGAAGGTACATTCTGATTTTCTATCAAATTTTGGATTCTCTCTGTAAATAACTTGTATATACACCTTTGGCATTATCGTCAAAAAGGGGGAGATATGTATAGAGGGAGATATATGTATAGAAGAAGATTTGTATAGAAACAGTTAGCACATTGAAAGGGGGAGACAATGTATAAAGCTCTATAACAAAGACAAATTTTGAAAAATCAAAATAAAACTCAGCATGATTCATGTATATAAGTTTTGGCCAATAAGTGTTTTTGTCACTAATGCCAAAGGGGGAGATTGTTGGCATTAAACAGAATTGCCACTAGTGACAACACTTATTTTCATTCTGGGTGCAAATCGAGCAGACAGTGCAAACCGAGCAGACAGTGCAAACCGAGCAGACAGTGCAAACCGAGCAGACAGTGCAAACCGAGCAGACAATGCAAACTGACCAGACAGTGCAAACCGAGCAGACAGTGCAAACTGAGTAGACAGTGCAAACCGAGCAGACAGTGCAAACCGAGCAGACAGTGCAAACCGAGCAGACAGTGCAAACCAAGCAGACAGTGCAAACCGAGCAGACAGTGCAAACCGAGCAAGTTAGTACAAACCGAACAGGACAGTGTAAACTGAGTAACATCATGTCTACCGAGTCACCAGTATTTACCAAGTTCAAAACCTACCGAGTGATCAGTATGAACCGTGCCTTCACTTCTACCGAGTGCATGACGATGCCAAGTAATGCAGTGGACGCCGAGTATCAGAAAGTCACCGAGTTAGTTTGCAAGAACTGTGTAACCATACTTGGGCCGACTTAGTAGCACATATGTTTATTTGTCAAAGCCGACTTTGTAATTGTAATTGAAATTAATTGTTTAAGACTTGTATATAAACAATGTTGTAAAAATGTCAAAAAAAAATGTAAGTAAGAGGCATATATGTGAAAAAGAAAGAAAGGCAGAGATAAGCGAATTACAAAGGGCTTCAGCAGTATAAGGAACAGCAAAGACAAATTCATCACAGAAGGTGATCAGTACATCAGCGAATCTCAATCAGAAATCCAGTTGCAAAGCCAGAGATCTACTGTTTCATCCTAACAGGTGAATCAGTACTAAATCCTTTAACCGGGTAGACTTAACAGTCTTTTGTAAAATCTCTTTACCGAGTGCATACTTCTTTGTATGTTTTGTAAATCCTTTAACAGGGTGGATTTAGCAATCTTTATTGCTCCTAACAGGGCAGATCATCAAAAGTGATCAAATTGTAAGCCTTAACCGGCCAACTTTATTCTGCAGTATTAAAGCTTTGTGGGTTTCATCCCCACCCCAGTTTTACTTTCTTTTTGGAAGGTTTCTAGGTAACCAAATCTATGTGTCATTATTGTGAATGCATTTAAGTTTCATGCTTTCTGTATGCAAAGGTTAAAAGTAAATTACATGTTAAATTGAAAGAAAATTTGGAGTTACTGATTCACCCCTCCCCTCTCAGTAACTCGGTTAATTCCTGAATATTTCCAATAGAGGATGACGCTGACACTGACACTAATGAATACATTGAGGTGGTATTCATAGATTTGAAAGAAGAAGAAGAAGGAGAAGAAGAAGAAGAAGAAGAAGAAGAAGGTATGTTGAAACAACACTTATTTCTAAAGTTAGCAAGAATGATACTTGGATCATTGATAGTGGTTGTACACATCATATGACTAGTGATGAAGAAAAATTTGAATACCTTGAACATTATAATGGTTGATTTGTTAAAATGGGAAATGATACACCTTGTCTAGTAAAGGGAAAAGGGTCTATATTGTTAAACAATAATATTAGATGTGAGAATGTATATTGGGTGAAGGGACTTAATTATAACCTGTTGAGTATAGCACAACTGAATAATATAGGTCACCGAGTTGCATTTGAGAATAGAAAGGTGAAAATCTATGATGAGACTGGAAAGTTGGTTAGTACTGGTGAACAATCTAAAGGTAATCTATTTTATCTTGACAATGCTAACACTTCTTGTTTATTGGCTAGAACTGAAGATGTGTGGTTATGGAACAAAAGGTTGTGCCATGTGAATTTTGACAACATGGTTAAGATTAGTAAGAAAAGGAGAGTTAGAGGCATATTGAGCATATCTAAACCTGACCATGTCATGTGCAAATAATGTCAAATGGGAAAAATGTCAAAATCTAGTTTTAAGAGAAAAAAAATTATTCATCTAATGTTATTTTGGAGTTAGTTCATACCGACTTGTGTGTTCCTATGAGAACTCATAGTTATTATGGAGAAAAATATTTTATCTTGTTTGATGATGACTCTCTAGAATGATGACTCACATGTTCTTGAAAGAAAAGTATGAATCTTTTAATATGTTTAAATGGTTTAAAGCTAAAGTGGAAAAAGAAAGTGGTAAATAATTAAAATTCTTGATATCAGATAGAGGTGGTGAATTTATTTTTGATGAGTTCTGTTGGCATTAAGCAGAATTGCCACTAGTGACAACACTTATTTGCATTCTGGATGCAAACCGAGCAGATAGTGCAAACCGAGCAGACAGTGCAAACCGAGCAGACAGTGCAAACCGAGCAGACAGTGCAAACCGAGCAGACAGTGCAAACCGAGCAGACAGTGCAAACCGAGCAGACAGTGAAAACCGAGCAAGTTAGTACAAACCGATCAGGACAATGTAAACCGAGTAACATCTTGTCTACCGAGTCACCAATACTTACCGAGTTCAATACCTACCGAGTGATCAGTATGAACCGTGCCTTCACTTCTACCGAGTGCATGACGATGCCGAGTAATGCAGTGGACGCCGAGTATCAGAAAGTCACCGAGTCAGTTTGAAGGAACCGAGTAACCATATTTGGGCCGACTTAGTAGCACTTATGTTTATTTGTCAAGCCGACTGTGTAATTGTAATTGTAATTAATTGTTTGAGACTTGTATATAAACAATGTTGTAGAAATAAAAGGATGAAATAAAAATGTATGAAGTAGAATATATATGAAAGAGAAAGAAAGGAAAAAATAAGCGAATTACAGAAGGCTTCAGAAGTATAAGGTACAGCAAAGACAAATTTATCACAGAAGGTGATCAGTACATCAGCGAATCTCATTCAGCAATCCAGTTGCAAAGCAGAGATCTACTGTTTCATTCTAACAGGTGAATCAGTACTAAATCCTTTAACCGGGTAGACTTAACAGTCTTTGTAAAAATCTCTTTACCGAGTGCATACTTCATTGTATGTTTGTAAATCCTTTAACAGGGTGGATTTAGCAATCCTTATTGCTCCTAACAGGGCAGATCATCAGAAGTGATCAAATTGTAAGCCTTAACCGGCCAACTTTATTCTGTAGTATTAAAACTTTGTGGGTTTCATCCCCACCCCAGTTTTACTTTCTTTTGGAAGGTTTCTGGGTAACCAAATCTATGTGTCATTATTGTGAATGTTTGTAAGTTTCATGCTTTCTGTATGCAAAGGTTAAAAAGTAAAATACATGTTAAAATTAGAAGAAAATTTGGAGTTACTGATTCACCCCTCCCCTCTCAGTAACTTGGTTAAATCCTGAATATTTCCAACAATTGGTATCAGAGTAGCATTGGTTCTCAAGACAAAGCTTAACTAGCTTGAGCAAAGATCCAGGACAATGGAGGTATTCAAACTGAATAAGGTGATTGAAAATGAAAAGCTAGATCTGGAAATGGCCATAGCTAAACTCAAAGAAGCAAAAGAACATCTTTCCCTATCCCTAAGAAGAAGGAAGGAACTTGCAAATCAGATGAATGATCAGAATTACATTGAAGAAAAGATTGAAGATCTTCTTCCCTCAAATAACTCAGATGAAGCAAACAATGCTGTCAAAGAACTCCTAGAAAAGAATGGGTCTCTGCAGGAAGAAGTGAGAAAATTGAAAAGAGAACAAGAACTACACTCTACAAGATTCTGTGAGATCTTGGAACAGAGAAACAAGTTGAAAGATGAATTAGATGGAAGAAACATTGAAGTCCAAAACAAAACCCTTCAGCTAGAAAATCTAATTGAACAGATCTCTCATACAAATGAAGAAATTCTAAATCTAAGATCAGAAATAGAAAACACAAGAGAAGAACTAAGATCTGAAAAGGAAATCAATCTAAGATTGATGGATGACCTAAACGCTGAAAAACAAATCAATGAAGGAATGCTGAAAAGTCAAGAAGACTTGAATCAGCTGTATGAACGAAATCTTCATAGGCAAAAAGGAAAAGCAGGACTTGGATACAAAGAAGAAGGCGAATCCTCTAAGCAAGGTACTCAAAGAAATCAAAAACCTACTTGTAATCATTGTGGTAAAATAGGACATACTTCAAATAAATGTTGGAACAATGAAAAAGCAGAATTCAATAGAAAATGTTATAGCTGCAATCAACCTGGTCACAAAGCAAATGAATGCAGGGAAAAACCTAGATTCAGAGGTAATTGTCACAAGTGCAACAAACAAGGTCACAAGGCATCCGAGTGCAGATCCAAGACATTTAATCCAGCAGAACAAATTGTGAAAGCAATGTTTGGATGGGACTACAACACCTATTGTAGATGTCATTACTGTGGAGAATATGGACACATTGGCATGAATTGCATAAAACATCATCTAAGGAAAAGAGATACTACAGTAAGATGTTTCAAATGCACTAAACTCGGTCACATAGCCAGAAACTGCATGAATGCTAGTGAAGTTGAAGATGGAAAGAAGAATGAAGTAACTAAGGTCAGGAAACAGGTGAGACAAAAATGGATTCCTAAAGCTACCGAGCAATCCAGTCCAAGTAATGGAATGGATGGCTCTACCGACTCAAATTAAATTTCCAAGGAAGCACTGGAACTGTATTCTCATAGATCAATCTCAAGTAGTTCCAGAACCAAAATTAAAAGAAAAGTCTAAATCAGCATGCAAGATGCAGTGAGATCACAGGGAGGTCGGTATAGTCTTCACCAAGCAAGGTCGGTACCTGTCTTTACCGAGCGAGGTCGGAGCATTATGAATTCTCGAGTTCACCGAGTTGCGAAGTCTTTTCCAAGCAATTAATTCTTAGTGGGTGACAGTCTGTCAGAATTCCTACCCTAATTTGAAATGAGCATTAATGACAGAATTGTAAACAAAAAGTAAGTAATCGAACTCATTCTTCACCGCAAATCTTTAGCACTTTGAGAGCAGAAAATTTCAAGAGCAACCCGGCGATTTAATACTTCTACGAAAGGAATTTTCTGTGAGCTACCATGGCATCATCCAGCACTTCAGCGAAGAAAGGATCTGATATGTTAGTTCAAGGGGAGTGGAAAGCACCAGATTTTAAGATCGTGCCCGCAATTGCAGCAGCCCTAGATCTGAACGGAGCTCAATCTTAGATTCCTCCTAAGGTACTGCTTATTAATGATATCCGTAATCATTTTAACTGTTCAATTCATGAAATGGGAAACCTAGAACTAGACATTGTGCGTGAGGAACTATGTGTGGATGGTATTTTGAAACCCGAGCACAAACATCTGGAAGATAAGGGTTTAGTCCACATTGCACATCTTCCTCGAAACCTTCGAGATAAATGGGTTAGGTACATTCTCAGCTGAGTACATGATGGAAAGATTTGGCTTGAGCAACCTATTGAGATCACAAAGAAAATGATTCAACAAGTCACCGGTCTTCCCATGTTGAACAAAGCTAAAACTACCAAAACCCTAGGTCGGATGGAACTAGAGAAGAAAACCCTAGCTGAGTGGGATGGTAGAGGCATGAAAGTTAGCAGCATTACCGATGCTGAACTGAAGTTTGGTACACATATCATTGCCCACAAGATTTATAGTTCTAGTCGACAGAACAGTGTCTCCTGTGAAGCTATTGACCTAGCATACAAAGTGGTCAAAAACAACTTGACATTTGACCTAGCAGACTTATTGTTGAAACAGTTCAACAAGAACATGGAAAGCATCAAAACTTCCAAAAACAATCCATGTAAGTTTGGATCCTTGTTGGTCTGTTTATTCTTCTATGTTCAGAAATTCTTCCCTTCTAAAAGAAAAATTGTATGGAGAAAAGATGTGCCAGTACTCTATGAAATAAATGAATACATCGCAGAAATGGGTGAAAACTTTGAAAGCATCATGGATAATTATTTTGAGTCTTTCAAAGAGAAAATGAATGACAGATTCCGGATTCCACAGAAGTTGGTGGAAGATTACAAAGATGACATCTGTTTTATGGTAGATTGTGATAATGTGTATATTCAAGCAGTTAAACCAAGAACTGTATATGTAAAACCTCTTCCTTATGAGGTTAATATTGATGAAACCAAGAACATCATTGAAGCTCTTCTAAATCAGCCTGTCAATCCCAAAGCCCCATATTTTGGAACATATGATGAAGCTAAGGTGAGAATTGAACTAAGCATAAAGCTTCCACAGGTGGTAAACAAAGGAAAGAAGAGGATAGCCAAAATGCAAATGATAACCGAGGACAAAGAAGAAATAGATGAAAAAGAAGAGGAAAAGGATGAGAAAACAGAGGAACCAGAACCTGCAAAGAAGAAAGGAAAAGTTTTCATCACTAAGGCACCTGTGCCTCCCACTGCTGTGTTTACAAGGAGAAATACAAGAGGCAAGGCAGACAAGGCAGAAAAGGCAGATAAAGACATAGTATTCAAAAGGCCTCCTCTAAGCCTTCAAGAAAAGCTCAAACTCTTCAGAGATGGATCAGGATCTGGAGTAAGTAACATAAAATCCTTGAGATATGAAACCAGATCAGAAGCAGAACAGAAGGAAATAGAAGATGCTGTTGTTGAGAAGATGGGACAGTGGAAATACTCTCCTGAAGAAATTACCCCACAGGTTCCAGCAGTTCTATTGAATCCAATAAAAATGAGATGGAGCAATGCAAGGCAAACAGTGATAGACATATTTGATCAAAACCTGAGACAGTTGATGCCGAGCTTGAAAAATGATGAAGTAAAGAAGGCATTAAAAGAAAATGAAAATAAGATGACATTGAAGTTCAATACTTGTTTGATTTTGATCAACAATATTGAATCGGTTGTGAAGGCTGCAAAAGCCACATGGAAGAACATATACCACCTTCACCAACCGAGCATTGAAACTGTAATAATAAAAGATATTGAAGATGACAGTGATGAACAAGAAGAAGACACTGAGGTAGATGATACTGTAAGGATAGCAGCAGAAGTCATTGCTTCCCTTCCTACATCTCTAGTGAAAGTTTCTACATCCAGCCCAGAGACACCTTCAAGCATGGTTGTGACAACTTCTACATTTGTCCAATCATCCCTAGCAACATCAGAGGCAGCTACCATTTCTTCTACCGAGCTGCAGTCTCCTGCACCATCAAGTTTTCAAGCAGTAAGTATTCCAGCTTTTGAATCCTCAAGTGTAAATATTTTAAGTTCTCCAGTAGAAAGTATGCCAGTATCTATAGCCAGCCCTACTTTATCTACTGTCACTACTACAAAAGCATTAAGTACAGATAAGCCTAAGGCTCTACCGAGTATAAAATTTTTGGTTAAAAATGTAGTTGAGGATATAGACCTAGATGAAGAGATAGAAATTCCTACATTAGATTTTGCAAATCTCTCAGCAGACCAGATGCAGAATATAGGTGAGATCCTCCAAAGGAAAGCAAAACAAAAGAAGCTTAAAGAGGAGAGAGACAAAGAGTATCAAATCATCAAGGATGCTAAGGACATTTTGTCTGATGCATTAGGCATTAAAGTAGACTCCTCCCAGCATGTTTTGTTACAATTAGCAGAAGCAGTTGAGAAATACAATGAGGACTCATCTGGGATAGAAAAGTTAGTTGAAAGAGCTGAGAAGAGATTCAACAATAAAGTGCTTGAGCACATTGCTCAGCACATAGCTATTAACCAAGTGGAATTGTCTTCAGTTTTGTCTAACATAGAATCTATCTATTCGAATGCTACCTCTCTTTTGGCCAGACTATGCAATTTTGCCGAGTTCACAAAGGATGTCAAAGATAAAATGAATAAAATGGATGAGGATATGAAGATTAGCATACAGAAGCTGCAACTTGAACCAAGTTCAAGCTCTGCTCATCACATGAAAATTTCACATCTATCTAATATGCAGTCTGATCTACTGAAAGAAGACTCAAGGATCCGGTCCACACTGCTAGACATCCAACACATGATCCTTCCCATCATGAATACAATGTATAAGCACATTGAACATTCCAGAACATTGATTCATGACAATCAGTTCTCCATAGCAGATCACATGATTGAACTCTCTGCAGAAGTCCAAATTGCTATACAAACATGTAAGATTCTGCAAGAAAGTTGGGACAGAACCCTGGCACTAATAATGAAGGTACATTCTGATTTCTTATCAAATTTTGGATTCTCTCTGTAAATAACTTATATATGCACCTTTGGCATTATCATCAAAAAGGGGGAGATATGTATAGAAGGAGAGATACGTATACTGTATAGATTTGTATAAGAAACAGTTAGCACATTGAAAGGGGGAGACAATGTATAAAGCCCTTTAACAAAGACAAATTTTGAAAAATCAAAATAAAACTCAGCATGATTCGTGTATATAAATTTTGGCCAATAAGTGTTTTTGTCACTAATGCCAAAGGGGGAGATTGTTGGCATTAAGCAGAATTGCCACTAGTGACAACACTTATTTGCATTCTGGATGCAAACCGAGCAGACAGTGCAAACCGAGCAGACAGTGCAAACCGAGCAGACAGTGAAAACCGAGCAAGTTAGTACAAACCGATCAGGACAATGTAAACCGAGTAACATCTTGTCTACCGAGTCACCAATACTTACCGAGTTCAATACCTACCGAGTGATCAGTATGAACCGTGCCTTCACTTCTACCGAGTGCATGACGATGCCGAGTAATGCAGTGGACCCCAAGTATCAGAAAGTCACTGAGTCAGTTTGAAGGAACCGAGTAACCATATTTGGGCCGACTTAGTAGCACTTATGTTTATTTGTCAAGCCGACTGTGTAATTGTAATTGTAATTAATTGTTTGAGACTTGTATATAAACAATGTTGTAGAAATAAAAGGATGAAATAAAAATGTATGAAGTAGAATATATATGAAAGAGAAAGAAAGGCAAAAATAAGCGAATTACAGAAGGCTTCAGAAGTATAAGGTACAGCAAAGACAAATTCATCACAGAAGGTGATCAGTACATCAGCGAATCTCATTCAGCAATCCAGTTGCAAAGCAGAGATCTACTGTTTCATTCTAACAGGTGAATCAGTACTAAATCCTTTAACCGGGTAGACTTAACAGTCTTTGTAAAAATCTCTTTACCGAGTGCATACTTCATTGTATGTTTGTAAATCCTTTAACAGGGTGGATTTAGCAATCCTTATTGCTCCTAACAGGGCAGATCATCAGAAGTGATCAAATTGTAAGCCTTAACCGGCCAACTTTATTCTGCAGTATTAAAGCTTTGTGGGTTTCATCCCCACCCCAGTTTTACTTTCTTTTGGAAGGTTTCTGGGTAACCAAATCTATGTGTCATTATTGTGAATGTTTGTAAGTTTCATGCTTTCTGTATGCAAAGGTTAAAAAGTAAAATACATGTTAAAATTAGAAGAAAATTTGGAGTTACTGATTCACCCCTCCCCTCTCAGTAACTTGGTTAAATCCTGAATATTTCCAACAGAGTTCACTAATGTTTGTAATGAGCATGGAATTAAGAGATGGGTTTCTTCACCAAGGACACTCCAGCAGAATGGGATTGTTGAAAGGATAAATAGATCTATTGTGGATTGTGTTAGAACACTAATTATTGAAAAGGATGTTGCACAAATATACTGGATAGAAATTGTTAGTATTGTTGTATACACATTGAACTGAGTTCAACTGAAGAAAGATTTAGACAAGATGCCTTATGAATTATGGTATGGTTACACACCTAATGTAAGTTACTTCAAAATATTTGGAAGTAGATGTTACATTCTGAAAGATTATAGAAATGATAAATTTGATTCAAAAGATGATGAAGGAGTATTCTTAGGATATTCTGCTAAGAGAAAATCTTACAAATGTTTGAATAAGGCTACTAACAATATTATTGAAAGTAAAAATGTGAGAGTTGATGAATTTACTAAGAAGAATGATGAAGCAAGAAAAAAGGAACCAGAATATTATGGTAGATTTACATACATTGAGCAACTTGACACTCTACCTAATTAGAAACAACTTGACATTATCGAGCATCAAGGTAATGCTACCAAGCATCAGTCTATACACACCAAGAATCAACAAACAATTATTGATGAAGATCATGGTCATACACCAAGTGGAGAACACATTGAAGAATAAAGAACTAAACCTATACTTGCAAGATACATAAGGAAACATCATCCACAGAATCATATTATTGAAGATAAGAAAGCTAGCATGATGACGCAAAGTAAGTTGAGAAACAATACTTTCTTAGTTTGTGAATTTGAACCTAAAACTATTAGAGATGCACTTCAAAATGATGAATGGGTTAAGGCCATGAATGGATAAATTGAGCAGATACAAAAAAACAAAACATGAACATTGGTACCGAGACCAAAAGAAAAGAATGTAATTGGAACCAAATGGATATTCAAAAACAATTTGATAGAAAATGGAGATGTCACTAGGAATAAGGCAAGATTTACATATGAAAAGGGTATGCACAAGAAGAAGTAATTGACTATGGTGAAACTTTTGCACCCATTTCTAGACTTGAAGGAGTTAGAATATTGCTTGCTTATGTTGCTTACAAAGGATTTACAGTTTATCATATGGATGTTAAATTTGCATCTCTGAATGGAATACTTGAAGAAGAGGTATACATTGAACAACCTGAAGGTTTTTTTGATCCTAATCAGAAGAACATGGTATGTAAGTTGCACAAAGCACTAGATCGACTGAAACACGCACCGAGAGCATGGTATGAAAGACTGCATTCCTATCTTATCAGTATTGGATTTGTTAGTGCAAGTGACCAATAATTTGTATTTGAAAGGTGAAACTGATGATAAGACTCTTATTGTTCAATTTTTTTTTATGATATCATATTGGAGGACATGATAATCTATGAAAATCATTTTCTGATGAAATGAGAAAAGAATTTAAAATGTCAATGTTTGGAGAGATTAATTTTTTTCTTGGCTTGCAAATTTGTCAACAAAATGAAGGCATATACATTACTCAAACAAAGTACATGGAAGAAGTATTGAAGACATTCAGTATGAAGGATTCAAAACCAGTCGGTACACCTATGGTCACTAGATGTAAATTGACAAAGAATGACCAGTCAACCAAGGTAAATCAAACATTATACAGATCAATTATTGGTAAGTTGATGTATGTTGTGCATAGTAGACCAAATATTGCACATGCAATAGGAATTGTAGCAAGATTTTTTGCTAATCCTAAAGAATCACATATGACTACTATAAAAAGAATTTTGAGATACTTGAAGAACACTGAAAACTATGGCTTGTGGTACAAGAAAGAAGGCAATTTTGAACTAAAATTTTACACATGCAGATTGGGCTGGAAACATTGATGACAGAAAGAGTACTATTGGTGGAGCATTCTTTTAGGGAGAAATGTTAGTTACTTGGATAAGTAAGAAACAAGGATGTATTTCTCAGTCCACTATGAAAGAAGACTATGTTTTTGTTGTTGCTAATTGTTCGAACATTGCATGGATAAAACAACTTTTGGAAGGTATGAATGAAGAGATCACTGACCCAGTGATAATATATTGTGATAACACTAGTGTAATAAACATCTCTAAGAATCTAGTGATGCATGAAAAGACAAAGCATAAATCTATAAAGTATCACTACTTGAGGGAACAAGTGTTAGAATAACTGAGAGGGGGGGTGAATCAGTTATCCAGTGTCCCAATACAAAATGTATAATTCAAAATAATTTCTTTAATTACTGCTCGTTGGTAAGTAATAATAACTCTCATTGTTTGTGCTTTTACTGATTATCAGTCTAATACTTATAACTGTTTACCGATCAAATCTAACATGTAACATGCAAAGTACGATAACAAACAAATATCACAATCAACACATAACACAAGAGATTTAATGTGGAAACCCTATAAAGGGAAAAACCACATGGGACCGGAAACCCAAAATTGTTCACTCTTCTGAAGTGAGGTCGGTTAAGACCAAACCCTGTTAAAGGTTACAAGCACACTGTCAGGTGTGACCTTGTTAGAGGATTTTAGACTAGAAGTTATCTTCCAACCAGCATTCACTATGGGGTTGATAGGATAACAATGTTCATTCTATGAATGATACATCATAAGACTTTTAGAGTCCACTCGGTTAAGAGATTTAATGGTTAAATATGTAACAGTAAAATGACCTACCTTAATACAACTTCAATTGTAGATTACAGATCAATATTTAGTCCCTACAAATCCTTCTGATCAATAATTCACTTCAGATTCAATATTGTATCAACTTACTATCCATCGGTAACTACTCTCTATAGCTCAGTAATTGCTCTGCAGCTCAGTTCTTACTAACTAGTATGATCAGAATGCATGAAAGCTTGTTCACACGATAATCCTGTAGCTTCTTCTTCTTCTAGCATTTTCATAAAGAAATTATGTTCTCTTATATAGACGTGTAAATCATTTTCTTCTCCACCATCAAATTTTGCCGCTTAATCACATTCATAGATTTTGCCACTTAAACTTTCTCGGTACTTGTGTCAATAACATGTTTCAATCTTCTCTGTTAGATCTTCCTTGAATTTTGTCAATCATTGATCTACATAACAAAATTTATTTCTTACCTCGATGTTATACTCTTGCCATCTCATCAATCTTATCAGCTAAACTAATCATTTAATTCATTTTGTCCTCCTTGGTTAACAAAGAATGCATTGGTGAACACTGCTCGGTTAATACTGCAGTCGGTATACACTACACTCCGTCGGTGTATACTAGAAATGCTTCATTTACCGACAACACTGCTTTGTGTCTTTCAACTCTATACTTCATCATAGATGAATGAAACATAATAAAGTCAATATCATCAAGTCATAGACTCATCAACAAGTTACTCAATGTGTTCCTTATCCTCATCTATCTTGTACATCTTTCCTCATGTAGATTTCTCTATTCTTTATCTCTTTCACCTTTCTTCAGATGTCTGAGTGTGGTAACTCACAAGATAAGTGTTGTCAAGCTAGTTGACATCAATGACAACATAATATTGATTTAATCATATTACATATCTAATCAACAACTTCTCAGTGATCTTTAATGACAAATTCTTCAATCAGATTCCAAATCAGTTGTAGTCCAACAATCTCTCCCTTTGGCATTGATGGCAACACAAGTAATATGAAATGTTCCATACACATACCAAATATACATTCTACAACTTTTTGAACAAATGATATAAGTCAAATAGACTTAATATGTTTAATCACTTCTTTACTAAACCAGCATTAAGTAATACAGCTTTACCTTTCTGTAGTTGTGATCTTTTCAGTTCTCCTGTTCCATTCAAATTGTCTCTCCCTTAGATAGTTCTTGTCGGTGCTTGTATATTCAAACTTTTTGTTCATCTCTTCCTTTCATTGTTGTACATTCCTTTCATATTGTTCATCTCTACCTTTGACAACAATAACAAAGAAACAAATAAACAAATAGTTTTGTCTTCCTCTATATCTCTGAATACTGATATCTCATCGATTCAAGTGCTCAAACTTAATCACAACCTTGAACATGATTCAAAGTGTGAACTATGTTGCATCAACATGAATGATCTTCTAATAAGAGTTGGCTGATGCAACATCCAGATCACCTTAGTGACTGATAGATAGGGGACGGACCCCAAGTCTAGTCCTCAAGTATTCAAATATGTCCTTCGGTAGGGGCTTTGTAAAAATATCTGCAAGTTGTTCTTTAGATGTAACAAATTCTAACTTAACTTGCTTCTCTTGCACTTGTTCTCTTAAGTAATGATACTTAATAGATATATGATTTGTCTTAGAGTGCATCATAGGATTCTTTGAAATATTAATAGCACTAGTGTTGTCACAGTATATAATCATCGGATCAGTGATTACCTCATTCATTCCTTCCAACACTTGTTTGATATATGCAATGTTTGAACAATTAGTAGCAGTAGCAACTTACTCTGCTTCAGTTGTAGACTGAGAAATACAAGCTTTCTTTTTACTTTTCTAGGTTACAAGTCTATCACCAAAGAAAAATGCTCCTCCGATGGTGCTTTTTCTGTCATCCACATTTCTAGCCCAATCAGCATCGGTGTAAACTTTCAGTTCAAACTTCCCTTCCTTAGAATACCATAATCCATAATTCTTTG
Organism: Chamaecyparis obtusa; assembly: GCA_027943335.1. Lineage (NCBI taxonomy): Eukaryota > Viridiplantae > Streptophyta > Pinopsida > Cupressales > Cupressaceae > Chamaecyparis > Chamaecyparis obtusa. The sequence goes on from BSBK01005939.1 coordinate 1,062,211, forward strand.
TTTTCTTCAAGTATCTTAAGATCCTTTTTGTAGCTATCATGTGTGATTCTCTAGGGTTAGCAAAAAATTTTCCAACAATTCCCACAGCATGTGCTATGTCTGGCCTACTGTGAACTACGTACATTAACTTACCAATCATGGATCGGTAAAGTGTCTGATTTACCTCAGTAGTTTCATCCTCCTTTGTCAATTTGTATCTAGTAGCCATCAGTGTTCCTACAGGTTTAGAATCTTCCATGTCGAATGTCTTCAGTACTTCCTTTATGTATTTAGATTGTGTGATGAATATGCCATCACTTTGCTGAATCACTTGTAGTCCAAGAAAGAACTTAATCTCTCCAAACATAGACATTTCAAATTCCTTTTGCATTTCATCAGAAAATGCCTTGTAGACAAGATCTGAGCCACCAAAGATAATGTCATCAACAAATATTTTATCAATGATAATAGTATCATCAGTATCACCTTTCACATACAAATTGTTGTTTTCACTTGTTCTAACAAATTGAATACTTAACAAGTATGTAGTCTTTCATACCATGCTCTTGGTGCTTGCTTTAGTCCATATAAATTTTTATGTAATATACATACCATGTCTTTATTGTCGGGATCAACAAATCCTTCAGGTTGTTCAATGTAGACTTCTTCAAGTATACCATTCAAAAATGCTGACTTCACATCCATTTGATAGACTTTGAATTTCTTATGTGCAGCATATGCAAGTAGCATTCTAACTCCTTCTAATCTAGCAACAGGTGCAAATGTCTCACCATAGTCAATGCCTTCTTCCTGTGCATATCCTTTGCATACTAATCTAGCTTTATTTCTTGTGACTTCACCATTTTCATTCAATTTATTCCTATATATCCACTTAGTACCGATAACATTCTTATCTTTTGGTCAGGGTACTAAGGACCAGGTTTTGTTCTTTTCTATTTGTTCTATTTCCTCTTTCATTGCATTAATCGATTCTTCATTCTCTAATGCAATTTTCACAGTTTTAGGTTCAAACTAACAAATTAGACATGTACCTTGTCTTGTTTTGCTTCTAGTTTACATTCTAGCATGTCTGTCTCCAATGATTTGTGTTTCAGGATGATGTCTTCTAACAAAACTAGCCAAGACTTGATTTCTCCTTTCTTGTTCATCCTGCTCAGGGTCATTTCCTTGCTCGGTAGCTTCTTCATGTTCATCAGTTTGTTGTGCCTGTTGTACTACATTGTTTCCCTGCTGACTGGTAGTCACAACTTGCGGTGTCGATAGATATTTTGGATGTTCAATGTAAGTGAATCTACCATAATCTTCTGGTTCCTTTGTACTTTCCTTTGTGTACTTTTCATCAAACTCATCAACATGAACATTAGTACTTTCAACAATCTTATTTGTACCCTTATTCAAATATTTGTATGCTTTACTTGTAGTGGAATATCCAAGAAATATTCCTTCATCTCATTCAGAATCAAATTTTCCATTTCTCTCATCTTTCAAGATAAAGCATTTACTTCCAAAAATTCTAAAATAACTTATAGTAGGTTTGTGTCCAAACCATAGTTCATAAGGTGTTCTGTTGGAGTCCTTCTTCAGTTGTACTTGGTTAAGAACATATATAGCTATGCTAACAACTTCCCTCCAATATGTCTGAGCAACATTCTTCTGTATCATTAATGTTCTAGCATAGTCAGTTATAGACCTATTCTTTCTTTTAGCAATGCCATTTTGTTGAGGTGTCCTCAGTGCTAATACTTGCCTCTTTATTCCATGCTCATTGCAAAAGTTAGTAAATTCATCAGAGATAAATTCACCTCCTCTATCAGATCTTAAGAACTTTATTTCCTTACTGGTTTCTTTCTCTACCTTAGCTTTATACCACTTAAATATTTTGAAAGCTTCAGATTTCTCTTTTAAGAACATAACAGTCATCAGTCTAGTGGAATCATCAACAAAAAGAATAAAATATCTATCACCAGAACAGCTCTGAGTTCTCATAGGACCACATAGATCGGTATGAACCAACTCAAGTATCTTCTTTGTTGAATAGTCTTTGCTTTTAAAACTAGACTTAGTCATCTTACCTTTTTGACATTCATGGCACATGGCATGATCAACTTTTGTCAAGTTAGGCAATCCTCTAACTTTTTTCTTTCTACTAATCTTGATCATGTTGTCAAAGTTCACATGGCATAACCTTTGGTGCCACAACCAAGCATCTTCATCCTTTATTAACAAACAAGAAGACTTATCCATATCAAGATAGAATAGATTACCTCTGGATTGTGTACCAATTCCGACAAGTCTTCCTCCATCATTATAAATCTTCACCTTTTTGCTCTCAAAATCTAGTCGGTGGCCTGAATTGTTCAGCTGAGCCACACTTATCAGATTATAGTTCAGTCCATCTACCCAATATGCATTTTCACATTGTAATCTGTCATTGATCATCAGTGAGCCTTTACCTCTTACCATACAAGGTGCATCATTTCCCATTCTCACAAATCCTCCATTATATTCAACAAGATGATCAAACTTCTCTACATCACCGGTCATATGATGTGGGCAGCCACTGTCTATGATCCATGTATCATTTCTACTTACTTTAGAGATCAGTGTTATCTCTTCATTTTTCTCTTCCTCTTCTGAGTCATCCTTCATAGAAAAAAATACAACTTCTATATCATCATCAGAATCAAATTTAGTTTCAATATCTTCGGCTATGTAACATACCTTTTTGCCATTTTCATCTCGGTTGTCTCTGTTGTTGTGTGGATAACCTCTGTTGACTCTTCTTCCATAGCTTCCTTCAGATCGGTCTTTGGATCTATCATCATCTTTCTTGTATGGACATCTAGCAGTGATGTGACCAACTTCTTTACAATTAAAGCATGCTAAAGGTAGCTTACCTCTATACCTTCCTTTTCCTTTGGGCAATCTTCGGGCCATAAGTGGTTCAAGCTCTTCAAGTTCATCATTGATATTGTCATCACTATCACAATTCTTACTATTCCTGCTAGACTTTCCAATCTTCAGAGAAGACATGAAAGTGGATTCAACAGAAGGAACAACATTGTTATCAAAATTGTTTAATTCAAAGGTTGTAAGTTTACCAATCAGAGTGTCAAGAGTGAGATTGGATGTAGCTCTTGTTTCATGAATTGCAGAAATCATGATTGCATAAATTGGTAGCAAAGTTCTGAGAATCTTGATTATTACTATTTCATCATCAATTACTCCATTAGATGCTCTAATAGCATGTACCACTTCTTTGAGTCTATTTGAATATTGGACAATGTTTTCACCTTCTTTCATTCTCATACCATCAAATCTACCTCTTAGAATTTCAGCTCGGGCTCTTTTGACATTCAGATCTCCACTGTAGATTTGTGCTAATTTATCCCACATTCCTTTGATATTTGTGCATGTCTTGATATCTTCAAATTCAGTGTCAGTACAGGCAACAGCAAGTTCCATCATAGTAACATTGTGTTCATGCTTATCCTTCATTTGATCAACAGTTAGGGGACCGGTGGGTGGTTGCATGTAGCCATTTTGCATCAGATCTAGTGTTGCATTCCCAATTCCAGATATGTGCAACTTCATTCTACTTTTCCATACTGTGAAGTTCTCTTTATTCAGTTTCAGTACTTCCCTCTTATACATCTTGAGACCTTTATGCTTAAGTCCTTAAAACTCTGTTCCAAGTAACCAATGCTCTGATACCAATTGTTAGAATAACTGAGAGGGGGGGTGAATCAATTATCTAGTGTCCCAATACAAAATGTATAATTCAAAACAATTTCTTCAATTACTGCTCATCGGTAAGTAATAATAACTCTCACTGTCTGTGCTTTTACCGATTATCAGTCTAATACTTATAACTGTTTACCGATCAAATCTAACATGTAACATGAAAAGTATGATAACAAATAAATATCACAATCAACACATAACACAAGAGATTTAACATGGAAACCATGTAAAGGGAAAAACCACCTGGGACCGGCAACCTAAAATTGTTCACTCTTCTGAAGTGAGGTCGGTTAAGACCCAACCCTATTAAAGGTTACAAACACACTGTTAGGTGTGACCTTGTTAGAGGATTTTAGACTAGAAGTTATCATCCAACCAGCATTCACTATGGGGTTGACAGGATAACAATGTTCATTCTATGAATGATACATCATAAGACTTTTAGAGTCCACTCGATTAAGAGATTTAGACTGTATACAATGGTTAAATATGTAACAGTAAAATGACCTACCTTAATACAACTTCAATTGTAGATTACAGATCAATATTTAGTCCCTACAAATCCTTCTGATCAATAATTCACTTCAGATTCAATACTGTATCAACTTACTATCCGTCAGTAACTGCTCTTTGTAGCTCAGTAATTGCTCTGCAGCTCGGTTCTTACTAACCAGTATGATCAGAATCCATGAAAGCTTGTTCACATGATAATCCTACAGCTTCTTCTTCTTCTGTCATTTTCATAAAGAAATTGTGTTCTCTTATATAGACTTGTAAATCATTTTCTTCTCCACCATCAAATTTTGCCACTTAATCACATTCATAGATTTTTCCACTTAAACTTTCTTGGTACTTGTGTCAATAACACATTTCAATCTTCTCCATTAGATCTTCCTTGAATTTTGTCAGCCATTGATCTACGTAACAAACTTTATCTGTTACCTCGATGTTATACTCTTGCTAGCTCATCAATCTTATCAGCTAAACTAATCATTTAATTCATTCTATCCTCCTCGGTTAACAAAGAATGTGTTGGTGAACACTACTCGGTTAATACTACGGTTAGTATACACTACACTCCGTCGGTGTATACTAGAAATGCTTCATTTACCAACAACACTGCTTTGTGTCTTTCAGCTCTATACTTCATCATAGATGAATGCAATATAATAAAGTCAATGTCATCAAGTCATAGACTCATCAACAAGTTACTCAATGTGTTCCTTATCCTCATCTATCTTGTACATCTTTCCTCATGTAGATTTCTCTGTTCTTTATCTCTTTCACCTTTCTTCAGATGTCTCGGTGTGGTAACTCACAAGATAAGTGATGTCAAGCTAGTTGACATCAATAACAACATAATACTAATTTAATCATATTACATATCTAATCAACAACTTCTCAGTGATCTTTAATCACAGATTCTTTAATTAGATTCCAAATCAGTTGTAGTCCAACAACAAGTACAAGAAAAGAAAGTGAAAGTGGAGTATGTGAAATTACAAAAGCAACTTGTTGATATATTTACTAAACCCTTACCTAAAGATACATTTGAGTACTTGAGGACTAGACTAGGGGTCCATCCCCTATCTATCGGTCACTAAGGTGATTAGGAGGTTGCATCAACCTATACTTTATCAGAATATCAAATGATGTTGATGCATGATGTTCACACTTTAGGTTTCCCGAGGTTGTGAAAGCTCAAAGATGAAAGACAGATTGAAAAGACATCAGTACATGAAAGATACTTGATCTTAACCAAACACCAAAGATAATATTTTGGCTATTGAAGAGTTGTTTATTATCTTTTTGGCATTGTTTTCAAATGGAGAGAAGAACCAATGAAATATTTATCTAGAGAGAGATATACACAAAGGGAGAGAAGATCAAATCTATAGGGAAATACTGCAGGGACTATTGATGTTGTGTAGTGATTAAACATATTAAATTTACAAGCTAGAGAGAGCTTACCGAGTTACAACATTTTCATATAGATTTGTAGAATAGATGTTTGGTATTCTATGACATATTTCAAATTGTGTTTCCATCAATGCCAAAGGGAGAGATTGATAAACTATAACTGATAGATTATCTTGAGGGAATGTTTGACAATGGAATGTATATTTGAAAGATAGTGATTGATGATCACCAAGCTACTAAAGTGTATGTAAGACATTAAATTATTTAATGTATTATCATTTATGTCAACTAGTTTTGACTATACTTATCATAATGGTTAAAAACATCTTAAGAAGGAAAAATGGTAAATGAATGAGAAATCTACATGAAGATGACATGGATGAGAAAGATATGGATATGGTATTCATTGGGTAACTTATTGATGAGTCTATGGAATTATTTTTGTTATTTGATTGTATTACATGAATCTATTATGTATTGAAAATCAACAATGAACAAGTTCATGTGGTCAGTTAATGAAGAATGTGGTATTGACCGACTGAAATAAATAAATGGAACTTATGACTGCCGACTAAAGATGATGAGTTGGATAATTGTTTATGATTATAAGGTAAATGATAATTTTTATTATGACGATCAATTGGATGACAAAATTTAAGGATGATCGGATGAAGGAGAATGAAAGGTGTTATTGACACAACTACCTAGGAAGGTTAAAGAAGAAAAATCAATGGTGAAGATTAAGAGGCATAATCAATGGATGGAAATAAAATGGTTTATGATGTCTATATAAAGAGACATGAGATTCATTATTGAGTCTTCTACAGGAGAATTCACGGGTGAATGGGTAAAATAGTGGTAAGTGTGTAGAATGAATAGTGTGATATGAAAAGGGGAATATGAGATCTACTTCTAAATCCAAATTCCCAAAGGAGAAATCTAAATTGATCAACCAAAAGGTCAATACACAAAAGAACCAATCTATTGAGAATATGAATGAAGGAGAAAACCTTATATTTCGCTATGAAGAGTATATGCTTAAAATTTGAAATAAATGAAAGGCAAATACTTGTATGCAAATTAGTTGGATACTATTCTAAATGATGAATTAACTAATAAAATGGTTAATAAATCTATCTAATAAGAAAACTACAATGAAGAATGCAATAACAAATGAAACCAAATTAACAATTTACCTTCACCTAGAAATGTAGCTTGTCTCCATTGTCCTCCTAGCTTTGATTTCTTGAAGATGTTGAGCTCTCAGATTTCCAAATGAAGCTCTTTCCCAAGATGATCCCAAAGTGTGGAGATTGAATGAAATGAATGCACAATTAAAACTTGATTATGCAAATATGGTGGATGAAATGCAAATGATGGGATGATAATATGGATGCTTGGATGCTTGATTGCTTGGATGCTTGAATGCTTGTTCTCAAAAATACCTATTAGCTTTCAAATGGAAAATGAGGCTCCTTTTATAGAGTTTTGGAGGATCTAGGCCTAGGTGGCAGAATCCTACAGTTGAGAATGAATGGTGGAAGATCCTAGGGCTAGAATTGACTTGGTTGAAGGAGTTGAGAGAAAGGGGGATGTAGTTGGAATGTGAGAGAAAGAATAGGGATGATGTTCCTCTCACATTGACATGGAGGAGAAGAAGGTGGAAGGGAAAGACACATGTCAAGTGTCTCACAAAGACCAGAGAGAGAAAGAGGGAGAGACTTGTTCCTCATGAGGACTCTTTGCACGAGTGTCCTATGAGTCACCCTTGACCCTTAGAGGTGGCTTGAGAAGCCCCTTAGGAATAGGGAATGTCTCTTGACTTGGTTGTTGAGAGGACAAGTGGTCATGAGACCAAGTCCTATGAGGCCACATAGCCCTTAAGAATAGGACATGTGTGGGTGAGGATAAATATGAATAAATAATTAATAATAATTATTTATCTTAGCCAAGGTGATGTGTCAAGTGACTAGGTGGATGAAGTGGACTAGGGGATTTAGTCATATTTAGGTGATTGTGTATTTAATTAAATCACTTTAATAGACTTTTTTTTTAGAAGACTTAGGATATAGAATTAGACTATAGTGAATTTATTAAATAAATTGAATAATTTACTTAATAAATAGAGGAAAAAAATATTAATTAAATAATAAATATTTAATTAATTTATCAAGTCAATAATAATTAAATAATAAATATTTAATCAATTAATGAAGCCATTTTTAGGTGTATACATTTTGCCCCTCTTTGAAATAATGTGCTGGTCACATTGTTTCAAAGAAAAATCAAGCATTTTTGCCCTTGCCCCAGACAATGTCTTAGACGACCTATGGATGCCCCCTCGAGAGATTGATTGAAAAAAAAAGATTATTTGAATTTTGTAAAAAGATTTTTTTTTTTTTTTTTTTTGTTTTTTTTTTTTTTTTTTGTATGGGGTTGTTCAATCAATCTCACGAACGAACAAACGATAGGAAATATGGATGAAAATGGGATAGAATGGAAGAAAAATGGTAGGTAGGGTCCACACACCAAGCACATCGGGTCCACAAGCTATAAATACGGCCAAGGGGTCCACAATAGGCTCATTGTGCACACTTGTCATTTGGAGATTAGAGCGCAAGAGAGAGAATAGCAGAGCCGCCAGGATGCCGTTCCCTTTGTCAAATCACCACTTCGAGAGAGTCAGACGCTTCCAGCAACCACACAATTCAGATGAACCGGTAGGTGACTCGATCCTGCTTTGTATTTCCATGATTTGATGCATGTTAGATTAGATGTAGAACATGTTTAGGGTAGATCAAATGATAGATTAGAGTAGGAATTTTATTTTTTTCTAGGCGTAGAATGAATGCGCAGTTTCGGTGCATCAATGCCCAGCAACTGTGGATGTTTGCGCAGAAAATCAAAGTTTATGTGCATTCATTAGGGAGATTTGCGCATTCATACTAGGAGAATAACAGTGTTGCGCAAGCATATAATAAAAGTGCGCATAGATACTTGTTGCGCATTTGTGAGGAAAAGCTGTGCAAATGGTCATTAAAAGTGCGCATATGTATAAAACTATGCAAATGCCTAGAAATGTTGTGCAAATGTGGATGAAGACTGCGCATCGGTAAAAACCTGCACAAAGGTGAAAGAAAGTTGCGAATGCATGTTTCAATGTTGCGCATATGTTTAGGTGGTAGAAGTTGGTCATAATAGATAGTCAATTAGGTCAAACTTGATGTCGATAAGCCAATTTGATCTATCAGCGGTTGATTGTGATCAGTTTGATCAAGATTGGCAACATTGTAGCATGTTCGCTAGTTAGCCAATCTGAAATAGACAATTGATAGAATCATCTATTGAAACACGTGATAAACATGTTTGAAATTGATATGATAGGATAGATAAATTGATAGATCAGTTTATCAAAATTTGATAGGTTGATTATTGTTGACGTGAATAGGAGGATATCACAGATGTTTTGATGTCATGGGAGAGATATCCCGTCACACAGAACCTAAGACCAGCATTATCAGAGATAAAGAGATTGGTGATAGGAGCATCAGGATTGTACCATGTGATTTACATGCCTGAGATTTGGGTGAATCTGAGCATGATGACCGCATCAGCTGAGAGATGGCACTCAGAGATGAGTACGTTCCATCTTCTAACAGGGGAGATGACAGTGACACTAGAGGATGTATATCGCATCCTCCGGCTTCCCATCACAGGAGAGTTAGTGCAATATGATCGACATGACGGAGTCACAGAGTGCAGAGCCATCTTTGGAGATGATGACATAGAGGATGGGGAGATTAGCTGGGAGGAGATGGTCGACATGTATGACCCTCTTCCAATGGTTCTAGCAGGTGCTATTGGGGGATTCATATGCCCAAATCGGAGGTCACATGGATTTGCAGTTGGGTGGGGCTGAACATTACAGTGGGTGATGGAGGGGACCTGATTTGCTTGGGGTGTGTGTTTATTAGCACACTTATATCATGATTTACATGAGGTGGTGTACCACAGGAGTGCATCTCTATCAGCAGGGGTGACACTGCTCCATGTTTGGGCATGGGAGCACATTGCAGTGACTAGACCATTGGCAATTCAGTTTCGGGGTGCAGGGCAGCCCTATATTCATTTGTACTCCTTAGTTTTGTCTCAGGCAAAACTGGGACATTTAAAGTTTTAGCGCTACACTTTTGACACACTAGACACAGTGACATGGAGACCCTACCTTGGGTGTGAACCATGGAACGATGAGCGGCAGCTTGGGTTTTGTTTTGAGGCACGATGGCTGATAGGGTGAACACCCTTTATTATTGAGAGACAGCTGGTTAGCTGGGTTATGCGACAATTTGGCAGGATACAGGGTATGCCCCAGGGAGTGACCAAGTTTGCACGGACACATCAGGAGAGGTGGGATTGGGGGCCCATGGCATCATTTGATGTTGCGCGGTAGGATTTTTTGGATGCACCATACCAGACATGGTCCATGAGATAGACAGTGGTTGACCCTGGGATGACTGTGGATTTAGAGCAATTTTTGAGAGATCATCCTGTGCCACGAATTACAGATCTAGCAGCGAGACCTCCAGAGAGAGATCCAATAGACAGACATCAGGGGAGGCAGCGAGGTTGAGATAGGAGGGGACAAGGGAGAGGAGGAGATGGAAGAGGAGATGGAGGTGGTGGAGATGGAGGGAGAGTTGGCCCACAAATGAGAGGAGGTGGAGTGAGGCAAAGGGGATAGGGATGGAGATAGCCACCAGCACAGCCAAGATAGCCAACTGCAGGAGCACCATTATAGGTACCAGTCGTGTAGGTACAGAGACTAGTGGCTACAGTACAAATACCAGTTACTGCAGTATAGGCACAGGTTGATGTGGCTCAGGTTGATGTGGCTCAGGGTGGCAGATAGGATGAGACAGATGTGAAAATGCCAGATATACAGGCACAGGCTGAGCAGGCAAACATGGACATCAGGGGACAGGATCCCTATTTACACAGAGATGTTTTGGAGGAGGAGCCTGATATTGACGCACTGCTAGTTCGACTAGCAGTTATCCAGGTAGAGGCAGATCGAGTTCCAGGTCTAGAGAGACAGATTGAGAGGATGGGCAGACAGATGGATGTGCTGTGGGCAGAGAGAGATTCAGTTATGGAGAGACTCAGGGAGTCAGAGATGCTGCTAGATGAGCTATAGAGGACTGAGGACCTAGGTCCTCATGGGGATATCATGAGAGCCATGATTCATGCCGGGAAGGAGATATCCTACTGGCGAGAGGCATATAGACAGGCAGTCCCGAGAGATCAGTGGATCAGGAGCTATAAAGAGAGCTCAGTTGGCATCAGATCAGCTGCATATGAGCGACAGGCACTAGCTAGCAGTGGAGGGGTATCATCATGTCCTCCCAGAGCACCGACAGGTTCAAGAGGTCAGGGTGGATCCTCAGCATCAGGGAGTGCAGCAGCATAGGGCCACATTGCATCTCGTAGATAGCGACATACAGAGTCTGGAGGCAGTGGTTCATAGATTTGTGAGAGATCATTGTATGCACTATTGTATCATTATGATTCATTGTATTATTACATTTTGACTTGACAGACACATTGACTATAGACACATTGTTATTGATTTATATCATTGGACATTCAGATATTTTTGTTGCATTATGGATTGTATGTGATCCAGTTCTATCATGATTTACTTTGATGATTTATATACATGTGCGTACTGACATATGCAGGAATATTGATTTATATACATGTGCGTACTGACATATTTGATGATGTACTTTTAGATGCATAAAATGTATGTCTTAGAATGCAAAATGATTTATATGTATGTTTTGATTTTGTTGATGCTTAATGGTTAATAATTATATGATGGTGACATAAATGCACATCTGAAACAAATTTGTTAATGCTATGTGATTATCAATGCAATATTTGTGATGAACAATGTGGATAATGAATAATAAATAAATGATATAATGAAAATGATATCTAATGTAATAAATGATAATGTATCTAAGATAATGTAAATGTAGTAACGGATAACATGATAAAAGAAAATGAGATGAAATGATAGCTATGTTTTATGATCAAATTATATATAAATGAACACTCCTAATGAAGATAAATTATGTCTCTAAATGATTTAAGTGTTAAATGCAAAAAGTCATAATATGTGTGGTTTGTCCAAATGTCCTCAACTTAAATAACAATGTATCTGACACAAGAAGAATAGACTAAGAAAATAGATAACCTAATAAGAAAGGTAACCTATAAATCCCTATAAAAGGAGCACTGATATGAAAATCTAGGAAATGGTATAATGCAATGCAAAAATGAAATATGAAATGAGTATCTCCACAACTTCATGTAAAATCTTAGAACTTCATAATAATTGGAATTTGATTTTCATCATTGAGCTCGTTATGTTGCAAGAAAATGCAAGCATCATGGTATAATTAAACCAGGATGACCTGAGCACTTTTTGCATGGAGTTTAATATTGCAAACTTGACAAGCATCTAGGTATAATTGAACCGAGATGACCTGAGTTTTGTTTGCGTAACAGACAAGGAATATTTCCCCCTCAATCAAGGAACAAATATTTGGAGTCAAGCTATGCGATGGCGTATCACCATAAATAGTATTTGTAGAGCAACATGATGTTTATGTCATTCATACTATGAAATGGATGAAGGCACTTACACACAGACACCCCAAATTATTGGATCCTTTGATTTCATCAGAAAATACCCCTCAAACAGCAATCAAAGAAAATACCATGCTCCATCCTGGGTATTCTAATCAATGACATATGGGAGTTTCAAACTCATGTCAAAATATATCCCGGAATAGCATAGGAAACATGATAACAATGAAATCCAGATATGAACGCATAATCTACAACAAACCAGTCTAACATGCCTGTCATGAATATACATTTCTTTTGCCAAAATGACTGATGTGGGACATGTTGATCAATTCAAGTGATGATGTATAGTCAAGATATATAGATAAGTGGTCATGTGTCGAAGAATAGATCATAGATTTGGATTTAGCATGAAGATATCATTGTAAAAGGACATTTGATTGTGTCTGCTTGCCTAGTGAAAATAACTCCATTATGTCCTCTAAGAGTCATGACTATCATAGATCCACTTCCCAAACTAGGTCAAGGACATGCCCCCAGCTAGGTGATGGACTGACTTATTATGGATGAAGAAAGACACAACAAGACTAGGATGAAGACCCTGACAAAAGATCAAGCTATGATCGGATTTTATTATGGATAAATACAAGGAATGGTGCATGAACTGGCCATTTTATTATGATATATACATGGCGGGGATGAGGACTGACTAACCATTTTATTGTGGATATATACAATGAACAGACACACTAAAAGAAGCCTAATAGATAAAGGAGCCAACTTGTCACATATAATGCCTATTTCCAGGTTTTCACCATATGTTTTTATTGCAGTTTTTCTTTTGATTTTATGATTTTTGTTGTATTTTTTTCTTATTATTTTTCATTTATAGAATATATATATAGCCTATATACATGCCCCTTGCATTGGGATTTCAAAGATAAAACTTCTTGAGATGGATACTGTTAAGAGGCTCATCCAAGGGATCCCCTTCAGGTGTAGATAACTGATAAGCTCCAGAACCATAGACTGCTGTGATCACAAAAGGTCCTAACCAATTAGGTTTGAACTTACCCTTCTTTTCACGGTGTTGTTGATTCTTTGGATTTTCTCAAAGGACTAAGTCACCCAACTGAAAGTCTCTGATCTTTACCTTGCTATTGTACTAATGGTACAAACGTTGCTGATAAACTTTCAAATGATCATAGGTGCACTGACGGTGTTTATCTAGGAGTTCCAATTCAGTCAAGCGTGCAACTCTATACTCTTCATAAGGAATTAAATCTTTAAGAGTAACACAAAGTGAAGGCAACTCGACCTCGAGGGGCGGGACTGCTTCAAATCCATAAACAAGGGAGTATGGAGTGGCTCCAGTAGGAGTACGGATGGAGGTGCGGTAAGCCCATAAGGTAGGATTAAGTTGAAGATGCCAATCACGGCCAACGTCATTGACATTTTTTTGTAGGATTTTAACAATTGTTTTATTTGACACCTCAGCTTGGCCATTTCCTTGAGGATAGTACAGGGTGGAAAAGTTGTGGGTAATGTGGAATTTGGTGCACAATTCATCCATGTCCTAATTTTGGAACTGTTTCCCATGATCAGTAATGAGATACATAGGTATACCATATCTGTAGATGATATAGTTTAAGATAAACATGGATATTTGTTTCCCTATGGTGGTAATCAATGGAACGGCCTCAATCCATTTAGTGAAGTATTCTATGGCAGTGAGGATCCATTTGTGACCATTGGAAGATGGAGGATTGATAGCACCCACGAGGTTGAGTCCCCACCGACTGAATGGCAAAGTATTTGTAAAAGGATGTAACTCTTGTGCTAGAGCATGGATAAGGTTTCCATGTATCTGACATTTCTTGCAGGCCCTAGCAAAATGAAAGGAATCTGCTTCCATGGTAGGCCAATAATAACCCATACGCATGAGTTTCTTAGCCAAAGAGGGACCACTCGAATGTGTCCCACAAATACCTTCATGTACATCCTATAAGGAAAGTTGAGCTTCATCATGTTTGAGACATCGTAGGAGAGTACCGTCAAAACCTCGTCGATAAAGGGTATCAGATATTAAAATATAGCAGGAGGTTTGGTGAAGAAAAGTTCATTTTTTATTGTGGGATAGGTTGGGAGGTAAAGTGTTATCTTTGAGATAAGAATAGATATTTCCATAGGTTGGGGAGTCATGTCCAATCAGATGACATATAATACTCATATCAGGGTCACATATGAAGGACAAGTCAGGGATTCCACCAAGAACTCAAAATGGGCCTTGGTATCTTTGATATCAAATAAAGAAGCAATCGTTGCCATGGCATCAGCAGCCTTGTTTTCATGCCGAGGAATCTGCTCAAAAAAGATGATAGAGAAATACTTTTTAAAGTCATCCACCATACATTTATATGGCAATAACTTATCATCTTTGGTCTGGTAATCATCATTAACCTGGTTAACAATCAGCTGAGAATCTCCGTAGACATTTATTTTAGATACATTCCATTGTAAAGCCATTTTTAACCCAATCAGCAAAGCCTCATATTCTGCCACATTATTAGTTCAAGGAAATAACAACTTGAAAGATTTTAGAATAGTGTATCCTTGTGGCATGATAAAAAGTATACCAGCTCCTGAACCCTATTGAGTGTATGAGCCATCAAAGTATAATTTCCATGTTTACATGGACAAAGCTAAGATATGAGCATCAGGAAACTCTGTGTGTATAGGTTGGTCATCCGTTAATGGAGCATCAGCTAGTTGATCTGCGATCACTTGACCTTTGATAGCCTTCCTATCTACATATTCAATATCAAACTCACTAAGCAGCATGACCCACTTAGCCAACCTGCCTGTCAATGTAGTCTTGCTTAACAAATACTTTAAAGGATCAATCTTTGCAATAAGCTAAGTAGAATGTGACAACATGTAATGTCACCACTTTTTTGAAGCAAAGACAATAGCCAGACATGCTCTTTCAATAGGGGAATAATTTAACTCATATCCCACTAGAGTGCGACTGATGTAGTAAATGGCTTTTTCTTTTCCTTCATGATCTTGCTGAGCGAGAAGAGCACCTAGTGAGGCTGTCATTGCTGAAATATAGAGCAAGAGTGGCTTGCCTGGAATTGGTGACATCAAAGTTGGAGGATTTGCTAGATACTACTTGATTTTATTGAAAGCTTCCTCACACTTATTATCCCATTGGAATAAGATATTTTTATGCAGCAAATGTTGAAAAGGATGACTGCGATCTGCTAATTGAGAAACAAATCTTTGAATTATTGAAGATGCCCCTGTAAAGATCTTAACTGACTGATGTTAGTGGGGGAAGCCATCTCCAATATTTCTTTAACCTTTTCTGGATCTACTTCAATTCCTTTAGCTGAGACAATGTACCCTAACAGTTTTCCAGATGTGACCCCGAATGCACATTTCTTTGGATTGAGTCAAATCTGATATTTTTCCATCCGGGTGAATATTTTATCTAACACTCTCAAATGACCAACTCTGTCTTTGGATTTTGCTAAAATGTCGTCAACATAATCTTCCATGATGGTATGCATCATGTCATGGAAGATCGTGGTCATGGCTCTTTGGTAAGTTGCTCCAGCATTTTTGAGGCCAAAAGGCATTACATTCCAGCAGTATGTACCCCATCGACAAGTAAAAGTAGTTTTTTCCTGATCTTCCAGTGCAATCTTGATTTGGTTATAGCCAAAAAATCCATCCATTAATGATAACATCTCATGCCTAGCTGTTAGGTCAACAATCATATCAATATTTGGCAAAGGGAAGTCATCTTTAGGACAAGCTTTATTTAGATCTCGAAAATCAATACAAATCCTGATAGACTTGTCTGGTTTTGAAACTGGGACAATATTTGAAATCCACTCAGCATAATCAATAGCCTGAATGAATCCAACATCTAGGAGCTTTTTCAATTCTACTTTCACCATTAGAGCAATGTGAGGATGCATTTTGCGAAGCTTCTGCTTAACTGGTTTTACACCTGGTTTGATAGATAAATGATGCATAATGAGATTGGGGTCCAAACCAGGCATATCAGTGTAGGACCAAGCAAAGTTGATTTGTCGTTCTCTGAAGAATTTTGCAAAAGCTTCTTTCTCTGATTCTGTCAAGGATGCTGCTACCTTGAGGATGCGTGGAGACTCCTCTGTTCCAATTTTAAGTGGTATTGTCAGTTCTATAAGAATGGCAGACTACTCTCGATCTAGATAGTTTGGAAGAGTGTCAATCCTTCCATCGTCAAGCACCTCAGAGAGGTTTTCACCATCAGATGCATCTTTTCTTTTTACTATTTTTGGATCTAATACTGCCACTGAGTGGTTTTCACCATTAGATCTGCTGATTATTTTTATATTTTTATGACTGAAAGGATTGGCACTCTCTCCAAAAAAGGCCATGTCATTGAGTTCTATTGGAAATCCTAACTTGTGATCCCCTGGTGGTAGATGATCCCTGGTACCAAGATAGTCAATGATTGCATCATCATTATGGAAGACATCAAGTTCTGGGTGATCGGGAGAATCCCAATCAATAAGGTCAGGATGGACAAGGGGCCTTGGATCACTTGGGTTAGTTTCAAAAGCAGAGAGGGTATTGATGGAAAAGTTGTCAAGGTTTATGATAGTATCAGTGAGGTCTATTTCCATACTCTCATCCGAATTATCTATCACAAGATAATGGTCACTTCGCTCATGAGAAACACAAGTAGTATTACGTGGGACCAATCCTAGTGAGTCACTCATTGAACTCTCACCCTCATGGTAATTGTTACTATATTGATGGACAACATCGACTCCTATGTCTTTAGTACCATCAGATAAGGAATCCCATTCATAATCATTAGAATCAGAATCATCATTATCCTCAAGTCTATCAATGATTCTTTGAGCTATCCTTTGTTTTTCTGGATCTACATACATGCCATGCTTTCTGAATTGTAAGGCAGGAGCTTTAGATGTCTCATGAAAAGGTGGCATTTTTGCTTTTCCTTTTGTTTCTTGTGATCCTTCTCCCTTATATCCTAATCTTGTAGTATCTCGTTGATAATTAGGATTTTGCAAAATTGGTTTTATAACACCTTCTCTTTGTAACCCTAGAGGTCCAGCACCTTGATATCCCATCTTTTGTAGCAAAGTATACCCTTTTCCATAGACATCAAGGGATATATAATCATGTTTAATATCATCTTCAATCTTCTATGTCCTAAGCCAATAATTTGCATTACGCTCAGCTACCTCTTTGGATATTGTGCCCCCACTTATAAATGTGTTATAAACAAGTGTGGAAGGGGGTTCTGATTTTTGTGTAGTGATCAAAGACCTACCATATGATTTAGGAGATAAAGGTAACTCAGTGATGCAAAGAGCTTGACCTAAAGTATATTCTCCCATACTTCTCTCTTTGATATCTATCTTGATCCCGTCTGATTTAGAAGTTGATGCTATATTACTAGGGTCACCAGGTGTAGTTGTAGAAGATCCAGTACGATTATTGGGAACCAAAGAATCAAAAATCTACACATTGCTACAATATTGAAAAGGATTGGAATCTCCTTTGACAGTGATCTCCTAACCATTGTGAGGAAATTTTATACATTGATGATAAGTTGATGGTACAGCTTGCATGGAATGAATCCATGGTCTTCCCAAAAGAATATTATAAGCAAGATCCATGTCTAGGACTTGACAAGAGACATCTTTGACAATAGGACTGATTATAATTGGAAGAACAACAGACCCCTTGGATGATCGCTCTTCCTCATCATAGGCTTTTATTGTGATTTTCTTTTTTGGATCAATGACATTTTCAGAAAATCCCAATGCAAGGACCAACTTTAATGTGCAAATATTCAAGCCAGCTCCCCCATCTATTAATACTCTTTTAATCTTGTGATTCTAGACAAGGACTTCGATATGTAAAGGAGCATTATGAGGTTGGGTAATGGCTAAATCATCATTTTTAGTAAAGGACAAATAGTGTGGGGTCGTTAAATGGCCTACCATAGCTTGAAATTGATCAGGATCTAGAGTTGTTGGAACCTGGGTCTCTAAGAGAGCTTTTTCAAGGATGTCTTTGTGAGATGGAGAAAGACGCAAAAGCTCTAAGATGGATATCTGGGCTGGTGTATTTTTGAGCTGTTCCAAAAGATTGTACTAGTTGGAAGTATTGGGTATGGACTTCAGAACATAAATGGACTTGTTGTGAGTAGTGTTTGGTTTAGACTGGACTCCTTGGAGAGTAACCTTGGCTTGAGCACGAGTAGTAGCATGGATTGGTTAACTCTCTAATTTTCCCTTTATGGTAATAACATTTGCATAATATGCAGAAGGATGATGGTCAGAAATGTTACCAACATATCTATAGGGTGTGTTATTATAATTGGCTTGGTTGTCACCCTTATTGTTGGAAGAACCTCCCTTTTCATGCTCAGGAAGTGGATCTTTGAATGCCATATGTGATTCATTCGAGACATGTTCGTCAACACTAACTTCACCACTTTTGATTAAGCCTTGGATCACATTTTTAAGTCTTTGACACTCATTAGTTATATGTCCTTTTCCTCTGTGGAATTCACAATAATCATTTCCATTCCACCAAGAAGGCTTCACTCTAGGTTCATAATCTTTCGGTTCAGGAAGTGTGATGAGTTTCTTGGTGATTAACTTCCGTAATGCTGATTCGAGAGATTCCCCTAAAGGAGTAAAGTTTATTCAAGGTGAGATAAAAGGCAATCTTGGTTTAGGTGAATCTTTGGTGGTATTTTGACTTGCTGACTAATTGTTGTATGTAGCTTGAGTAGCGTTGGTCGTACTTGTGAGATTTAGAAGAGGTTTTGTTGGTTGGACATTACAATTATCAACAATTCCGTCATTGACAATGTTTTTGTTTTTATTCCAATATTTCGATTTGTCATTGTTGGAATTGGAGTTATAAGTGTTGGAATTTGAATTTGAGGATCCAGCATTGTCTTTGGAATAAAGTTTTATCTCACCTTTTCGGACCATGGCTTCCTCAATCTTGATACCATTTTCTATGAGCTTATTGAAATTTGGTGGACATTGCAATT
Source organism: Chamaecyparis obtusa (assembly GCA_027943335.1). Classification (NCBI taxonomy): domain Eukaryota; kingdom Viridiplantae; phylum Streptophyta; class Pinopsida; order Cupressales; family Cupressaceae; genus Chamaecyparis; species Chamaecyparis obtusa. The sequence goes on from BSBK01005939.1 coordinate 1,081,634, forward strand.
GTAACCTATAACTCATTTTTGGTGTAAGGTTATGCACAAAAAATATCCATCTTTTCTTGTTCAGGAATCATTCATGGATATTTAGAAAATAATTGACGCCATCTTTGCAAAAAAGCAAGGAAAGGTTCTCCATTCCTTTGATGTGCATTGCAAAGATCAAGCATAGTGACCTCATGTTTGATGTTATATGAATAATGAGTCACAAATTTGTCAAGAAGCTCATTGAAAGATTTGATGCCCAGGGGAAGTTTGGAGAACCATTCCATGGCTTGTCCTCCTAAACTTCACGGAAATAGTCACATAAGATAAGTGTCATTGTGAGCGACTTCAATACAAGCAGCACAAAACTCACGAATATGGTCTTGTGGATCTGAATTCCCTTTGTATTTGTTAAATTTTGGTACCTCAAAATGAGGAGGGAATGGAATCATTGCTAAATTCTTATCAAAAGGATAAGGACATATATCATCCAAAGAATACTTCTTAGTTGATGATCTAGTTTGAATATCACGAATTTGTTGTTGAAGCATCTGGATTTGTCGTAGGACGGGATCCAAAGATAATGTGTTTCCTTGCGAGTTTTGGGAAAAATTACACTATTGAGTATGTTGAGGATCATTGGATTGCTCATTATTTTGAAAAACATTCTGTTGTTGATCACTATGGGACGCATTGGATTGTTGATTGATTTGAGAAGCATTGGATTGTTGATTGATTTCCTTTGCTCCATGAGGATCTTGAGAACCTTTAAGGATATCTTGATTTTGTGTAGGAGTTGGTTCTCTAAGATTGGTAACATCAATATCACTTGGTAACTTAGCTCCTTGTTGAGCAAGCATGAGGAAATACATCTCTTTATCCAAGCCTATAAGTCATTCCATGACTTGTAAAAATTTAGGATCTTGTGCAGCATACCTAAGTTCCTCATCAGTAGGTTCGTCATCAAATGTGAGAGGATTAGTTTTCTTAGGAGGCTTTTTGGGCCAAGGATTCTCATCATTGCTATTATTTCCTTCCATTTTGTCTAGGGATTCTGGATTAATAGGTTGTTTGAGTTTCTGAGATCAAGTTTGAACCATAAAATGGATGAAATTGATTGCGGAAAAGAAAGATTCTTGATAAAAAAGATATGGAGAATGATTGGTAGAAAAGATATGATAAGTATTGAAAATTGGGGTCAAGAAACAATAATCTAAGTAAGCTTGATGGTTAAGGATGATATATCCTGATATGATAAGCTCACCAAGATCAAATTCTGATAGATAAGGTAAATCTTCAACACCACACTGAAAATTTTAAGATTGGAAGAAAGTGATTTGTTGACTCTTGAAGAAGGAATAATGATGAAAAGTGATGAAAGTTGTCAAATTAGAAATCAGAGGTCTATGTAATGTAACTATTTTTCCAGAATCTTGCTGAAGACGAAAATGGGTATTTGAAAAAGTGATTTTGAAAATCCAAAAGCCTGTGAAAATGCTCTTTGTTGTAAATGCGCAGCAACAAATACGCAGGACAGTGTAATATATGCACGGTAAAATGAAACAAATGCGCAACAAATTTTGACAGATGCGCACTGATAAATTCAAATGCGCAGTAACTTGAATCGTATGCACAGAAATTTTGAATGTATGCGCAGGTTGTCAAATTTTTTATGATTTTGCTGTTTTGATGATAGGGAATTTTTTTTTTATTTTAGTTTTTCTGATGTTTTCTGGTTTTTGGCAAAGTAAAAATGCATAAACACACACACGCAACACAAAGATGATTTTGATCTAATTTAATCTAGTATGAATGCACAAATACGCTTACAATCCTAAGGTTGGCAAGGACAATATCTGCTGAATCCCCACTAGGATAATAAAATCCATCCACGCAAATCCACAGTGGATAGCCTAGGAACTTGGAGGCACGGGCTCCTCCTTACAGTGCACTCACTTCTCAGGCACACCAAGTTCTGAATTCAATGGGTCATTACTTCCCAAAGAACTGCTATCTCTACTATGAACCGTGAGTAATGTGGGGTGTCTTCACGATCTTGGGTGACTCCTTGAGCCAGCAGATAGAAGGTTTTTGGCCACTAAATAAAAGTTGTTAATAAGGACATCCGTTCAAGTGGTTTTGATCAAGTCATTTTCCCAATTAAGGGGGCTCTCCCAATCCTTTCAAAGCAAGGCTTTCACCGGCCTCTACTAAGTAGGACTTTAATGCACCACTGGGGTACTGGAGGAGATTTTGGTTGCCACAATGAATTCACACCTATTTAATGTGAGACTAATCACACTAGCATTTTTTATATACTGGTTTGGAAGGGCTTGGCTTTAGCCTGTTACCGGTTGGGTCATTCCTTGGGGTGAGTACCTCTTTTCCCACCAAAGACCGCCCTCTAAAAATTATAACAATTTCTCTTACACCCAAGATCCACGAATGGCGAGGGGAGAGGATACGTTGTTATAATTTTGGGATTATAATTATGCTATTAAGAAAAACACAACAGACACGTGAATCTATGCTAAAGAAAACACACAAAGCAAAAACATGTCATATTTTAAGCCCAAATGAGATTATAGTCTATTTTGCAAACCCCTTGGCAATCTGCAAATCAAATTGTTAGAAAAATGTTTTTAGCAATGGGGTCTTCAAAAATTACGTCCTGCAAAATAGCCTAAAAAAACTACCAGAACGAACAGACACTCGTCAAAATGTTAGCTAAACAAATCTAACAGAAAATTGAATTTTTCTACAGAAACTGATAAATGCGCAGAATAGTGTGATATATGCACAGTAAGTATGGATGTATGCGCAGGAATGATGTATGCGCGAGACAGTTTAATGAATGCGCAGCCTGGTGGAATGTATGCGCAGTTACTATGGATGAGCAATGAAAATGAATAAATGCATAGGTATAGCAGACAAATGTGCAGCAATTTTAATAGAGAGGAAAACAAATGAAAATTTTATGCCAGAGAATGGATGCGCAGCGAAAATGAATAGATGCGCAGGAATCATGGACGAATGCGCAGAAAGAACCTGTAGAAAAACCTGCACATGGAAAACTAAAAATTGAAAGTGAAAAGCCCGGATGGGCCCTCCTTCTAGTGCCAAAAATGTATGCAAATTAGTTGGATACTATTCTAAATGATGAATTAACTAATAAAATGGTTAATAAATCTATCTAATAAGCAAACTACAATGAAGAATGCAATAACAAATGAAACCAATTAACAATTTACCTTCACCTAGAAATGTAGCTTGTCTCCATTGTCCTCCTAGCTTTGATTTCTTGAAGATGTTGAGCTCTCAAATTTCCAAATGAAGCTCTTTCCCAAGATGATCCCAAAGTGTGGAGATTGAATGAAATGAATGCACAATTAAAACTTGATTATGCAAATATGGTAGATGAAATGCAAATGATGGGATGATAATATGGATGCTTGGAAGCTTGATTTCTTGGATGCTTGATTGCTTGGATGTTTGAATGCTTGTTCTCAAAAATACCTATTAGCTTTCAAATGGAAAATGAGGCTCCTTTTATAGAGTTTTGGAGGATCTAGGCCTAGGTGGCAGAATCCTACGATTGAGAATGAATGGTGGAAGATCCTAGGGCTAGAATTGACTTGGTTGAAGGAGTTGAGAGAAAGGGGGATGTAGTTGGAATGTGAGAGAAAGAATAGGGATGATGTTCCTCTCACATTGACATGGAGGAGAAGAAGGTGGAAGGGAAAGACACATGTCAAGTGTCTCACAAAGACCAGAGAGAGAAAGAGGGAGAGACCTTTTCCTCATGAGGACTCTTTGCACAAGTGTCCTATGAGTCACCCTTGACCCTTAGAGGTGGCTTGAGAAGCCCCTTAGGAATAGGGAATGTCTCTTGACTTGGTTGTTGAGAGGACAAGTGGTCATGAGACCAAGTTCTATGAGGCCACATAGCCCTTAAGAATAGGACATGTGTGGGTGAGGATAAATATGAATAAATAATTAATAATAATTATTTATCTTAGCCAAGGTGATGTGTCAGGTGACTAGGTGGATGAAGTAGACTAGGGGATCTAGTCATATTTAGGTGATTGTGTATTTAATTAAATCACTTTAATAGACTTTTTTTTTAGAAGACTTAGGATATAGAATTAGACTATAGTGAATTTATTAAATAAATTGAATAATTTACTTAATAAATAGAGGAAACAAATATTAATTAAATAATAAATATTTAATTAATTTATCAAGTCAATAATAATTAAATAATAAATATTTAATCAATTAATGAAGCCATTTTTAGGTGTATACAATACTAACCTCAAAATAGGGTAGATCTGGAAAATGCTAATTTCTCATGTCTGTGTACAGTTTCAGGCAATTCTTCAACCTGTTACGAACTAGAAATGTTGAGATAGAGAAAACCCAAAAAAAATTTGTCTTTCTGGCAGTAGGTATTCTTTGACCACAATAAAAGGTCAAAGACTACTTCGGAATTCTAAACGTCATCTTTCATTTTGTTTGCACATCTCAGAAGTTCGCCGAAAAGGGTATCCAGATCCAAGCTCCAATCCCCAGTCCTGTACCTATACCTGCAAGAAAAAGGGCTTTTTTTTGTTTGGATGGGGGTTTGCCTTGGTCAAACCCCAATTTAGGAATTAACCTTGAAATTGAATTGAAATTGTAATGTGCATAAACAAAGTAAATGGAACTATTCACCTTTCTTATGTTGAATTCCTTATAGGGGATTCGAATCCTTGAATCCACAAGTAGGGATGCTCCAATGAATGTAGAATGAATTTAGGATGTCTCAAATTAATGGCATTAGATCTTCAACACCAATCTTGAATGTATCTTTGCATAGGAGGAGGCTTGGATGAATGTGGATGGAGAAATCTTCAAGGGGGCTCCAAAGAGATTAAATCCTTCAATGGCTAACAATAGATCTCCTTGATGGATGTTTGAATGCTTGAACACTTGAATGCTAGGCTTGAAGATGAATTCTTGCTTGCTTTCTTTCCTTCTCCTTCTTGCTTACTTGCACTTAAGAGATTACTTGATAATGGATGATTGATTGCAAAAAGGGATGATGAAATGAGAGAGGGAGGCTTCATTTTATAGTGATCTAGGGCACAAACCTCTAGAGAAGGTTGAAATTGGAGAATTAAATCCCAATTAACCTTAACCCCTAGAAATGGACCCACATTAAATGCAATTTAAGGATTTACCATTCCAAAACCTAAAATGGCCAACCCGGATGTGGGAAAAGAAATATTTCAGAAACCTGACATCCTGTAATTCCCAAAAATTTGAAAATTGGACCTAGGGTCAAGGATGAGGTAGACACCACCCTAGGTTAGGGTCGAGGTCATCCCTAACCTAGGTCAGGGTCTAGGTCATCCTTGACCCTACCAAGTTTTCTTTGACCTAGACATTCAGAAACTCCAAATTCTTAGATAAAACTATCCAGAAAAGGCTAGAAATGAGGATGAGAGAAGCAGAATAGAGGGGAACAGCTAGATACATGCAAAGACCCAATCAAGGCACTTAACATGACCCTAGACCACTCACTCAAAGGGATAAACACTCTTAACATGGAAGTGCTTCCATTTTAAGATGATACATTAAGCCCCAGCTTTAGTAAGAGTATGGACTCAAAGAAAACTCTTGGTAAAGGAGATCAAAATGAAAAGATAATCTTATCATAATCAAAGGGAAAAATAAAACCTCAAGCCCCTAAGGACTCAATTCTTCATCAACTCCAAGATCACAATAAGAGAGACATCTCTAGAGAGAGAGAGAGTGTGTGTGTGTGTGTGTGATTATCTCACCCAATGAGAACTTATGTCCCATTGTGAACCACACAAGGAAATGGTGCAACTGGAAAGATGGATTTGAACCACCTAGTGAATGTGGCTACTCACTAGTCAACCCATCAAGGATTCACCCTTAGGAATATTCTATTCCATAAGAGCAAAGCCAAAAACAAAAGAGATCCAGTCTTAAGGACACCTCTGACCTTAAGGGATCACAAATAGATTTGAAACTAGAGGGATCAAGAGATCCTAAAATATAAATCCATGCTTTAAAGATTAGTCACCAATCCAAAAAGGGAGAAAAGGTATCTTGAAAAATAATGTGTGTATCGAAAAGTGCATCTATGCAATAGGTGAGCAGAGTGTATGCCCCCACATTAAATTCATTGCTAACACTTTAATAGGAGCATTGGATTTAACATAAACATAAACAACTCCACTGATTGCGTTTCCACTATGAGATGCCCTGAGATGAAGACAAATCAAGGGAAATACCACAAAAACATATAGAGAACATAGAAGGGATCTACCTACCAAAGGGTCAGTATGATCATAAGATTTTATATATATATATATGATATTATTGCAAGTGAATTTGTTAGGAATCAATGCTAAATGTTTGGCAACCATTCTATAGCAGTTGTTGTTGCATTCATGACTATGATTGTCATTGATGTCAACACAGTGATTTACCAAACTTGCAGAGAAGCAGACAGAGTTTGGATTAGCACGCGTGGGTTATTATAGTTGGAGCTATGTGATGTTGAGGATATACTCTTTGATATGTTATATGTCTATGGTTAAGAGTGCAGATAGTAATTCACTTATTCATGGAAGTTATGAGCATTTTGGTGGAAGTAGTATTCAGACAGTGTTCTTGAGTAGCGGTTTGTGGAAATCGGATGATATCTCCTAATCGGGATCAAATCTGATTTTGCACAATTAAAGGGAAGTTGAAGACACATTGATAGTGACATGGATGATAGCACAAACTTTGAGGTCACAGGAGTGAAGAATTATTGTAGTTGGAAGCTAACAATTTTGTGTAACTTTGATGTAGTGTGTGGAAACTTTTATGTTGTACTTGTATGCCGACTCATTTGTAATTATTTGAGTGTGGTATAAAGGAAGGAATGTATTTCCTTGTTTTAATATGGTTGTAGTGGTTGTGTGTGACTTTGTATGCATGAAGTGAAGAAAAGAGCTAAGTGTGAAAGTGAATATGTGAAGGAAGACATGCGAGGTACAAAGATCTGAGATTGAGATCTGGTGTAATAGTGAGTGCGGTTTGGCATAGTCAGAGAAGAGGTAACATATTATTCTATTGATTAATACAAATATTATTTGGATAGTGTGTTCAGTGATCTTCCCCTGAATTTGTTTGGGTAGTGGGTTCTTCTATCTTCCATAACTCTTAACAGGGTTAGAATCTTTTAACAGGGATTCAAAATCTCCTAACAAGGATTCATATGTACTAAATGTATTTCATAAGACTCCTAATAGAGTCCATCCTTTCACAAGGAATATTCATATTAGTGCATCTTTTGTGGGCATCATTCCCACCAGGGTTTACTCTTTGATCAAGAGGTTCCCTAGTCAACATATCTTGTGTCATTGTGTTATTGTGTATGAATATCTTTCTATGGTTGGTAATTATATTGCTTATATGGTTTAATGTTGTTGAAGATGATAAAAGTTATAATTATCTGATAAATAATTCACCCCCCCCCCCCCCCCCCCTCTCAGTTATCTTGGTGGACTTTACTTTCTATCAATTGGTATTAGAGCGATAGGTCCTTGAAAAAGAAGTTTAACAGCTTAAGGAGATCCATGACAAATTTTAGGAAAGAAAGCCCTAAGTTTGATGGAGTAAATTTTGATAGCTAGAAAGAAAAGATGAAGACACACCTAATGTGTTTAGGACTAGGTTATTGGTTGATTACAAAAAATGATAAGACTAGCATTGAAGAGGACAATCTTGAAATATGTACTGCTAATGAGGGAGATCTATTCATATGTAACATACTTGCAAGAGAAGCACTTTTGACAGCCCTTCTAGAGAATGAGTATAGTCAAATAAAATATTTGAAAAAATCTCATGAAATTTGGAATGCTTTACACTCTACTTTTGAAGGTGATGAACATGCAAAAAGAGTTAGATTACATAATTGGATATGTGCATTTGAAGATATAAGAATGTTGGAAGATGAATCTATTAGAAGCTATATTGGTAGAATGTCAAAAATTATTACAGTTATAAAGTCTTGTGGAGGAACAAAGATAGAGAATGAAGTGATATGGAAAATTCTAAGGACATTGACCCCTGTATTTAAGCAGACAACACAGATGATTGAACAAGTTATACCTTGTACAATAAAATTTACAAGAGAGACTCTTCTTGGAAGATTGGAAGTAGCAGAAATGAACCTGAGATTATCAGGAGACTTACCTAGAATGGAGATAGCATTCAGTGCTCTTAGTGTTCACCCTACTTTGTCAAGAAGCATCAGTGTGAGCGGAGATTATGCTGGCAGCAGCAGATCTAGAAATGAAGAAGACAAGAAGATTGAAGAAGGTATTTCCTTACTTGTGAAAAAAGAACTAGACAGTAAGAAAATATTTAAATGTTGGACTTGTCAAGAATATGGTCATTTTGCATCTAAATGTCCTAAGAGAGTTAAAAAGTATAGAAACAATTTCAAACCTAGAAGGTCTAAATAATTTTATTATTCTAATGATAAAGATCTTAAAGCTACTATAGAAAGAACTTTAAGTGAAAGTGATACTGAGAATAATGATGACATAGGATTTGTAGCAATTAAGGAAGAGAATCCTGAAACTGATGTTAAGGAAGAAAAAGCCTTAGTTTCTCAAGTTGAAAGGAAAGCTGATTGGATTATAGATAGTGGTTGTTCACATCATATGATTGGAGACATGAAAAAGTTCATAAAGTTTAATGAATATGATGGAAGAGTTGTTAGAGTTGGAAACAATACACCTTGTTTGATTAAAGGTATAGGATCTATTACTCTTGATGGAAAGACTAATACTGATGATGTTTATTTTGTGGATGGATTGAAACATAATATTTTGAGTGTTGGATAGTTAGTTGATAAGGGATATCAAGTTTGGTTTACTGAGAAAACTTGTGTGATAAAGGATAAAGATGGAAATCTGATTGGAACTGAATCTAGAACCAGAGGTAATGTATTTCAGTTGAATCCTACTAAGATGACATGTTTGATTACTAAGATTGATGATAGTTGGTTATGGCATAGAAATTTTTGTCATATAAACTTTGACAACATTGTGAAATTAAGTACTACACTTGCAATAAGAGATTTACCTAAAATTATGAATCCTACTAACATGATTTGCAAAGAATGTGTAATGGCTAAATAGAAGAGAAGTTATTTTCCCAATAAGAAGTTTACATCTACAGAAGATTGTTCATGCATATTTGAGCGGTCCTACTAGGACTAGAGGATTCTATGGAGAAAGGTAATTTATGATTCTTGTTGATGATTTTACAAGAATGATGTGGATTGCATTTCTTAAAGAAAAATCTAAAGTATTTGATAAGTTTAAGATTGTTAAGAATAAAGTTGAGAATGAATATGGAATGAAGATTAAATTTTTGAGATCTGATAGAGGTGGAGAATTTACTTCTAGAGAGTTTAACACCTTTTGTGAAGAAAATAGCATTAAGAGAGTATTCAGCCCCTAGAACACCTAAACAAAATGGCATTGCAGAAAGAAGAAACATATCAGTAACTAAAGCAACAAGAGCTATGTTATTTAAGAATTATTTGGCAAAGATATTCTGGAGAGAAGAAGTGAACACAGCAGTGTATACAATGAGTAGAGTACAAATCAGAGTAGACACAGACAAGACACCTTATGAATTATGGCTTGGACATGCACCCTCAGTTAAGTATTTTAGAATTTTTGGAAGCAAATGTTATATAAAGAGAGATGATGATATTGGAAAGTTTGATCCTCGAAGTGATGAAGGTATATTTCTTGGATATTCTTTGAAAAGCAAAGCATGTAGATGTTACAATAGAAGAACTAAGACTATTGTTGAAAGCGCAAATGTTAAAGTTGATGAAAAGTTCAAAATTTAGGAAAGAATACTTGATTATGAATCAGATGAAAAATATCATCCTAAAACTAACACTAAATCTATTGAATTATTTTATGAGACTGGCAGTGATTTGTTGAATGAAAGCCACAGTGAAGTCATTGAAGAACCTACATCTGAAGTGAGATCTGAGACAGTGACACCTAGCAAGATTTTGTTAAGAAATCATCCTATTGGACAAATTATTGGAAGCATCAAAAGAGGAGTTCTAACTCAAAATAAGGTACAAGAACAGTTATGTTTGATTTCTCAAATTGAACCTAAGACTACTAGTGAAGCTTGTGAAGATGAAAGTTGGACTAATGCTATGAAAGAAGAACTAGATTAGATTGAAAAGAAGAAGACATGGGAATTGGTCTCTAGACCTAAAGACAAAAATGTTATTGGAGCTAAATGGGTATTCAGAAATAAGATGAATGAACAAGGAGAAGTAGTAAGAAACAAAGAAAGATTGGTATGTAAGGGTTACTCACAGCAAGAAGGAATTGACTATGAAGAAACCTTTGCACCTATTGCAAGAATTGAAGCAATGAGAATGTTTTTGACTTATGCAGCTTACAAGAAATTCAAAGTATATTAGTTGGATGTGAAGTCAGCATTTCTAAATGGAGAATTGGAAGAAGAAGTCTACATTGAGCAGCTTGAAAGTTTTCCTTTAACTCAAGAAGGAGACATGGTATGTAAACTGAAGAAAGCTTTATATGGACTTAAACGAGCACCTATAACTTGGTATGCAAGACTAGATAAGTATTTGTTAAAATTAGGATTTACAAAAGGAACAGCTGATAGCAATATGTACACAAAAGAAATTGAAAATGGTTTGTTGATTATAGTCATTTTTGTTGATGACATTATCTTCGGAGGAGAAGATGAAGCTAGTGAAAAAATTTCTGATGAAATGAAGATTGAATTTGAAATGAGTATGATTGGTGAAATGAAATACTTTTTGGGATTACAGATAACACAAAACAATGATGGTATCTTTGTAAGTCAGACAAAGTACCTAAATGACTTGTTGAAAAGATTTGGAATGGAGAATTGAAAACTAGTTGGAACACCCATGGTGACTGGACATAAGTTATCTAGCATAGATGAGACTCCTGCAATGGAACAGAATAAATATAGATCTATTATTGGAGGATTGCAATATTTGACTCATACAAGACCTAATATAGCACATTCAGCTGGAATTGTAGCAAGATTTCAAGCTGAACCTAGAGAATCACATTATGTATCAATAAAGAGGATATTGAGATATTTAAGAGGCACAATGGACTATGGATTATGGTATGAAAAATTTGATGATTTTACCCTATGTGCATATACAGATGTTGATTGGGGAGGTAGTTTTGATGATAAGAAAAGCACCAGTAGTGGAGCATTTTTTCTTGGAGGAAGATTGGTTTTTTGGCTAAGCAAGAAGCAGAATTGTATCCCACAAAGCACAGCAGAAGCAAAATATGTAGCAGCGGCAAACAATTGTAACCAGATAATTTGGATGAAACAAATGTTGAAAGATATTGGAATAAATTTTGTTGAACCTATTGTCATACAATGTGACAACACCAGCAGAGTTAGTATGTCTAAGAATCCTATATTACATTCTAAGACAAAGCATATAGAGATTAAGTATCATGTTGTAAGAGAAAAAGTTGTTGAGAAAGAAGTCAGACTTGAGTACATAAGTCCAAAGGAGTAGATAGCAGATATATTCACAAAGCCTTTGCCTAAGGATACATTTGAGTATCTGAGAGGTATGCTTGGGGTTATGCCCCAACCTACTTTTGAAAAGTGATACATTTGGTTGCATTCATCCAGTGGTATATGAGCCTTATCTTTCTTCTGGACTGGATGTTGGTACTTCCTCTATGGGGGAGTATGTGTATCTGAGCTGAGTCTGGAGGACTCTAGTGAATGTATTTTCTAAATAATGTCTTTTGACATTGGAGTTGTTGTTGACATAGTGATGAAATTTATGTCATTGATGTCAATGGGGGAGAAGTATACATGAAAAACCATCTGAAACATCTATTGGAGAGAACTGAATAGGAAAATGAAGCAAGATTTGATTGATGAAGAGGATTTGTAGTAGCAGTGTTGTAGTATTGGATTTTTGGAACATTGGATTTTTTTTTTTCTATGTTTCCATCAATGCCAATGGGGGAGATTGTTAGGAATGAATGCTAAATGTTTGGCAGCCATTTTTTAGCAGTTGTTGTTGCATTCATGACTATGATTGTCATTGATGTCAACACAGTGATTTACCGGACTTGAAGAGAAGCAGACAGAGTTTGTATTATCACACGTGGGTTATTATAGTTGGAGCTATGTGATGTTGAGGATATACTCTTTGATATGTTATATGTCTATGGTTAAGAGTGCAGACAATAATTCATTTGTTCATGGAAGTTATGAGCATTTTGGTGGAAGTAGTATTCAGACAGTGTTCCTGAGTAGCAGTTTGTGGAAATCGGATGATATCTCCTAATCAGGATGAAATCTAGTTTTGTGTAGTTAAAGGGAAGTTGAAGACACATTGATAGTGACTTGGATGATAGTGCAAACTTTGAGGTCACACGAGTGAAGAATTATTGTAGTTGGAAGTCGATAGTTTTTTGTAATTTTGATGTAGCGTGTGGAAACTTTTACATTGTAATTGTATGCCAACTCATTTGTAATTATTTGAGTGTGGTATAAAGGAAGGAATGTATTTCCTTGTTGTAATATGGTTGTAGTGGTTGTGTGTGATTTTTTATGCATGAAGTGAAGAAAAGAGCTAAGTGTGAAAGTGAATATGTGAAGGATAACATGCGAGGTACATAGATCTGAGATTGAGATCTGGTGTAACAGTGAGTGCGGTTGGGCACAGTCAAAGAAGAGGTAACATATTATTCTATTGAGTAATACAAAGATTATTTGGACAGTGTGTTCAGTGATCTTAACCTAAAGCTGTTTGGGCAGTGGGTCCTTCTATCTTCCATAACTCTTAACAGGGTTAGAATCTTTTAACAGGGATTCAAAATCTCCTAACGGGGATTCATATGTACTGAATGTATCTCATAAGACTCCTAATAGAGTCCATCCTTTCACAAGGAATATTCATATTAGTGCATCTTTTTTGGGCATCATTCCCATCAGGGTTTACTCTTTGATCAAGAGGTTCCCTAGTTAATATATCTTGTGTCATTGTGTTATTATGTATGAATATCTTTTTATGGTTGGTATTTATATTTCTTATATGGTTTAATGTTGTTGAAGAGGATAAAAGTTATAATTATTTGATAACTGATTCACCCCCCCCCCCCCCCCTCTCATTTATCTTGGTGGACTTTACTTTCTAATAGAATTGACATCATTCCCTAAAGAAAGTAGAACTACAATCACAGAGGAAAGATCACATAAGAGATACGAAGAAGAATCTTTTTAGACCATGACATGGAGACCAAAAATAATTAGTGCTACCGCATCTCAGATCTAAGAAGATTACACAAGGAAACATTTACAAATAATAGAACAAGTACAACATAACATAAAACAAATTATAGAAGAATAGAGATACATATAGAGGAATTGTACAACAGGTTTGGTTCCTTTATCACCTTGCACCAATAGAGAAACAAGGGTCGTATAAAAGAATCTAACAACATTTAGCAAACACATCATGGAAGAAACATAGTACAATAGGAAAAAACAAAACAAAGCTACCATAAAGGACAAGTCGATCAAGCATGCCGCCTACTCTCCCCATCTCATTGTATATCATTTAGGGAAGGTGGGTAACTCGCAAGAGGGACTACATCCAACATAGTAGGAATGATAGCCAGTTCCAAACAAGGATCCTCTTGAGAATCACAATGTTTGACACTAGATGTAATAGTCAATTGTGATGAAAGCATATTAGGTAAATCAATGTCAATAGTCTCATATTAATCATTAACATTATCAAGATTATCTTCTTCATCTAGATTAATCAAAATAGGATATAAGATACAAATAGAATCATCATAATCATGCATCTTAACATCATTATTAATAACAACTTCTTCTAACACATCATGCATAGGTTTATCTGAAGAAGGTAAAGATTTACAAGCTTTAGCTTGAGCACAACGCTTCTTACAATATTCATTAGTAGATCGATTACATTTTTCTTTACTTGAAATATGTTGAGAACTATGAGGAACAATCGGAGGATCCTTCATAGAGTCTATAGGAGGATTAACAGGATTCTCAACAAATTGACAAGAAACACTAGGAGCTTGATTAACCGAACTAGAAGCTATATATAAAGGAGGTATGGAAGGTGTGGGCAAAATACCATGACTAAGATCCATAGGAGGTTCACTTAATTTGAGAATCTTATGATGCTTATAGGCTTGATATGAATGGAAAATATTATCAGGTCGAGAAGGACATGCATTAGGTAATGAAGGCCAAAAGAAATCAAGAGTAGCACAATCTCTGGGCCTAGAAGGTTGATATAAACTATGATTAACCATCTTCACTTCTTCATCGTGAACAAATTTAAGACATTTATGGATAGGTGAAGCAACGGCATGCATAGATTTTAACCAAGGCAAACCAAGCTTAACTTGAAACTGATCAGAAGTAGGAACAACAACAAAGGTAGTGTTCACAATTTTTCCACAAAGTTCAACCGGCAAGTTAATAGAACCAAATGATGGATAAAGAAAACCATTACAAGTTTGAATCCACACATCTGATGTATCATAAGAATCACGTTGAAATTTTTTCATAAAAATATTTTCTTCAGTAATAACATTGACTAAGGATGTAGGATCTACAAGACAACCACGAGTAGGTTTCTGAGAAATCCTAGCATAAATGTAAAGGGGACCATTAGGAGGTGTAATAGTCTCAGAAACATCAAAGTTAATCAAAAGTTCCCGAGGTATTTTATTCTTAGGTTGTTGTCAAGGTTTAGGTTGAGTTTTCAATTTAGGCTTAGGTTTTGGTACTTGAGGTTGAAGCTAAGGTTGACGTTGAGGTGGAGATACATTTTGACCAACATGCTCCACTTGATTAACAATGTGATTGAGATCATCCATCTTTTAATCATACACAATTTCCATAGAATATGGTTGAGCAATGGTATTAGTATCATGTGCAGGTAAAGGATTCGTATAGATTTGAAGGTTTTGATTAGGAGGAGAAATAGATTTATTCCCACTACCATCAAGATTATCAACAGATAAGGTTGTAAGGAAACTCAGGTGCGAAAACAGCTTCCTACACTAATCTCTAAAGGAAAGTATTGTGCAAATTCTTTTAAATCCTTACAATTTCAGATTTGTTAACTACTTTAACAATGATATTGCAGCCATATACCATGCATACAAAAAATAGAGAATGACACAATGATTTACCCTGGGGAAACCTTTTGGTAAAAACCCTAGCACTCCAAAACCTGCACAATGTATTAATCAAAACTATTATAGTTTACAATACACTTGCAATGCAAGCTCTTTCAGAAGATTTCCAACTCTTGAAGACAAATTGTAGTAGCATAAAAACATTCCAACAATACACAAACTTCACAAATCAGTTGCCACATGTCTTCACCCATCATTGAATATTCCAGACATAGCTCTTACGTGTCATAGGAATCTGTCATAACCATTTCAGCCATGATCTCTGCACACACAATTCAAGATGCCGACACATCAAGTGAAGTGACACATCAACATGCCAACTAGACATGTACACTCACACTTAATTACATTATTTGCAAGAAATGCATTTTACAAAACAAATAATAAGAATAGGAATTATCCAAGGTTGAGACACCTTATTCCTAACAAAGGCATTAGAATCAATTAAGTTTTGAACCTTATGTTTTAAAGAATAACACTTCTCAGTATCATGACCATTCTGACGATGATATTGACAAAAAGATTTACGATCAAAAGATTTAGATGCAATCGTAACAGGTAAAAGAGGTCGAATAGGAGGTAAAGTAATCATATTAGCAATTAACAACCTATTCATAACAGAATGTAAAGATTCAGAAAGAGGAGTAAACATACGATTTAATCAAAAAGCAGTGGATGCAGAAGTGGCATTGTGAGATGCAACAGCAAGTTGATCAGCAACTGCATTCGCTTGTTTGTTTATCTTGACATAGTTGTTGAATTTTTTAAATTTGTTCAGATTAGGAGCAGCATCACTTTTATCAACTGGAACAAGAGCCATTGGAGTAATGCTCTCAAATTGACTCACTTGTATTTGATAACAATGAATCTTATCTCTAATATCCTTTTCCAAATTTGAAATAAACATACATTAAATATCAATATCAGGAACAAGATAGGAAATCTAAGCATGCAAATGCTTAAATCTACCAATAAATTTAGTATATTTTTCCTTAGCACTTTGTTTACAATGCATCAAATCAGTCAAAGACATTTGCAGGCCAATTTTGTTTTGAAATTGTTGAATAAAGTCATTAGAAATTTTTGGAAATGAATCAATAGAATAAGGACGCAAGGAACAATACCATTGTAAGGCCTTGTCACAGAAAGTTCTAGTGAACAGTTTGGCTAAAATCCTATGGCCATGAGCATAATCACTACAAAGGATTTGAAATGTCTTAACATGATGAATGGGGTCTCCTTTTCCATTGTAATTCTTAAGATGAGGCATATCAACTTGTTGAGGAACATGAGTATGAATAATGTCTAGGGACAAAGGACTTCCCATGTCACATGTAGGAACACTAAACTTTTTTTGAGTTAAGGAAGCAATTTGTTGTTGTAAGGATGACATAGTTTGAGCCAAATTGGTGATTGTTGAATCATTAGAGGAAATAGGAGGAATAGCAACATTAGAAACACTAGGTAAAGTGTAAGAAGTTGCAAGAATGGAAGACACAACTAGAGGAACACTAGGAACTACAGTTGGGAGTGGATTGGAATAAGTAAAAGGAAATTATGATAAGAAGGTTGTGATGTAGGAAGGGACAAATGAGGAACACTCATAGGAATAGAGGGAACCGTCACAATCACCAAAGAAGGAGTATAGGTAGGCACACTAGGTAAAGGATTAGAAGAAGGTTCTACACTAGTGATAGGAGGAATCAACCCTAAATCTCGAGCTTCTTGAGCTAAAGGTTTAACATTTGAATGCATGAGGTGAGTAATACCATGAAGAAGATTAATACCTTGATCACTATCATGAATAACTTTCTTAAGAGCCTCTATAGCTTGAATAGAATCTTGATTATAGTTTTCTTGAATAAGCCAATTACCCATTTTATCAAGTTTTATTTAAATTGTTTGGACTTGTTCAGGAGGGACTCTTATAGCATCATCCTCATCATGAGATGAGTGAGAAGAGTTTTGCTCCATAATAGGATTAGAATCATGAAGAATCAAATTATCATCTGGGACCCTAAGGAAAGGAGAAGAAGACTCGGGATCAAAGGCACCCACAAGTCTACGACTTCGTCTAACCAGAATATTATAAGTAGGACTAGAAGCAGTAAAGCTCATAAACCAATACAATGCATATGAACTAGACTAAGAAAACATAAAGCATGAATTTTTTTGTATTTTGAAAGAAATTTTGCAATTTTTTTGTATTTTTGAATTAGAAAAGAAAGAAATCTAATTAACATGCAAGATTTAACATAAAAGAGAAATCTAATACCAACAAGATAATATAAAGGGATATCTAACACTAAAAAGAAAGAGAGTAAGCTAGTCGGGTTCATAAAAATGAATAGAATAAAATAGTAGCATGCGTGTAGAATTAATAGTGTGATATGAAAAGGGGAACATGAGATCTACTTCTAAATCCAAATTCCCAAAGGAGAAATCCAAATTGATCAACCAAAAGGTTAATACACAAAAGAATCAATCTATGGAGATTATGAATGAAGGAGAAAACCTTATATTTTGCTAAGAGTAAATGCTTGAAATATGAAATAAATGAAAGGCAAATACTAACCTCAAAATAGGGCAGATCTGGAAAATGCTAATTTTTGATGTATGTGTATAGTTTTTCTGCAACCTGTTCTAGACTATAAATGTTGAGATAGAGAAAACCCAGAAAACTTTTGTCTTTCTGGCAGCAGGTAGTCTTTAACCCTGATAAAAGGTCAAAGACTACTTCAGAATTTTGAAGGTTGTCTTTGATTTTATTTGCAGATCTCAGAAGTTCACCAAAAAGGGTATCCAGATCCAAGCTTTGATCCGCAGTCTTGCACCTATACCTACAAGAAAAAGGGGTTTTTTTTGTTTGGATGGGGGGTTTTCCTTGGTCAAACCCCAATTTAGGAATTAACCTTGAAATTGAATTGAAATTGTAATGTGCATAAACAAAGTAAATGGAACTATTCACCTTTCTTATGTTGAAGTCCTTATACGGGATTCGAATCCTTGAATCCACAAGTAGGGATGCTCCAATGAATGTAGAATGAATGTAGGATGTCTCAAATCAATGGCATTAGATCTTCAACACCAATCTTGAATGTATATTTTCATAGGAGGAGGCTTGGATGAATGTGGATGGAGAAATCTTCAAGCGGGCTCCAACGATATTGAATCCTTCAATGGCTAACAATGGATCTCCTTGATGGATGTTTGAATGCTTGAACACTTGAATTCTAGGCTTGAAGATGAATGAATGAATGCTTTCTTTCCTTCTCCTTCTTTCTTACTTGCACTCAAGAGATTACCTAAAAATGGATACTTGATTGCAAAAAGTGATGATGAAATGAGAGAGGAAGGCTTCCTTTTATAGTGATCTAGGGCACAAACCTCTAGAGAAGGCTGACATTGGAGAATTATATCCTAATTAACTTTAACCCCTAGAAATGGACCCACATTAAATGTAATTTAAGGATTTACCATTCTGAAACCCGAAATGGCTGACCCGAAAGCAGGAAAAGAAATATTCTGAAACCTAACATCCCATAATTCCCAAAAATCTAAAAATTGGACCTAGGGTCAGGGACAAGGTAGACATCGCCCCAGGTCAGGGTCAAGGTCATCCTTGACCTAGGTCAACGTCTAGGTCATCCTTGACCCTACCAAGTCATCTTTGACCCAGATAGTCAAAAACTCCATATTCTCAGAGAAAACTATCTGGAAAAGGCTGGAAATGAGGAGGAGAGAAGCAGAATAGGGGGGAACAGCCAAATACATGCAAAGACCTGATCAAGGAACTTAACATGACCAGTGACCACTCACTCAGAGGGCTAAACACTCTTAACATGGAAGTGCTTCCATTTTAAGATGATACAGCGAGAAAAGATTGATTTCATGCAACACTGATCAAATTGGTTGAAGATAAAACTGAGTAATTCTATAGACAACACCGAGCAACATAGAAAGCAATTACTGAGAAGAACAGAGTTGGAGGCCGAGTAATTCTATAGACAACACCAAGCAACATAGAAAGTAATTACTAAGAAGAACAGAGTTGGAGGAGATAAAGATATTGAGCTAATTATTAATCAGAGGTATTTTTGAGCTTAGCATAGATCTGAAAATCTACAAATCAAGTTTTATTCAAATTAGATCATTACTGTATCAGTTTAACCATTTCTACAGATAAATCTCTTAACCGAGTGGGACATAATAGTCTTTATATTTCAATATGACATTCAATGAATGTTGATTGTTTTCTTTTTGACCACATAGTTAATGTTTGGTCAAAGGAGAATTGTTAGTGATAAATCCTCTAACCAGGTCACACCTCACAGTGTGTTTTGTAACCTTTAATAGGGTTGGCTCCTAACCAAGATCACTTCAGAAGAGTGAATTATTTTAAGTTACCGGTCCCAGGTGGTTTTCCTCCTAACAGGGTTTCCACATTAAAAATATATGTGTTATATGTGTATGGATGTGTTGAATTGTTATTTTAATTTACACATTAATATAACTGGATTGATCGGTAAACACTGTATTTAATTTACTGGTAATTGATATATGAAGAGAAATACACAGTTGATATTTTATCAAGTTGGTTAATTGATTTGAAAGTTTTTTTTATGTACATCTGGGAGTATTTGGGATTTTAGGATAGCTGGACTTAACTAAGTCACCCCCCTCTTAGATATCTAACAATTTGTATTAGAGCGCAAGTGCTTAAAGGAAGAAGTTTGAATGACTTAAGTTAAAGAACTAAAGATGTATAAGAGAGAGGTGTCGAAGCTTAACAAAGATAATTTCTCAACATGGAAAAGCAGGATGAAGTTGTATCTATTAGGAATTGGAGAATCTACATTATACTATTTGGAAAATGATTTCATAACTCCTACTAGTCTTCTGACTATTAACCAGATGAAAGAAAGACAAGAGCATAATGCTATGATGATTGGTATGACTTCTTCTCTATCAGATGTTGAATTTGAAGACATTAAGAATTGTACAACTACAAAAGAGATGTGGTATAAACTGACACTTGTTCATGGAGGAGATCAGAATGTTCTCATGGAAAAGGCAGAAAGCTTAAGAGGTAAATTTGATGATATGAAGATGAAAGAAGGTGAAAACATTACTCACTAGAATAACCGAGTTAAGGAAGTGGTGAATTCTATCTGAGGTGCAGGAGGAATTATTGAAGAGGAAACTATGGTAAGTAAAATTATAAGAACACTCTTTCCTACATATGCTATTAAAGTCTCTACAATACATGAAATGAGAGAAGCTCCCGGTAATAATATTTCTCTTGATAGTTTGATCGGTAGATTGACTGCATTTGAGCTTAACAACTTTGATAATAATGTTTTACCTAAGGAAGAATCTATATTTGTGTCATCTTTGAAAACTGGAAGATCAAACAATAGACATTAGATAACAAATGGAAGTGATACTAAATATGAAGAAGATGAGCTTGATGAACTTGAAGCATTGATAACTAGATTGCTATCGAAAGGAAAAGGAAAATATAGAGGTAAACTACCCTTGGTATGTTTTAAATGTAAAGAGATTGTTCATATTTTTGCAAGATGTCTTGATAGAAATGATAATTAGAAGGCAAGTGAAAGATCAAATGAAAGAAAGAATGATAGAAGAGATTACCGAGATCACAAAGGTAACCGATAGCATGGAAATAGAGAAAACTGAGACTACAAAGATAAAGGTAAAAAGGTATGCTACCTAGTGGAAGAGGGTGTTGACACTGAGACTGAAATGGATGAAGATATAGAAGTGGTGTTTGTTGCATTGAAGGAAGATTTTGAAGAAGAAGAAAGGTATGTAGAAAAGGCACTTATTTCTAAAGTCTGTGAATATGATACTTGGATTATTGATAGTGGCTACACACATCATATGACTAGTGATGAAGAAAAATTTGAATATCTTGAGCAATATAATGGTGGATTTGTGAAAATGGGAAATGATACACCCTGTCAAGTGAAAGGTAAAGGTTTTATATAGATTAACAACAAGATCAGATGTGAAAATGCTTATTGGGTGAAAGGACATAATTATAATTTGTTGAGTGTAGCACAACTAAATAATATAGAAAACTGAGTTGCATTTGGGAAAAGAAAATTAAAAATCTATGATGATGTTGGACAACTGATTGCTACTAGTGAACAATCTAGAGTTAACTTATTCTATCTAGACAATGTTGAAACTTCTTGTTTGTTGGCTAAAAATGATGATGTTTGGTTATGGCAGAAAAGGTTATGTCATGTGAATTTTGACAACATGGAAAAGATCAGTAAGAAAAGGAAAGTTAGAGGTTTACCAAGTTTTTCTAAGCCTGACCAAGTGATGTGCAAACAATGTCGAATGGGTAAAATGACAAAGTCTAGTTTTAAGAGAAAACAATACTTATCTAATGCAATTTTGGATTTAGTTCATACTAATTTATGTGTTCTAATGAGAACTTGGAGCTATTATGGAGATATATATTCTATCTTTTTTGTTGATGACTTCTCTAGAATGATGTCTATCATGTTCTTAAAAGAAAAATCATAAGCTTTTCAAATGTTTAAGTGGTACAAAGAAAAAGTAGAGAAAGAAACTGGTAAGAAACTAAAATGCTTGAGGTCAAATAGAGGTGGTGAATTTATTTCTGATGAGTTTACTAACATTTTTAATGAGCATAGCATAATGATGTATGATAAACTTCAAGGCTTGTTTTCACACTCTCCAAGAGACTTCACTTGCCTCCTAGTATCCTATTCCTCTATAGGATCTTCCAATAGGCTTAGATCATTAAATAAGACGTATTCAAAATCTATTATAAGAGTCAATCTCTAAAAACTTAACCTTGAATGATCAACACCTTAGTTTTGATTCACTTCTCCACACTCACTTAGAAGGCTCTAAGTGCCAAATCTCCATAAACATGCTCCAACATTGTAGGGGTCTTCTCCAACATGAAAAAATTCTTTTCTTTCCCATTTGATCCATCTTGGAAGGTTCTTCAATCATCTTCTTATCAGATTCCATGAATCATCATGAATTGACCTTAAAAATAGGCCTATTCGAGTAGTCCTTACCAATCACCTTTTGTTGTTTCTTGCAAAACTTTTCCAAAAAACTTGAAAAAATAAGACTTGTTTCAGATACCCTTTTGGAATTTTCAAAATCTTCACAAATTTTCTGGGTCTGACAGTGACCGTACAGGTGCTTCCTACAAACAAGGACAAGAGGCCTAATTTCTAGGACTGAACTATGATTTTGATAGAAAACTTGTTCAAACCAAATCCTAAATGATTGGTATGGCTTCTATCTTCAAAAAATGGTTATATATGATGTTTTCCTTCATGAAAAATTCTTGGAGTAGTACGGATCCATACAACCATGCAATGTTTCTTCACTTCTTTCACCTCTAAACCTCTAACTGTGCTTCACAAACTCGCCTAGGGCCTAGTATATAAAATAGTTCCTCATGCTTTCAAACTTCCTAACTCCTAAAAATATATACAAAAATGACTCCTATTCCATTTCCATCTAACATTAATGTTTATCCAAGGTTAGATTTCATGGAGGAGCCATGAGTCTCTAAACTACTCAAAATAAGCTAAAAATAGACACCCTGAACTAGAATACCAAAAACTAGCACTTAGATCAACTCAAAATGACTTTCTCTTCAAATGAAAAAGTATCCTAATAGTCAATAGATACCTAATAAATCATTATATTTATCTTTTCAATCCATAAAGTATGACTATCCACACAAACACTAGTAAATCTCTATTAAAAATGCTTGCAAAGCTCTCTTTTATTTCTCTAAAACTATTACAATGCCTAAAGAAACTTGGTGTTTGAGTCTTGAATAATGTTAGATGCCATTTCCTTCTTTCTAGGGCCTTTTGGTTGAGCATAACCTTCTATAACTTAGGGAATCCAAAGATACCTGAATGGCATGCACTCTTTTGCAATAATTACAAAATTGAAGACAACTTCTTTTGAACAATTGGCAACTTCCACATTTGCCATGTTCCTATATTCTTGGGCTTCTAACCTCCTATGTCTCAAGGATCCAAATCCATTTATAACCTTATGGAATCTTTATAACAACAAGATGTGTTTAGAACACATTTAAGACTCTCACCTAAGCTAAGCTTTCAACTTAAGAAATTAAATAAACAACTAACAAAGGCTATTATTGTGACCTTAGTCCTAATGACTAACTCACCTAGCCAACATAGAAAGAGACCTACTAAGGTTCTCAAACAACCTATTCTAACTTCTTGACTTGGCTATAGCCAAGTACAAGCCAAAAACACACTAACCAAGGAGGCTAGCCTAGGTGCTCCTGCACCATCCTCCCCAAAATAAGAACTTCAATCCACCCTTGGATTGATGATGCTAGGATCAATGCCAATCCTTTTGAATTCTTATTCCTTGACCCAAATTTCATCAGCAACACTCTTCCCATACCTCTAAATGAGGTGTTCTTTATACTCCTTGATTCTAGTCTTTTTGTAGACTCTAGTGTCTAGTACACTGTCTAGTCCTGTATTTACAGCAGTAGGGAGTTGTAAGTCTTCTACATCTTTGATCACTTCATGTATGGTCTAGTCCATGTCTTCTTGAGGCCCTTTATAATGGACAAGGTCTGCAACATTGAAAACATTTGATAGTCCACTGTCATCTGATAGGTCTACTTTGTAAGCACTATCACCATACCTTGCCAATATAGGAAAGGGTCCTATCCTCCTCATTTTTAGCTTGTGAGGGACTCCTTTTTGCAATCTAGATTTGTTTAGATGCACCATGACAAGATCACCAACATTGAACTCAACTATCCTTCTACCTTCATCCACCTTTGCTTTGTGTTTGTTGGTGTTGTCCACTATTGTCTTCCTCACTGTTTCATGAACCTCTTTCATAGAAAATGAAAAATCATCTACATATCCACTTTCTTTGACTCCTTCTTTCAGATCTCTCAACTCATAGACACCCCTTGGATGTAGTCCATAAACTATCTCAAATGGACTCTTCCCTATGGATCTATTCAAGGTGTCATTTTAGGCATATTCAACTTGCCCAATCAACTAATCACATTGTTGTCTGTACTCTTTAGTCAAGCATCTTAGAAGATTTCCAAAGCTTCTATTAACAACCTCAGTTTGACCATCAGTTTGGGGATGGTAAGCTGATCCAAAAGATAAGTTAGTGCCCAATATTTTCCAAAGATTCTTCCAAGAATGAATCATAAACTTAGTGTCCCTGTCTGACACAATGTTGATAGGTAACCCATGGATTCTCACTATTTATTTGAAGAACAGGGATGCTATTTTACTTGCATCATTCGTAGTCTTTCATGGCACAAAGTGAGCCATCTCATTGAACCTATCCACAACCACATACACACTATCCATCCCTTGTCTTGTCTTGGGTAACCCAACTACAAAATCCATGCTTAAGCATTCCCATGGCCTAGTAGGAATTGGTAGTGGTTGATTAAGACCAGCATTGGTAGAAGTGCCCTTGGCCTTTTGACATACTACACAACTCTCCACATACCTCCTAACATCAAGATTCATTCTAGGCCAAAAGTAAGACCTTGAAACAAGGTCTTGAGTCTTAGTGATCCCAAAGTGACCACTCAAAGCACCATTATGCTTTTCTTGAATCAAATTATCTCTAATAAAGCCTCTAGGAATACACAATTGATTCCCTTTGAACAAGAGATCACTTTTCAAAGTATAATCAGCATACTTACTATGAAAATGATTCTTGTATTCAGCACATACCTTGTAAATGTCAGCAAAGTCCTCATCATCTACATATAGATCCTTGAAATGATATATCCCCATGCTTTTCAACTAAATTTCTTGTAGTTTGAGGGCTCTTCTTAAAAATGCATCAACCACCTTGTTTAGTCCACCCTTCTTGTGCTTGATATTGAAGGTGTAAGCTTGTAGGTACTCAACCCACTTCATGTGCTTGTGACTCAACTTCTCTTGTGAATTCAAAAAACTAAGTGCTTGATTGTTTGAATACACAATGAATTATTTTAGAATAAATTAGTGCCTCCACTTTCTTAGAGCTTGGACCAATGCATACATCTCTAAGTCATATGAGGAGTACTTCCTCTTAGCCTCACTTAACTTTTCAGAATGGAAATCCATCGGTCTGCCTTATTGACTTAGAACAACCCCAATTGCTACATTGCTACCATCACATTCAATGGTGAATAGATTCTCAAAGCTTGGCAGCACTAAAATGGGTTGGGTAGCTATCCTCTCTTTCAACAACTCAAAGCTCTTGTTAACATCTTCATTCCATGCAAACTTGGTTTTCATTCCTCCTTTAATAGTGTCTAACATAGGAGCACAAATTGCACTAAATTGTCTTATGAAATTTCTATAGTATTGTGCAAGACCATGAAAACTCCTTACCTCAATTGCTGACCTTGGAGTAGGCCAATTCATTATATCCTCCACCTTGCTCTTATCCATTTTCAAATTTCCATGAGATAAGACAAACCCAAGGTACACTAACTCTAATTTGATGAACTCACACTTCTCCAAGTTGATCATCAACCTCTCCTCATGCAGCTTCTTGAAGACAATATCAAGATGTTCCAAATTCTCACTCCTTGTCTTGCTAAAAATTAGTATATCATCTAGATATACAACTACAAACTTTCCAATGTAGTCCTTGAGTACTTCATTCATGAGCCTCGTGAATGTGTAGGGGGCATTTGACAATCCAAATGGCATGACAAGCCATTCATATAGCCCTTCATTGGTCTTGAAGGTTGTCTTCCACTCATCACCTTCATGGATTCTTATTTGGTGATAGCCTCAAGTCTATCTTGCTATAGTTCTTTCCTTCACCTAAACAGTCCATTAAGTCTTCAATCCTAGGGATAGGGAACCTATACCTTATGGTTATCCTATTGATATCCCTTGAGTCAATACATAGCCTCCAAGTTCCACCTTTCTTAGGTGCAAGTATGGTGGGTACAGCACATGGACTAATACTCTTCCTAATTATGCCTTTGTCTAATAGCTCTTGTATTTGTCTTTCTATTTCCTCATTTTGTTGAGGGGTCATCTTGTAAGCAGCTTTGTTAGGTAGGGTAGCTCCTGGGATAAGGTCTATCCTATGGCTTCTATCTCTTTGAGGGGGTAAGGTTTATGGATGTCCATCACTTACAACGCCTTGGTAAGTCTGCAAGATACCTTGAATCTCCCTTGGTAATTCAGTCTTCTTAGTCACCTTGCCTTCATTTTCCTCTTTTGGTCTTAACACCAATGCATAGCCTATGCCTTCACTCTCTTCCATGGTTTTTAGGAACTCTTTTTCACCTACCATAAGAACATTTGGACCTGTTGTCTTCACTTCAGCATCCTCCAACAATGACTAAATTTTGAAGGTTACATTATCTTTCTTGAGAGAATAGGAATTCTTCCCTCCATCATGTATAGCTTAGCGGTCAAATTTCCATGGTCTACCTAAGAGAAAATGACATGCATCCATAGGCAACACATCACATAAAACTTTATCTTTGTACCTTCCAATGGAGAACTCCACCCATGCTTGCTCATTCACAAACACATGTTGGCCTTTGTTAAGCCAAGTGAGCTTGTAAGGATTGGTATGGGATATCCTTTTCAACTTGAGCTTGTTGACTGCTTCCTCTGACACTATATTATTAGTAGAGCCTAAATCAATGATGATCCTACATAATTTTCCCATTATCTTGCATTTGATTCTAAATAAAGATCTCCTTTGGCTTGGCTCCTCCTTCACCAGTTCCTTGATTAGAGTCCTCCTCATCATGAGGTTCTCTCCTTCCTCTGAATTTAATGGAATCTTAGAATGCTTGTCTATTGCATTTGTGTCTTCATGAACAAGGTTAGCTCTCTTATCACCTCCTTGTGATGAACCACCTTTCTCAGGGCATCTATATGCAGGGTGCCCCATTTGATTGCAATGGTAACACTTCATATTGGAAAAATAATTGCCTCTTCCTCCTTGTGATGAACCACCACTTCTTCCTCTAAATCTAGAGTTAGAATTTCTTCCTCTACCACCTCTACTTGAGCTTCCTTCTTGCTGCTCACTAAACTTTACCTCACCTTAAGCTCTTGAATCAGAACTTCTTCCACCATAGCCACCTCTTTGACCTTTGGTATCTTTTCCTTTTCCTTTGCCTTTTCCTTTGGAGGTTTCTTGCTTTCTCTTGCTCTTCTCCTCTATCTTCAAGGCCATTTGATAGCATTGTCTAAAGGATTTGAAGTTCACTAGACTCATCTCCTCTTGAATAGACCATTTGAGGCCATTTAAGTATCTTGCAAGCTTGATACTCTCAACTTCAACTACCTTGGACCTCAAACACAATTTTTGAAACTCCTCAGTGTAGGCTTGGACATCTAGTTCCTTTTGCCTAATATTATGCCTTCTCCTATGAATTTGAACTTCATAATCATCAAGAAGGTAGGTTTTCTTCACCTTGGATACCATGCCCTTCCATGTTACAATAGGACCTTTTCCATCCTTCTCTCTCTCGGTTTGCACAAACTTCCACCAAGTAAGAGTTGAACCTCTTAGTCTAGAATTGGCCACCATAACTTTTTGTGCCTTAGAGATACCATCACATTCAAAATGGTTCTCTATGCTATCAATCTAATCCACAATTGAATCTGGATCCATTTGTCCACTAAATAGTGGGACACCTTCCAAAGTTTTACCACTCAGTGCTTTTAATGCCTTTAAGAATGGCTTTTCAAGAAGAACAGGGTCAAGTGTCAGTGCTTCTTCTTCCAACTCTAATTCCTTCTCCCTTTCTTTAGCTTCTTCCTTTTGGTCAATCTTGTCCTTGACCTTATCTTCTTTGTCTTGGACTTCACCCAAGAGCTGTACCATTTGAGCTAGTCTTTGCCTTAGCAATTTGTTATCCTCTTCTTGTTCCTCAACCTTCTTTGCTAATTTAGAATTAGTCACCATTGCTTTATCTAGTGTATTCTCTCCTATTGATTCAAAAGATCACAACATTAACCACAAGCTTGATCAACCAAGATCTGATACCAATATGATGTATGATAAACTTTAAGGCTTGTTTTCACACTCTCCAAGAGACTTCACTTGCCTCCTAGTATCCTATTCCTCTATAGGATCTTCCAATAGGCTTAGATCATTAACTAATACCTATTCAAACTCTTCTATAAGAGTCAATCTCTGAAAACTTAACCTTAAATGATCAACACCTTAGTTTTGATTCACTTCTCCGCACTCACTTAGAAGGCTCTAAGTGCCAAATCTCCATAAACATGCTCCAACATTGCAAGGGTCTTCTCCATCATGAAAAAAATATTTTTATTTCCCATTTGATCCATCTTGGAAGGTTCTTCAATCATCTTCTTATCGGATTCCATGAATCATCATGAATTGACCTTAAAAATAGGCTTATTCTAGTAGTCCTTACCAGTCACCTTTTGTTGTTTCTTGAAAAAAATTTCCAAACAACTTGAAAAAATAATACTTGTTTCAGATACCCTTTTGTAATTTTTAAAAGATTCACAATGTTTCTAGGTCTGACAGTGACCGTACAAGTGCTTCCTACAAACAAGGACAAGAGGCCTAATAGGCCTAATTTCTAGGACTGAATTGTGATTTTGATAGAAAACTTGTTCAAACCAAATTCTAAATGATTGGTATGGCTTATATATTCAAAAAATGGTTATATATGATTTTTACCTTCATGAAAAATTTTTGGAGCAGTATGGATCATACAACCATGCAATGTTTCTTCACTTCTTTCACGTCTAGACCTCTAACTGGGCTTCACAAACTCGTCTAGGGCCTATTATATAAAATAGTTCGTCATGCTTTAAAACTTCCTAAATCCTAAAAATATATACAAAAATGACTCCTCTTCTATTTCCATCTAACATGAATGTTTATCCAAGGTTAGATTTCATGGAGGAGCCATGACTCTCTAAACTATTCAAAACAAGCTAAAAATAGACTCCCTGAACTAGAATACCAAAAACCAGCACTTAGATCAACTCAAAATGACTTTCTCTTCAAATTAAAAAGTATCCTAAAATTAAATAGAAACCTAATCCATCATTATATTTAACTTTTCAATCCATAAATTATGACTTTCCACACAAACACCAGTAAATCTTTGTTAAAAATGCTTGCAGAGCTCTCTTTTCTTTCTCTAAAACTATTACAATGCCTAAAGAAACTTGGTGTTTGAGTCTTGAATAAAATTAGATGTCATTTCCTTCTTTATAGGGCCTTTTGGTCCAGCATAACCTCCTATAACTTAGGAAATCCAAAGATACCCGAATGGCATGCACTCTTTTGCAATAATTGCAAAATTAAAGACAACTTCTCTTGAACATTTGGCAACTTCCACATTTGCCATGTTCCTATATTCTTGGGCTTCTAACCTCCTATGTCTCAAGGATCCAAATCCATTTATAACCTTATGGCATCTTTATAACAACAATATGTGTTTAGAACACATTTAAGACTCTCACCTAAGCTAAGCTTCTAACTTAAGAAATTAAATAAACAACTAACAAAGGTTATTATTGTGACCTTAGTCCTAATGACTAACTCACCTATCCAACATAGCAAGAGACCTACTAAGGTCCTCAAACAACCTATTCTAACTTCTTGACTTGGCTAGAGTCAAGTACAAGCCAAAAACACACTAACCATGGAGGCTAGCCTAGGTGCTCTTGCACCAAATAAAGAGACATGTATCTGCGTCGAGGACACCTCAACAGAATGGGATTGCTAAAAGGAGAAATAGATCAATTGTTGATTGTGCTAGAACATTGATGATCAAAAAATATGTTGCACAAATTTACTAGAGAGAGGCTGTCAATACTACTATTTTACATGAATTGAGTACAACTGAAGAAAGAGACAAATAAGACACCTTATGAGCTATGGTATGGTTATACACCTAATGTGAGTTATTTCATAATATTTGGAAGTAAATGTTACATTTTTTAAGATGATGGAAATGGTAAATTTGATTCTAAAGGTAATGAAGGCATATTTCTAGGTTACTCTACTAGAAGTAAGGCATATAAATGTTTGAAAAAGACTACTAACAAGATGATTGAAAGTGCAAATGTGATAGTTGATGAGTTTGCTAAGAAGAATGATGAAGAAAGAAAGAAGGAACTAGAAGACTATGGTAGATTTTTTTACATAGAAGATCCTGACACTCTACCTAAGCAACATCCTAGAGTCACCGAGTGATAGAATACTACTACCGAGCAACAAAAAATAGCTACCGAGGAAAATGATGATCATGCACCAAGTGGAGAAAAAATTGAAGAATAGAGATCTAAACCTGTACTATCAAAATATGTGAGAAGACACCATCCATAGGATTAGATAATTGGAGACAAAGGAGCAGGAATGGTGACAAGAAGTAAGCTAAGGAACAATACATGTTTGGTTTGTGAATTTGAACCTAAAACCATTAAGTATGCATTGGCAAATGATGATTGGATTAAAGAAATGAATAAAGAAATTGAGTAAATATAGAAAAATAAGACATGGATATTGGTACCAAGGCCTAAAGACAAAAATGTGATTGGCACCAAATGAATTTTCAGAAACAAATTGAACGAGATTGGAGGTGTTATAAGAAACAAAGAAAGATTAGTCTGCAAAGGTTATGCACAAGAAGAAGTAATTGACTATGGAGAAACATTTTCTCCTGTTTCTAGACTTGAAAGAGTGAGAATACTACTTACATATGATTCTTACAAAGGATTTAAGGTATATCAGATGGATGTTAAATCTACATTTATAAATGAGATACTTGAAGAAGAGTTATACATTGAACAACTTGAAGGTTTTTTTTATCCTAATCAGAAGAATGTGGTTTACAAGCAGCACAAGACACTTTATGGACTTAAGCAAGCATCAAGAGCATGGTATGAAAGACTGCATTCTTATCTCATAAGAATTGGATTTGTTAGAACAAGTGATGACAACAATCTATATTTAAAATGTGAAACTGATGATAAGATTCTTATTACTGAAATATTTGTTGATGATATCATATTTAGAGGTCATGATACTTTATGTAAATCTTTTGCTAAATAAATGAGTAAAGAGTTTCAAATGTCGATGTTTGGAGAGATAAAATTATTTCCTCATTTGCAAATACAACAACTAAAGAAAGGCATCTACATCACACAATCTAAATACATTAAATAAATCTTGAAGACATTCAATATGGAATAATCAAAGCCAATTGGTACGCCTATGGTAACCGAATGTAAGCTAACCAAGGACAAAAAGTCAACAAAGGTAAATCAAACCTTATATAGATCTATGATTGGAAAATTGATGTATGTTGTGCATAGTAGACCAGATATTGCACACATTGTTGGTATTGTAGCCAGATTTTATGTTAATCCTTATAACACACATATGACTTTTGTGAAAATATTTTTGAGATATCTGAAGAACACTGAGAATTATGGATTATGGTATAAGAGAGAAGGAAATTTTGAACTTAAAGTTAATATAGATGTTGATTGGGTTGGAAATATAGATGATATAAAAAACAATATTGGTGGAGCATTCTTTTTAGGTGAAATATTAGTAACATGGATAAGCAAGAAAAAAGGATGCATTTCTAAGTCCACTGTTGAAGTTGAATATGTTTTTGATGTTGCTAATTATTCTAATATTGCATGGATAAAACAATTTTTGGAAGGTACGAATGAAGAGGTCACTGATCCAGTGACAATATACTATGACAACGTAAGTGCTATAAATATTTCAAATAATATAGTGATGCATGCAAATACAAAGCACATATCTATTAAATATCACTACATGAGGGAGAAAGGTCAGGAGAAATAGGTCACATTGGAATATGTGAAGTTACAAGAGCAACTTGCTGATATATTCATAAAACCCTTACCAAAGGATACATTTGAATACTTGATAAGTAGACTAGGGGTCCATCCCCTATCTAACAATCACTAAGGTGATATGGGGTTGCATCAACCTCTACTTTATCAGAAGATCTAATTATGTTGATGCATGATGTTCACACTTTGAGATTCCTAAGGTTGTGAAGCAGATGGAAGACAAGCTAAAACAAAGAACATATGTACATCCAAGGTACAAAGATCTAAAAAAGGAACAACAAAGATACTTATTTGGTTGCTGAAGAGCTGATTACTTTTGGAATTTATGTCAAAGGGAGAGATGATCATGAAATATTCAGGAGAGATGATACAGGAAAGATGATAAATATCAATTAGGAATGAAGCTAACCGATAGGGAGACAGATGTTGTGTAATGATTAAACATATTAAAAGCATAAGCTAAGGGAGAGCTTACCAAGTCACAACATAAATACCAAGTTGTAGATATTTAAGATGTTTGGTATTCTATAGAATATTTCATATTGTGTTACCATCAATGACAAAGGGAGAGATTGTTAGACTACAACTGATTAACTACTTGGAGAACAAAATATGAAGATGATGTTAGAAAATAAAGACCACCAAGATAACTGAGAGGGGGGGGGGTGAATCAGTTATTTGATAATTAAACCATTTATCAACATTAACTTCAATATCAACTTTAACAACTTTAAACCATATAATTAATGTAGTAACCAACCATAGAAAGATAATCATACACAATGACACAATAACACAAGATATGTTAACTAGGGAACCTCTTGATCAAAGAGTAAACCCCGGTGGGAATGATGCCCACAAAATGATGCACTAATATGAAAGTTCCTTGTTAGAGGATGGACCTTGTTAGAAGTCTTATGAAATACATTCAGTAAATATGAATCTTTGTTAGGATATTTTGAATCCCTGTTAAAATATTCTAACCCTGTTAGGAGTTATGGAAGACACAAGGACCCACTGCCCAAACAGCTTCAAGGCAAGATCTCTAAACTCACTGTCCAACAGATCTTAGGATTATTCAATAGATTAATATGAAATATGTTACCTCCTTCACACTATTCCAAAACCACTTTCTCTACTACACAAGATCACAATTCTAGATCTTTGTACTTCGTAAGTCTTCCTTCATCACTGAATTAGCTCTTTTCTTCACTTCATGCATACATTCGCATCACAACTTTCACAACTTCATATTACAACTATTACAATCCACTCTCTCAATAAGGAAAACATTCCTTCCTTTATAGCACACTCAAATAATTACAAATGAGTCGGCATGTAAATACAAAATAATAATTTCAACACGCTACATCAAAATTGCATAAAACTGTCAGCTTCCAGATACAATAACTTTCCAATCGTGTGACCTAAAATTTTGCGCTGTGAACCACATCACCACCAATGAGTCTCAAACCTCCCTTTAACTATGTAGAATCAGATTCCATCCCGGTTAGGAGATATCCTCCGATTACCAAAAACCGCTACATAGGAATACTACTAGAATACTGCTTCCACCAAAATGCTTATAACTTTCATGAATAAATGAATTTATTTTTGTACTCTTAACCATATGCTAATAACACAAAAAAGAACATACCATCAACTACACATAACTCAATCTACAATATAACATGTGCGCAAAACAAAATTGTGCCTGCTTCTCTACTAAACTCTAGAATATCACTGTGTTGACATCAATGACAATCATAGTCATGAATGCAATAACCACTGCTAGAAAATGACTGCTAAAGGCTTTAGCATTCATTCCTAACATATGATCATCAAGCTACTAAGGTATATGTGAGATATTAGATGAATTGATATATTGTCATTGATGTCAACTAGTTTTGACTGTACTTATCATGATAGTTGCAAACATCTGAAGAAGGTAATATTGGTGAAGGAAAAGAGATATTAACATGAAGATGAGATGTATGAGTAATTTATGAATATGGTATTGAATGGGTAACTTATTGATGAGTCTATGATAGTATGATAATGATTTGATTGGCTTACGTGATTCTATTAAGTATTGAAGATCAATAATGTAAAAGTTAATGTGGTCGGTATATGAAGAACTTAGTGTACACTGAGTAGATGTAGTATACATTGAGCGGGTGTAGTGTACATTGAGTGTAGTGTTAACTAAGTATGAAGAAACTGACACATCACGGTATTGACTGAGTGGGAGAAATAAGGAGGAACATGTGATTGTTGACATGAGATGATGAGCTGGATGAATCTAGAATATTCTAAGGATAAAGATAAAGTTTCTTATGAAGATCTATGAATGAAAAAATTCAAGGATGATCAGATAATGAAGATTGAAAACATTTTAAGGCACAAGTTCTAAAGAAGGTTAAAGAGGAAAAATCAATGAAGGAGATTAAGAGGCAAAATCTAGGGCTAAAAAGAAAATGGTTTATCATGTCTATATAAGGAGCCAAGAAATTCAAAAGAAGAGAGTCATGTGAGGAAGAAGATTGCATACATGTGAAGCTGGTCAGACAGGTTGAAGTAAGAACTAAGTAATTTTGTAGACAACACTGGGCATCAGAAAGAGTTAACCGAGTAGAACAGAGTTGGATGAAGAAAGGAAATTGAAGAGATTATGGTGAACAAAATTATATTGAGCTTAACATAGATCTAAATATTGGAAAGTGAAGTTGCATTTGAATCGGGTCATATACTATTTCTTTCTAACCATTGCTACAAACAAAATCTCTTAACTGAGTGAGACTTAACCATCTTTTTTATTTATTTATGACATT
This sequence comes from Chamaecyparis obtusa, assembly GCA_027943335.1. Classification (NCBI taxonomy): domain Eukaryota; kingdom Viridiplantae; phylum Streptophyta; class Pinopsida; order Cupressales; family Cupressaceae; genus Chamaecyparis; species Chamaecyparis obtusa. The sequence goes on from BSBK01005939.1 coordinate 1,116,707, forward strand.
CAATGAATGTTGATTGTTTTCTTGTTGACCCAAGTGAATGTATGGTCACAGAGAACTATTAGTGATAAATCCTCTAACAAGGTCACACCTTACAGTGTTTTTTGTAACCTTTAACTGGGTTGGCTCTTAACCAAGCTCACTTCAGAAGAGTGAAAATATTTTAGGTACCAGTCCTGGGTGGTTTTTCCCTTAATAGGGTATCCACATTAAAAATCAAGTGTTAAATGTGTATGCATGTGATGTTTTTTCATTTTATTCTACACATCAAAATTACTGGTTTGATCGGTATACATACTAGATAATTTAATTGGCAATCGCTTAATGAAGCAGAAAGACACAATCAAGTGTTTACCAAGATATTTAGTATATTTTTTTAAATTGGTTTTATACATCTATGGAGAGATTTGGGATTGTAGGATAACTAGACTTAATTGATTGACCCCCCCCCCCCCCCACCTCTCAGTTATCTAGTTGATGTATCCTTTGGAAAAGGCTTTGTAAAGATATCAGCAATATGTTCCTTATCAGACACATTCTCTAATTTTACTTCATTTTCACTAACATTATCCCTTAAGAAATGATACTTAATAGAAATATGCTTTGTCTAAATGAATGTTGCACAAGGTTATTTGAAATATATATAGCACTAGAGTTATCACAGTAAATAATAATAGGTTCATCAATGTTTATCCTTAAATCCTTCAACATTTTCTACATCCAAACAACTCGATTACAATTTATAGAAGCAACAACATACTCAGCTTCAGTATTTGATTGAGAGATACACTCTTATTTCTTACTAGTCCAAGAGATTAATCTCTTACTCAAAAGAATGCACAACCACTTGTACTTTTCCTATCATCTAGATTACCTTCCCAATCAACATCAATATATCCACTCAAGGTAAAATCACCATATTTTCCATACCATAATCTATAGTCAACTGTACCCTTCAAGTATCTAAAAAAATCCACTTGAAAATAACCATATGTGATTCCTCTGGTTTTGCTTGAAATATCACAACAATTCCAATTGCATTTGATATGTCTGGTCTAGTATGAGTTAGATATTACAGTCCTCCAATCATTGATTTGTATCTTGTCTGATTTTCACAAGGGGATTCATCATCCTTGGTCAAATTATTAACCTTAGGAGTCCCTACCAATTTTTCCATACCAAATTTCTTCAACAATTCTTTGACATACTTGGATTGTGTAATGAAAATTCCTTTATCTAACTATGCAATTTGCAATCCAAGAAAGAACTTCATCTCACCTATCATAGACATCTCAAACTCTTTATGTATTTCATCAGTAAAACCTCTACTCAATTCATCATTCCCACCAAATATGATATCATCAACAAAGACTTTAGCAATTAAGATATTATCATCAAATATTTTTGAGTATTACTATTAGTAGTACCTTTATTGAATCTAATCTTTGTCAAATATCTATCCAATCTGGCATACCAGGCTCTAGGAGCTTACTTCAATCCATATAATGCTTTCTACAATTTACAAACCATATCTCCTTCCTCATTTTGTGGAATTCCATCAAGCTTCTCATTGTAAACATCTGCCTCTAACTCGTCATTCAAGAATGCAAACTTAACATCCATTTGATATACTTTAATTTTTCTATAATCTGCATATGCAAGAAGTAATATAACTACTTAAATTCTATCTATAGGGGTAAAGGTCTCTGTAAAATCAATACCTTATTTGGGAATACCATTTTTTCTTTGTTCCAAATCACCTAACCATATTCATTCAACTTATTTTTGAATACCCATTTAGTTCCAATCACGGTATTTTTTATAGGTGTGGGAACAAGAATCTAGGAGTTATTTTTCTCAATCTAATCAAGCTCTTCTTTCATCACTTTTACCCAAATTTCATCATTACATGCTTCATTTATATCTTTAGGCTCAAACTTAGATATCAAATATGTTTCTTCTCTATCAATTCTTCCTCTAGTTTGAACACCTCTATTCTTATCACCAATGATAGAATCTTTAGAATGATTAATTCTTACATACCATGGAGTCCTCATAATAGGATTTGTGGAAAACCCTCCGGTTCAACATCCTCCTCATTTTCACTTTCAACAATATTCTCCATTCTATAGTTATAAAATTTATATGCCCTCTTTCTATAATATCTGAGAAATATCCCTTCATCACTTCTAGTATCAAACTTTCCAATATCCTCATCTCTCTTAATAGAACACTTGCTTCCAAAAATTCTAAAATAATTTACAGTAAGAACATGACCATGCCAAAGTTCATAAGGAGTTTTACAAGTTCCTTAGTTTATCTAAACTTGGTTCAAATTGTATATTGTATTATGAGGACTCCAATCATCAATCATCCGGTATGTAAGAATAGTTCTTACATACTGTGGAGTTCCTTCAATCATCATAGTCCTAGCCATGTCTAGAATAGTTCTATTCCTTCTCTCTGAAACACTATTATGTTGTGGTGTTCACAGAGTAGAAGTATGCCTCTTTATTCCACATTCTTCACAAAAAGAATAAAACTCATCAGATGTGAATTATCCACCTCTGTCTAATCTTAGGCACTTCAATCTCTATCTAGATTTTGTCTAAACCATCACCTTCAATATATAAAATTTATGAAAGGCTTATGATTTCTCTTTCAAAAAGGTAACCCACATCATCCTTGAATATTCATCGACAAATAGCATATCTATCTCCATAATATCTTCTTGTCTTAGTAGGACCACACAAATTAGTGTGCACCAAATCTAGCAATCCATTTGAAGAATATTTCTTATTCTTAAAAGTAGATCTAGTCAGCTTACTCAATTGATGTTCTTTATGCATATTTTTAGGCTTCATCAATTTAGGAAAATATCTTACAACATTAGTAGTGCTAACCTTCACCATATTATCAAAGTTCACATGAAAAAATATTACATGCCACAACCAACTGTCATCAATATTAGCAACCAATCACTTATTCTCAATAATTATTAAAAGAAATATATTACCTATAGTCTATGTACTAGATGCAATTACATTTCCTACACTTTTGATTATTTTCACTTTCCTTCCATGAATTCAAATCGGTAGCCCTTATCTAGTAGTTGTCCAACACTCAAAAAGTTATATCTTAAACCTTTAACATACAAGACATCATCATTGCTATTATTACCATCAAGAGTGATAGATCCTTTCCCCTTAATCAAACAAGGACTATTCTTACCAAATATAATAACACCACCATCATAATCTTCAATCTTCACAAACTTATCTTTATCGCCAGTCATGTGATGTGAACATCCACTATCAATGAGCCATTCATTTCTTTTATCAACATAAAAAACCAAAGATTTATCTTCTTTAGCATTATCTTCTTTAATACAAATAAACACAATCTCTTCTTCATCGCCAAATTCATCATCAAATACACCTTCTTCAACATAAAAACTTTTATGACCCTTAGGGTGAAATCTCTAAGGTTTGAAATTAGGTTCCTTAGAAACCTTATTAGTACATCTAGATGAAATATGAGAAATCTTTTTACAGTTAAAAAATTTCAAAGGTAACTTTCCTTCATACTTATCGGAGCCCTGAGGTAGTCTTTTTGAAATGAAGGCTTCAAGTTCATCAATCGTTCTTTCTTTTTATGTGATCTCTTCCCATTACTTAGCATAGTGGTTGAAGTTGTCTTTAGAGGAGCTATTGTTGGACTACAACTAATTTGGAATCTGATTGAAGAATCTGTGTTTGCAAGATCAATGAAGAGTTGCTAATTAGATATGTAATATGATTAAATTAGTATTATGTTGTCATTGATGTCAGCTAGTTTGACAGCACTTATCTTGTAAGTTACTATACCAAGACATCTGAAGAAAGGTGAAAGAGATGAAGAACAGAGAAATCTACATGAGGAAAGATGTACATGATAGATGAGGATAAGGAATACATTGAGTAACTTGTTGATGAGTCTATGACTTGATGATATTGACTTTATTATGTTGCATTCATCTATGATGAAGTATAGAGCTGAAAGACACAAAGCAGTGTTGTCGGTAAATGAAGTAATTCTAGTATACACCGACGGAGTGTAGTGTATACCAATCATAGTATTAACTAAGTAGTGTTCACTGATGCATTTCTTTGTCAACCGAGTGAAACAGAATGAATTAAATGATTAGTTTAGCTGATAAGATTGATGAGATGGCAAGAGTATAACATCCAGGTAATGGATAATGTTTGTTACACAGATCGACGGCTGACAAAATTTAGGAAAGATCTAATGGAGCAGATTGAAATGTATTATTGACACAAGTACTGAGAAAGTTTGAAGCAGCAAAATCTATAAATGTGGTTAAACGGAAAAATCTGATGGTGGAGAAGAAAATGATTTACTCGTCTATATAAGAGAACATAATTTCTTAATAGAAGAAGCTAGAAGAAGTAGAAACTGTAGGAATATCATGTGAACAAGGTTTTCATGCATTCTGATCATACTAGTTAAGTAAGAACCGAGCTACAGAACAATTACCGAGCTACAAAGAGCAATTACCGATGGACAATAAGTTGATACAGTATTGAATCTGAAGTGAAATATTGATCAGAAGGATTTGTATGGACTAAATATTGATCTGTAATTTGCAATTGAAGTCGTATTAAGGTAGGTCATTTACTGTTACATATTTAACCATTGTATACAGTCAAAATCTCTTCACCGAGTGGACTCTAAAAGTCTTATGATGTATGTAATACCCCAAAAATGGGCTATAAGTTCATTAACCTCCTACATCAACAAATCGAACGAAATCGACATCGAAGTCCTAACCTAAGGCACATTTAAACATAATCAAATCATAATTGATTATCTTAAATTTTGCATCGGGAATATTCCTAGCAATATTCCTAATTATCTTAATTATCTTTAATTTAATGATTATTTGGCAATAAATCACATTTATCCTAAGTTTGATTAATTGAATATTTTCATATTTAATTAATTAGATTTAATATCTTGCCACTTAATTATTTAATTAAATTTAATTCTATCTATTATTAATTGTATTATTTAATGGTGACAATAAATCAAAATTCCTATCTTTAATTGATTAAATTCTTATTTAATTAATTAAAGCATGTTGTCATTATTTAATAATATAATTTTTAATAAAAGTTTGGTAAAATAGTTAATTAACCCATAAATTAATTATTTTATTTCAAAAATCAGTTGAGTTGAGGATAAATCACTTTATTTATTTATTTAATTCTTAATTATTATGCATATTCAAAAGAAACAGTTAAACTCCAAATCAGAAAATCAATGCAAGTTATTGACTTTTTGGAACTCAACATCCTTTTGGAGTTCAAAAAGCTAATCTAAACTCTAATTTGAGTTAAAAAGCTATTTTTGGATGTTTTTGCATGATTTTGAGAATTAACTATCTTTCATGATCAGATAACTCAAAAATCAATTTGAGTGATTTATGGCTTTTCCCATGCACCTCCAAAGCCCTGGATTTCTATAAATTAAAGGCTTCAGCTCTTCATATTTCATCTCATATTTTGCACAATCACGCTGGAGAATTGGAGGCTGAGGAATCAACTTGCGAATTCAAAGCTTTGTGAGATCAATTTCAATTGCATAGTTTTTATATCTTAGCATAGAATTTCATAGTTTTCATATCATTGTTAGATTAGCATTGCATATCAATTTTTAATAGCATTCATAGCATATCAGTTTATCATTCTTATTGCATAGAAAATATCAAAAATATAGATTAATTGCATTCAATTTCATATCCATCTTTTGCATTCAAAATCCTTCATTTAGGTGTCGTCTAGGTCACTAATCTCGATTACAATCTGAGAACATTAATCTCGCACCTATTAGAAGGCAGTAAATCGCTTGGTTAGATTAGATTTCAATTTTGCACGATTTTGATTATAGCTAACCTCTAATGTTTTACTGAAGTGTTGTGTCTACAGATTAGGTACAATTTTCACACACACATTTCTGGCGCCCACCGTGGGGCCCTAAAACGGGTTTCCAATTCAATTCTATCAATTTTTGTCTTTTTCTCCTCAGGATCTGTGCAAAACTATGATTTTTAATTTTTGTCCGTACATCTGTCGTACGAGTTTCTGACAAATGTCGTATGGGAGCATACCCACTGTCGTATGATACTGGACCCACTATCGTACGACAGTCTATCAGATCATGACTCATTTCATTACATACCCACTGTCATTTGAGAGCTAATCTATTGTATGGTAGCATACCCAGTGTCGTATGAGTTTTTGGACTATCGTCTGAGAGCATACCCACTATCGTACGAGTTTCTGTACCAATTTTTTACTGTCATTTTATTTTTCACAGCAGAGTATCAGAGTTGATTTTTATATTTCGGCTAACTGCTAATTTTGACAATTGAAATTCTCTATTTTTTATTGCTCTCTGCTGGTTTTGATTGGGAAAAGTGCAAGAATTGCTAAAAATTAGTTAAAATCTACTAAGCACGTTGCGAGGATCACTAGGTATTCTCCTTCATCTAATAACATTTTGATTTGGGCTTAAAATAAATCTCTCATGTGTCTAGCTTGTGTGCGTCTTCTCATGCTTTTATTCTACACACTTGCATAATTTGATACTAGGTTGTGATCCCTTAAGGATTCATTAAGTAGTCTTAGAATACTTGTGATTGATCTTGATTGCTATCTTGGGTTATTGGACTCGCTAATCTTCTGACCCCTCATTTCTGCCCCGTGGTTGCAATCTCAACGCCATAAAGGGGAGGGGTCAACAGGACAGAAGCGTTAAATGTTCCACTTGGCAACCCTTTTGTGCTTTTAGGAACTCACTTGTTTTCTAATTTGTGGACTCATTTTTAGCTTGTGTGAGGTGTTAAGTGTTCCACCTTGTGGACTCATCTCATATTTTCTTTAAGCGTTAAGTGTTCCTCTTTCTACTTTTTGGATGCTTTTGGTAGATTTACTTTCAGAACATATATCTATGCTCACATAGTAATTAGGCCCTATGAACACTATTCATGATTCTTGAGAGATTGGATTCCTAGCGAAATCTTTCTTGATGACAGAATCCTTGTAGGTAGGGAGGATAGTTAGTGCGTTTCACATTCAACTTGGTTAGTGAGTCTTCTCTTATTGATTGACACATTCTCTCTCCGAAGAGGTTGATAGATCACGTGGGGTTGATATCATGAGCTTTGGTGAATCAAAATTGGTTAGTGCATCTTCTGTTATTGATTGATACATTCTCTCCCCGGAGAGGTTGATAGATCACGTGGAGTTGATATCACAGACCTTGGTGGAACAAAACTTTGTCTTAGCGTGTTGGATTAATCTGCTTGCTTTGTTTGGGTTAAAAGTGAAGAGGTGTCAAAACCTTGAATCTGGAGCCAAGTCCCCTTGTGGTATAAATCTGTGAGTCATCTTTAGAGAGGGTTAACCGTAGCAGACAATCCCTTCACAGGGAAAACTACATTGATGAAACCTCAAGCGATCATAGCCATTTTCACCATGGTAGTGACAGTCGCTATATAAATGTCCTTGTGGAAGAAATCTCCACGGGTATGTTTCATTGTTGGGTTGTCAGATCTCCCTAGCAGCTCTTGAAGATTAAATTCTCAGACTGTGTCAAAACCCTGGTGCACTGGGATTGGAGTTCACCCCTTTGAATCATAAAAGTTGCAGAGTTAAACCATTACTAAAAACCCTAGAGAGGCCAATTTTTCACTTTCAGGTATATGTGTGTTATTGCAAAACTTTTCAGAACATTCACAATTAGTACTCTCAGGGATTAGCACAATTTGGTCACTTGATTGTTCATGCGCAAGGTTGCTTTTACCCTTGTTCATTGTTTTCAGACGTGCTTGGAATCACTGGCTTGCTGTTCTACGTGCTTGTTTATCTACTTGGCTATTAAAAATGATCAAATCTGGTATAACCTTCGAAATCAGGACAGTACAACTTGCAAAAATCCAGAACTGAAAACCTTAAATTTTGCAAAAATTGACGTAAAGTTCTTTCTGGAGTCAAAAGTCATTTCAAGAAGTCAAAAGTCGTATGACTTTTTGTCAAATGTCATTTCAGTATCGCCCATATGTCGTATGATTGAGAACCCAGTGTCGTACGAGTTTTCAAACCAGCAAATCCAAGGAAGTCAAAAACCTGTTAGCAACTGTCATACGAGTTTTGTCAACTGTCATTTCATTGCTACCCAACTATCGTACGAGTTTAGCAACTGTCATTTCATAGACTACCCAGTGTCGTACGAGTCTGCAGAGTGTCATTTGGAAAAATTCGAGAGAGTTGTCAGAAAATTGTCAAATTGCAAGATATCCAATGTTTCCAGCCTAGTTCTAGAATCTATCAAAAATATCATTGTGTCAGGAACAGAGCAGTAGCTATCGAGCATTTTACCATTTTCTGAGTTTGATCTTTTGAATCTGATCTAGTCTTCTGTTTGATCAATTTGAGTCCTTTTTATCTCATGTCAAAACCTTGTCATAACTATCAATCTTTAATCAATCTTCAAAAATAGACTAAGTGTTGAGAACTCATGCCCGCTATCTTTTGGGCGATCTATCCCATACATCTAGGGCATAGTTTCCTTCACCCACATCTCATCAGATCTTCAAAACTATCATAATCTTGACAAGGTTGCGCCATCTAATTTTCTCGAATCAAATTGTTCTTCAGTTGTCTTCATCCTTTTCTTCTATTTCATTCAAAGTTAATGGTGGAGACCAAAGCTTCTTCACACAAGAAATCAGAAGAAACATCTCAAAACTTACTTTTGACCAATACCCCAGGTCCAACTCTTGAACAACTCATCCAGTCAAGTATCTATGAAGAGGACAGTCTCGGTAACTTTCGATTGAAAACTGGTTACATACCTCCTCTATCAACTCACAGAGGTAATCAGCAAATTCCTCCTCAATCTGTTCCAGGGAGCCCAAAAACTCCAACCATGTCTCAAGAAAGGACAAACCATGGTTCTCTAGGAGGAGGATCCTAGGGACACCTTTCTCAACATAATTCCGACCAAGAACCTACACCCTCTGAAATCCATCGATGTCAGAATGATGAGGCATTTCTTGAAAGTGGATAGAGAGGCATACTTTTTACAATTAGCCCAGGAAGGGGCTAAGCTTCCTCCCAACTTTAACATTGATGATATCATCACACATGAGGAAGAAACTCCACTCACAGCTATGACAAAATAGATGCATGCTATAAAAGTCAAATTTAACAATCTTAAGAAGGAGAAAGAACCCAAGGAGTTCTCCATGGAGGCCCTATGTCCTTTCCCGTTCGACAAAAACTTGTATATGCCACCATTCCCAAAAAGAGTAGAGATACCAAAGTATGAAAAATATGACAGACACTCTGATCCTCAAGATCATGTCAAAGAGTTCTGTACGCAATCCATGGAATTCATGCATGAACCGACTTATCTGATGCATCTTTTTCCTAGATCCTTGGGAGGAGCATCCATTCAGTGGTTTTCAAGATTACCTTCTACGATCAAAACTTTTGAGGAATTGATTAAATTATTTTATCAACAATATTCCTACAATATTCAACATCTGATTACCATGATCGATATCTGTAACCTCAAGCAATATCCAGGGGAATCATTCCTAACTTTTCTCAAGAGGTGGCGAAAAAAGTTTTCTCTATATGCTAGACCAATTCCCGAAATGGAGAAACTTGAAATCTTTATCAATAACCTTGTTCCAGAGCTCAACTATCCATTACAAATGCAAGATCATGTATCTTTTGATAAAATGGTGGATAATGCCATCAAGATTGAGAAAGTACTTGTCAAGAAAGGAGAAATCACACTTCAAAAAGACAAGTCTGAATCTGGATCTAGCTCAAAAGATAAAAACAAGAGCTGGAATAGAAACAAAGGTATCATCTCTGATGGTGTTGTTGACACTATCCGTGCCCCATCAAAGGCACCAGCCTACAATCTCACCCTTGCCACCAAAGCCATTGAAGCTTCAGAGCAAAAATCTTTTGAACCATCTCCAAAGAAGCCATTCAAACAATGGGATAATAAATGAAAGTTTACTCCCCTAGGAGAATCTTTGGAATCTGCCCTGAGAACCCTGATAGCTGATAACGTGATCTCTTTACCACCAATCTGAAACCCTGATCCAGATCCAAAACCATATTGGTGGAAAGATAATGAATTCTATGCTTTCCAACAGACTAAAGGCCACAGAACTAATGGATGCTTCCACTTGAAGCATACCATTCAAGACTTGATAGATCAAGGGGACATCACGATCAATAATCCTACCAGCAATAATGATCACACAGCATTTACAGAACCATTTCCACAACATGGCAAAGGAGTTTCCACTTCTCAGCCTAACATGGGGGCAAAAGTCAACTATGCCTACCCTGGAAACAATGTTGTCATCAATATGGTTGAACCATGTCTCTCTGAGAGCTGCAATGTCATCACGATTGTATGAAGAGATAGAAATCATTCCTCAGCTAATGCGGTTACCAGATCACAAGCTCAGACTCATCTGAAAGGACAAACACCAAGTTCATCTAATGTCCCTAAGATACCTTTCAATCTCACATCTACTTCTAAACAGAAGGTTGCCTCGAAATCTTCCAATCCAAAGGATACCAGACCTACATCTTACAACATCATACAACAACTCCAGCATACCAATGCCAAAATCTCTATGTTTGAGTTACTTCGAATATCTCCAGCTCACAGAGATATCCTAGACAAAGCTTTGCTTGGCTCTAATGTTCATGATGATCTAGATCTAGACAGGTTCCAGACTATGGTTGGTCATCTAACATCTCCGCAATATATCTCCTTTCAGAAGAGGATGACAACTCCCTAAGTCACCCACATAATCAGCCCTTGCACATAGAAGTCTTGATCCAGAACCATCGAGTCAAACATGTGTTGATAGATGGGGGCGCAGGCCTCAACATTTGTTCTTACAACTTAATCACACAGTTGGGATTCTCAAAGATGGCTATTGATCCTCGAAAGAAGATCACCATAAAATCCTATGATGAACAAGAAAGAGCTTCTAAAGGCACCATTGTCTTGCCCATCCGAGTGGTTCCGGTCATCAAAGATACCACATGTCAGGTGCTTGATCTACCATTAGCTTACAATATCCTTCTAGGGAGACCTTGGATACATGAAATGCAAGCTATTCCTTCTATGTACCATCAATGCTTGAAATTTCCCTATGAAGGAGTGGAGGTTACTATCCCAGCAGATCTGAGTACAACTTGCAATACATTGAAGGAAAGTGCCAATAAGCTTGTACCTAATAACAGAGAATCTTCCATCAACCAACAAAATGTGGCTTCCACATCTAAGATGGATGACATTGCTAAAGAGATCAATATCAAAGAAAATGGGATGGGAGAATACACTATAGAGCCAGTCTTGTCTCTGACATCTCTCCCAATCTCACCCAAGTCGTATGGACAATCCTTGAAGCAATCTAAATCAGAACCTAAGGAACCTATGGAAGCATACAAAAGAAATTTTGTGGCAGAGCAAGTATCCAAACAAGAATTTGAAGAGGATGAAGCTGTGCTGGCATGGCTATATAAAGAGGCTTCTGAATCTAAAATTGTTCAACCTAGTGAATCTATAGCACCTACAATCTCTTCTAATTCATATGGTCTAGGAAACAAATTGATAGCCAAGATGGGATATTCCGGTCAAGGACCTCTAGGAATTAGGGGAAAGGGTCTTGTGACACCCATTTCACATATTGGTAGAGACAAAAAAGATACTGGTGGCATAGGGTTTAAGAAGAAACCCTATCATCTCAAAGGTGGTTGTTCTCATGTCATAGAACAAATTGCACCAGGAGAACCCCTTCTCAAGAAAGAAGAGACAGAATCCTCAGATGATGATTCAGATAGTTCAAAACTCATCCCCTATGAAAAATTGCCTAAAGAGATCAAAGATCTTCTTGATGATAAAGATGATCCTATCAAAAGAATTAATGTAGTAGAAACACAAGAACCTACTGTAGCGCAAGAGATGGTTGCACCACAAGAACCAGCTAATCTCGAAGGCAAACAAACTGATCAAGAAGAAGGGGGTAGTTATTCTGACACTGATTCCCATGAATATGAATTCAAGTCAGACATTGAGGGTAATCCTTCTTGGGGTATTCATCCTAATTTCACACATTTTTTAAGATTTCCTAGAGATCCTGAATCAGAAGCTGAGTCAAATGACTATGAATGGGGTGCCATTCCAGAAGAAGATGAGCTTATAATGGAGAAATATATTGATGTTATTCACTAATATGTATCTCAACCCAACATAGGTCTAGAGCGAAACAATGAACTTAACATGTCTGATCCACCTATGGCTGAAGAGGACTCCCATGATGATGTTGAGCCTATTCATGAATTGAACATTTTGAGCTGTAATATCACCTTTGAACTTGAACATCGGGTTAGGACCAATGATGACATATCCACATCTGTGAACACCATATCCCAAGCCTTTCCTACTTTGACTATCCAACGCCCTGATCTTATCGACCAAACTTCCACAAACCCAAACCATGGTATGTATACCTTCCTGAATGACTATGCCCTTGCCTACTACCTCAATGCAGTTGAGCCTATGAGTACTTCCATCAGTGAACCGAGCGTCAGCATGACCGAGTCAGATATCAAATATCTTAGTCAGAAAAACAAGAGTAAAAAGAAAAAGAAAAAGAGTTCTGAGGGTGAAAACCACTTTGTGGCAGTCTCAGAACCAACAAAAGTAAAAAGAAAAGACATATCTGAAGGTGAAAACCTCTCTAAGGCACCTAAGGATGAGATATTTGATGTCCTTCTGAGTCATTTACAGGATAGATCTCTAGTTCTGATTGAGCCAACTCAATCCATCAATTTGGGTACAACAGAGGAACCACAATTGGTACATTTAGCACAATCTCTATCAGACGAAGAGAAACAGAAATTCACTACCTTCTTATTAGACAAAAAGATCAACTTTGCATGGAAATATTCAGATATGCCAGGATTGGATCCCAATCTCATTATGCACTATCTATCCATTGCTCCTGGGGTAAAACCAGTCAAACAAAAATTGAGAAAGATGCATCCTCATGTGGCACTCTTAGTCAAAGCAGAGCTAGAAAAACTCCTCAAAGCTGGATTCATCCATGTCATAGACTATGCTGAGTGGATTTCTAACATTGTACCTATTTCAAAACCAGATGGTTCAATCAGAGTGTGCACGGACTTTAGAGATGTGAACAGAGCATGCCCTAAGGATGATTTTCCACTGCCTAACATTGATATGATAATGGATCACATGACTGTGGACTATGAAATGTATTCCCTTATGGATGGTTTTTCTGGATACAACCAAATCAAAATTGCTCCAGAAGATCAAGAGAAAATAGCCTTCACATGTGCTGGGGAACTTTCTGTTGGAATGTTATGCTATTCGGACTCAAAAATGCTGGAGCTACATATCAAAGAGAAATGACATCTATTTTTCATGATATGATGCATAGAACAATGCAGGATTACGTGGATGATACCTTGGCAAAATCGATGATTAGAACTGAACATCTAACAGACTTGAGCATGATCCTCGACAGAATGGAAAAATTTAGTCTTCGACTAAATCCTAAAAAGTGTGCTTTTGGAGTCACTTCTGGAAAGCTCCTAGGATACATCGTCTCCAAGAAAGGCATTGAAGTTGACCCAGCTAAGGTCAAGGCTATAATAGAGATGCAACCTCCCATAAATATCAATCAAATGAGGATGTTGCAAGGTAGAGTTCAATCTATCAGAAGATTCATATCACAACTAGCGGACATATCACAGCCTTTTACAAAAACATTACATAAAGGTGTGACCTTTGCATGGAATGAAGAATGCGAGAACAACTTTAAACATATCAAGAAGTATCTATCAAATCCGCCTATATTGATGCCTCCTATTCATGGGAAGCCATTAATATTATATGTCTCCACAACAGCTTCATCACTGGGGGCATTGCTAGCGCAACATGATGAAGACAAGAAAGAAAGAGCCATCTACTATATCAGCAGAACTTTAGTGGCCTATGAGAAGAACTACTCAATGATAGAGAAGGCATGTCTAGCTGTTATCTCTGCATCATAGAAACTGAGACACTATATGTTAGCTTGTACCACTCATTTGGTAGCTAAGATTGATCCACTGAAGTACCTACTGAGCAAAGCTGCCCTCACAGGTAGACTAGCTAAATGGGTCATGCTCTTGAGTGAATTTGACATTGAATATGTTGAAAGAAAAGCTATCAAAGGACAGTTCATTGCTGATCAATTAGTTGAAGCACCACTGTTTGATGATACACCCATGCAAATGGAATTTCCTGATTCCTCTATCATGCACCTCTCTTCTAGAGCATGGCGGTTATTCTTTGATGGCTCCTACACACAGAATGGATCTGGAGCAGGCATATTGTTCATCACTCCTCAAGGATACTCGATACCCAAAGCATTTAGATTAAAGTTTCCTTGCACAAACAATATTGCTGAATATGAGGCACTTCTCAATGGTATGAAAATGGCAATACAGTGGAGAGTTACAGAGATGCACATCCATGGAGACTCACAACTGGTTATCCACCAAGTCAATGATGTGTACCAAACCAAAGATGAAAAGCTCATTCCTTACAAGAGAATGGTAGATGATTTAAAGAAATACTTCATCTCTATTACATTTGAGCAAATACCCAGAATGGAGAATAAGGCTGCCGATGCAATGGCGATATTATCTACTCTTTTACAGTAGCCCGAACATGAACTACGCTACGAGTTCTTGGTGGAAGCCCTATCCTATCCTGCATATGACTCCCCTGAAACCCGCATGATCTGCACTATTGTAGGTTATGACTCATCTCGCTACAAAAATCTATTCTCCTATCTCCACGACCAAATCATCCCTAAGTCCTTTAACCATTTTGAGAAATGAAACCTTATCCGATCTGCATCCTGATATGTCATCATTGGTAATGATCTATACAAATGAGGTCTAGATGGTACACTGCTTAGATGTTTAGAATGAGAAGAGTCTCAATGTGCATTAGAGGAAGTCCATGAGGGCATATCTAGGTCACACTCAAATGGTTTAACGTTAGCTCAAAAACTTATTAGGGCTGGGTACTATTGGCCTGAAATGGAGAAAGAGGCTATTAAATTTGCTAAAAACTATCAATAGTGTCAAGTACATGGCAACTTGATTCATGCTCCAGGGAGAGATCTAATTCCCTTTACTACATAATGGCCTTTTCAACAATGGGCATTTGATCTCATAGGTGCTATACATCTGCACTCTTCTAATGGACATACCCATATAATCACAGCTACAGATTATTTTACAAAATGGGTAGAAGCAGTTCCTCTCACACAAGCAACGGGGAAATAGATCTCTATGTTCATCCTGAACTACATCATTTGCAGATATGGGGTCCCTCACTCTATAATCACAGATAACGGGGGACAATTCAAAAATAAGGACCTAGACGACTTATGTGCCAAGTTCAAGATTACTCAACATTGGTCTTCTATTTACTATCCTCAAGGGAATGGACAAGCTGAAGCTTCAAACAAAAATCTCTTAAAAATCTTGCACAGAACAGTGAATAAAATAGGAAGAGACTGGCATCTAATGATCAATCCAGCTCTCTGGGCATACAGAACTAGTATCAGAACACCTACAGGGGCTACACCTTTCGCTTTAGTTTATGGGTCTAAAGTGGTACTACCTATTGAGGTTGAAATCCCATCACTCAGAATCAGAATGCATGGACTTGTCACTGATGAAGACTACAGAGTGTCTAGGTTACAAGAACTTGAATTACTAGATGAACGCAGGCAAGCAGCATATGATCATCTCAGAGTGTATCTGAAAAGAATATCTAGAGGCTACAACAAGAAAGTCAGACATAGAGAATTTCAGGTTGGTGATCTAGTGTTGAGAGAAAATCTTAAAAATCAATCCCATCAAGAACGCAAGGGGAAGTTCGAACCCAACTGGCTGGGTCCCTTTGTAATCACTACTACTTTTGGCTCTGGTGCCTATCAACTCTCAACGACTGAAGGAGAACATCTCTAAGAACCAATCAACATTCTCCATCTGAAGAAATTCTACGCCTAAGACATTCAGTGCTTGGTAAATGTCCTAAAAAAAATCTTAAAAATCAGAAAAAGTCCTGAAAAAATGAGCATCTTGGTGAAAACCTAGCAATAGGCACCTTGATGATTCACAAAAAAAAATCAAAAAAATATCAAAAGTACAAAAAAATTGAAAAAATAAAAAATACAAAAAAATGAAAAAGAAGAAAAAGTGCCTTGGTGAAAACCTGGAAACAGGCACCTCGGTAGCAAAAATAGAATCTCTACCAAGATGGTGAAAACCCAGCAAACGGGTGCCACTTGTTCCAAAATGCTCCATCTATCAGCACAATCTGGGTCTTTCCCAGCTTTCAGTCTTGCTTTAGTTTGTACATATCTCCTAGTTTGTTTCAACATTTCTAGTTTTCAATAAGTCGGTCTGTACACCAATCAGCTTGAGCGTCTGTATTCTATCAATGTTCAAACTTGGGGGCAATCAATGTCATATCCTATGGCCTCCAATGTATCTTAGACGTTTCCTATCCAGTCAGAGTCCTTTGAAGCTTCATGTGAGTCAGTCAGTCTGTCTTGTCTCCAGAAAGGATTTTGCATCTACAACAATCAAACATCAAAACTCAACTGAAAACAATTTGTGCTTTTCATGCTTTTATCTCCTTGTATGCTTACTGATTCGCATTGAGATTTTTGCATATTGTGTCCCTTCGAGCTCTTTGATGATGTCCTTTATAGGATTTAGAGAGTGATGACCAGGGGCATAATCTTTTCTTTGTCTTCTTCTTGTATGTGAAAATCTAACAACTTTGGAAATTATGGATTGAAATGGTGTCCGACTATAAGAGCCTCTCTCTCAAATTGGATGGCCATGCGTACCTCGACCATTGATACCCAAAAAAATTCAAGGAAGTTTGATCTAACTATTGTCTTTTTGAAGTGAATTCTTTCTCCTACTGTGAAACGCGATCTTGCCTAAGGATGTGAACAATAAAGGGTCACTACGGGTAATTCACACTAGATTTAGAATGATCTTTTGATTGTTTGATGTGTATGTTAAACGCAAGGCATACTCAGGTCATCACGATGTTTATGTTTTGATGCTTGTACAAATTTCTATATCAAAATGGACATGATATTCAGGTCATCCTAGCGTTTATGCTCTGATGCTTATATCTAATCCGACATTTTGAAAACAAATCAATATTCATACGTCCATGGTTGTTTGACCAGTGGGTGTTGTATTGGTTCTTGAGCATTACAAATCAATATTCATATGTCTATGGTTTCATAACTAGTGGGCATTGTATTGATTTATCCGGTTACCTAAAAGTTCAATGATGATAACAAATTGACATATGATCAGTGACTAGGTCCTAGGTCTTCGGTTGCATTTCATATTGCATGTCTCATTGCATTTTGCATATTTGCATGATCTCACAATGTTTAAATGAACTTCAATGCGTAAATGATTCTTCAGTCACATCTTCAAATCTAACAAGAGCTGAACCTAACTCGAAGGTCTCTTCACAGAATCGCAAGCAATGATCCTCCTGGGTTAACCATCCTTTTGACATAAGACTGAGTACTTGTCTTCATCAACCTGCAAAACATATCATGTGTATCGTTGCATTTATATATCATATCATAAACATTTATTGCATTACATGTTATATCCATTGCATAAACATATATATTTCCATAATCATTACATCTGCATAACATTCATACATATGAAAGAAATCAGTGCATTGCATTGATCCATACATACATTCTACACTACTCATAGCATTAACATCACATGATATCATCATACATAACAAAAATGACAAGTACACATGATGTCACAACCAAAAATATCGATCTCATATATATATCAAAAATCTCAAATAGTCAGGGGTGCACTACTGGCACAGGGTACAAGCGAATGAACTCCGTAGAGCTATCAGACACAACAATGTATCAGTGAGAAAGTAACAGATCAAGAGAAATCAACTGTCAGCATGCTCCTCTGCATCTGGTGGAGGAGGAGGTGGTGCATCTGGTATCAACTCCACTCTCGGTGCCCTAGCTCCCTCTGATGCTGCTATATATTGAGAATAGGTAGGCACTCTCTGTGCCACAGGGACTACTGCATAGTACGCAGATACATAATATGAGGCCCGCACAGTCTGATGAATCACCTCTGCCTGTAATCTATGTATCTCT
The DNA here is from genome assembly GCA_027943335.1 of Chamaecyparis obtusa. Classification (NCBI taxonomy): domain Eukaryota; kingdom Viridiplantae; phylum Streptophyta; class Pinopsida; order Cupressales; family Cupressaceae; genus Chamaecyparis; species Chamaecyparis obtusa. The sequence continues at coordinate 1,135,089 of BSBK01005939.1, forward strand.
GCGCGCTGCTCTGTACGTTGTCTATCTACCTCTTGATGCCTCTCCTCTAATCTGGCCTGCTCTATCTTCAGGTCCCGGACCTGGACTCTAAGCCGTCTGATAATCTCGGCTGAAGTAAGAGGAACTGCAGGCTCTGCATCAGCTGCTGGCATATCTATGTTCTGAGCTAGCTGTGCTGGTTGATCTGCATGTGAAGGAATGCTCACCCTATGCACCTTACAGCGTCTAACCTCAGCACCCAAATCAAATGTGTCATCCACACTGGTCCCACCTGGAAACTGCTCAGCTCCTAGAACATCATCTGCAGATCCTACTCTGCCCAGTGTACCACTCTCACCTCTGCTCCGTCTCTGTATGCCAGAAGATGTGCCTGCTGTAGATGTAGAAGGATATGGAGGCCTCCCATGTCCTGGTGCTCTTTGTAAAGGAGCCATAGCTCTCTGTCTCGAAGGAGTAGGGTGTACCACCTGTGGTCTCGGTCCTGCTCTCATAGGAGCTCCTGTAACATCCATAGCCTCCTCCATGGAGGGTATCAGCTCTGTCGGATTAGAAAATCATAGAATCTGGTGATCAGCAAGCCATGCCACATATGCATCTGTCACACCTGCATCAACCACCTGCGAAAGGTAGTCCCAATCCCTACCAATAATCTGGCTATACTCCTCAGCACATACAGTATAACTAAGCCGTGGTGCCCATCCGAGCCCTATCTCATGCACAATGCGGGCATAAGCAGTATAATCCTGAGGGACATCCTGAATGCGTCCATACTGACGCCAGACTCTGGTAATCAAAAATCTCTCCAAGACGGTGGAGGTCCGTCCTATCAATATCCTGCTCTAGAAAAAGAATGAAAACTGCTCTCTCGCAGTAGGCCAGGCCTCTATATGTAAATATGGCCTCCAGATCACGAAGGTCATGTCATCCAAGCATCAGCGGAAATACTCGGTGTGACCCATGTGAACCTAAGTAACGTAACCAACATACGTATATATGATCAGCTCCTGTGGCTGTCGCTGACTCTGAAAAACTGGTCTCAAAACTGGGATATGCTCCCAAGCCCATATCTGCAGTACCAACGCTCCTAAAGCAAATGTCTTGTAGTCCTGATACATGACCTTGTGCATCTCAGAATACAAGTGCACCAATAGACACTGACCCCAGGCAAGCTCGGTAGGCGTAGCCATCAACAATGCTACCATCGGTGACCATCCCATCAAAAAGCCATTCTACTGACGGCCAGGCATAATCAACTCTCCGATCATCCCCGCAATGATACACTCTAGACGATGTGTTTGACCATATCTCTGCACAAGTGTCTCCCAGGATATAGACCCAGTCAGCTAGGTATCATCACTGAACAGTCGTCTGAACGCATGCATTCCCCTCGATCCTCCACTAACATACTTGGGACGCCGCGAAGCATGAAAAGGAATGCAAAGAATCCTATACACGTCCCCAGGGGTCACAGTGATCTCCCCAGTCGGAAGGTGGAAAGTCTGGGTCTCAGAATGAAACCTCTCAATCAGGGCAGTCAATAAACCATGATTTACCCTAATATCGGGTAAATGAATCAGGTGCTCAAATCCACAGGCAGCGAGATGAACCCTCATCGGGTCTGGCAAGGCGACACACAATCTCTGGGTGGCCGGATAAGAATGGTGAACATGTACATCAGGATATGTGACCTAAATCATAAAGAAACAGGGTGTTTTATCAGAAATTCAGTTCAAAATCAGGCCAAAGTATCAGAATGACACAGTTTTGAAGTTTCAGAAGGTGGGGCAAAGTATCCGCAATCAGGCAAAAGGATCAGAAAAGTTAGATTTTTGACCTAAAAATATGTTTTTAACACTATTTTTCAAATGACATTCCAGACTGGCCTCAAATGTCGTACGACATTCCACAACATACCAAATGATAATTTATAGTCGTACGATACTTCACCCGGCTTCATACAAGTTTCAAAGGACCCGATGAAATGTCGTACGACACAAGGGTCCCTATCATACGACACTTGGGCATGGATGAAATGACAATCTAAACTAAAATGAAATGTCGTACGAGTCTGGCATGGGACTCGTACGAGTTTCTACAGATGAAAAAATCAAAAACTAAAAACGCGTATGAAAAAAATTAAAAATGCTATAAATCATCAAAAACATGCATTTTCAGGGGGGAACAGAGGTCCACCTACCAGATGTCCATACTGTCGAGATCTGTCATGTCTCCAGCTGCGCTCAAAATGGTGCGAACTCACAGGTACCTTCAGTTCTCGCTGGTCTACCATTTTTCTCGCTCAGAGGGCTCCACAGAATCTCTAAAGTCAAAGGGTTGAAATGAATTGAAAATGACCCTTCCGGCCTTTATATAGCTTTTGACCTAATTTTTAAAAGTGCTCCGTTTTCCATGAAAATTGCACCCCTGGCTAATTTCAATGTTCTGAATCCATTTTCAGGATCAAAATTGAAATCTAAGATCGTTTATTATGTCAAAATCATGATTTAAAATTTTTGGAACTAGGACGATCTACTGCTTGCATAATCGACCTTCAATCATCACAGAAATCCAGTATTCAACTCAACTGATTATCTTTCATCAAACTATCAAAATTTCAACTTGGTCAACCATGGTCAACTTATGGTCAAACCTAGTCAAATTTAGTCTCCAAGACCTTCCAAACGATGCAAAATGCGTTCTCGGACATATATAACCACTCCTCAAATCAATTAACATGCTTCTAAACTATCAACGCTGACTTTTTCTTGTCAGATTTCAATTTTAATCCCAAAGGGGGCATGGTATTGCACATCATTCAAAGTCTGTAAATCAAATTCTATTGATCAAATCTATCAATATCTTTCATCAAGGATCAAGACAACAATCACGTCTAGTCGCTGATTCATCAAAAGTCCTCATCGCTTGGGGAAAATCTATCATCACTTGGGGCATATCAGATTCATTGATCCATATCAATCTGGTATTCTCCTAATCTTGTAAACTGTATCAGTTTTTGCAACGATCGGATCATAGTGTTCTTTCCTTGGTTCTTCGGCAACTAAAGGATTCGGATGTGATACCTGCTAGTTCTACTAAGACAATCAAGTCTAGAATGGGTCACTCACTTCTTATCAATCCTAAGGTTCAGAATCAGGTATTTTGACACTTTTTCGCAATCATAGGTTCATTTGTTGTTATAGTAAACATTATCTCTGGTCATTCAGGACCTCCTATCTCAATATCTCTCAATCGGTTTCTATCTTGAGATAGGTTTATCTTTTGAATTAGTTTCATATCTTTATCAAACACAGACTATCTTTGAACCACTGTGCTTCGCACAGTAATTCAAAGAGGGGCAAAATGTAATACCCCAAAAATGGGCTATAAGTTCATTAACCTCCTACATCGACAAATCGAACGAAATTGACATCGAAGTCCTAACCTAAGGCACATCTAAACATCATCAAATCATAATTGATTATCTTAAATTTTGCATCGAGAATATTCCTAGCAATATTCCTAATTATCTTAATTATCTTTAATTTAATGATTATTTGGCAATAAATCACATTTATCCTAAGTTTGATTAATTGAATATTTTCATATTTAATTAATTAGATTTAATATCTTGCCACTTAATTGTTTAATTAAATTTAATTCGATCTATTATTAATTGTATTATTTAATGTTGACAATAAATCAAAATTCCTATCTTTAATTGATTAAATTCTTATTTAATTAATTAAAGCATGTTGTCATTATTTAATAATATAATTTTTAATAAAAGTTTGGTAAAATAGTTAATTAACCCATAAATTAATTATTTTATTTCAAAAATCAGTTGAGTTGAGGATAAATCACTTTATTTATTTATTTAATTCTTAATTATTATGCATATTCAAAAGAAACAGTTAAACTCCAAATCAGAAAATCAATGCAAGTTATTGACTTTTTGGAACTCAACATCCTTTTGGAGTTCAAAAAGCTGATCTAAACTCTAATTTGAGTTAAAAAGCTATTTTTGGATGTTTTTGCATGATTTTGAGAATTAACTATCTTTCATGATCAGATAACTCAAAAATCAATTTGAGTGATTTATGGCTTTTCCCATGCACCTCCAAAGCCCTGGATTTCTATAAATTAAAGGCTTCAGCTCTTCATATTTCATCTCATATTTTGCACAATCACGCTGGAGAATTGGAGGCTGAGGAATCAACTTGCGAATTCAAAGCTTTGTGAGATCAATTTCAATTGCATAATTTTTATATCTTAGCATAGAATTTCATAGTTTTCATATCATTGTTAGATTAGCATTGCATATCAATTTTTAATAGCATTCATAGCATATCAGTTTATCATTCTTATTGCATAGAAAATATCAAAAATATAGATTAATTGCATTCAATTTCATATCCATCTTTTGCATTCAAAATCCTTCATTTAGGTGTCGTCTAGGTCACTGATCTCGATTACAATCTGAGAACATTAATCTCGCACCTATTAGAAGGTAGTAAATCACTTGGTTAGATTAGATTTCAATTTTGCATGATTTTGATTATAGCTAACCTCTAATGTTTTACTGAAGTGTTGTGTCTACAGATCAGGTACAATTTTCACACACACAATGTATCATTCATAGAATGAACATTGTTATCATGTCAACCCCATAGTGAATGTTGCTTGGACGATAACTTCTAGTCTAAAATCCTCTAACAAGGTCACACCTGACAGTGTGTTTGTAAACCTTTAACAGGGTTGGGTCTTAACTGACCTCACTTTAGAAGAGTGAACAATTTTGGGTTGCCGGTCCCAAGTGGTTTTTCCCTTTTTAGGGTTTCCACATTAAATCTCTTGTGTTATGTGTTGATTGTGATATTTTTTTGTTATCATTCTTTACATGTTACATGTTAGATTTGATCGGTAACTATTATAGTATTATACTGGTAATCGGTAAAAGCACAGATAATGAAAGTATTTATTGTTTATGGAGGAGAAAAAATTGGAGAAGTAGTTTTGAATTATACATTTTGTTTTGGGACACTGGATAACTGATTCACCCCCCTCTTAGTTATTCTAACAATTGGTATCAGAGCTTAGTTGCTTGGAATAGAGTTTTAAGGACTTAAGCATAAAGGTCTCAAGATGTATAAGAGGGAAGTACTAGAACTGAACAAAGAGAACTTCATAGTATGGAAAAGCAGAATGAAGTTGCACATATTTGGAATTGGGCACTCTGCACTAGATCTGATGGAGAATGGCTACATACAACCGCCCACTGGTCCATTAACTCTTGATCAACTAAAGGACAAGCATGAACACAATGTTACTATGATGGAACTTGTTGTTGCTTGTACCAACACTAAATTTCAAGATATCAAGACATGCACGACTACCAAAGGAATGTGGGATAAATTAACACAAATATACAGTGGAGATCTAAATGTCAAAAGAGCCCGAGCTGAAAGTCTCAGAGGCAGATTTGATGATATGAGAATGAAAGAAGGTGAGAACATTGTCCAATATTCAAATAGAATCAAAGAGGTGGTACATGCTATTAGAGCATTTGATGGAGTAATTGATGATGAAACAATGATAAGCAATATTCTCAGAACTTTGCTACCAGTTTATGCAATCAGGATTTCTGCAATTCATGAAACAAGAGCTACATCCAACCTTACTCTTGACACTCTGATTGGTAAACTTACAACCTTTGAATTAAAAAACTTTGATAATAGTGTTGTTCCTTCTGTTGAATCTGCTTTCATGTCTTCTTTGAAGATTGGAAAGTCTAGTAGGAATATTAAGAATTGTGATAGTAATGACAATATCGATGATGAACTTGATGAGCTCGAAGCTCTTATGGCCAGAAGATTGCCCAAAGGAAAAGGAAGTTATAGAGGTAAGCTACCTTTGGCATGCTTTAATTTTAAAGAAGTCAATCACATCGTTGCTAGATGCCCTCAGAAGAAAGATGATGATAGATCCAAAGACTGATCTAAAGGAAGCTATGGGAGAAGAGTCAACAGAGGCTACCGACACAACAACAGAGACAACCGAGATGAAAAAGGCAAAAAGGTATGTTACATAGCCGAAGATATTGAAACTGAATCTGATTCTAAAGATGATATAGAAGTCATATTTGTTTCTATGAAAGATGACTCAGAGGAAGAAGAGAAACATGAAGAGATAGCACTGATCTCTAAAGTAAGCAGAAATGATACATGGATCATAGACAGTGGCTGTACACATCATATGACCGGTGATGTAGAGAAGTTCGATCATCTTGTTGAATATAATGGAGGATCTGTGAGAATGGTAAATGATTCACCTTGTATGGTAAGAGGTAAAGGCTCACTTATGATCAATGAAAAATTACAATGCAAAAATGCATGCTAGGTAGATGAAATAAACTATAATCTGTTAAGTGTGGCTTAGCTGAACAATTCAGGCCACTGACTAGCTTTTGAGAGAAAAAAGGTGAATATCTATGATGATGGAAGAAGACTTGTTGGAACTGGTACACATTCCAGAGGTAATCTATTCTATCTTGATATGGATCAGTCTTCTTGTTTGTTAATAAAGGATGAAGATGCTTGGTTGTGGCATAGAAGGTTATGCCATGTGAACTTTGACAACATGATCAAGATTAGTAGAAAGAAAACAGTTAGAGGATTTCCTAACTTGACAAAACCTAATCATGCCATGTGCCATGAATGTCAGAAAGGTAAGATGACTAAGTCTAGTTTTAAAAGAAAAGACTATTCAACAAAGAAGATACTTGAGCTGGTTCATACCGATCTATGTGGTCCTATGAGAACTCAGAGCTATTTTGGTGATAAATATTTTATTCTTTTTGTTGATGACTATACTAGACTGATGACTGTTATGTTCCTGAAAGAGAAATCTGAAGCTTTCAAAATGTCTAAGTGGTACAAAGCTAAGGTAGAGAAAGAAATTGGAAAGGAAATAAAATGCTTAAGATCTGATAGAGGAGGTGAATTTATCTCTGATGAATTTACTAATTTTTGTAATGAGCATGGAATCAAAAGATAGGTATCGACATTGAGGACACCTCAGAAAAATGGTATTGCTGAAAGAAGAAATAGGTCTATAATTGACTGTGCAAGAACATTAATGATACAGAAGAATGTTGCTCAGACATATTGGAGGGAAGTTGTCAGTACAGTTGTGTATGTTCTTAACCGAGTACAACTGAAGAAGGACTCCAACTGAACACCTTATGAACTATGGTTTGGACACAAACCTACTGTAAGTTATTTTAGAATTTTTGGAAGTAAATGCTTTATTTTGAAAGATGAGAGAAATGGAAAATTTGATTCTAAAGGAGATGAAGGAATATTTTTGGGATATACCACTACAAGTAAAGCATATAAATGTTTGAATAAGGTTACAAATAAGATAGTTGAAAGTACTAATGTTCGTGTTGATGAGTTTGATGATAAGTACATGAAGGAAAGTACAAAGGAACTAGAAGACTATGGTAGATTCACTTACATTGAACATCCAGAGTATCTACCGACACTGCAAATTGTGACAACCGGTCAACAGGGAAACAATGCAGGACAACAGGAAACACAAACTAAGGAACAAGATGGAGATACAGAGCAAGGAAATGACCCTGAGTAGGATGAGAAAGAAAGGAGAAATCAAGTTTTGGCTAGTTTTGTCAAAAGACATCATCCTGAGATGCAAATCATTGGAGACAGACATGCTGGAATGCAAATTAGAAGCAAAACAAGACAATGTACATGTCTAATTTTTGAATTTGAACCTAAAAATGTGAAAGTTGCATTAGAGAATGAAGAATGGGTTAGTGCAATGAAGGAGGAAATAGAGAAAATAGAGAAGAACAAAACCTGGTCCTTAGTACCCCGACCAAAAGATAAGAATGTTATCGGTACTGAGTGGATATACAGGAATAAATTGAATGAAAATGGTGAAGTCACAAGAAATAAAGCTAGATTGGTATGTAAGGGATATGCACAGGAAGAAGGCATTGACTATGGTAAAACATTTTCACCTGTTGCTAGATTAGAAGGAGTTAGAATGCTACTTGCATATGCTAAACACAACAAATTCAAAGTCTATCAAATGGATGTGAAGTCGGCATTTTTGAATGGTATACTTGAAGAAGAGGTCTACATTGAACAACTTGAAGGTTTGTTGATCCCAACAATAAAGACATGGTATGTAGATTACATAAAGCTTTATATGGTTTGAAGCAAGCACCAAGAGCATGGTATGAAAGACTGCATACTTACTTGTTAAGTATTGGATTTGTTAGAACAAGTGAAAATAGAAATCTATATGTGAAAGGTGATACTGATGACACTATTATCATTGCTGAAATATTTGTTGATGACATTATTTTTGGAGGCTCGGATCTTGTCTGCAAGGCATTTGCCGATGAAATGCAAAAGGAATTTGAAATGTCTATGTTTGGAGAGATTAAGTTCTTTCTTGGACTACAAGTGATTCAGCAGAGTGATGGGATATTCATCACACAATCTAAATACATAAAAGAAGTACTAAAGACATTTGGCATGGAAGATGCTAAACCTGTGGGAACATCGATGGCTACTGGATGCAAATTGACAAAGGAGGATGAAACTACAGAGGTAAACTAGACAATTTACAGATCCATGATTGGTAAGTTAATGTATGTAGTTCACAGTAGACCAAATATAGCACATGTTGTGGGTATTGTTGCAAGATTTTTTTCTAATCCTAGAGAATCACACATGATAGCTACAAAAAGGATCTTAAGATACTTGAAGAAAATAGAGAATTATGGATTATGGTATCCTAAGGAAGGTAAGTTTGAACTAAAAGTTTACACCGATGCTGATTGGGCTAGAAATGTGGATGATAGAAAAAGCACTACCGGAGGAGCATTTTTCTTTGGTGAAAGACTTGTAACATGGACAAGTAAAAAGTGGGCTTGTATTTCTCAGTCTATAGCTGAAGTAGAGTATGTTTTTGCTGCTACTAACTATTCAAACATTGCATATATCAAACAAGTGTTGGAAGGAATGAATGAGGTAATCACTGACCCGGTGATTATATATTGTGACAACACTAGTGCTATTAATATTTCAAAGAATCCTGTGATGCACTCTAAAACAAAGCATATATCTATTAAGTATCATTACTTAAGAGAACAAGTGCAAGAGAAGCAAGTGAAGTTAGAATTTGTTACATCTAAAGAGAAACTTGTAGATATTTTTACAAAGCCACTACCGAATGACACATTTGAACACTTAAGCACTAGACTTGGGGTCCGTCCCCTATCTATCAGTCGCTAATGTGATGTATTTGTTGTATCAGCCTACTTATATTAGAAGATCATTCATGTTGATGCAGCATAGTTCACACTTTGAATCATGTTCAAGGTTGTGATTAAGTTTGAGAACTTGAACCGATTGGAATATCAGTATACAGAGATACAGAGGAAGACAGATTTGTTTGTTTATTTGTTTCTTTGGCATTGGTGTCAAAGGGAGAGATAAACAATATGAAAAGAAACAAGCTATGAAAAGGGAACAAGCACTAATGAGAACTATCTAAGGGAGAGACAATATGAATGAGACAGAGTATTGAAGATCAGTTACAGAGAACATAAGCAGGAACAGGAGAACTGAAAAGAACTCAACTACAGAATGGTAAAGTTGTATTAACTAATGTTGTAAGTTGAAGCATTTTGTTCACAAATTTGTAGAATATATGTTTGGTATGTGTATGGTACATTTCATATTACTTGAGTTGCCATCAATGCCAAAGGGAGAGATTGTTCGACTACAACTGATTTGGAATCTGATTGAAGAATCTATGTTTGCAAGATCACTGAGGAGTTTCTGATTAGATATGTAATATGATTAAATCAGTATTATGTTGTCATTGATGTCAACTAGTTTGACAGCACTTATCTTGTAAGTTACTATACTGAGACATCTGAAGAAAGGTGAAAGAGATGAAGAACAAAGAAATCTACATGAGGAAAGATGTACATGATAGATGAGGATAAGGTATACATTGAGTAATTTGTTGATGAGTCTATGACTTGATGATATTGACTTTATTATGTTGCATTTATCTATGATGAAGTATAGAGCTGAAAGACCAAAGCAGCGTTGTCGGTAAATGAAGCAATTCTAGTATACACTGACAGAGTGTAGTGTATACCGATCGTAGTATTAACCAAGTAGTGTTCACCGACATATTTCTTTGTTAACCAAGTGAAACGGAATGAATTAAATAATTAGTTTAGCTGATAAGATTGACGAGCTGGCAAGAGTATAACACTGAGGTAACAGATAATGTTTGTTACACAGATCGACGACTGATGAAATTCAGGAAAGATCTAATGGAGCAGATTGAAACATGTTATTAACACAAGTACCAAGAAAGTTTGAAGCGGAAAAATCTATGAATGTGGTTAAACGGAAAAATCTAATGGTGGAGAAGAAAATGATTTACTCGTCTATATAAGATAATAGAATTTCTTAATAGGAGAAGCCGGAAGAAGTAGAAACTGTAGGAATATTGCGTGAACAAGGTTTTCATGCATTCTGATCATACTGGCTAAGTAAGAACCGAGCTACAGAATAATTACCGAGCTACAAAGAGCAATTACCTATGGACAATAAGTTGATACACTATTGAATCTGAAGTGAAATATTGATCAGAAGGATTTGTATGGACTAAATATTGATCTGTAATCTACAATTGAAGTTTTATTAAGGTAGGTTATTTACTGTTACATATTTAACCATTGTATACAGTCAAAATCTCTTAACCGAGTGGACTCTGAAAGTCTTATGATGTATCATTCATAGAATGAACATTGTTATCCTGTCAACCCCATAGTGAGTGTTGGTTGGATGATAACTTCTAGTCTAAAATCCTCTAACAAGGTCACACCTGACAGTGTGTTTGTAAACCTTTAACAGGGTTGGGTCTTAACAGACCTCACTTCAGAAGAGTGAACAATTTTGGGTTGCCGGTCCCAGATGGTTTTTCCCTTTACAGGGTTTCCATGTTAAATCTCTTGTGTTATGTTTTGATTGTGATATTTTTTTGTTATCATTCTTTACATGTTACATGTTAGATTTGATTGGTAATTGTTATAGTATTAGACTGGTAATCGGTAAAAGCACAGACAATGAAATTATTTATTGTTTACCGAGGAGCAGAAATTGGAGAAGTAGTTTTGAATTATACATTTTGTTTTGGGACACTAGATAACTGATTCACCCCCCTCTTAGTTATTCTAACAACTATTTCCCTTGGCATTCTTAGTCACACTGGCTTTGAATGCAATTTCAACCTTCAAAATTTCCTTACTAAGAGTAGTCGTCTCATAGGCACAGGGTCTACCAACCAAATCTTCTCTTTAAATGTTTCTTATAATTCTCAATTCCTAAATAGATGTAACCTTCTCACTATAACATACACGCAAGGATCTCAAAATTTTATTTGCAACTTCATCATTAGTCAAGGTGCCACCAGCACATCTAATTGCACAAACTAGATCATTTACTCTCTACATATAGGCTAAGATAGTTTTTCTTTCACTGATCTTTATATATTAATTCTTCCCTTTAAGACCCTACAACTTATCTTTCTTAACATACTTGTCACCTTCATAAATAGTTTCTAATTTAACCCATACTTCATGCGTTGTCCTTAACCTAAAGATGTGAGAATACCTTGTATCTAACAAGGCACTAAACAATGCTTCCCTTGCTAACATGTTCTCCTTGAAATTCTTCTTCTCATCAGTAGTAGTCCGAGAAAAATCATTAGGAATATTGTAAGGCTTCTATGTGATATCCCAATACTCATCTCTCATGCATATTAAATAAGTAGTCATCTGATCCTTCCATATCAAGTAGTTTCTTCCATCAAACTTAGAACTTTCTTTCCTTATGCTTTCCATGACTGATGTCCTTCTAGTGATTAAGCTTCTTCAAAAGGAATTGACTCTTATACCAATTGTTAGCCCAAAAAGGAGGCAAGAAAAACTAAGAGGGGGTGGGGATGAATCAATTATGTAATAAAAATTTAAAACTTTAAACCACTTAAATCAATTAATGATCTAAATGATAAACTATAATGTAAGATCTACAACACATACTATAGAACACCAAATTTGTTCTTGAGGAAACCTGGTTAAGGGAAAACCCCAGTAGGATTCAATCCCACTAGATAGATGTACTATGTTAAAAGTACTTCTTGGTTAAGAGAAAATGAAAACAAAAGGGGATTGCACATGCATTAACAAGACCACTACCTAGAGCTCACTATTCACAATACAAAGATTTGGCCCTCAGCTGGTTTCACTGATCAACCTCTATTTACAATTATTATGGGTGAAAAAACTTTCCAGTACAAGTGAGATGACACAACATCTGCTATTCCAATATAGTTCTAATGAAGTACAATTTCTACCTCAATTGTAAAATACAAACATCTTCTTCATCTTCTCTTGCCCATTTATACATATTACTATGAATAAACCACAAAAAGGTTGGCTAATACCTATAAGAACAAATGATACAAACATTATACTCAAACTGCAATGTGATCCAAATCAAGTTGACCAAGACTAAGATAGGACCCAGAGCATCATCCTCAAAAACACAACTTCGCCAAATCCACCCCAAGAATTACAACATGTTACTTCACCAAGTTGGCTAGGACCTAAATGAAGAAATGCCAACACATTAGAAAATCTCCAAATGTGATCACCATGATCAATGTGAACCACTGGCATGGTCATAACATGATCCAAGAATACCAACAAGAAGCAAGAATAGCTTCCTGAACCTTCACATCAACTTGATCTCAAAATCCAAATTCATCTTTGTACTGAATACCAGCAACACTGAATACATAACATTTCCACACTAAAAGGACATCTTGTTGAACTCTGAATCATTAAAACATCAGTTGAGGAAATAAAAATGAATCCCAACATTATGACCAACTTCACATCAACTGAATCAACCACACCAATCCTCACTGAAGTAGTAGCTCAACTTATCATACAAGAATATTGAAAAACTAGTATCTGATAAATCAATCATATCTCTCTCAAAATATTATGTGAACCTTTGTAAGTTGACCAAAATTAACTACATGCATATCTAAAACATCATCTATAATCGTAACAAAAGATCTTCAACATATCCCCTGATCAACTAAAATCATCTTCTTTGAACAAACTAAAAATATTTTCTACAACAACAATAGTATGTTGACATCAGTGACAAAACATTAATGTCAGCACAAATAAACAAGTTCTATTCAACAATCTCTAACATACTCAACAATTTCCCAACAATTATTACATTTGACTTCTTATGCATTTTTTTTTGCATGGTCTACCTTCACTCTACTTTAATTTTTAACAATTTCAATTGCCTTGGTCTATTGAATATTTACCTCACTATTTGCATAGAATCACCTCATATGATGATAACATCCATTATCCTTCTCTATCATTGAATTATTTCTTTTTTATCATACATTATTTCTTAAAAACCATGCCCAACACAAATAAAGACGCTCGACCTAACTAAATATAATGTCTTTCCACATCTAAGGAGATACAATGATTTGATAGGTAACTCATAGTTACAAAAGCTATGTTCATTCCCATCTTGTTGCATAAACCTTTCCATCAATCCATTAATCTACTATGCATGGTTCTTTTTAAGAATTTTCAATCAATAATTTCCATGTGTATCTAGGAGATGATTTGGCTCTGGTATCAATTCCTTTTGAAAATTACACAACCATCAAAATGATCTTCATGTTTATTAAATGGAAGCATCTCATTGAGCTAGTATGACACTAGATTTTCTCTTGACTATTTTAATTCATGAGACAACAAATTCAAGGATTGAAATGAGGAGATCCATTCACATTTTTTAGTAGAATGTGCACCAACATTAATTTCTTTCAAAAGACATGATTTCTATGCATAGGGGATCTCCTTATTTACCATCGCATGTTACCTTGACCAATGCATGATAGGATGAGTAGTAGAAAAAATTTATAAATGCAGATCTTTAACTGCTCCTCTTCAACTTTTGAAAGATATTCCGTTATTTTGTGTGGGAATATAGATGTTTTAATTTTTTTCATGTCTTTCTCAAAGGTTTCCCCATAATTCTATGCTAATATTTTTCGAGCCCACCGTCTTTCCTTCACTGCAAACTTTTAACATTAAGTCTAAATTTTGCACCTTATCTCACTTCCATCCACACATTTGTAATTCACTTGGTATATTCCCCAATAGATAGAAGGCACACGGATAGGCTCCACATGGAGACCCAAAATAATCCACACCATATTATTTAATATGTCACCCACTTTATAAACCCTTTGAAATGTTTTAAATCCATTTCAAAAATAATTTTAAAATAAAATTTTAACCTTCAAGTAATGACTTTCAAAGAACTCTTACCCACATGACATGTGTCCCGACTTCAGTCGCACTGGCCATAGAATTTTTGTGGCCCACATCCTTCATAGAAGGGTGGTAAATTTCCATCCATTTGGGAACCTTGAGTTATTTCATTTCTAAAAATCTGCACTTCCCCTTTTTCAATTTTTAGCCGCCTTAGAAGGAACCTTTTTAGACCACAACTTTTATGCATGCGCTAATTTACAAAGGATTGTTTTAGTCACATTTAGGAGGTCTAGCGAGAAGGCACATTATAATAGACAATTTTTTTGAGAGTTCCATCAAACCTCCTTGAGGAGAAGTATTAAGAGTCTATTTGTCACTAATTTAGGATGCTTAGATATAGCTATTGTATCATTCATTGACCTTAGCTTTGTATTCAAATAATCAATAGAGGAGATAGATTGGACTATGCCCAATTTTCTTTTACTTTGTGTTTTTGCTCTAACTCTGTGAATTATCTTAAGCTCTGTGTCATTCCAGAGGAACATTTTGATCATTTTTTAATTTTCATGTTTTTATAATTCTATCATAGATACACAAGTCATTGAACCATGTTGTATACTCTTTTAATGTTTGTAATTTGATTTATACTATGTCATTTTGGTGGGCAAACCTCTCTTGGATAACTATTTTTAGTAGGCATAGGAACAACTCTTGGGGTCTTAATAGGTGCTTCTCGCAAAGAGATCTGAATATTTTGCACTATATCCATGTCCATCTAAATTTTGCATTATGTTCTCTCTTAAAAAATGAAGATTATATGGAATTATATGGAATTATATGTCCAAGGTTGTGGGGTTCCTAGTTTTATATCACCTCTGATGTGAATCTCGAACAAGTCATGTAAGTTCTAGCGAATCACCTTGGTTCATTTTTTTCCTAGCTTTCTCTCTCTTTCCTTTCTCAAAAGAAAAAAATTGAAGAGCCGACTTTTGAAACACTAAAGATATCCCTACATAGCATATTATATCTCCCATATGTATAGCTTCTTGACTACCCTTACTTATCTGTGAGCCTATCAAGGATCAAGATGGAGTCAACTTTTAAATAACTTTTACCTCAAGTTGACATGAATGTGTCCTGAGATGCATTTGAAGCTAAAATTATAAAGTGGATCGACAATAAAATCTAACTTCTAGAAACTTCTATTCTAAGATCGAAACATGCTAGATAGCCTCCAAAATGGCTTATGAAAAGTGATCAACCTCTTAGAGCCATGAGATTGCACAGTCTTGTTGACTCCTGATAGGAGAGTAAGAATACTAGATGGATTTACATGGAAATTCATGAGGTGTGTGAAATTAATGCTCAAAGTTGGCCATTTCGTAGTTTCTACAACTGAATATGCCAAATTTACCTAATACCCTTTCCAAAATGCATCTTAATAAAATATTGAATCTCCCTCTAGAAAGCTACCACTTAGGATATTAATTCCTTTAGGTACAAAGACATTGTATGCTAAGAAGATCTATCCCATTATTGTTTATGTGCAAGATATTGAAGGTCAAAGTTGGCCTCCCTTAAACTTTTTGGAAATTAAAATGTGTAAATTGCATAAGGTTTTGGCTTCAAAAAAACATATAACCTTACTATTGATCCCATTTTTGGGCTCATTCCAAAAGTAGGATAGTCTAGAAGTTTTGTAGAAAAGGGACAAGGTGTGCCATGAAAAACAACCTTCAGGATTTTCGAATTCGACTCTTCATGGGCGGTGTTTGGAAAAAAGGAAGGGAACAACCTAAGGTAAGGGTAGGCAAAGTGCTAGATCAAAGCTTTATTGGACTGGATAAGAATTTCTTGTATGGTATTTACAGGGGTTAGACCATTCTGGTCAAAGTTTTATGCATTCATTCATTCATAACACAATCCATGACATACCCTTCATTGTTGCCAAGAGAATAAGAAGCTAAAGTTTCCTAAGACGGAGCTTGCACATTCATATCTGGCCATAGGAAGAATTTGCAAAGATCCAAATTAAGCCACAAGACTCCTAAAGAAATTGCAAGTATCCTTAAAAAGGACATGGTATAACACCATATTTATAAATAGACATAAATAGCTCTTATAAGGGTCAAAAGAAAAGACCTCACTTCCTAAACACCATCTTCTTGAGGAGAGGGTTGTAAAAGACATAAAAAAGTTGGACCAAACCTATAGATTTCAGCATATGATAGTGATTAATAAAAAAGAAAAGGCACCTAATGCACAGTCCCCATGATTGATTAATAGAAAACATGCCAAGGCAAGAGAGAATGCCCTAGAAAATCAATGCTACAGTATGCACTCCTGGTCGACAGGCCATAGGATCTTTTTCTCAAAAAATTAAAACCTCTACAAATAATAGAGTCTATTTCCTCACTTATTGAATAGAGTCCAATATTTCCAACCTCCTAAATTTCACCAGTCATTGGGGTTTTATACCTAAAACCTTGGTCAACATTATCACAAAATGATTACAATTTGTTACAATCGATCTACATGGATCACTTGATTCCTTGTGCTACGAGAAAATATTTTTCTTTAATTGGTTGATTGCATCATGCCTTCTAGTTGAGCTCAAAAGAAAAATTATGGTGGCTTGATCTGATATACCATGATTCTATGAACCAATCCAAATGGAATAGAATGAATAGCTATCTAGAATTTTGTTAGTCATGGAAACTTTACAGGGAAGAATATTCTCTGAAATGTATCAGTGGGCCCCTTATAGAGCATGGGTGTTTAGGTGGGACATGTGGTGGGCTAGTGGAACTTGGAGAGAAGGCATCCTTCACGAACAAGCTAGAAACTCTAATAGGATGATATGCATCATCCATCATCGAGAAACTCATTTTTGTGAATGTGTTCTATACGATCATAAAATTGAGGAAAATCATGGGAGGTGTTTTAAGGTTCGTGGTGTAGAAGGAGTCTACATTTGGGTGACTTTTTGGGGATCTCAACTTATTGGGAGTGGACCACATAAACTGTTGGTTGTGAAAACCAAAGCCATATGCCTTGGGCTAGAGATTCAACTCACTTTGGATCTCTCAAATTGATTGTCTTTGGGACTTTTTTGAATGAATGTCCAAGGTGCCAAAAATACCTACATGCAAAAGAGAAAATCATAGATTTCCTTGAGAACAAAAAAATATTAAACAGAAAGCACAAATCAAACCAAAGGACTCAAGGTATGGAGAAGCTGCGAGAAAGAGCCACCAAAGAGAGACAAATAATAAAATCACATCAAGGGTTAGCCAAAAGATACCAATAATCACATTTCAAAATCAAAAAACCATATCGACAAACTTGACAATCACTGAGGAAAGGGGGACACTAAGGTTGGAGAGCAAGTGACCACATTTAATTTTGGTTTCATATTGAAACTTTATATTTGATAACCCATGATGACAACAAAATCAATCAAGAATTATATTAAGATGTCAAAAAGATAAATAAGATCATCTGTGGATTTTTGTGTGTGCAAGGTTTAATCTTTCCCTTTACTAAGAAGATGAAATGGTTTCCACTTGTTCGCTAGACCACGTAGTTAAGATTTATTCCATAGCCAACTAGATAGAGCCTTACTTCCAGTCATACGTGATGCAGGAGCATCCTAGGTGTAAGAGCAATCTTGCATCACCCAAAAATATTTTTGTTTGCTTTTCAATAAGGGTTATCTTGTGCAGAGCTGCTATTTATGGATTTTTAGTAAGTTGGTCATATGATCTTAGAATGTTTTGATTTCATAGTTGGAGGTTCATCTCAGTCATTTCAGTCTACCAGTTGAGTTTCATTGCCACATCATCAGTATTGGTGAAGTTATTGATGTTTTTGGGTACAAAATCTTTCAGGTCAATTTTGAAGGCCTTAGAGGCTCCAGATCATGATCGACCCCTAGCTGACTAGCGCTAGCGCGTGTCAGGCATTGTAGATCTCGTCATGGCATTTCTGAAAAGTGATTACAATACAAAAATAGAACTACGGTTAAAAAGTTATGGCCTCCAGAAGTTGGGTTACCTAAAAACATATTTTGTATTTCTTTTGAGCCGATCCTGTTGTAATAATTGTGAAAAATAAATAATTCTATGTTTAGTTGGCCTAAAGGGCTAAATTTCTAGAACCTTCTCGGGTGGTGGAAATTGCCTATATAAGAAAGGTCTGTAGTGTTGTCTTAGGCAGTTTGGGACAGTTCTGGGTAGTAGATCGGGGTATTGATTCAAGGCTTTGTCCTATAGAATATTGTAAGGGAATGCCCATGTGGCTTTGCATATTGTAATTCTAAAAGTTTGTAATTCCACATTTGTGAAGATAATAAGAAGCCAATTTTCTATTCTTGCATACTGTCGTTGTTTCTCTATTTATGTTATGTGTTTGTGGTATTAAGGGGAGCACCCTTCATCAAGTGGTATCAGAGCAGGAGTTTTTGAGTGTGTAAACAGATCGCCGATTGTGAGGCAGTTTGCACCAGGACTGTGGGTTAAGGTTTCTGTGTAAGCATATCGCCGACTATGAGGCAATTTGCACTAGGACCATGGTTAGGGTTTCAGCGAGAAGCGCAAAAATGCCTCCATGAAGGGAATGTGGCGGAAGAGCTGGTGTTGTAACACCTGAGGTTAGGGAACTGCAGAGACAAGTGTGAGCATTGCAAGAGGAGATTCGCAGAGGAATGAATCTTAATGTCAGAGACAAAAGTGAGGATGAAGCTGAAGAAGAAGATCAAGAAGGAGAAGTTGAAGTTGTGAACTAGGAGGAAGAAAGACTTTTCCGAGCCATTTCCAAGATCGGGAAAAGACCTAAGATTGAGGTTCTGACATTTTCTAAAAATCTTAACGCAGAGGAATTGATCTACTGGATCAATGAATGTGAAGAATATTTTGAGTATGAAGATATTGAGGATCCTGATCGAGTCAAATTTGTGAAGGCCAGACTGAAAGGTCATGCAAAGATCTGGTGGCAAGAGATTCAATTGGAGCAAAATAGAAGAGGGAAAGATAAAATCATAAGATGGGATCAGATGGTGGATAAATTGAAGTGATAGTTCATCCCTGTTGATTATGAGCTTGACCTACTAAGGAAAATTCAAAGTTTGAAGCAAGCAAGAAGATCTGTTCAGGAGTATACATAGGAGTTCAATCGAATCCTCATCAAAATGGGCCATGCAAAAGCTGACAAGGAGAAAGTTGCATGTTACCTTAATGGGCAGAGGTCGAGTATTCAAGAGGAGCTAAATCTGGTTCGAATGAACAGTATTGAAGAGGCATACCAGTTTGCCCTAAAAGTAGAGGAAAAGCTGAACAAGAAGTTTGAGAGCAAACAAAATGGAAGAGGTCGTGATGGAAGATCTAGTGGATAGTCATATGGAGATCGAAATGAAGATCCAAAAAAGCAAGATGAGGCCAGTAATAGTCAGAATCAGAGAGGAGATAATTTCAATAGTTTCCATGATCAGAATAATAGAGATCAAAGAGGAAGAGGAAGAGGACAAGGTTCAGGAAAAGGAGACTTTATGTGGAACATGTTTTCACTATGGAGAAGAACGTCATAGGGCATTTGAATGTCCTCAACGCCAAGGAAGGATGGATAGGAGGAATGAAGGATAGGCCAGAGTTGCATATGTAGATGAAGATGCCAGATCATCATATTCTGAAGATGCAGAAAGAAGAGAAACATTGATTAACAGAAGAGTCCTGTTGAGTGGTGAGAATGAACCTGAACAAAGGAGGAGCATGTTTCGCACCAAGTGCAAGTGTGAGGGTAAGTGTTGTGATGTGATTATTGATAGTGGTAGTACTGATAATTTGGTGTCAGAAGAGATGGTGACAAACTTGAAGCTCAAGAGGTAGAAACATCTGCATCCATATCGGGTTTCCTGGGTGCAAGATGACCACAAGGTCATGGTCAGTGAACAGTGCATAGTGAAGTTCAAGATTGGCAGGTACTAAGATGAGGTGCTATGTGATATCATATCTATGGATGCATGTCATATGTTGTTGGGTAGGCCGTGGCAGTTTGACAGGTGTGTTGTACATGATGGTCATGCAAATACCTATTCCCTTACAAAGGATGGAGTGCAACATAAGCTAAAACCATTGAAGGAAACAGAAGAAAAGGTATGTGGTAATGCAAGAATAACTTTTGTTGATAGAGGAAATTTCTTAGATGGCATGCGGCATGAGCATATGTGTTTTACCTTAATTCCAAAGGCTAGGAAAGAGGAAGTAGAAGATGTACCTGTAGAAGTTGCAAAATTATTGAATGAGTTTCAGGATATTGTATCCGATAATGTGCCAGATGGATTACCACCAGTAAGAAAGATCAGTGATCAGATGGACTTGATTCCAAGAGCCAGTTTGACAAATAAGGTAGCAAACAGAATGAAACTAGCAGAAAGTGAAGAGTTGAAGACAGATTTGAAGTTTAGTTCATCACCATTCTAGATTGTATATGGAAGTAGTCCCAGAAATGCATCTGAGTTGAGAAAGATAGATCAAGGAGAAATAAGTAGTGCTGAAGCTGGGAATTTTGCAGAATATTTGAAGAACATCCATGAGGAGGTGAGGAAGCACATTACCAAGATGAATGCATAGTATAAGGCTAAGGTAGATGAGAAAAGGAGGCATAAGAAATTTTAGGTTGGAGATGAAGTCATGGTTCATTTGCGGAAGGAGCGATTTCCAGTTGGTACATATAACAAGCTGAAAATGAAGAAGTTTGGGCCATGTAGGATACTGAAGAAGCATGATTCAAGAAATGCATATGAGGTCAAGTTGCCTACTAAGCTGAATATTTCACCAGTATTTAATGTTTCAGATCTGACAGAGTATCATGAAGGAGGTGTTGAAGATGAGGTTACAGCAGCATAGTGGAGTATTCCAACAACTAGTTTAGATACCAAAGAGATTGAGGATATAATGGATAGTCGTGTTAGTAGAAGCACAAGGAACAGGACATATGAAGAATATCTGGTCAAGTGGAAAGGATGACCTGTTGAAGATTCATCATGGCTAACAAAGGAGGAGGTTAATCATCTTGGTTTTCCTCTGCACACCTGAGTCGTGACAGGGTTACTTCTCAAATTACCTTGGGTGTCTGATGCAGGAGCATCCTGGGTGTAAGAGCAATCTTGCATCACCCAAAAATATTTTTGTTTGCTTTTCAATAAGGGTTATCTTGTGCAGAGCTTCTATTTATGGAAACTTACTATTTTTAGTAAGTTGGTCATATGATCTCAGAATGTTTTGATTTCACAATTGGAGGTTCATCTCAATCATTTCAGTCTACCAATTGAGTTTCATTGCCACATCATCAGTATTGGTGAAGTTATTGAGGTTTTTGGGTACAAAATCTTTCAAGTCAATTTTGAAAGCCTTAGAGGCTCTGGATCACGATCGACCCCCAGCTAACTGGTGCTAGCGCATGTCAGGCACTGTAGATCTCGTCATGGCATTTTCGAAAAGTGGTTACAATAGAAAAATGGAGCTACGGTTAAAAAGTTATGGCCTCTGGAAGTTGGGTTACCTAAAATCATATTTTGTATTTCTTTTGAGCCGACCCTATTGTAATAATTGTGAAAAATAAATAATTCTATGTTTAGTCGGCCTAAAGGGCTAAATTTCTAGAACCTTCTCGGGTGGTGGAAATTGCCTATATAAGAAAGGTATGTAGTGTTGTCTTAGGTAGTTTGGGATAGTTCTGGGTAGTAGATCAGGGTATTGATTCGAGGCTTTGTCCTATAGAATATTGTAAGGGAATGCCCATGTGGCTTTGCATATTGTAATTCTGAAAGTTTGTAATTCCACATTTGTGGAGATAATAATAAGCCAATTTTTTGTTCTTGCATATTGTCATTGTTTCTCTATTTCTCTTATGTGCTTGTGGTATTAAGGGGAGCACCCTTCATCAATACGTCCATATCCCTGATAAGTTTATCACCTTGATAGCCACTAATATTTCTCTACGGCTAGTTAGGAATCCATACCCCGAGTAGAGTTGCTAGCATAAACTAAAATTTTTTCATTTTTTCATTTTTTCTTTTCTTTTAAATTTTTCTTTTATTTTCTCTTTCACTTTTTCCTTTTTAAATTTAATGTACGTTTGGTTGGCGGTTATTGAAAGAATATACTTCCCTTCCTCAATGATAAATGTGTATGTAGAGGAAATTTTGTTGAAGACATGGTATCAATTTGAATTGCCAATGGACATAAAAGTTTTCATGAAAGTGTGATCAGACTTTCTCCATTTTAAAAACCCCAATTTCCACTATATGTCTATTGTGATGATGATATCATTAAATGATGATGATTGTTCATATCACCATTAGATTTAACCTAAAGAGAGGAAGATGACATCTACAACATCATGGTGTTTTATGGTGCTCACTTCCACTCATCTTTACATCACAAACTTTGAAAACTCCATGAACATGGGATTCTTTTTAAAATAAATCTGCATGCTGAAAAAAAAAAAAAAAAGGTCTCAATACGGGGGCCATAACTTTCATCTCAACCGTTGGATTTGGCCAATTATTGGATATGTTGTGGAGAGACAAATTTTGCATACTTCCATTGAAGTGATTTTTAAATTTCAATATGGTTTGCAAGATATGGTTGACTGAATGCGAGTCTATCCAAGGTGACCAGTAGCCAGCGAGTTTCTTCTCTTCAAACATCACCAAGGCATAACTTATATTTGCAATGATGGGGCCCATAACTAATTCATAAACATTATATGTTTTAAGTTATATTGTTTTTAAATTAAAACATTATAATTATTGGGAAATATTAGAAAGAAAAGGGATTTCCAAGATTCAGTTATAAAGGAAACTAAACAAGATTTCGCAAGGCAGAGGGCTATATATTGTAAAAGAATTAGCATAATCGGGGTTCTTCTTCTTGCCATCATTCCTGTGGCTATGGGGAGAAGAATATATTTTCTGGTGGAAATTGTAATAGCAAAAAAGGGGAAAGAATTTATTTTGTTTTATTTTTTCTACATGTTGATTGTTAAAGCAGAGATGAAATGATCTTAAGGTTATTTTGTTGTGTGTTTGAAATAAAGAGGAATCAATATACATCAAATCATGAGGTTTGAATAGTTATTTCTCTGGTTGAAATTGGTCATGTGGCCACTTCTTCCTATTTTAAATGGAGTTTTGTTTTATCGTGTTAATACATATACGTCTATAAATTAGTCGATTCATAGTCTCATGCTTTGCAGAATAAGATATTTAATTCTTTTCATTTTCTCTATTATGTAAAAGGTTTTATAAATGGTCATGTGGCTATTTGTTGATCTTTATCTCCTTATTCAATTTGTAAATCTTATAATCGCATTCACCCCATAGTGATGGGTGAATGTTAGAAAGCCTTTGTGTCTTCTAGTAAAAGACATAACCAGCTATTTTATTCATTGTAAATCTTTCTAAGAGGGAGCTGTATCTCACAATTCAAAGGAGAGTTATCAATCTGATGATAACTCATCCAACTTTTGGTAGCATTTGTGCCTTCGTTCGGGCATCTTGAGTCATTTGTATTTCTTTTCGAAGGACAAATATTTTTACTAACACATCTCCCATGCATATCAGATAAGTAGTCATGTGATCCTTCAATATTAGATAGTTGCTTCCATCAAACTTAGGGATTTCTTTCCTTGTGCTTTACATGATTGATCTGTTGGGAAAATGCTCAGCGCTCCCCTCGATATTTGTGACATGGCTTAACCACCTCATGTGTCTTCTATAAGTCTAATGGTTGTATCAAGAATTAACAGGTTGATCCTTTGGTGCAATAGCAACCACTACTTGTAACAAGTGGTATCAGAGCTTGGTCACAGGTTTGAATCCCCTATGGTAATGTTGATGTGGAGATTGTTCCAAAAAAATGGTTAGTGCTCCCCTCGAGATTCGTGACATGGCTTAACCGCCTGCTGTGTCTTCTATAAGTCTAGTGGTTGTATCGGTCAATAAGGTCGATCTTTTGGTGCAACGACAACCACTACTTGTAACATGATCTCCTTCAAGTGATTAAGCTTCTTCAAAAGGACTTGGCTCTGATACCAATTGTTATGCCAAAAAGAAGGCAAGCGAAATTGAGATGGGGGCGATGAATCAATTGTGTAATAATAATTTAAAACTTTAAACCACTTAAACCAATTAATGATAAACTGTAATGTAATATCTACAACACATACCGTCGAACGCCAAATTTATTTTTGGGGAAACTCAGTTAAGGGAAAGCCTTGGTGGGAGTCAAGACCACTAGATAGATGTACTATGTTAAAAGTACTACCTAGTTAAGAGAAAATGAAAACAAAAGGGGAATGCACATGCATTCATAGGCCCACTTCCTAGAGCTCATTGTTCACAATACAAAGATTTGGCCCTCAGTCAGTTTCATTGATAAATCGTTATTTACAATTCTCAAGGATGGAAAAATTGTCCAGTACAAGGGAATTGAATTATAGCATCTTATATGCCAATACAGTTCTAATGAAGTACAATTTCTACCTTAGTTGTAGAATACAAACACCATCTTCCTTTTTTCTACAATACTCACTCTCTCTCTACGTAATCACAAAATGATTGCCCATTTATACATATTACAATGAATAAATCACAACAAGGTTGGCTAAGACCTATAAGAAAAAAAGATACAAACATTATACTCAAACTACAATGTGATCCAAATCAAGTCATCCAAGACTTAGATAAGACCCAGAGCATCATCCTCAAACACGCAATAGCTTCACTAAATCCGCACCAAAAATTGCAAAATGTTACTTCACCAAGTTGGCTAGGACCTAAAAGAAGAAATGCCAACACATTAGAAAATAACCAAATGCGATCACCATGATTAATGCAAACCACCAACATGGTCATAACACGATCCAAGGATACCAAAAAGAAGCAAGAATAGCACCCCATACCTTCACATCAAATTGATCTCAAAATCTAAATTCATCTATGTACTAAATACCAACAACACTGAATACAAAAATTTGCTACACTAACAGGACATCTTGTTGAACTCTAAATCATGAACAATACCAATTGAGGAAAAAATAATGAATCCCAACATTACCACCAACTTCGCATTAACTGAATCAACCATACCAATCCTCACCGAAGCAGTAACTCAACTTATGATACAAGAATACTGAAATAATAGTACCTGATAATCAATCATATCTCACTCAAACTAGTATGTGAATCTCTGTAAGTTGATCAAAATCAACTACAGACATATCTGAAACATTATCTATAATCGTAGAAAAAGATCTTCAACATATCACCTGATCAATTGAAATCATCTTCGCTGAACAAACTAAACTCATTTTCTACAACAACAATAGTATGTTGACATCAATGACAAAACATTCATGTCAGTACACATAAACAAGGTCTAATCAACAATATCTGACATACTCAACAATTTTCCAACAATTATTACATTTCACTTCTTACCCATATTTTTTTGCATGGTCTACCTTCACTTTGTTTTGATTTTTAACAATTTCAATTGCCTTGGTCAATTGAATATTTACCTCGTTATTTGCATAGAATCACCTCATACGACGATAATGTTCGTTATCCTTCTCTATCATTGAATTATTTATTTTTTATCATACATTGTTTCTAAAAAATCATCCCCAACACAAATAAAGACACTCGACCTAACTAAATATAATGTATTTCCACATCTAAGAAGATACAATGATTTGATAGGCAACTCATAGTTACAGAAGCTATGTTCATTCCCATCTTGTTGCATAAACCTTTCCATCAATCCATTAATCTACTATGCATGGTTCTTTTTAAGAATTGTCAATCAATGGTTTCTATGTGTATCTAGGAGATGATTGGGCTCTGGTATCAATTCCTTTTGACAATTACACAACCATCAAAATGATCTTCTGTTTATTAAATTGAAGCATCTCATTAAGCTAGTATGACACTAGATTTTCTCTTGACTATTTTAATTGATGAGACAACAAATTCAAGGATTGAAATGAGGAGATCCATTCACATTTTTTAGTAGGATGTGCACCAACATTTATTCTTTCAGAAGACATGATTCCACATGATTTCTATGCATAGGGGATCTCCTTATTTACCCATAGCTCTACAATTCTATGCAAAATCTTTTCCATAGTCATCGCTCCTCCAATCATTTGGTTTGGCACCAAGAGAACACGTCCATACAACCACATGGGCATGACTAACATATTAATAATAGACTTTAGGGATTCCATCAATGTGATTGATTTGTGTGATGCCCTTATTCATAGAGACGTGTTTCTATCAATAACAAGACACATTCCAAATTACTTCATTAATTTAAATATTTTTGGATCTTTCCTAAAATATCTATTTTGTGTGTATCTTGTGCTCATTCTAGTCTCTATTTGGATGCACTTAATGGAATGGTTTGAAATTGGTGGCTATGGTCATATTCACAATAGGATAAGAAACAAAAAGTAATACCTCCCTTAAAAATGTTAGGCCCCAAAATTGTATCCCAGTGGATGAAACTTCGCATACACCATTCATCATTCTTTGATTGGAGTTAAATATAAATAGTCTTATTATTGGCCCAAACTATTACTGATCAAAATGGAGGGGAGAGGCATATGCAGTGCCACTATATTGAGTGCATTATCTAAATTACCAGATATCTCTTCACCAGTATATTGGTGTCGCCCTTCAACGTGCAATACCAAAATAAAGAGAAAAAACAAGAATGTACTTGTGATCACTTTAACCATCATTTGTAATCAGAAAAAGCTTGTTACACAAATCATTAATACTTTTCATCTTAGTTGTTCACAGTGGGTATCAATCCACTAGCACTCACTGTTGTTTGAAAAGTTTTGTTTTCAAAATAAACATTGAGAATAAATTGACTGCTAATGTTTATCACACCATCGCATGTTACCTTGACCAGGGCATGACAGGATGAGTATTAGAAAAAAATTATAAATGCAGATCTTTAATTGCTCCTCTTCAAGTTCCTGAAAGATATTCCATTGTTTCCTGTGTGGGAATCCAAGGAGTTGACGTTGGCACATGGAACATTAAGTCTAAATTTTGCACCTTATCTCACTTTCATCCGCACATTTGTAATTCACTTGGCATATTCCCCAATAGATAGAAGGCACACGGATAGGCTCCACATGGAGACCCAAAATAATCCACACCATATTATTTAATATGTCACCCATTTATAAACCCTTTGAAATGTTTTAAATCCATTTCAAAAATAATTTTAAAATAAAATTTTAACCTTCAAGTAATGACTTTCAAAGAACTCTTGCCCACATGACATGTGTCCCGACTTCAGTCGCACTGGCCATAGAATTTTTGTGGCCCACATCCTTCATAGAAGGGTGGTAAATTTCCATCCATTTGGGAACCTTGAGTTATTTCATTTCTAAAAATCTGCACTTCCCCTTTTTCAATTTTTAGCCGCCTTAGAAGGAACCTTTTTAGACCACAACTTTTATGCATGCGCTAATTTACAAAGGATTGTTTTAGTCACATTTAGGAGGTCTAGCCAGAAGGCACATTATAATAGACAATTTTTTTGAGAGTTCCATCAAACCTCCTTGAGGAGAAGTATTAAGAGTCTATTTGTCACTAATTTAGGATGCTTAGAAATAGCTATTGTATCATTCGTTGACCTTAGCTTTGTATTCAAATAATCAATAGAGGAGATAGATTGGACTATGCCCAATTTTCTTTTACTTTGTGTTTTTTCTCTAACTCTGTGAATTATCTTAAGCTTTGTGTCGTTCCAGAGGAACATTTTGATCATTTTTTAATTTTCATGTTTTTATAATTCTATCATAGATACACAAGTCATTGAACCATGTTGCATACTCTTTTAATGTTTGTAATCTGATTTATACTATGTCATTTTGGTGGGCAAAACTCTCTTGGATAACTATTTTTAGTAGACATAGGAACAACTCTTGTGGGCCTTAATGGGTGCTTCTCGCAAAGAAATTTGAATATTTTGCACTATATCCATGTCCATCTAACTTTTGCATTATGTTCTCTCTTCAAAAAAGAAGATTATATGGAATTATATGTCCAAGGTTGTGGGTTCCTAGTTTTCTATCACCTCTGATGGGGAGCTCGAACAAGTCATGTAAGTTATAGCGAATCACCTTGGTTTGGTTGTTTTCTAGCTTTCTATCTCTCTCTCTCATTTCTCAAAAGAAAAAATTGAAGAGCCAACTTTTGAAACACCAGAGATGTCCCTACATAGCATATTATATCTCCCATATGCATAGCTTCCTGACTACCCTTACTTATCTGTGAGCCTATCAAGGATCAAGATAAAGCCAACTTTTAAAAAATCACTTTTAAATGATTTTTACCTCAAGTTGACCTAAATGTGTCATGATATGCATTTTAAGCTAAAATGATAAAGTGGATCGACAATAAAATCTAACTGAACTGGAAACTTCTATTCTAAGACCGAAACATGCTAAATAGCCTCCAAAATGGCTTATGAAAATTGATCGACCTCTTAGAGCCATGAGATTGCACAGTCTTGTTGACTCCTAATAGGAGAGTAAGAATACTAGATGGATTTACATGGAAATTCAGGAGGTGTGAAAAATTAATTCTCAAAGTTGGCCATTTCGTAGTTTCTACAACTGAATATGCCAAATTTACCTAGACCCTTTCCAAAATGCATCTTAATAAAATATTGAATCTCACTCTAGAAAGATACCACTTAGGATATTAATTTCTTTGGTACAAAGACAATGTATGCTAAGAAGATATATCCCATTACTATTTATGTGCAAGATATTGAAGGTCAAAGTTGGCCTCTTTGAAACTTTTTGGAAATGAAAATGTGTAAGTTGCACAAGGTTTTGCCTTCAAAAAAACATATAACCTTATTGTTGATCCCATTTTTGGGCTCATGCCAAAAGTAGGACAGTCTAGAAGTTTTGTAGTAGTGGGACAAGGTGTGCCCTGCAAAACAACCTTCGGGATTTTAGAATTTGGCTCTTCGTGGCCGATGTTTGGGAAAAAGGAAGGGAACAACGCTAAGGGGGGGAAAAGTGCTAGATCAAAGCTTTATTGGACGGGATAAGAATTTTTTAGATGGTATTTGCAGGGGTTAGACCATTCTGGTCAGATTTGTATGCATTCATTCATTCATGACACAGTGCACCATATATCCTTCATTGTTGGAAAGAGAATAAGAAGCTAAAGTCTCCTGACATAGAGCTTGCACATTCATTTTTGGCCACAGGAAGAATTTGCAAGGATCCAAATTAAGGCACAAGACTCCTAAAGAAATTACAAGTATCCTAAAAAAGGACACAGTACAACACCCTATTTATAAATAGACATAAATAGCTCTTATAAGGGTCAAAAGAAAAGACCTCACTTCCTAAACACCATCTTCTTGAGGAGAGGGTTGTAAAATACATAAAAAAGCTAGACCAAACCTATAGAGTTCAACATATGAAAGTGAATAATAAAAAAGAAAAGGCACCTAATGCACAGTCCCCATGATTGATTAATAGCAAACATGCCAAGGCAAGAGAGAATGCCCCAGAAAATCAATGCTACAATATGCACTCCTAGTCAACAGGCCATAGGATCTTTTTCTCAAAAAATTAAATCCTTTACAAATATTAGAGTCTATTTCCTCACCTATTCAACGGAGTCTTATATTTCCAACCTCTTAAATTTCACTAGTCATTGGGGTTTTATAGAAAAAACCTTGGTCAACATTATCACAAAGTGATTACAATTTGTTACAATCGATCTACATGTTGAAGAATCCAACATGGATCACTTCATTCCTTGTGCTACGGGAAAATGTTTTTTTTTAATTGGTTGATCGCATCATGCCTGCTAGTTGAGCTCAAAAGAAAAATTGTGGTGGCTTGCTCAAATACACTATGATTGTACAAACCAATCCAAATGGAATAGAATGAATAGCTATCTAGAATGTTGTTAGTCATGGAAACCTTCACAGGGAATAATATTCCCTGAAATGCATCAGCGGGCCCCTTATAGAGCGTGGGTGTTCGAGGGGGACTTGTGGTGGGCTGGTGGAACTTGGAGAGAAGGCATCCTTCACGAAGTAGTTGGAAACTCTGATAGGATGACACACGTCATCCATCATCGGGAAACTCATTTTTGTGAACGCGTATACGATCATGCAATTGAAGGAAAAACATGGGAGGTGTTTTAAGGTTCATGGTGTAGAAGGAGTCTTCATTTGGGTGACTTTTTGGGGATCTCAACTTATCGGGAGTGGACCACATAAACTCTTGGCTGTGAAAACCAGAGCCATATGCATTGGGCTAGAGATTCAACTCACTTTGGATCTCTCAAATTGATTGTCTTTGGGAGTTTTTTGAATGAATGTCTAAGGTCCCAGAAATACCCACATGCAAAAGAGAACATCGTAGATTTCCTTGAGAACAAAAAAAACATTCAACAGAAAGAAGGGATCAAACCAGAGGACCCAAGGGATGGAGAAGCTGCAAGAAAGAGCCACCAAAGAGAGACAAATAATAAAATCACATCAAGGGTTAGCCAAAAGCTACCAATAATCACATTTCAAAATTTTAAAAAAAACCATATCGACAAACCTAACAATCACAGAGGAAAGGGGGACACTAAGGTTGGAGAGCAAGTGACCACATTTAATTTTGGTTTCATGTTGAAACTTTATATTTGATAACCTGTAATGACAACAACATCAATCAAGAATTTTATTAAGATGTCAAAAAGATAAATAAGATCAACTGTGGATTTGTGTGTGTGCAAGGATTTAATCGTTCCCTTTACTAAGAAGATGAAATGGTTTCCACTTGTTCGCTAGACTACTTAGGTGATATTTATTCCATAGCCAACCAAATAGAGCCTTGCTTCCAATCATACGTCCATATCCCTGATAAGGTTATCACGTTGCTAGCCGCTAATATTTCTCTACGGTCAGTTAGGAATCTAGAGCCCGAGTATAGTTGCTAGCATAAACTAAAATTTTGCAACTTTTTCATTTTTGCTTTTCTTTTAAATTTTTCTTTTATTGTCTCTTTCACTTTTCCCTCTTTGGATTTAGTGTGCATAGATGATTTTTTATATCATCCTTCCAATTTGGCTACCAAGGTGGTAGTAGAACATTCTCTAATTTTTCACCTAGTGGTTTAAGATTTTATATTGGACAATAAATCTCAAGTTGCAAAAACAAGTTGTTAGATAGAAAAATGATAGAAGAAAATAATGATAAATTGATAGTGACAAGTTTAGAAATGACCATAGAACTACTCAAATATAAGGAAAAACTAAATTTAGAATTGGTGTACATATGTTGAATGGTAGAAATATTAAATTATACTTATGAATAGAACCATCAAAATATGTTGTGCATCTATTAAAATAAGGTACAAATCTTTAGATTTGCAAATTGTTCAATTTAGTGAAAATTGCAAATGTTAAGTGTGGAATTATCGAGATTTCTAACAAATAAGCAATGGCATCAGAGCTATTGAAACACATGATAGATACGCTAAATTTAAAGAAGATTCCCTACAATCCCAGATCAATTCATAAAAATAATTAGAGTCGTATTAAAAGAGATTTAGGACTCTTTGAGATGAGATTCAAGTAGCATAAACCCTTAAAATATTAATCTATAACAAAAGATAGAGAGAGGTATTTAGAAAATTTAAAAAGATATTCAAAGGGTGATGAGTAGAGTTGTTGTTATCTAATGGATCTACCAAAATATAGGATGGAGACATTGAAATATAGAGTTGTTGTTATGTAATGGATCTACCAAAATATAGGATGGAGATATTGAAATATGTTGAAGCTACAAAGATCCATGAGAAAGTGTGTTGGGAATATAGTTTAAGGATGATGAGCTCAAGTAAAAACATGGCCTATAGGATTCACCCCCTATAAAATAATTAAATGTTTATAACATTTTAAAAAAAAAAATTTAAAAAGTGTTATGAGAGATATGAGGAGATACCCCAAAATATAGACTAAAACTACCAAATTGTAGAGTAGATCCATCAAAACATAAAGAATATCTGACATGATGTGTTGAAGTTATGGAGAGTCGTAAAAAACCTATTTGAAAATAGTTTAGATGTGTAAATGATAGAAGGTTAGTCACATTGATAGTATAATGGCTTATAAAAGGACACCTATATCAAAATTTGAGAGTTAGAAACATAAAAATCATGAAAAATATATTTTAAATAGATACCATGTAAACTATTGAAATGCAAAACACATACACCAAAAATGAGTATTTACCCATTGAAAGACCTAATAGAGTTATTGAACTACGACCAGCGACCATAAAATGACTTTAAAAAATGATTAATAAAAGGGACATGGGTATCATTGGTCATGCTAGAGATGTTCACATAAAGATTCAAGCACGTGAGAATAAGTTAAAGTAATATTAATCTAGATCTAACTGATGATCTAATGCAACACTCAATGCAAAGCAAGGGTTAGAAACTATTAATGAAAAAATAAAAAGACCTCACAGAGAACAATTCTTGAAAAGTAAATACCAATGGTTCAAATTGGTTAATACCATATAGAGTTGAGAAGAAAAGTTTTTTAATATGGTTGATGGATGGAGAGGGGTCCAACATTTAATAAGAATAAAAGGTCAAGGATCTCCATGAGAAAATTGAATGGACAATGGAAACAGTACTTGGAAGAACCCTAGGGAGCTAGGCAAGTCTTTGATTAATGTGACATGTATAGAACCTCATGTCACATGTATAAAAGACCTTATACTTAAATGGTCATATCACATGTCATATCAACCTATCATTTTGACCTTATTGGATGTTCTCCCTATTATCATGACCTTATACCTAAATTATTATTATATTACATGTTTATAAATTTGTATAGACATTTTCTTGGAATACAAATTAATAACAAAGAAATCAACAAATTTACAACACCTCCTTTTGTTTTACATGTATACAAATAAAAAAGGTAAAAAAATAAAGATTCTAATGTCATCGCTAGAAATAAAGATGTCATGTTCACTTATAGATTATTTCAAAAAATAAATGATATGTGCAACTCCAATAATAATTTGTACACAAAACAAAAACATTGAAAATCATCATCATAAATAAAACTAAAATTTTATATACTCAAATTTTCATATGTTAATTGCATCAACTACTTCAATCTGAGCTAAAAATTGACATCTTTCAGATAGTACACTCTCATGAGAGTTCTCTTAATATTGTGACTGACAAAACTTATAATCAAAGAATAGCTCTAAAATAGTAGCTCACCCATCTCCATCAGTACAAGCAAACAAAAAAGTTGTATATTCACTTTGAATTGGAGCCACGCTTCTTTTGTTTCTTTATTTTTGCTTAATTAATGCTTTTGTTGTTGCATTCAATGTTGTGTGTTTAGGTGTCCATTAAAATAAGGTCTAACCTCGATTTTGAACAAGATTAAAATGAGAGAGGACCCATATTTGAATTTAGGTGTCCATTAAGTTCCATATGAGGTCCTACTATAAAAAAAAATACACTAAGGTGTGTACCAAATAGTGCTTAAATTGTACACTAATTAGGTGCTTACAATTTAGGACGGTATAAATAAATACCATGTAAACTATTGAAATGCAAAACACATACACCAAAAATAAGTATTTAACCATTGAAAGACTTAATAGAACTATTGAACTATGACTGATGAGCATAAAATAAATTTTACAAAATGATCAGTAAAAGGGACACAGGTGTCATTGGGCATGCTAGAGATGTGCACATAAAGATTCGAGTACATGAGAAAAAGTTAAAGTAATATTAACCTAGATCTAACTCGTGCTCTAATGCAGCACTCAATGCAAAGTAAGCGTTAGAAACTATTAATGAAATAATAGAAAAATCTCATGAAGAACAACCCTTGAAAAATAAATACCAATGGTTCAAGTTGGTTGATACTATTCAGAGATAAGAGGACAAGTTTCTTCATAGGGTTGGTGGATGGACAGGGGTCCAAGATTTAATGGAAATGAATGGTAGAGGATCCCCATGAGAAAATTGAATGGACAATATGGAAAATGGTACTTGGGAGTACCCTAGGAAAATGGGTCAGTCCTTGATTAATGTGATGTGTACATAACCCTGTATTGCATGTACAAAATACCTTATTTATACCATGTAGAAATAAAGATGTCATTTTCTAATGTCCTCACTAGAAATAAAGACGTCATTTTCATTTGTAAGATTATTTCAAAACATAAATGACATATACAACTCCAATAATAATTTGTACACAAAAAACTAGTACACAAAACAAAAACATTGAAAATCATCATCATAAACAAAACTAAAAGTTTATATACTCAAAATTTGATATATTAAATGCACTGGCTACTTCAACCCAAGCTAAAATTCAGCATCTTTGAGACTGTACACTCCCGTGAGAGTTTGTGACCGACAAAACTTATAATCATAGATTATCTCTAAAACAGTAGTTCGCCCATCTCCATCAGTACAGGCAAACAAACAAAAAAAGTTGAATATTCACTTTGAATTGGAGCCACTCTTCTTCTGTTTCTTGTTTTTGCTTAATTAATGCTTCTGCTGTGCAACGAAAGAAAGACAAGGAAGAATCAGATGTGGGGCAATGAAAGAAAGCTATTCTTTTTTCCTTTTCCTGCTAAGACTGTAGAGACACAAAGAATGTGATAAATTGCAGTTAAAACAAAAAGGTTGAAGGTAAGATAAATGTAGAAGTTTTGTGGGTGATGTTTTGTCATGGCGATGTGAAAAGCCAAAAACATCTGTGATTTTTGCCATAAACAATGGCCGTCGTTTCAGTATCGCTGAGTGACGTTGTTTATTCTGATTGCTTTCTCATTGACCTTGTTAGGATGAAGATAAGACCTTTCATAACAATGATATCATGTCGGTCTAGTCCAATGATGATTATGCCTCTCAATATCTATGGAAAAGGCTTGATGTTGAATATATCTCTTTCAACATGTACGGAAAAGATCTTCCTTTTACTAGAATTATTTAAATTACTTAATATTGTTTGAATTAAGTCTTTTGTTTCATCTTTATCTTTAATTATAAGTTCTTTGATATAGGTATCACTAGGCTTCAAACTAGACAGGGATCTCTCTTCTTTCAGAGTATCTTTCAAAATCGATTGAGTATAAACTAAAAAGATGCTAAAATCTAATGTGGGACCTTGTTGAAATCAAACCGCGCAGTAGCATCATACTCATGAAAGGAAGCAGAGGATTGTTGAGAAGACTGAGACCACCCTTGATGCACAACATTATATGTGGTGTTCAAAAGCTGGTAAGTATGGGATTAAGACCCTCTATCATGTTTAGAAGTCTGGCTATATTTATACTTACACCCTTGAGGATAAGAGGTGTCAAGAGGAACTCTAGAAATAGTTGTTTTATAGATAAACATTTTTCTATCTATACTAAAACTATGGTTTGCTCTAATGTTCTTACGTAGATTAAGATGCAAGCTTGTAAAGTCGTTCTTAAAGTTGCTTGTCTTTGAGCATTAAACAGGGTTTAATTCTTGAGATCTAGTTCTTGAAAGGTAGATTTAATACAACATTAACAATAAACTATTTGTAAATTCACTATGTTCCTTTAGTCTTCGTGGGTTGGGAAGCAATTTTTATGGTGTTATTATAACTATGTTTATTGTTGAATAAAGCATTTCAAATGTTATTTGCTTTCGAAGTGTTCACTCAATCTTAATAGTTGAGAGGCAAGTTTTATGAGTTTATTGCAATGGTGTTGTCTATTGTTTGATGACAATAGGGTATTATGTTATTTAGATTTTAATGTTGTATATTTCACTATCATTTTTATGGATACTTTAGTCAATCTTTCAACTAGGATAGTAGTGCTTGTTTTACATGGTTGCTTGGTTGTCTATGTGGATGGTATGATGGCTTCACCTTAAATGCAACATATTTAATGGGTTACATATTCTTTGGTTATTTTGTATTGGGATGAATTTTTAAAAAAATAGTCAACATCAAAGAAAGAAAAAAACTAGCGACAATAATAAAGGATCGAATTTTTGCCAATAATGATAGTTAAGCTTGAAACTTTGTTTGTACTGATTTTTTGTTATTACTTGGGATTCTTCCTTCTTCACAAACTCTCTTTTGAAGTCTATTTATTCTTTTATAAATCTATACACGTGTGTGCATGCATGCATATGCCAATATATATTGCATGTGTATGTGTATGTGTATGTGCATGTGCATGTGTGTACGATTTTGTGTATGTATATATGTGTAAGGAAACTTGCATCCACACATATGACACATTCCACATAATCCAATTGAGAACTCAAGAAAATAAACACTTTGAATTCATATGTAAAGAATTGATACCATAACCATCAAAGATGACACTAAATATACCCTTGAAAACCCTCATGAAGGAAAAATCCAACCTCCAAAAGCATCCATCATCCATGTATTATTCAACAATGCAACATTACAATACATCCATGAAAACCTTTGAAACCTCAACCATCAATAAGCAGTCCATGGGAGCAAGCATGTAACCACACATCCCATGTCGTTCTTCCAACCCTCACAAATGCTAACCCGACTTACTTCAACAACTACCCTTGTGTTGTTTTTATAGAAATAAGCTCCCACAAAACCACCAAGTGGTATTACATCAACCATGTGCTACCTAACCCCTTGACCCCATATTTAATTGGGTACTTCATTTAATTTATTTCCCCAATATTAAATAATTGTAATAATTATAATATTGCAATGTTACAACACAACATCAAGTGGCCCTGAGAATATTTCAAAAGAATCTCTACATGTTTCATGTCCATCTAGGTGCTTCTGGGTTCAACATTAAATATAATAAATAAATATTACAATAATTTAAATATTATTAAGCAAGGTGTACAGCTCCTATTTTCCCAACATTATCCCACTTTTGTATGCATTGCATAAGGGTCGATAAGTAGCCACAACTATGAACAAAGGAATAATCCCTCTAGCCACATATACCAATTGTAATGAAAGAAAATTTATTTTTAGGGAGAGGATGTTTATTGGGAAGGACAATTGAGGCTAGGAGTCTCACCCACTATTTTTTTTATATACATTAGGAAGGAAAACAACCCACTAGGATTAAGAGGACTCAAGCATTCAATGAGTGTGAAGGTTTTCCTTCACTAAATGGATTATTGATTATGTAAATGGAGTGAGGAAATTCGAGATGTAGAATTAGAGTAAGAACTGAGAAGGTTTTTTTGATCCATAAGAAACAACAAACTGAAAAACCAAATTCTGAAACCAAATATGAGAAGCCAACACATAAACTAACTTACACACCAAATCAAAGCCTGAATTGCATGTGCAAGGTGACCTGGAGGGTCAGGGGTGATTGGAATTACACTTGACTTGTGGAGACACCCTTGACCTGATAAAAATTGATGAAAAAGCTAGGGATCTATACGAGACTATCAAACCTTCTTGAAGTTGAATCTGAAACTCTACTACTTGTCACCTACACACAGAAAATGGAAAGAATGTTGGGTGATTGGGGTTTTCCTCAGTCAAACCCTATTTGGGAATTAACCTTGAAATTTAATTGAAATAACATGAAAGGAAATTAAGTGTGTTGTCAGTAGTAGGGGCTTGATAAGTGTCTTATACCTTGATGATGCAAGTGTTTCTTGAAATGAGATTTAAAAAAATTTGATGCAATAGCATGACCCCATAAGGACCTAAAAGGACATCACAAAAAATATTCTTGTATAATGATTACTAGGCTTGCCACAATGATGAGATGAAATTCTTAAATGTTTGAGTATGCTTGACTACTCCTCGAATTGATAACTTGATTGTTTGGATGCATAAGAATCTCAATAATTGAATATGGATCCTGAAATGAGGGAGGTGGCCTTGTACTTATACCTCACCAAGCCATTTTGGGGCATAAAACCTATAGGAGGCAGACTCGAAATTGGAATCCTACCTAAAATTAAAAGACTTCTCTCTGATATAAATTTGGGCTCCATTTACCACATAAGGGGAAACTCCCAAGGTAAGGGGCAACCGAAGTCATGCCCTACACTCCAAGTTACCCATACATAACAAAAGGGCCTAGATTTAGGTCAGGGATCAATTAAAACATGGGGATACTCAGATATGCACACAGTTGAGGTGTGATAAAATAAAGTGTGTGAAATAGGCCACACATGATAATAGGGCATATGTATGCAAATGATGATTGAATGTATAAAATAATTAAATGGGTACATCCATAACTAAGGACTGCCACAGAGATCGATGACATTGAATTAATAAAAGGATAAAAAATTAATTTGTATTAATTAAATATATAGGAAGAAGGCCAATTAATGCATGGAATCCTTGGACATTGGAATGGGACCTGGCTAAGGACCAAAATTGTACTGCATATAGTTTAGGACACTACTCCACCATGAATCAAATTGTTCTATGTGTTCCACCAAGATACTTGCAATGAGAAACAAAGTGACCACCATCTCACGCAAGAATGCTCTCACCCTCCATCATGTCACTACCATGGAACATAAATTAAAGGTCATCCAAAGATAAAGCCACACAACCTATTGCAATGAATCATAAGTCCTATCTCAATTAATATCTCAAACACAAACACTCAATCCAAAGGTGGCAACATGCATCGGTAGTTGTCAAGAACCAATAACCATAGATAAAGTAGCACCCACAAAAAGTTCTAAAACATCTAACTATCTATACATCAAAGGTATACAAAACATATCAAGTAAGTTCTATAACATCAACATATACAACCTATAACATGAAAACACAAGCTCTGAGGAAATACCTGCAACATACACATAGAAGCTCCTAGCGCATTGGTGATGTCAAATATGAAATGAATCCATTAACATCATCAATTATAAAGTGTAACCACAACTATGTGGTATTAAGGAACATCCACAATAATCTGTATAACATATAAAACAATAACCTGCAAGTACACCTCTCGCAAAAAGACTCCAATGGTCTCCCATGTTCTCCACAATCAACAATGAAAAGAGATAAAAGGAACCTCTATTCCATATCCCATATGACAACCCATGAACACAAACTAGTAATCACATCTCCAACCAAACTCAAATCCAATGTAATGTGAAACTAAACATCTAGGAAGATAGCCTAGACCAAAGAGAAACATTGCAATTCAAAACTTGTAGCATGTACTTCTACATGCACCTCTAAATGCCAACTATGTCAAGTATGATGTCCTCCATATAACACCAAACAAGAAGCTTTAACAACACCCAAACATATTCAATCTTTTAGACCAAACACACACACATAGAGATGTGTGTGTGTGTGTGTGTGTGTGTGTGTGTGTGTGTGTGTCTGAAATGAAATAAGTAAGATAGGATCATTTTAATATAGGTCTTAATGTCATTGAGATAAACATTTCACGGCATAATGAAACCCTTGAAACTATATAAAAAATTATTGAAAAGAAACCCTCAACGTCATGGATAAAAATGATGAAAAAACCAAAGCAAACTGCAAGTACAAAGGAGAAAATTTCATCATTTTAATGTAATCCTTAATGCCATAAAGATAATCATTTAACAACAAAATGAAACCCTCGATGCCATACAGATAATTATTTCACAATGGACTGAAATAAGTGAAATAGAATCATTTTAATGTAACCCTTAATGTCATTGAGATAATCATTTTACAACAAATTAAAACCCTCAACGTCATACAAATAATTATTTCATATGTTTCATATATACATGGCTATATATGCATTATGTGTATATCTATGTGTGTATATACATAATGTATGTATTGATGCATGTTTATACATAATGTATGTATCTATGTGTGCAATTGCATTTTGTATAAAATAAAAGAAATTGTTTGAATGAAACCCTCAATGTTGAATACAAATATTATTTCATAGTTTAATGAAACCCTATATATAAGTGTTATGAAACCCTATATTTCACAGTATTATCATAAATCGAGGAGAGAAAATAAAAGTAGATGTAGGAGATAAAGAGGTAAGTGTGATTTGATTAAAAAATATTATTTTTTTGTTACTATATTTGATGTGCGCAGTTTGAAAACTTAACATGAAGGATAAGATGCAGGTGACACAAACACAATTGATATATGGTTATAAAATGAATGAGGTTGAAGTTTATATTTATTTATTTTTGTTGACACTAACTAAAAACAATATATTATTCATATATGTTTTAGACTCTAAGAATAAATAAACATTGAAAATAGAAAATTTATGTGCTTAAATTGACTTGAAACAATATATTCATCTATGAAAACATGAGACAATAGTACCAACTTGAATAAGCTCCCTTTAATCAAGAATATGTGGAAAATTCCTTCTTCAGCTCACAGGATATTCAAAGAAAATAAAGATGGAAAAGTAATGAAAATGACCCTAGAAATTCCCTTTTATAAATTCATTTGAATGTAGACGTAAGTGCATTCATTTGGGGTAGTTGATTTTCAAATTTGAATTGGTGGGAAATAATTGATCATTGCATACTTGCATTTGCAATTTAAGTCTTATTTCTTTGGATAATCGGCCATTTCATACTTGCATTTGCAATTTAAGTCTCATTTCTTTGGATAATCAGTCATTTCATACTTGCATCTACAATTTAACTCTGATTTCATTGAATCTGATTTTATTATTATTATTATTATTATTATTATTATTATGTTTTTTGAGTAGTCTTACACCAACAGTTACAAATGTAGATACTATTTTCAAATGGAGTTAATGCATGTAGAAGTGCAAGGAAGTTTGGGAGAAAGTACACTTGATAGCCTATAAAGTTGATAGTTCTTTTCTATAATGTCATTTCAGACACCAATAATTCTATATATGAAAATGTAATTTAAATACATTTTGACTTTTGGAACACTTGCATAAAGTGATAAATGTAAACATATAGGTTTGTTTTTAAATGATTAATGGACTTTTATGTGCAACTAGCTTTCTATGTAAATTAGATGAGTACAAGTAGTGGTTCATTTTTATTTATTTTTTGTGATCGACCACACATTCACTAATGAACATATATTGGTGGTCAAACAAATATTTACTAGTTAAATTAAAAGTGTGTAGTGACTAAAATATTATTTGTTTCTCAAGGGTCACTATGACAAAAAGTGAATGGTTATCGGATCCAAATGGTAATTAGGCAAATGTACAAAGATAACTATCAGCAAATGCCAATGGGTTGTTTTGACACCCCTCTTGTAATATTAACTTGACAAGGATCACAATGTGGTATGTAATTGACCAGTCTCTTGGCTTCGCATAGTTAAGAAGATTACAATGTTATAATTCATTATGCATACAGCCACTAGTCGAGGTTTGCAGACAATTGCACTTCAAAGGTCGTCGATTGTTTCAACAACTTCCTCAAATGCGATTAGTTGTACTAGTGTATCATGTAAACAAAACAAATCAAATGACATTACTCTTGATTTTGTTATTTAATAATTTCTAAAGCTTCTGCTAGACAACTGCATAAAGCTTTTTCCAACCATATGGTGTGGTTGAAGATTATAAAAATAGTGAATTAAATAATTACAATGATAAACAAACCATTTTACTTTCACCTAAGATTGTAAAATACAATATTAAATATCGTTAGTGGTCCCATCATGAAGCACAACCTAGAACTTCAAGGACAACTCAAATCTTACACCAAACCCTGATTAGAGCATAGATTTGAGTTTGGTGTATATCTAATACAAAGAAATTCCCTAAGATTTAACCCTAAAATAGAAATTTCCTATCTTGCAATGCATACCATATCTATATGCTATACGTGTATATCTAATACAAGTATATATCAGTTGTATGATATTCATTTACTTGCAATAATATAGATATACTTGTATGATATTCATTGTATATCTAATACAAGTATATCTATATTATTGTACTTAAATGAATATCTATATCTATGCAAGTAAATAAATATCTATATCTATACAATTGAAAATATCATACACATCCAATAATCAAAAATATTAAAGGAAGTGCAAAAAGGGAGAATAGTGAGGCCTCACTAGGTACACCTCACAAGATTAATTAAGGATCACATGAGACCAAGGAGGATAGAGATTTCACTCTTGAGCCTACGGTCAAGTTAAGGGCACCCTACTACAATCTTCCCTCCGAGCCTATATGGGTTAGTTATATAGGTAACTAAGAAAGAGATGCTCAATCATAAGAGGCAAGAAGGATAGCATGATGGAGGGGAACAGTGTACAAGCTCAGCTAGGTACACCACCTCATGTGACTGGTTACAACCACATGAGGCCAAGGGGGATAGAATTTATGCCCTTGGGCCTAGGGATGGGGATAATTAGGGCACCTCATCATGTCTTTCCTATCTCAAACCTCATTATGGTTAAGCCCGTGAGAATTATGTGTTATCTGTATTTATCTCTTAATCTTTTAAATAGGTGTATTACATCTGTTATGATTATATTATTATATAATTTGGTTGCAGGTCGCATGACATACTTATCTCATCTTATTCCTAGGTTAAAGGTTATATCTCTAACTATATTGTGTTTCTTGTTTCATTTGAATTTTGTGAATTTAGGGCAGATTACAAGGCAATCCAGGAAGTGAACATTGCATAATCGCAATTTTTTTGGATGTAATGCTACCATGACAAAATATTTCCTTAAATAAGCATATAGACAGTGTATTTTTGTGCCATTAAGAGCAATTATATCCCTCATATTTCCTTAAATAAGCATATAGAATTGGTTGCCTTTGGAAGATGCATACAATTTGTTGAACCACAAAATTAACAAAGTTAAGCCTCTTAAGCCATGTCAAATTTCGTTTCGTAAGTAAATAAATAAAAAATGATACCATTGCCCTTTGTAATATATTCCTTCAAACGAGTGTTCAACCTAGCAACAAAACATAAATGTGTAGCTCAAGTTGATTTTCTCACCACTATATCTATTGCAGAAAAGTTATTTTCCTTTTATTGGTTGGAATGGTATTTTCTCACCAGTACCATGTATTCTATGAAATATCCTATATTGACTGGTGCT
Source organism: Chamaecyparis obtusa (assembly GCA_027943335.1). Lineage (NCBI taxonomy): Eukaryota > Viridiplantae > Streptophyta > Pinopsida > Cupressales > Cupressaceae > Chamaecyparis > Chamaecyparis obtusa. The sequence goes on from BSBK01005939.1 coordinate 1,178,738, forward strand.
TGACTAAAGCAAACAACCCAATCCAAAATGAACATTACCTGTAAAGTAAAGAAACTGCCTGATATTCCAAGGTATAAAGGAGAAAACCTTAAAATGAAAATTGCAATATCTTTTCTTTGGCACAAGGTGAATGGTTAAATAGCCAACTATTTTATTCACACTTCACAATAGGCTCGGACAACCTCCACAATTGGAGCTCGGCACATTGGACACTTTCCACTATTGTGAACCAATTCATTTGCACACTTTGAACATGTACACATGTGACCACACCTGAAAAAAATCAGTGCATTTAGCTATGTATTTCTAACCACAACATGAATATCATATTCAATGGGCTTAGTGATGCTAGCTCATGGAGAATGTCACAAGCAAATCCATAAGACAATAACACAAGATGGATTAAAAATATAACCTGTACAACAGGGAATCTATTTGTCTGTCACAGCAAATACAGCATATGCCTTTCCGGACTGCAACCCATTTTGAGCCATCAATCACTTCCTCCGAGACATCTGCATATAATACAGACTCAAGTAAACGTTAAAATGTTCACATACCAGACACTCATTAACTCCATAGTTCACAACTATAATTAACTATGCTATTAATGCCATTTGCAGAACATACAACATAAAGACAACAAACATATAATCATAAAGAAAGAGTTCAATAGATTCATTTACTAAGAAATCCGTCAGTACTAGTTTCTAAAGAAATTGTAGAGTGCGATTTAGTTTTGGCCTTGATATATCAATTAATATAACCCTCATTTTATGTGTCTGCAAATTCTTGAATATTCAGTGCCCTCGTTGAATATGAATTTTTGCATGCAAAAATGGAGACCAATGAGTGATGCAGGTGACAACTTTGCTCCATGCTCGAAGCCAATGCCAAGGTCAAAACTATGGTTGATGTCAATATCAAAATCAATCTCCCACTAAGTCGAGGCCTGGACAGTATTTGCATCTATTGCCACACCAACATTTCTGTTAGCACACAATGGCATGGATACAAGATCTCATACAAAAATTCATCCCGAGAAAGAGTATATGTTCATCTTCCATAACAACTTTTAACTCTGTAGAACCAATTAAATCTTTTCATACATAAATTTAGTCCGATAGAGAAGATAGATATCTCCTTCAAGGAAATGTCATGTACAGAACATTAGATATAATTAAGTTCTGCTAGAATAGTATAAAAGTATATACATCTTTTGGAAATAAGGGTAAATGTTATTTCCATTTTTTGTTTCGCATTTACAAGGCTTAAAAGAAACATAATGATAATTTTGTATCTTAATTTCTACGTCTTCCTTGATATTTTTCAATTCTTGTTCCAATCTCTTTACAATGTGCTCTTTGACATTAAGTATAATCTACTTGTCACTTTCTATGAGGAGTTTATTTTCCTCTTCCTTAAAAAGCAGATCTAAATCTGAAACTTTTGGAAAGATGGACCTAGTTTCTGCCTCTGAATTGGACCCCAAAGAACATATGGTTCCTTCAACGTAGAAAAAAAAATTATTTTAGCCAAAGTTGAATGGACACAGACTTAGATACGTGTATGAATACGGATACAGTACCTGGGAATTTTTTAAGGCCTCCAATATGAATATGGCTGGATTCAACACAATTTTCTAAGTTATTACAAAGATTTTCATTACTTCAAAAACAATATAGACACATAAATCTTACATAAATAAAAATAACTATAAGTTAGTTTAACACTTTACAATATGAAGAAAAAAAGTAGAGATGCATTGGAAGATAACCCAAAAAAACTGGTTGCTGAAATAGAAAAACATTTCATTTGTCTTTTTCATTTGGTGTAAGTTTTGTAAATCTTCCCAAATTCAGTTTAAAAAAACTTCATTCATTTAATTTTTATTTTTTTTGATATAAACAAAACCTACACCAAATGAGAAAGACAAATGAATGAAGTTTTTTTGGACACACGTGTACAATATTCAATGTGTATCCGAGCTGTATCGGATACGTATCCAAATTGGATACGGGGATACGCGTGCCCACGGAGGGACGAGGAGTTTTTTTTGGCTACTCTGCTTTTAGCCCCAAGAGCAGTTCTGGAAGGTCAACTATCCAGTTATACCTTAGTTGCCAGATTCGCCTGTACAGGCCCGGATCTGGATTCATGTGTCCCGGATCCGGGCAGGGTTGACACAAAACGTGGTTGACTGTTTATTTCATACAAACAAAGAATGAGCACTGACAAAGAATGATTATTTCTGAGCTGGGACGACATTCTTTCCCCCATTTGGTGCGTCGTGTTGAACATTACTCCACTTTCATGAATCCCGTGAGGCTGAGAATGACACAAAACGTGGTTGACTGTTTGTGTATCTGTTCGTGAATGAATCCCATGAGGCAGTGAGCGACTATGGGAGGGATTCGCAAGTGAGATCCTGCAAAAAAATGTGGCTTCCGTTCGATGGCTTCCGTTGAATTAAAAAAACATGGCTTCCGTTCGATCCTATTACCATATTATATTTTGGAATTTGTTGTATTATGTTTTGAAATGTTTTTAGTATTATGTTATTAACTTATTTGATATTATTTATTTGTATTATGTTATTAACTTATTTGATATTATTTATTTGTATTATGTTTGAACTTATATTATGTTTTATTTATTTATAATAAAATATTATATTGTTTATTTATTTATATATGTTAGTTATTATTTTATTATTAATATACACATAAATAAAATTACATATTGTTTCGTATAAAATATATTAAATAGATAATATGTATTATACTATTTTTTATATTTTTATAATATTATTTTAAAAAAGATATAGAAATATATATAAGAATAATAAATATAAATATTAATCGCCTGTAATGGATATATATATATATATATATATATATATATATATATATATATATATATACACTCACGAATTCTTACGAATCCAAAACGAGAAAAAAAAAATTCATGAATCCACGAACCGGATTCTCGAACCCGAATCCGTCCCCAAATCCGAATCGGCAACTAAGAGTTATACCTCTCTCAAGACAACTCAAAATTGCTCTTGTGACTACGTCCTAAAATATTCATGAAATTTTATTTCAATTGAAACTGCTCAAACTTCAATAAGATGATTTATAGAGATTCTTGATGCTAAGTAGAAAGGTTGTCAATCATTGTGCACTTTTGGTTTCAACCATGTCATTTTTATCATCAATGTTCCGGATCTCATCAGGATGAAATTAGAGAGCAGAAATATGATCATGGTATTTCTGCTCTCTAACTTCTTTCATCCCGATGATGGATCATGAAGTATGATCCAAAATGTTGATGATATCAGATCTATTCATAAGTAAAGATACAAAATATACAGATCTCCTTCTAAGTAAATTAATTTTCTTACAAGGATTTAATAATGAATGTTTGGATTCTTTAGATCTAATGGAAGAAGGTGACATATCTCAAATCCCGTGAGAGGATTTCTATCAACTTGGGACTATTCATGTCCTATAATGACTAACTTTATGGACTGGAAATTACATGACTCTATAAAGAATGATAAGTAGGAGATATTTTCCACAAGTTAGATTGTGATATTGCTATCAGGATTCAACTATGCAGTTTTCAAGTCAAACTCATTGACCCATGTATCATGAGTAGTGGTTCACAAGAACCTATCTCTCATGAGAATGAATGGAACACCTAGCACTCATTGCATCTAGATCATGCTCAAAAGAGTGAAGAATCAGGCCTTCTTAGGAGGTCCCCCATCCCAGTACTACTCCAACTCAAGCACGCTAAACCATAGAGGTTCCTCCAACGTTAAGCTCACTTAGCTTGCTACCCCCATTTTCAAAACCTTCAACAAGTGTTATGCCTTGTGAACCATTCATTATAGAGCCCCTTTAGCTCATCAATTGATAAGTAGGAGATATTTTCCACAGCAAGCCAAATTGTGATATTGCTATCAAGATTCAACTGTGTATCACCATTAGTGGTTCACAGGAACTCATCTCTCATGACAATGAATGGAACTATTATAATATTAAAATGTGTCTCTAATGGTCATCTTATTTAATCTTTAGTTTATTAGGTAGTTTCTATTTTCATCTTTAGTTCACGATTGTTTCTTTTAGAAACATCGTCTTTGTAAATCTATATAAGAAGCTTTCATCTCCTTTGTTTAATACAACACATTCATTATTTTACCACAATATGGTATCAGAGCCGATGGGATTTTTCAAAATTTGGCAAATTTTTTAAAATAAAATTTGTGGGCTCTTGTTTTTTGCACGTGAAGTTTTTTGTTCGTGATTTTTTTTCTCAACAATCCATCTAGGGTTTTTGTGTCCTCGTTGACACCATTTTCTGCAAATCTCTTGTTCGAGCTTCTTTTTCTAGGTGTCATTTTTTGTCTAGAAGACCTGCCACTGGTATTTTTTGACCATTTTTGTGGTCATTTTTTATCTTCCACAGATCTTGTTTTTGGCTGCATTTGTAAAAATGGCAACTCTTTTCAGATCCTCAGCCTATTTTTCTTCAAAAACAACAATCATTTTTGTTTAAATGATAAAAACAACCCTTTATGTTGTCGTTTTTCTACTCCCACAAAGGTTATCTGCCATTTTTTTTTGCAATCTCAGACATTAATCCACCATTTTTATTTCAGATTTTTGCTAATTTCCCAGTCGGCTAGGGTTTCTTTCAAAACTCTCTTTTTCCATGCCGATTCAAAAATCTAATTACGGATTCTTGGTCTTCATATTTTTCTAGGTCAGCCAAAAAAATTCTTGAAATCTGTGTCAACTTCATTGTTTTTTGAAGTTTGTACCTACATTTGCCTTTGTTTTTTTCGAATTAGAATTCCTATTTCAATTTTCGTGCTATTGCCTCTTCTTTGTTTTTCATTTTTCGTGCATTGGGAAATGAGCAAGATGGCTTCAATGATCAACTTAATGTTGGAAAGCAATCAAAGATTCAAATATTTTCTGAAGTGTTTATAATTTTTTCCTCAAAAATTATCTATGTTTGGTTTTGATTGATTTTTCAACTCAAAAATCAAGTTTGGTTTTGGTCAATTTTCTGCCTCAAAAATCGTTTCTAGTTTCTGTAAGACACAAAGCTCGCGTGGGATGTTATTTCAAGGTATTTACCGGCTTTTTTTCCAAAAAAATGATGTTTTTGCAATTTGTTCTAGGGCATCCTACTCATCTATAATAGTTTGGAGGGTTTTGCAATTGTTCTCAATGTATCTTTGTTTCCAAGGAAGGACAATTCAATTATCCAACATCAGATTTGATGTTTTTGTGATCATTTTTGGTCACACGTTTTGCAGATTCGGGGAGGGTCAGTGGAAGAGTCTGTGGCAGGCTCTACTCTCTTGTTGCACATCATTCTAAAGAAGGGAACCACCTTCTTTTTTTTGGCTTCTTGGTGATTAACATTTTGTAGATCCAAGGAGGGTCTCAACAGCAGCAGAATGTTTAGAAGAGTTTGTGACCAAAAGACAACAGTTAGACGATGACCATTAAGAGACGGTATTAGAATATTATAATGTTTCTTTAATGGTCATCTTAGTTAATCTTTAGTTTATTCGGTATTTTCTATTTTCATCTTTACTTCACGATTGTTTCTTTTAGAAACATCATCTTTGTTAATCTGTATAAGGAGCTTTCATCTCCTTTGTTTAATACAACAACACATTCATTATTTTACCATAATAGGAGCACCTAGCACTCATTGCATCTATGTGATGCTCACAGAGGTGAAGCATAAGGCATCTAAAAAAATTGTCATTTCTTACCAAAAAATAGTGTTCCCAAAAGGTCAAATTCTAGGGTGATTTCCAAAAACTTCTGCAAACTTTCTTTCAAACTAAAGAAATTATGCAACAATGTAAGACATGTTGCAATATAATTGTCTAGATTTGCTGACATTCCTTGAGCCAAGATTATTGTTTTCATAGCAATGTTACGCCCCAAGTATAGGTGTTAGATAACTCAATAGAAGAGTTAAACATTGTTTTCTATACAAAAATGATGACATTGTGTAAAAGTATAATTTGAGGCAAATGAGAATGCTGGCATATAATCATGCTTAGGTGGTTTGCTTATGTGGCAAGATAGAGGTAGTTAGTAAGGTTTCTATGTTTACCTACTTAACACCTACTTTCCCCTCCAAAATTTGCAAAAGCAAATACATTTGTAATGTTTTTGCAAAAGCGCATCAAATGTTTTGTAATGCATATTTCAAGCATAAAAGCAAAAATCAAGATTGCCATAACTTACATTTGACAACTCAAAAATGAGTGCCAATTTTTTAAAGTGGTTATTTTTTTAGCCTAATCCATTGTTGATTTCGCATTATCATTATAAAGTGTCATTTTTCACTCTGTTCTTATTGCATATCCACTACAACACTAAAATGTCAATTGTAAGGGGGGTCTCTAATACTAAATCAAGGGGGGGATAATATGTGTTGTGTCTTCTATGCATCCACACTTTTTCCTACATTTTTTCAATTTGAAACTCATTGAAATGATATGGGGATTATACATGTAATCATGAACTGAGATAAAGTTCCACTTGGGGGATTCATCATGTCATTTAAAAAGAAATCTCATTCTTTTGTTGCCAGCCTAACATAAGAGAACAATTTGTTTTGGAAACAAGTGATTTAAGAATCAATGTTGTGCGCATGGTCTAACATCCTATCTCCTTGGACTTATTTCTAAGCCACATGACAAATATCATAGGAATAAATGGTTTAACAAAAATGACACAATTTATGGACTAGTAAGCATTGTAGGTTATGATGGATATTTTCATCACATAGAGCACACTAAGTTCCCTTTTAGTACTTGGACCATCATCCAACGGTTCTGTGGAGACTTTGAATCTTCATCAAATCATGATATTCCCTTGGATAATATATACTAAGACACCTACTGCCCCAGCGTGTGCAGACAAATCCTCAAGGGGATGATCAATTGGCATACATTGTTCCTCCACATATTGTTGCATCTGCAATTGAGGATACAGCATCTCCTCCACATATTGTTGCATCTAACAATTGAGTATACTTCATCTCCCACATATTGTTGTATCTTCAATCGAGGACACTCTTACATCCAGTGTTGCTAATTCCAAGTTAAAAGATGCTTCTTCGAGAGCTTCCAGTGGTTCGGTACAGCATACCATTCATATCAAACTTCCAAAGATAGCTCGTTGGGACATATTCTTACCAAATATTGCATCTTTGTTTGTAAAGTCCCACATTACTGACTTGGAGGACACCATTGAGGACATTTGTATTCTATTTGATAACAGTCGCATTACCATTGTTGTCATTTTATGTCTATTCATTGGATTTTTCTATTATCTTGCTTGCATCAGCTTCTATCATGATAAACCGTGCAAATATTCATGAGTTGACCTATCCAACTCAACCACCACCATATGCAAAAATACCAAAATCTTCAATGGCACCTGATTCATTTTATCAGCATTTGTCACATGTCAGCACTGGCCTAGAGATTGTTAAGCATCCGTCATGGGCATCTTATTATTCTTTGGATCATGTACAGAATTTAAGGACGGTCATTCTACTTCCTACATGTTCCTATATGGAAAGGGAATACAACTTGCATACATTTGTGGTTCTATATTTTATTAAGGGGAGGAATGTTCTTTGCCAAGCTTGGATCATCTTCAGCACTCGTTGAGCATTTCCAAGTCACTACAGGAGACTCTACATTGAAGGGGGGTTGTATGGTCTCACTCCTCTCTTATGGGAAGGTTTCTTCATCACATGGGGTTTTGTACTACTAGTACTTATACATTAGAGAGCATTTTTCGCCTTGTCTAAGGGAGCTTTTTTCCCACAAGGTATTTTCCTCTTCTTTATGTGTGCATTCTACTTGGGTACCTTGTTAGGCTAAGTTACGATTGCCAATTCGGATTCGGATTCGGATTCGGGTTCACGGGCTTGGATCAAAATCTTTTTAGGGGGCATTCGGGTTTGCTTTGAGTTTGGTCATACAAAACATATAAAAAATGAAAAATAAAAAAATATACAGATATGCAGCACCACATAAGTTCATAATACACCACTATGCTAATAGTAAAATAACATAACAAAATAGACCACCATATATATTAATGTTTTAGCCCAAATAACATAGCAAAATGCCAAAGTACACCACCATATCAATGTTTCAGTTCAAAAATAATCATGTCAGCCTTAACAATCAGCCATCACTAATCAAATATCATCAAAATTCTTCACTAGTTCTCCCTGCCAAACCCACAGGGTTTTTGCAGGACCCTGTCCAGACCCAGGGCAAACCGCATCCAGACCCATATTTGAGCTGGACCAGATCAGGACCCTGCAAATTTCCAGAAGAATCTGGTAACATAGTTGTTAGGCTTTGATGCCAATACTTACTCCTTTTCCTCACCTTAGCTAATCTTAAGGGGGGATGCTGCTGTATAATCATGCTTAGGAGGCAAGATAGAGGCAATGAGCTTGGTAGGTTTACCTACTTTTCCCTCCAAATTGGGAATTCAATCTCTCATTCGCTTTATATGTACCTCAATTCCTAATGCATAATCAATCTCTCCATTTGCCAATAATTTACATTCGTTTTTTATTTCTATTTGATCAAGTTCCCTGGGCAAAATTGACAAAGAAGGCACCGCCTAGGGAAAAGTAGTGTAAGCACACTACTACCCAATAAGGCCCTTCAAAGAGATTCTCGCTCCAAATTTGATCACTTTTTTTTCAAAAGATAATAATATTTCAAATAGGTCAAACTTTATAGATCTTTCAAATAACTTAAATACTGATAGTATGCAAAAGCAGACCTCTACCCAAGAAAGTTCTGTAATCAACTACAACCACCAAAAGTAGTTCTTCACACCCACTTCCTTTCAAAAGCAATAAGTTATCAACTTAAGGAGATATGAAAAACAGACTGCTCTTTTCATTATGTGTGTGTGGGTATATCCTCTTGTAAATTCTCTAACAACGTGAAACAAGATTCCACAATCTTCATGGCTACCATCAATGAAGTGTCGTATAAATAAATTGGCATTTTTCTGCCCTTTTGGCTAAAGCTTAGGAACTCAAATGCAATTTTAATATTCCATTTTCACATTTTCAACAATAGATGTTCTGGTTAGTAGGCTTACGTGGATGGTCACGATGGGTAATCGGCAAGATAGTTATCTTATATAATAATACCTCCATAAATTAGCCCCAGGCTTGCTTGCAGGTCAATAACTGTCCCCAAGGATAATCTTCCAAGGCAGACACAGTATTTACCTTATTTACTAAGAAATTTAAGGGCCTTATGATTCATATGGTTCCAAAATAATTGAAGGTATCTAATTACATGCATCCCCTTAATGTTATGATTAAGTAAACTGGAGGCAAATGATGTTACATCAACATATTTCAGCCAGCCTAGTCAAATAAGAAGTTAAGTCAATGCTGATTTGTTTAAAACAATCAAAAATTTTGAACATGCTGCTCTTTACTCCTCTGACCTGTCATGATTCTGGAATGCTCTCTTCCCCGGTGTTGTTCAAAATTGATGATAATTTTATCAGTGATATTTCTTTCTAATCTTTCCACTGACAAATGTCCTTCACAATAGTTAAAAGGGTGAATTTTTCCAGGACAAAGGTATCTTCAAAGGCTCAAGCAACCAACTCCTGTTATGGTATCTCCCACTATCAGTAAGCCATCTGCTCTCAAATCAAATGTTGACCTTCACCAATGTTGCTTAAAAATTCTACCTTGCCTTTTTGGGTAAGGGTTCAGGGATCAGTTCAGCTAAAAAATTTTGGGGGTTTGGGTTTGTCAGTATAAAAAACATGTAAAAATCATAATATATAAATATATAGACTTGTTAAATTAACATTATTAGAAATATAACAATATCACTATATATGTATATATATATATATACATGTGTGTATATATATATGTGTGTGTGTGTGTGTGTGTGTGTTTCTTAGAAAACCAATAATAAAGATAATATTAAAGTTTCTTAGGAAACCAATAATACAGGGTCGCTTCAAACTATTAAATGCTTTTAAATTTTTTAAGACAATACTTGAGCCTTGCCACTACTTCAACCCGACAGTCTGCCACTTCTACGAATCACAGAAGGAAATAATTAATTAAAAAATAAATGTCAGATCCCTGTGTTCTTTTACTCAATTTTTCATGCTTCAGAAATGTGAGAACCCAAACACGTACAGAACCAGTACCCGGATACAATGCAAATCAGACCCGGATTGAAAAATAATTTAACCATGGCCTTTGCAACTCATCTTTCCACTGATTATGATCTCAAGTGCAGTTGTGAGATTGATTTCACCTGGAAATCTGGGGATATCTTCAGTAGATTAAACTAGTTACTAAACAAATTCCTACTCCTCATCCGTGCCCAGCTTCTTGTGAGTCCTCTGCTCCCAACCTCAAAGGTCAACTTCCAAAGGAATGGGAACAGAGGCACCACAGGGATGTTGCCACAGAAAAAGAACTTCCAGAACTAGTTTTGTATTCTTTTCAAAAACTAGAATAAGACAACAACATTTTCTGCTGCTTGGCACAAGTGGTATAACTTAAGTTGGAGCCTCAATCCTTGAATAGGTAATTGGATGGCGATTCAGTCTGCTTAAGACTACAGTATAAAGCCATAAAAAATTTAAGAGTTGCATCACCGCCCCAGAATATGTGCTATATACTGGCACTACAAACAGAATAAGACGCTGACAGACCAAACCCTGATAAGTTGAAATGTAAGTATGTACTCTGTTAATTCCTTACAGGGCAAAAATAGCCCAACAAAAGGATTATTGCAATAGGAAAGAAATAAATTTATAATGCAAGAGGCTCACTGGCAGAAAAGGGTATTAGTAAAAGTGCAGCACTGAAAATAGTTTTTCTTACAGCACAAGAACAATCCCTCTCCTCTTATTACAAAATTTCATTAACAAAGGGCATTGACACAGTCAAAAGAATTTATATTTGTATACTACATAGATACGCTGCTTATAAGTCAGACACAATAAAGAATTATTCTTTGTATACAACAAGAATCTGAAGGCATCAACCATGCAATACAAAGGAAAGAATACAAAATAAACCCCTAGCTCTTACATTGCAATCACTTTCCTCTTACTACATGATTTCATTAACAAAGGGTATGAACACCACTTAATCTCTAGAGTACACCATACAGCTACACTATTTTAATTGTAAGTCAGACACAATAAACAGAACTAATTAAGTGCACAACAAGAAACTGAAGGTATCAACAATCAACGAAATATAAAGGAATAGGCAAATACAAAATAAACCCTAGTTCTTACATCAGAGGAAAATCTCATTTATTAAAAACAGAATATGATCCTTTTTATAGTATTAATCAACAGTTTGAATGAAAATCCTGGGCATTGCTAAACTTCTGAAACATGCCATCATGTAAACTAGTGGAACTAATGTCATCATTCTCACAACAAACTTAAGCCACCTACCATGCGATAAGAATATACATGTTCATCTTAACAAAACCTAAATTCTAGACTTTTATTGTCACAAAAGACTTACCCTGGCCTCCATTTGAACGGTTTAAAGCAGCAGAAACCTCTTGCCTGACAGAGCGTTGCAACTCCAGCTGCATGTCCATGCAAGTTTCCACCATATGCTGTAAGTCACTCATTCCTTGTTGGAGCCTTGCTATTTCGCTCCTTAAATCATTTATGGCTTCCCATTCCTTGTCAACAATCAGAAACATTAGAGAGTCAGATTGCTAAACTACACATACGTGCTTGAAACAGCAACACTGAACAAAGATACCTGAAGCCATGTGCTTCCTTTGTAAAATAATACACAGGAAATTTTATGTAACTTTCCAGCATCCAGAAGTTTTTAATGTTAACAATACTATTATGTTGCACCATAAAACTTTGAGTTAACAAGGCAGTCACCATTTCAGGATGCTGTAATGTAGAACGTGACCGTGATTGTCTGCGTATCTCATGCCTCCAAAGTTGATGCGGTGGTGGAGGTGGCGGTGGCGGTGGTATTATGAATGCTTGTCCATCTCTAATGTCAAATGGACCTTCATTTTGGCCCATATCTTCTTGTTCTTCTGCTTCCTGCTCCTGCAGATCCCAAGCTATAGGAGGGCGGCCTTGATTATGTAGATATGACAGGATTAGCTGATCCATTCTTTCTCTAAATTCACTCGCCAAAACAGTTGACACACTTCGCCTGCAAACAAATTAAAAATACACTGTTACATTCCTATCCCAAAATTAGCACCCAATGAAATTAGAAATTAAAACACTCTAAACATACCTGCTAAGCAGTTCCCTGAGTTCCAAGTTATATGCAGTTGCCTCTTCTAAACTTTCAAAATCACTGACTCCACGAGCAGTAGGAATTTCCCCCAAGGATCTTGATGCTCCTTGTGATTGATCTTGCCAATCCCTAGCCAATTCCTGTGAAGCACTTCCTTGCCAATCCACATTTATATCTGGAGAAGGATCTCCTTGCCAATCCCTATTTGCATCATGTGAAGCATCTCTTCCCCAATCCCCATCTATGTCAGAACCACTTCTTTGCCAATGCCTGTCAGCATCATCCAAAATACCATCCCAGTCTATTTCTACCCCTTGAGTGGCACCTTCTTGCCAGTCTTCATACACTCCCTCAGAAACATATTCTTGCATTTCCCGCTGCCTACTCTCTAAGTTAATTTCTTGTGTGTCCCTGCTTTCTTCCTCTGATGCTTCTCTCTGCCACTCCCCTTCCTCGTGCTGAATTACAGCTTCTTGCCAGTCCATGCTTGAGACAAAAGAATTTCCATTTTGAATTCCATCAATATCTCTTTGCTCATCTACTCTGTTTGCAACCTGGTCACTTTCTTGCGTGTCAATATGAGACTCGTCCTGAGTTCTTTCTATTCCTCTCATAACATTGGATTCATGGATTCTAGAGCCATTCAACGACTGATTTTCAGAGACATTGGTATCATTTATGTCTTGAACCCCAGTAGTATTATTTAATCCAGTTCGGAAACCTTCCCTGATGATTAGGCATATATATTTATGAGATTTACTAAGACTTATCAAGATAAGATGCAAGCAAAGAGCATGCTACTTGATTCTTTGTTTCTCTAAGCACATCAAAAAATTAAAAAACAGGACATTGGTTAAAATGACAAAAATGTTGGTACAGTCCACAGCTAGCTGTCAAAAATATTTTGTTTATGGCAACTCAATCATTTAACATCTAGTGTGCCAGAAACATAGTCTATAAAAACTCAGTCACATCATTTTATGACTGACAAGTTTAAAAGCCTCTATCTCAAAAGGGGATTTCCCATATCAGAAAAATAAAAGATAAAATAAACACAAAATCACTGGCTATATCAACACAGGCACTCACAAAAAGCCATTCAACTACAATGGCAATCAACTCAAAATAACAAGGAAAATAACATTTTGGAAAAGCAAAATCAATGGTGTGGCATACCGCAAACCAGAAACAGTCCCACGGAGCCTTAGCTGGCCTAACTCCCCTGCTGCTGTTGAGGACCTCTGTTCTTCATTTAAAGCTCTACCACGCAAAAATCTTCCTCTGAGTAAAGACTGCAATAAAGAATTAAAAAATTATCTTAAGATGGCATTTTAAAAGAGTACTATCAATGAGTGAAAAAAGCAAAAGTGTTGATTCAATAGAGTGCTATTACAACCCTATTAAATAATAATCAAAGAGCATTCTACGAAGTGTGAATTCAATACAATAGTAGAAAATAAAGCCTTGAAACGAATATATCAGCTGCTTCCAATGCCATAACAAATTAGAACCATAAATCCCATTGGATCAGATGTACAACAGAATTTCCATAGAAAAGTGAGTGTATCATGATGATCAAGGCATTTGCTCGTAGCCATTCAGGATATCATTAGCTTTCCCTGAGACTATAAGAATATCACACCAAATCAGGCTCAGAGAAAAGAGAGCAGTCCCCAAACCTTAAGTACAAAATGTACTGCTTTGCAAGCCACTATATACCACAAATATTTTCATGTCATGTCTGTCTTAATTCTATTTCAATGAATATCCATTTTTGCATTGCTTTAGTTTCCAATCTTAAATAATATTAAGGGCATGGAAAGCTTCATTTGACACAGTCAAACTCTCAAGCAATAGGGTCTCCAATCTATTAACAGGGTCCCGAGAACAGCAGGAACATGGCCTATACATACCCAGGCTGGACCCACAACATGCCTATACCCCAGCGAACCCACACCCAGTAACTTAAATCAACTGCTAAAAATTGTATGAAAGTGACAGACTTTGTATCAAAAAAATTTGTACACCGGCAGCCTGTGCGAAGTGAGACAGAGAGCCTGCAGTGAAGCATTGCAGCAGCAGCAATTCAATTGCCGTTGCAGCAGAATCATTTTTTTCTCTCTATCTTTTGATCATGAGTGCGACTGCAACTTCCAACAGTGATTCTGATAAATCGGTTCTATTCGGATATTTAAATGACAGCACCATTTTCAGTTGTTGGGGGAGGAGTAATGATTATATCTATTTTTCCAGTTCTTCATCAATGTAAATGGCACCCATGCTTCATGATATAGGAAATAATTTAAAAAATAGTAAATACTTTTTTAAAGCCTAAAGTTTCCCAACTTAAGAACTTCAGGTTTAGTATATTTTTAAAACACGTGCACATATCTATGTTTTAAACTTCTTATATAAATACTTTTATAAAGCCTAAAGTTTCACATTTTAAGAGCTTCAGGTTTAGTTTATTTTTAAAACTCACAAACACATTTATGCTGGTGAACTCAACCCTGCCCCTGTACCCAAATCAGCAACTTAGTAAAATTATAATTGGTTCTCAATAAATATTTCATGGGGAACAAGAAGCTTATTTATAGAAGTTTATGCTGTATAATAAATGTAAAGGAAATAGCATGAAAGTAAATCAAAGACCAGTTCAAAACTAGAAAATATTCTACAACTGTACAGAACATGAGAATTGTCAAGGTTAGCTCTATTATCAATTTATTGAATCTTCTTAATAGGAAATAGAGGAAAACAAAGAAACTCATTAAACAGGCAGAAAACAACTGCAGCACCAAATACAAGAAATTTTTCATAACAAACAACAATGAACAATATTCCCTAACAATGCATTATAAATACCTGTATCCGATTGCGGTGTGAAAAATGTGAAACTGCCCGGTGCTCCAATAGTCTCTCAAGCTCTCTCTGCCTTTCTCTGACTATCCTTACAAGCAAATCAAGAAATGCTTGCCTTCCTCGCAATCTTGGTGTGTTCCTATTCACAAAATTTTGTTGATTCTCGACCCACTGCACAGGTGCTTGACCCTGAACTGCTTCCCGTTGCCTTGTTTGCCTATAAACTAGACCAGGTTGTATCTCCTGCCTTTGAGAATGCTGCCTCATGTTTCCTGATGCATCTCGCTGTTGATTTGTCACATGTGCCCACTCCTGTGATAAATCTCTTCCTCGTTCTTGATCAATTTCAGCATGAGAGATTGCTCTACTGTTACAATTATGGGTTACTAAAGGTGTACTATCTGTCATCCAGCTTCTCATGATATGCCTTACCCTTTCCCTTTCTCCTTCTCCATCCTCGAGAGATTGTTCTCTCCTAAAGTTTAGCTCATTCTGGCAAATTTGTCTGTCTGATTGACTGTCGACCTGATTCCTGTCCATTTCTTGCCTATTTTGCACCAGGGCAGCATCATTGTTAGTTTGTATATTAAATTCTGACTCTCGTTCTTGAGAAGGGTGTCCGTTCCCTTCAGAATTTTCTCTCAGTTCATTTGACTGATTTGAATAATCATTTTCATTTATATTGTTATTAAATGAGTTTCTCTCTCTTCTACCTATATTATTAGCACAGGGTGATGCATGGTTGCGTGCCCTTTCTCTTCTAGGTTCAGCAATCTCAGAAATAGGCATTCTTCTTCTATTCCTCTCCCTTGAAGAGTTAACTCGTGACTCGCCTTCCAATTCCCTCCACATTTTCACAAGTGCAGATGCTCGAGTACTTGGTCTTTCAACACTGCACACAGATCTAGAAGGTGAGGACTCTCTCAGGAATGAGCAATCCCTAGTTGATACAGTATGCAGACCAGCAAGAGAGATAAGTTCTGCTTCACGTGCCTGCCTTTCCATTGTTGTGATCATCTCTTGAGCCTGGCGTGCAGCCCATCTATTCAGAATCCTAGATTGGCGCCTTCTTGCAGCTGACGACTCTATTGAGTCTTGTCCATTATTGGAGCTATGTTGTCTGCAAACCAGTTGCTCACCTTCCTCATCCTCATCCTCATTCTCATCTTCATCTTGCTGCAATAATTCCTGGAATTGACAGATATTGCATGCCTCCCTCACATGCTTCAAACGCCATTGATGCATATGATAGCTACCACAGATACTGGCATCATTAGGCTCATTAGAATTGCTACAAGAAGCAAGGGTCATACAGGTATTAAGATGATTGCGGACAAGTTCTTTCAGTCCCCGACGAAATTCAGCCTGTGCATTTGAAACAGACTGAGCTTCTAATAATTCCTTCAATTGCTGCTTCTCTTGCAATTGTTGGCTGTAAAATATGTTAGCCAATCTTTCATCCATATCAAATGATGCTATAGCAATGTTTTCTGATTTCTGACAGAACTTCAACAGGCCTTTAACTCTCTTTTAGATTGAAACAAGTACTTGGAAGGCTTAACTTCAGCAGCTGCAGAAGAGAACAATTAAACAAGATCAGTAAATATTGGGCACTTTCTCTGTCATAAAAAACAGTGCTGCAGTTATCAATCAAAACATTTCTCACCTCTGCAAACTGATTTCAATTCTATAGTTAAGGAGCTTAAGCATAGCATGAAAGATCATTAACTTTCCATTCAAATCCAAATTAACTTTAACAGCATACCATGTCATCAAATGAAATTAACTTTCAATGTTCAATGGAACCTATAAACCTGCAGTCCCAGGTCATGGTCTAAGTGGTAAGGAAGAGAGTTTCCAAGATGTTGACAAAGATTGAAGACCTAATGAGCATGCTCACATACTAATGCGACCAAGACTGAGGGAATAGCTTAAACAGCCAGTGCGTTGACTACAATACAACAGCTGTTTATGTGAGACAGACTGAGTGCAAGTCCAAGCCAATTCAGCAGATCAGAAGTCCTTGAAGACTAACAGGTGAGTGTTTCCCTTCGCCAATTAAGATAAAAATAATGTTGCATAACTTTTGTCAACTGATAATCTTCCATTTTAGCCAAAACATTACAAAAAGGAGTCTTGCAATGTGCAGACACATTTCAAGACAAGCAATACAGAATTTATGAAAATAAAAACAAGTTACAAATGAGTTGACTACAATGACAATGACATAGGTTGAACACCTAATGGGCATGCTCACATACTAATGTGACCAAGACTAATGGAAGAGCTTAAACAGCCAGTGCATTGAATACAATACACTGGCCGCTTATGCAAGACAGACTGAGTGGAACAGAAGTGCTTGAAGACAGAGGTGAGTGTTTCCCTTAGCCAATTAAGATAAAAAAATGTTGCATAACTTCTGTCAACTTATAATCTTCAAATTTGGCCAAAAGATTACACAAAGGATTTTTGCTATGTGCAGACAAATTTCAAGACAAGCCATACAGAATATATGAAAATGAAACAAGTTACAAATGAGTTGGAAGAAAACAGTAAAATTGCAGGGAAAAGATGCTCAAAACATAAGCAAAAGAGGAGATCAACTTTTGTTTGAGATGTTTTAATTTTTAAGTTTTAACATTTCACCAAACATTTAATGTGCTGCTCTTGATATTTGATGTGCAATTTGGATTCAGCACATGGCGCTTGTGAGAATGATACCATGGTTTTCATACTCAACCATTATATTGACTGATACATCAGAAAGTATTTTTCATTTTGAGCCCAACACCTTACCATTTTAAGGGGCATGCTTCCATGCCCACTGGTATGTCCTAGAAAAGTACTCTGCATTTATTAAATTAATTTACATGAATAAGAGCTATATTTGTACCAGAAAAAGGGACTCTCCAGGGTAGTAATATACAAACAATATAGGTCTAATCAATAGTTAACAGGTCAAAAACACTTCCCAATCTTCAAGACATCCAGTGATGGGAACATCCATAGTTATCCTAGAAACATCCCTTAAAACTTGGGCAACATCCTTTAGATTTTTTTTAATATGTTCTCCAAATTAAATGGATGTTCTTCTCATCTTTTAAAAACTGGTTGAGGAGAGTTAAAAGAAATAAAAGATATCAAAAGGACGTGTATTTTGGTGATCTTTGAATGAAAATTACAATATGTTCCATAGCAGAGAATTTTCTATCAAATCCGGAAGTTGTATAAAAGGAAATTGAGCAATATTTCTTCAGCTCAATTTGTTGTGACAGTATTTGAAAAGTTACAAGCAATTTTTTATTTTAAAAGATCAATTTGAGACATTCAAAAAAGCACTTTAGCATTTCCCCAAAACCCTTACATCCTATTACTGAACAATGAGCATCCATCCTAATGCTCATATCTGTATTATTTTCTTCAGGATTATAAGTATTAAAACATATTAGGGAAACAAATCTGAGATAAAAGGAAGAAAGAATACAGAGCAAAGGAGAATCTTCTTCAACAGTAAGAATCTCCATCTAAAAAATACTGAAATAAATTTTCAATTCTCCATATGGTAATTATGAAGGTTGGCTTCCAAATACACAATTATTCTAATCATGGAAATTTTCATCCCTAAATCTTGTACTATAACTTTATCAATGCTGCCCACTCTGTTTAAATTTACCACGGAACATGGGGGTTATGGAAACTTAAAACCCAGGAAGTCAATGTATGTTATCTTCAGAAATATGGTATGATATGAATATTATAATTAGTAGGGTAGAAATACTGAAAGGAAAAAGTAAACATCTTTTAAGCCCATAGCATAGACAGCATGGTCCTGGGCATACGGGGCCAAAGATACTATAAAACTGCTTGTTATATATATCCTGACTTCAAAGTATTAGCCCAGAAAATTACCAGAACTAAGCCGATCCTTAGTTATATCTACAAGTTTTACTTGCAACATTATAAACATCATACCATAGACACAGGGCAAAAAGGAACTTAAATAAAAGGACTCCCTGGAGCATAACAGCGTTATTGTGCTATATCCCTCAGATCTGAATTCAGGGATACAAACTTTATGAGCTAAGAATTAAATTTCTTTCAAATCTTTTAATTGTAGAAACCATATTGTATAGAAATATGATCATGTGAACAACTGAAAATATCAACTAAGGGTTTGAGGAATTTAGCATCAACATGTATTCACCTATTTCTTAATCATAGCAACCTCCATAGTTTAGTGATGTGATCATGTATCATACTTCACAAATTCAATATCAAAAATTTTAGAGCACATTTTTTATTTCAGCCAGATTTGTGAACCCCAGGCATATGGTCCAAGTCTTTAAACATAGAAAATGCAATCCCTAAATTGTAAAACTGTTTGGGTGTTGCATTCTTAAAATCACGGTTCCAGATTTCAAGAACATGGCACCAACATTTCTTAAATGCAGTTTTAACAGTAATAATCACTCTACCAAAGCATGCTTGTGATAAATACCTAAAATCACAACCCAGATTCCACGTTTTCATGAATTAGCATCAAAAGTTTTGATCCGGGTTTTAAAATAGCCATAGCCGTAAAGCAAGCATCTAACATAAAAACAACAAACTAAAAAGTGTGAGAGTTTGTTTGGTATGCAAGTTTAAGAATCTCAGATTGACAGAGTCCAGGGTTGCAGAGGGTATGTGCCCCCATTTTCCCGACCTGCACCTCCCCCAACATCCCCAGTACAGTGGGATGGCAGGGAATGTCCCCTGGCCAGCCCACTTCAACCAGGGAAATTGGTGACGAGTCAGCAGGGGCCTAATGTTCCCCAACCATCTCAATGACCATCAGACATCTCCTGGGCAGCCTGAGATTTTTTAACAAAAAATACAATCTTCTGTACAAAGAACAAATGTATGATTGCATACAACTGTAGGAAAGGTTTAAGACGTTTAAATTAACTAAAAACAGCTATAAAATTAAAGTGTACGGCCATTGAATGATGGCATAATGATAAAATGGTATAATGAAAGTGTAATGACAACATGCATTTCTTACTCTTTTAGTTTTCATCAAAGGAAAATTATGTGACTGTATGGAACTATGGTAAGAAAATTCACAGTTATTGAATGAAAGCTTACAGCTATGGAATGAAAAACATATCCCTGTTGAATGGCAACATAAAGTTACATTTTTACCAATGAGCAATTCTATGACTGCATACAGCTTTACGAGATCAAGCAATTATTAAATGAGAGTATGCAGATGTAGAATGAGTGAAACCATGACTGCATACAGTATATGTCAAAGGAGAACATACAGTTGTAAGAAACTTACGCTGTCAGTGAACTCATTTTTTATTTTGTATTTTTTGGGCCTCTTTTCACAATAAAACCATTGAAAGAAACCAGAAATTTGAAATTTCTATATTTTTTTGCTTCTATACTTAAATCAATGTGTCGCATTGAATGTCAAATTTCATGCATCATATGAATGTCTAAACTTCAAATTTTGATGCCATGTCTGGCTGAACTTGTATATATTCCCTAAAACACTGTTGAACATAATAGAAATCCCTAAAATATACCGTTATTAACATTTTGCATCACTAAAATCTGAACTCAGTTCCATAATGTACAAATTTGACATCAAAAATATAAGAGGCTACTTTTAATAATAGCTTACGTGTGAACCCTAAGAAACAGCATATGACAAGCAAAGAAGTAATTTTTAAACATTAAACATGAAAAGAGCAATCCCTTAAGCATTACAGTTCTCATATTACACAGTAAAAACATCAAAATAGAGATCAGAATTTCAGGTATTTAGCATCAACATTTTTAAAGCGCAGCATTAATTATGGCAAACCCTGTAGAATAACACCATGAACAAGTTGCACACATAAAATCTGAACTTGGAGTTGCACATCTCCCAAAATTAGTATCAAAAAATTTTCAACTGGTTTTAATAATATAGGCAAAATTCATTTGTCATGGTAGTTACCTTCTAACATATAAGAATCAAAAATAAAGTTTAG